>OZ020495.1:42630009-43830009 GCA_963971365.1 Lasioglossum villosulum | reverse complement strand
GTGCTGGATGAGAGTTAATTTTGATTTTCTGTGCATTCAATTAATTATTTGCGTTCTGTTTATCGCGCTACATACGTTGACAGCATGATACGTTGCAATTATAGATATTTGTGTTACAGAATTGTAATCACTTCCGGTGCTATCTGCTATTTAATGGAATTAATTCCTCGTATCAGAAAAAATAGCTTCTCTTTACTGGGGTGGACAGGAATTCGCTGTATTTTACTCGTTTGATCAGGAACAGGTCTCCCTTTCAACTCTCCAGGTCGAGAACAGACCCCATTCATTTCGTTCGGTCAAGGACAGGTCCCATTAGATTCACTTGATCAAAAGCTACTTCCGTTCTACATTACTTCGTTGAGGTAAATTCGGAAAGGTCATTGTATTTAAAGAAAAACAGTTAAAATTCAATGAAAAAGTGTGTACAATAATATCGTACTAGTACGATAGACATATATACAGGATGGGGCATTTTAAACAGGTCACCTGAATAACGCGGCTGCTATTGGTGTTAGGAGGAAGTGCATCAGATGGAACTTGTATGGTATCGAGGGGGCATTATTCTGATGTTGAAGGTCAACTTCATTTTTTTAAATGGAATGAGGTATTTTTTAATACGTCAATCGATGCAGCTGGACATTCGTAATAAAAAAGTACTAACCTATGTATGTCGAAAAGTTAGTCGTTCAGTAGATATTTCAATGTAAAAAATATAAAAATATCATTACTGCCGTACTAAGACGTTAGCGTTTACTTACTAGTGTAGTACGACAGTAATGGTATTTTATGTTTTTTATATTGAAATATCTTCTGAACGATTAACTTTTCGACATACATAGGTTAATACTTTTTTTATTATGAATGTCCAGCTGCATTGATTGACGTATTAAAAAATTCCTCATTCCATTTAAAAAAATGAAGTTGACCTTCATATGTCCTTTGCGCATCCACCTACAAAAAAGCTACTAACATCAGAATAATGCCCCCTCGATACCATACAAGTTCCATCTGATGCATTTCTTCCTAACACCAATAGCAGCCGCGTTATTCAGGTGACCTGTTTAAAATGCCTCACCCTGTATATGTATTGCTTTAAACTAAAGAGGATTCGTTTATAGATGATATGTGTGAATTTTTAAGGCGCTGTGAGGTGAACTAGGCTGGTGATGATCCCTTTTTACAACTAATTGAAGATATAATATATAAAATAGAAAGTTTGTAAGTCGGTAAGGTAGAGCGCGACATTGAAATAACAAAAAAATTTCTTTCGATGCGCCAAAAATCCTTCTGGCAATCGACATTTTAGTCAAAAAAGAACCTATTTTTAAAATTTCATCGAATTCTGATTTTTGCTATAAACGGAAGTTTCGCCGAAGTTTCTGCTCTTCAGTGGTTGAAAAATGTTGTACGTACCAATCTCACAGTTATATCTTGCAATTTTCGAGTAAAAATAGCCCCAAATGCAAACTACAAAATAATCTCTGAAAATTAAAAAGAGGTGACTGAACTGCGGATCTTTGTACATATACAACTAACTTACTAACAAACTAACTTAAAAATACTCTGTGTCCTCTTCTTGATGTATTCTAGCTGAAACAGACTAACAATCATTAGACACGAAACATAATCCCGCACACGAGTGCAAACGTAATACCCGCTCACGAGAGCAAACCTAAAGCCAGTTCACGAGAACCAAGGTAACCCCGCACACTAGTGCGAATACAACAAAGTGACCACAACAAATTAAAATTCTGAACACGAGTAGAAACCTAATATCCGCCCACGAGATTAAACCATTGATCAGTTCACATGAATCGAACAAACCCCGCACACGAGTGCGAATCTAACCCGCTCACGAGAGCCAACCTAACACCAGCTCACGAGAGCCAACCTAACACCAGCTCACGAGTGCGACCTGACCTATAGGCGATTCGGGTAGCCCCAGGGACGCCAGTCCCCGTACTCACTCGCGGCCCCATCCGTGAGTGAGCCCCTGAGAGACCTCCGATCGGAGGAGCGTTAATTGTAAATCAAATCGAGAAATTAGATATGCAAGCGTGAATCTGACCAACAGAACCAGAAGAAAGAACACACAGCTCGAATCTTTTTCGACGGAAATTCCATTTAGAATATTTGAAATAGTAATTGGTGGTGATAGTTTAGTGATATCGGATACTCCTACTCACTCACGGCTCCATACGTGAGTGACGTTAACACTAAACCGGTCCAATGACCAGTCTTAAATTTTCAATTTTAAAATGATTGAAATGATTTCGGTTACATGGAAAATGATTCGATAAAATTCTTCATCTAAGCACGTATCGGAAAAATAAATTGCACGACACTGAAATAAATAGAAACTCTCCATTCTCATCAGCTGAAACATTTTAATCCCTTTCCGTACTCGGTAATTTTATTGTTGAATCAAATCCGAATCAGAAATATTGATCTTCGGAGCACTGAAGAGTGAAAGTTTCTTCTTCGATGGAAATACCAAATAGAATATTATAGATAAGAGTTGATAATATTGGAGGGAACAGTTGAAGGTGGACCAAAGAGTAAGCGTTGAAGAATATTTCAATTGAAACTTATTGGAGTGACTGACTGACTGACTCACTCACTGACTCACTCACTCACTGACTCACTCACTGACTGACTGACTGACTGACTGACTGACTGACTGACTGACTGACTGACTGACTGACTCACTGATTGACTGATTCACTGACTGACTGACTCACTCATTCACTGACTGACTCATTGACTGACTGAACATCGACCGATTTCGATCGACGAGTTAGTAATTCTTGATAAATTTATTATTTCTCGCTGTTCAATTTTTATAACAATCCCTTTTGCCAACAATGTCCACAACCACTCCCTTCACCATCTGACCATCTAATTTTTTAGTAAAAATTGGCGATAGATTCCGAGATACAGAATAACTTTTAAAAGACGAACATTCGCACGCGTTAATTTATTCGATACAATTCACAGATAAATTTATTATTTCTGACTGTTCAATGTTTATAACAATTCCTTTCGCTAACGATAGCAACCAGCACTCCCTTGAACATCTAATTTTTTAGTAAAAATAGGCAATAGAACTCGAGGTACAGAATAACTTTTAAACCACAAACATTCTCATTAATTATATTATATAACTAATAAATAGTCTTGATGTAACTCTTAATTAGTTACTCTGTTCCTCAACGTATTTCTGTTCCCACTGATCGATTCTTTAAACATTTATGTATAATTCTCGTTTATGAAATATTTTGAAATTACAAATTGTAGTATCTCATATAAAATTAAATACATCCTAGAGAGTATATGAAAACACCGAATTATTCCAGTGACACGATCTGATAAGTCTGGCATTCTTTAACAGTATCTCGTCGGTGCCGATTTAGGTGACCAGTACTCATTAGGCAACTCTCCCTAACATATTAATTGTGAGACGGTATTTAATCAAACCACTCGTCATTAAGTTTTACCAGTCGATAGACTGTTTATTACTAAAGTTTATTGCTGAAAAGTATAATACTTTTCACCGGCATGGCACGTTGAATGCCAGTCACTGCCGATGGTGCTGTAGGGACATAATCGATTAACGATGATGTCACAATTAATTAAAATGGTCGCATACGACCGACAACGGCAATACTTTCGAACTTTCCAATTGTTTCTCATGCTGCAATATAAATCAATAACTGTCGACGTAGGATAATAGAACATATTGTTGCTTTAATAATCTCTTTTGATATTTTATCAAAGAATGCAGACAATGCTGCGCATCGGGTAGTATTTTATAATCGACAAAGGGCTTGTGTTTTACGCAAAAGTCAGTCGAAAGTTTACAATAGAATTTTGTCCTGCGACGTGTCATTTTTGATATAATGGATTCAGGTAATTCAAGTAATTTCGTTCAATACGCACATATATTACGTAAATTCTTTTAGTATTCATGAAAATATGCAAAACATTGTTTGGGATATAATTAGCTGTCATATTAACCCCTCCTCGTATTAGTTTTTTTACATCTGTAATCATTATAAATTCCTCGATATTGATCGTTTTCTGGTTCAAATGTATCTATGTATTTATCACATGTCTACGTTTATTCAAATTCTTAAATGTTGATAACGATTCTTTGAGGACACTTTTCTATTGCGTTGTGAAATTATTAAATTACTAGCAGTCTCCGACACGGCTTCGCCCGTGCTAAATGTGAGAAGAATTTAGATTTTTTATCTTAAGTATATTAATATTTACATACAAACGTCCATTTATATATATAGATGATAACCCTGGGGAACATGATTAATTCATTAATAACCATTTATTGTTGAAATAATAGTTAAAATAATGAATATATTTCGTGGAACGTAATATGACACGTGCATGCTTTCCCAGGAAGACTTGACCTTGAACGTGTCCGAACGTGTTCGAACGTGTTTCGCAGTATAAAATACCTCGTGCTCAAATTAGCGATAGGTTCAACGGTATAGAAGTTGATATATTGCAGCGCCATCTACAGCGGCGAGTTACAAAAAAATGTATAGCGTAAAAACCTTCTCCATGAAAAAATACATATATGTACCAAGTTTCATGTTGATCGGTCAAACAGTTTCGAAGTGTATTAACCATATATCCATTTTTAATATAGATTATGTGTCAGGAATTTTCGTATTAATTTCTGACAGACGTTCCTCCTCAGTAAATTTTTCTTCGAAGTTACTAACCGTGGAGTTAGTAAACAGAGCTTACTATGCCCACAATTAGTAAAACTAGTCAACAACAATCTCAATTAGTAAACACAGTTTACGTAAACAGATTAGACAAATATCGTCAACCTGTTCCCGTGCTGCATCGAACGAAAATTCAGCTCGTTATTAATTTCCATTTTTGTCGTAACATCTCGATCAAGCATTTGCAGTCTACGTTTACACGAAAATATAGTTGTACTGTTATTTGTGAAACAGGTTAGCACAGTTTCATAGTGCATAGTTGACGCTATGAAAATGTTGTAAAAATGATACAACGTTCGAACATTGGTAATGTCAGGCTGCTATTTTCTATCAGGAAATTCTTTAAAACGGAAAGTGACCACTTAATCATTCTCACCCCTTAGCACGTCCGCTGGTGACATAATTCTGTGGTCCTTTGCGGTTCGCCACACTCACCATTGACGTCCCATATCTAATTACCGGCCATAAGTATTTGGTCACTTGACAGAATCTAAAGGTATCTGCTATTAAAGATCAGATGTTGTAGGTCAGAGAATGCTGGACATTTTTATTAAATAATTAGAACGTAATGAAGAGATTCAATCTTGTGAAAAGCATTGGGACAAATTAATAGAAATAATGAATAATAGTAGTGAATTGCACAAATGATAGAAGCTTTTAAAAACTACTTCAAATGTATGTGAAGTATATGTGTATGTATGTATGTATTTGTACGTGTAATTACTAACTGACCAACGATAAAAATTGATATATTCATTAATTAAAGTATTGATATTAACGTCGATATTATTATTATATCTGTATTGTTATATGTGGTATGACCACATTCTTCATATATCCCTGAATGTTTGGATCATTAGATTTGTATAGTTTTAACAAATAGTGAAAGTGTCGCCAATTTAAAATTGCAAGTCGAAGTTTGAAGAAGATTTAGGACTCTTAAGATTCTTATTGTAATTCAATGCAAATAAAAAATGTTTGGTACTTGTGAAAGAATAGTTGGTGTTCAAAAACACTACTTTTTTTTAACTAATCTGCTCACTTAAAACTTACGTTCTTAATAATCTTAATTATCTTACACGCTTAACGATCTCAAGTACACAATTATTACTGTGTCTGAAGCTTTTCGTTACTTTTGCTGTAATTAAAAGAGTGCTCGTTTCAGGCACTCTAACAACCAGCAGAAAAGAGTAGAATATTAATTAAATACAGCGTAGGAGCAACTGGAGTAAATGCTTTTATATGTGAAACATTTGTCTCATAAGAACAATGAGCGCAGTCCCATTGAAAAAGTTTTGAAAAGTTTTTTTACATTTCTACTAAAATAAGAGGAGACACGTGGCTGCATGCACAACCATGAATAATACAATATTAATTAGAATTAGAATGTATCACGATTAATTGCAGTATAATTGTATTTTCTTCATTAGTACACAACATACTTATGTTTTTGTATTGCACAAGTCGAATTAATAATTATTATAATAAATTATTTAAACATGTATTCGATTTGATTCGATACAATGAAACTTCTACATGAACTTTTAATACTGTTTTACTATTATAACATTTTTACGTTCTAAATACGAATCTTTTAAATCCTCTTTTGTTTCATGTCCGATTATATTAATTCTAAAGGAATGCTGTATGTTACTATTAGACTGCGGATTTTATGGCTTTCCAACAAAAATCGTTGGGTGAAATTTCAAACAGTAGAAAGATTAAAATAATTTGATAAAACTATTATAAACGTATCCTGCAATTGTTGCAACGAATATTTATTTTGTTTAATTATCATTTAAGCACTATTGTCCGATGTTGTTTTTGCTAATTAAGCTACAAATATTGTTTTAGACAGAGTTTAAAAACGACATTCTTAATTTATAATTTTCGTAAACTATTCAAGAACAGATTTGTGGACAAGAAAGTTCATAGAATCATCTACAGAAAATTGAAGATCCAAATGTAGTTGAATATTGTAATTTGTAATTAGACAGCGGATCAAAATTATTGAAAATTTTTTAAAATTGTATATGCGAATATTTTTCCTTTATTAAAATCATTAAGGGAAGAAATAATATCCAATTTGGTTTCTATTTGTTGCAATCGATGCAGACAATTTTTATTTTGCATAAAGATCCGCTGTCTGTTTGTAATTAGCCTCCCTGTCTCTTAAGTATGACTGTCTGAATAGGATGGTCCAGTAAATGCAGTCACTCAACCGTTGAGCAGGAGAATATATCCACAATGAAATAGAGGAGGGCATAGAACGGAAACTATTGCTGTTAGGCTTATCAAAGTGATTCACGTGAATTCCCGATGGCATTATATAAATGATCCGTAAAATTATTGCACCCTTTGGGCATCGGCAGACTGTGGCGTCACAGAACTTTCTCCTGAAATTGATAGAACGCTTTTGTGTAGAGGAATTGATAGTATCAACGTGAAAGGACGCAGATAACGTATCTCTATGATCTCGTGAAACTGGATCCATGAGCGACAATTACACATACGTACACCATAATAGCAACGACGTTTGACCAATCTCGTGATCAGACTGCGGAGCTTTATGCAAAAATAAAAATGTTCTACATTGATTATGGAAAGCAGGAATAAATAGAAATTTTTCTAATCTTTTACTGTTTTATATTTCGTTCAACCAATTTCTTCAAATACAAAAAATGATGTTGGAACAAAATTGTATTACGAATGCGTATTCCAAGTACAGTAGAACCTCGATTATCCGAACCAGTGAATGAGAGATCTCAAAAAATTGTCTTCGATGATTCAAGAAAAAAATTCAAGAAAAAAGAAAATGGTTGCATACTGAATTAATGTGTGTACATTGTAAAATATAATTACACTGTGCGAGAAGTAATCGTTTTTCAAAATCATATAGAATTAAGCGTTACTCAAATGTGTTCCCAGGAGTATCGGACCCAATTAATTGATCTATTAATTTTATTAATGGTTTAAACCATTCATTTAGCAAATACAATATTGTTACATTCTAAATTCTTGAAGAGTATAACTGTTTAAGAAAACTTCAACGATTAATTAAATGAAATGTCTGCAACTTCAACAATTAGTGATCCTGTTTTCAATGTGTCGGTGTGATCAAAGGGTTCGCGGCAAGATAAAAGAAGGAAAGAATATTGCACCAGTGAGGAAAGTATCAAATTCAGAAGTACCTTCTCGAACAGATATTTAAAAAAAGAAAATACTCTTCGAATAACGTCGCACAGTTTTGTTTGCAGATGACTCGTACAGCGCAACCTCGCAGCTAAATCAGTTTCCGTTAGAGAAAAAGAATTACACGATCATCCAAAAGAGCAATGGACCTAGGAAATCGGTATAACGGTTTCCCAAGCACGTCCAAGGTTATTAACTTGGTCTTTCTCGTTACGAAGAGCGCGCGCGATCGGAATCGCTTAGATGTTTCGATTCACTCCTCCCACGGAGCTCTGGGAAAATCTTAGACTAGCTTTATTAACGTGACGGAAAGTTCATATATATCCTATTTGCAGTGAATGGCAATTTTCTTAATAAAATCTCGCCGCTGACGTGTAACAAAGCGATCATTTTTCAGAGAAAAATCATGATATTTTTAAAACAATTCTATTTGACACAATTTCTATTTACAAATTTTAAGAAAGTGTCATGAAATGAAATCCTATTTTTAATGGTAACAGCCATCTCAGATAAAAAACAAATGAAAATGTTGCTAAATTCCGTCGAATGTTATGTCCTAGCATTTTCTAAGCCTTAAATAAATAAAATGCAGAAAGTCAATATTTTAACTCAAATGTGTTCCCAAAATTAATTTTTAACATCGAAACAATTTATATTTCATTCCCCTTTCATTGCAGCCCTTAATTGAAAGAAAAATTTCGAAGTTAGTATAATGTTCACCTGGCATTGATCTACATAATCAATAAATATATATTATAAATACAATAATGTTAACGCAGAAAATAGTAGAAATATATTGCTGTCGTAATTACAAAATTTCCAGGTAGAAACAAGAATTACTTTAACTCAATAATTAGTATAATGAAACTATCGATTCTCTACTTTATAGAAAATTTAATGTTATTGAAGATTAATATTGAATTCATATAGAAAATTTAATATAATTGAAATTCGAAAAATTTGAGGGCTGGCAAGAAAGTAATTTCGGTATTTTAAGGTGAAGTAGAACCCAATTTTTTTATTCAAACAATCAACTTTAATGAGTAAATAAGAAAATAGAATAAAACAAAAAGAATAAGTAAGAAAATATTTTATTGATGAAAGTTCGTGGCTTGAATAAGGAAATTCGGTTTCATTTCATCTTGAAATACCGAAATTATTTTCTCGCCAACCCAGTAGAATGATGTATAAATAAAGAATGAGTTTCGTGACGATAAATGATTTGTCTGAACGCTGCGAATTATAATTTGTAAGACAGTGGAACTCTGGGCTCTAACAAGGCCAGATTCATTAATAAACTTTTCATTGCCATTTACTTGCCGAGCACGTACATTAAAAACAAGGGAAACGCACGGAAAGCGATAAAATCAGTCGCATATTACATTTCTTATGCGAAGCGGGAGTACTTTATGCATGCAGCGAGCTGTCTGTGTTGCGGAAAAAATACGAATGCAATCCTTTTTCGCTATTTCTACGTCAATTAGTAGGAAATTTTAATAATTATGCGTCGCGCTGCCGAGGGAAAAAACCGCTGGTACGGATGTCATATTTCGCATGTCATATTCATCGCGGATATTTTAAATTTCTCTTTTTAAGTTGTTACGCACCGACAGCGAACATGTTTTCACTGTTAGAAAATGGCTCGAATAATTGTAGGTCTCATTCATGTCGGCTGTAATGTCCCGAAACATAAATTCATAATTCATTATGAAAAAACGTAATTATTTAGATTTCAGTTATCGTACCTAATAGTATCTCTGTTATTATGAATTAATAACTCTATCTTTTTGGAAACTAACAAGGTAATAAAGTTTCGAATGTTTAAATCATACTCGGATATTCAATCTCACATTAAAGTGATGCCATTGAATATGAATAGCAATCGTTACTTTAATTAATTAAATACTTTGTTAATTATTCGAATAATTCGTTCAAATATGTATTCCATAATTCATAAAATAAAGAATTTAAGGAAAGACATATGCATGCATACCTCTCACATACATTATTCACCAAGTTCATTATTTCATTTTCATGTCAATTATTATAATCTCCATTAGTTTAAAATGATTTTTCCTCATATTTATCTGCCAGGATAAAAATGAGTAGGTGTAATTTAAAACAGTAATAACATTAAAAGAATTTAAAAATACTGTTGTGAGATTTTCACCCTATTAAACATATTACGACGGAGAATAAATTTAAATTTCTCTCTAGTTTCTTGCAATTCAAGTTGGAAATGTTTATTTTGCGTAAAGATCCGCTGTGGCATCATTGCATCGTATTTGTTGAATACTTTTGAAATTACAGTCATATAAACACAAAGTCCCGGTTTATAATTCACGGTAGAGAGGAAGAACAAGAAAAATTCAAAGTAAGCAACAGAGAAAGTTTACTTTCGAGAAAACACCGATGAGAAACTATTGTTTTCTTTGCCCAGTTCAAAATTAGAACCGTAAGATTGAAATATGAGTTCTTCCTCAATGAGTTCTTTCCACTCGGTCCGAGAAAATCGCTGAGAATCGGAATCTTATGTAACGGCGTTCCTGTTTGCACGACTGTTAATAACGTGTTCGATAAAGTTGTAAGACTGTCGTCGAACTCGTTCCTTCGTGAGCCACAGGGATTCTATTCTCCGGGGAGTATAAACTGCTATTGGAATTATCTAGGATTGGATACGTGCTACCAAAATTTTATCTACGGTGTGATTTGCAGAGATTTGTCTTGCTTACGAATATTTGTTTATCCTCTGGGTATACCTTTTATTCTGTTCCCGTCTTCTCGTAGGTTGCATCCTTTCTTCAGAGTTTTAGAAGATTCCTAGCACAGCACTTATACCCTAGCGCTTTACTTCAATGATTAAATTATTTTAATCAAGGGGTCACGCGAAATTATGAAGAATTAGCTTTGAACACTACATTCAACATAATAAATTATTTATTTCATTTAAAAATAAAATAATCTAAAAATTCATAAAGTTAAAATTAATATTATATAAGTATAAATTCTTACTCTAAAATTTAATCTAATTCTACAAAAATTAATTATAAAATAATACTTAAGATTTCAAATGATTCTATGTAGTTTAAAAATTTAATTATAGTGAAAAATTTTATTAGAAATTTATTAATATTGATAACAGTAAAATTATTTTTTAAGTATTATTTCTTTTGTATTATTTTAAAAATTGTGCATCATTGCCTGTGCTCCTTTTGAAGAATGAAATCTCTTCGATCACGAACATAAATGTAACTTTTTTGTTTATACAAAACAGGGTGCAATACTTAAAATTTCAAATGATTCTATGTAGTTTAAAAATTTAAATATAGTGAAAAATTTTATTAGAAATTTATTAATATTGATAACAGTAAAATTATTTTTTATGTATTGCACCCTGTTTTGTATAAACGAAAAAGTTACGTTCATGTTCGTGATCGAAGAGATTTCATTCTTCAAAAGGAGCACAGACAATGATGCACAATTTTTGAGATGCAATTTATGGATCTTCCATTTTTGTGGAGTAATATTTAATGGGGTTATAATTCTATTATAATATAATCTAGAAGAAAATAGCCTCATCTTCTTAATAATAATTCTAATAATAATAAAGACCAATTTTTCACAAATCTCCTAAATCCTGAGCCACTGTTAAAAACTGTAGGTGCTGTCGCAAAATAAACTTAGCAAAAGAGTTGAGAGCGATGTAAAATAATCAATAAAAAATAAACGTACGAAATATTGTATTTATGGCGTAAACTTCCATGCACCTCGTCGAATTTGACACTGGGCACATATACAAACAGATTTTTATCAACAATACCAAGTGTGTATCAATTGCCATAACAAAAATATAGGAATTGAATACACACCAATAAAGATGCTAAAAAAACTGCAAAACTGTGAGGCGCCCCCCGCAGCGCGATTGATTTTTCCTGTTTTTTTTTCCAAGTACACTCTATCCAGAGCTCAACAACCTCTTCCAGAGAAATTCCTGATCACTTCCCTGACTTAGTTGGAAATATGTTGGGACCAATGAAAATTTGAGAGCTTTTCTGCTTTCGCGAATCCCACGCTACTTCAGTTGCATGACGTAAGCGCCGGAGAAAATGTATGAATTCATTTTTAGAAAACCTTAGGGACTTATAACAGTGTTTAAGTTTACGATGATTATTTAGAAGAAAAATTTAATGAATCGATGAGAAATGTTGTTAACAATAAAGCGAATTCATTATTTTATGATATGAAACTGTAAACAATCGAGTTTAAATACAATAAAAATTCATGTTTATACATTTTTTTTATATTACTCGAAACGTTCTACTGTGACGTATACAAAGGAGGAATTAATTTCAAACACATTTTTAACTAATCAATTAATTCTACTCAATGTTTGTATGATTCTCTAAATTAATTTTAGATAATCTTACAGAAACTAATAATGGCGAGATTATTATTCGTAAAAAGGAAAATGGATAATTCAATTCAATATAAACTGGAGATATAGATACGTTGTGTTTACAATAATTAATAATCACTATTTTAATGAATTTTTTTACAGAAAATGATTAAAAAGCAACGAAACACTGCTTCAAACAATGCAATACGTAAAATTGCAGAAAATTCGCAACGACACCGAGAATTTATAAATACCTATGAAGATTATAAAATTAATGAGAACGCGAGTATTAATAAAAAATTAGTGATATCTTTATTTTTCTCAATTTAGCATAAGGAATTATTTCTTCTTCTCTATTTAGCATAAGAAATCATTTCTTCTTCTCTATTTAGCATAAGAAATCATTTCTTCTTCTCTATTCAGCATAAGAAATCATTTCTTCTTCTCTATTCAGCATAAGAAATAATTTCTTCTTCTCTATTCAGCATAAGAAATTGTTTCTTCTTCTCTATTCAGCATAAGAAATCATTTCTTCTTCTCTATTCAGCATAAGAAATCATTTCTTCTTCTCTATTTAGCATAAGAAATCATTTCTTCTTCTCTATTTGGCATAAGAAATTATTTCTTCTTCTTATAATCAGAAGAAATTTTGCCTTATTTTTGTTTTTATAGTATCATTCATTGTTTCAATCATTTTGGTTTCAAGCAATACGATAGATAAAGACGTAGAACAATTTCAAATGTAAATTATAAAATTAGAACGCGAATATTAATAATAATTAGTAATATCTTTTTTCTCCATTTCGCATGAGAAATTATCTAATCGAGAGACGGAATTTTGCCTTATTTTTGTTTTCATAAAATGCTCGACGGAAATGTGAATTTGCATAAGGATTCGCAGTCTATTGACGATACAAAAATCGCCGTATAATGTATGGAAGTTAGGACGTGCTCACCATTTTCGTGAAATTCGCCAATATTATTGCACGAATGGTTTACCTGCATGTACCACCGTTTTCGAGCCTCAAAAACGATATGATCTCGATCTCCTCTATGGAGACGTAAACTGAGCCGTATTCAAAGCCCTAACAAGTCGAACTCTTGACCCGCTTTCAATGGATACCTCAAAACCAGCGTTACATATATAGCAAACCGGTCGTAGGTTACGTTCAACAGTCCCGCAAAGGCTGAATTTAACAGTGTATGTAGAAAACCTCGTACTTCAACGTTAGGTATAATTAAAGGAGCGTGAAGGATCTGATTAGAAAATTTACTCCCCGAGATAGTCTTGTTTGAGAAATTTATGTGTCGGCATTTTCGCATTTGATCCAGCCACTTCTGCATAATACTTTATACTGGAAATTCTAACTTAAAATATGGTTAATGTTTTCAGTGCCAAACGAAACATTAAACTTGTGAGAAAAAGCCTCAACGTTTATGATTAGACGGCGGATTTGATGCATTTATGACAAAAATGGGCACGTACAATTTAAAGCTGCGCACACGTTAAAAATATTTTATGATATCAATGTATACTAGTTTCAACTTAGCAGGATTACGAAAAGAAGAATGCAATATTTATTTGGCTCCTGCGTTCTGCCAACATTGGGAACATTATTTATTTTGCAGAAAGATCCGCAGTCTATGATACTGTAGAGGAGTCCATAAATTAGAATGAGGTGTCCGATAAAACTCTGATATACATAATAATATAATAATATATTATTATATTCCTACTCTATTTATTGCTCTTAACTATGAAACTGGATAAAGCAATAAATGATAAAGTATAAAATATATATCATATAAATTATGACATAAATTATCTATTATTATAAAGGATTTCCTTTTCATTGCATTTACTTTTTTAGATTACAAACAAACTTGTTGTTGAACGACACCTCTCTACCTTCTAATAAATGAAAAATGAGAACGACCAGAAAATTCAGTTTTCTGATAAAAAATGTAATTTTGTAAATCGTTTTGACAGAGTACGTTAATTACAATGGCGCTCAGTGCAATCAGCAGGTTTTATTTCGGAAAAATAAAACGTTTCGTTTAACATTACTTACTAAAAATCGGACATGTATGGAATAAAGGAATATTTAAAATATGGGGACAAAACTTTCGGAAATATGACTTGAGAAGTTCTGCGTTGTCCATCGCGTGAGAGTATGACATTCTTTACTGAAACGATCACATTGGTCAGTGGACAATCGCCGTGGAAGTACGTCAGGAGGAACAGCGATGCTCCGCGGTATTCCTATTGCAATTGAAAAATAGCTACAATTCATGAAACATTCTCCTGGATTCTCTGACCCAGTTCTTCGTGCCAATGCAAAGCTCGCAGAAAATGGGTTTCCTAGGGTTTTAGAAGTACTGGAAGAATATTCGGCGGTGGCCATTTATCCATGGGAATTGCGAAGCCAAATCGTCACGGAGAATTTGGTCGAGGTATTACAAATTACGAACTTCCAAGAGTTATTAGAAATTTCTATCATAGCCAATCGATAAACCGTGCGCACATAACTGTACGTTTTCATAGTTCAATTTTCCGGAAGCTAGCCAATAGCAGTTTGACAAAACTCTAGTTTACACGAAATGCGTAATGAAAACTTGTAGTAAGGCTTCATTTTAATATGAACACACTATATGTGGACACAGTATGCAGTTTTGTAGGTTCTATATTTAATTAATTTTATTTTGCTTTCATTTTAGGGAGCTGGTCAACAGCACTTTGACAAAATTTTGTTGTACACTAAATGTGTAATGAAAATAATTTAAGTGAGACTTATTTTTAATATGAACACACTATTATGTGGACACAGTATGCACTTTTGTAGATTCTATATTTAATTAATTTTATTTTGCTTTCATTTTAGGGAGCTGGTCAACACATTTTAACAAAATTCTAGTTTACACGAAATGTGTAATGAAACTTATAGTAAGGCTTAATTTTAATATGAACACACTATATGTGGATACAGTATGCACTTTTGTAGATTCTATATTTAATTAATTTTATTTTGTTTCCATTTTAAGAAGCTGGTCAACAGCACTTTAAGAAAATTTTATTGTACACTAATGTGTAATGAAAATAATTAAAGTGAGACTTATTTTTAATATGAACACACTATTATGTGGACACAGTATGCACTTTTGTAGATTCTATATTTAATTAATTTTATTTTGCTTTCATTTTAGGGAGCTGGTTAACAGCATTTTAATAAAATTCTATTTTACACGAAATGCGTAATGAAAACTTATAGTAAGGCTTAATTTTAATATGAACACACTATATGTGGATACAGTATGCACTTTTGTAGATTCTGTATTTAATTAATTTTATATTGTTTTCATTTTAAGAAGCTGGTCAACAGCACTTTGACAAAATTTTGTTGTACACTAAAGGTGTAATGAAAATAATTGAAGTGAGACTTAATTTCAATGTGAGCACACAGTATGAGCATTAATATGATACAGTATGAAATACTATACATATTATACAGTTTAACCATATTACTATGTGCACCCAGTATGCAATTGTTTAGATACTATATTAAACCATTTCATATTGCTCTACTGTACGCATTTACTGAAAAATAACATGTTCCAATTTTCTCTAAAAAATAAGTAAACCATCAATCTTCCCATTACAAATTATTTTACTCGTGTGTTTGATAAAAACGAACGTCGTAAAATATACAAAGGTCTGTAAATCATACGTACACAGCTTTCATTTTGAAAAATCTATGCATACGACGTAACTAAAATTGATATTTTACACAGGATTATGCGAATGGCTCTGCAGTATTCTTGAAAGTTTAAATTTTACACGGTATCTGAGGCACTGAGAGACTGTGAAAAATCGTAGTACATAAATCCATAAGGAACAATATATCTGAGAACACATAAATTACATTCCTTCGTTCTACAGTCTGCGGATATACTGCGAATTGTATACCGCAGGAACTGTTCAGACGTGAAACCACATTTTTCAATATAGATGCTCGATGTTTGGTGAACTTATTTAAATTTGTGACGTGTAATTCATGCGAAGTAAAAATTCTTAGATCCTGCCCGATTACGGTAGACTTATATTTCCTTCATATATTAGGTCGATGCAAAAATGCTTTTGTTCTTCGAAGATGTTTTTATGTACAAAAAATTCCAAATAAGATTAAGAAAAATGGTTTCAACAATATCTGATTGTTGAATTTTTATGAAACTGTTATCATCAAAACTTCGATACGAAATATGCACTTTCTCGAATTTTTGGAGACTTCCAATCTTTTTTTAAACGTGTTCGCAGAATCCGAGCATAATCTGAGAAAAGTACAGATTAATAATTATAGATATAACTAACGTAATAATATAAACGTGGTACTCCGAAAACTTCAATATGAAATCGACAATTTTAAGCTTTTGGATTTTTTAAAAATCGATTTTTTACAACAAATTCTGAAACAGTAGCACAAATCTAATTTTTCTCCTTATCCTGAATAGTGGATATTATACATTTATGATAAAAATAATTAGGTGTAATTTAAAGTTGTGAAAGCATTGAAATAATATGCTGTTATATTACTTTCTCAACCTATTAAACATATTAAGAAAGAAAATGTATTTCTATTTCACTCCAATTTGTTGCAAAAAATAAAAATTGTAGACACTTTTTATTTTGCATAAAGGTCTGCTGTCCACATATGAATGTAACAAGATAAAACGTCGTTTCGGAAACATCGTTGTACCTTCGACTAATGACATGCGCAATTATGTTTGCACAAACCTAATATGTTTCTGCATAACCAATCTTTAAACGAGGACGTCAGTTTCCGTGTCTGCTTTTTTGTTACTTTTCATTAAGAACGAGGTTAATGCGTAATAATTCCAGAGAAAGAGAAACATGCTTATAAATGATAAGTGGAGAATATTCGTCCACGAGTGACGAGAGACCCGGCGCTTGGATACGCGGGAAAAAGTTTTATTGAAGTAAAATGTGCTTTAGTATCTTGTAATTTGCTGGTTGGTTTCCGGCGTACAAATAGAGATTTGCAAATGAAACTCCTGAGTCGCAATCACGATCCAGAAACATTTTGCACCATCGCGAGTAAACTGTCACGAATCGAAAGCATGACATCGTTGAAGAAAGTGACTTAATTAATCTCCTAATTAGTGTGTTCATTAACTGGCCGTAATAGTTTAATTCGTGACGCGACTTTTGCAAAATCAGCAATGCATAATGTCAATAATTAAACGGAATAAAATTAATGTAATATATTCTTATTTATTTTATGACGTCGATAATAACCTAAAAGTTAATGCGACATAAAGCTACAAATTTAAATTGCAAATTTCATTTCATGCAGTTTTCTTCTTGAAAGGAAAATTAAAAATATAATCGACTATATTTATTGTCTGGAACTGGTCAGATTTAAATAACGTACAATGCAAGTCTTTAGAAATTGATTACAATTATAAATACTCATAAAGATATTAATAATCCTTAGTGGAGTTGTTAGTATTAATAAATGACTTTGTTTTATGTAGACTACAATTTTCAATTTTTGTAGATAAATTTTAAATGGTGCCAAATAAAATTCTATTTTCATTGGTAATAACATTTGTAGAGACAAAATAAATAAAGCATTTTTTGAACATTTTTATAAGCCATAAATGCATAAAGATTCACAGTCTACTTTTATTCGTTTATTATATTTATTATTTACATGGGAATTTATTGAAAACAATTATTTATTGAGAATATTTAAAAAAATATATTTATGTAGTATTATGTATTACTTATTGAAAACAGTTATTTATTGAGAATACTTGCAAGAGTATATTTATGTAGGATTAATATTATTTCTGCGACAATAGGGCAGTGGTATTCTAGGTATAGTATCTCCTCGAATGAATTGAAGGTGTTCTTCATTTTCCAGTTAAACAATTTTCACAAATTACTGGGCATTCGTTTTTCAGAGATTATATAATTTATTTCTGATTTCCACATCTTGCGAATACGTGTAAATAGGCCACGTGCGCTGTGAAATTTCCAGTAATTGCAACAGGACAGGTTTGCAACAACCTGTGAGTAATTAGTGCACATTACTTCATTAGTGGAAACGTAGAAGTAAATACCACGTATCGATGTCAGCTGGTTGCACGTTACAATTTTCAGCGACAATTAATTTATTATTTAATCTAATCTATAATACATCATTTAATTAAATCAATCACTGTACAATAAAATTCTACATAAAGATAGTGTTTGTCATTATCAGACTGCGTATCATTACGCATTTATAAAGAAATTGATTGGGCGAAATATAAAACAATAGAAGATTTCAAAAATTCAAGAATGTTTTGATGGTGCTTCTAGTGTAACAAAGTCTATAAGTGATCAAATCAACTTTTATGTTATTCCTGATTTTCACAATCAATACAAAATATTCTTATTTTGCATAAAAATCCGCGGCCTAGTCATTATAATTATAATTATGGGTGTTTCTTTCTTTTTCACATTAGTGAATAATTAACACAGATCTACAAGACGTATTGTTTAAATTTTCAATATAGATCCACATAGAAAAGTGGTAAAATTTAACTTCTAGTATTTTCTCTGCAATTCCGACAACTTGCAATTATAAAAAAAATTTTTTTCACGTCCTGCAGCAAACCAATTGTCCTTACTTCTGAAACAAGTTCAAATCGTAAGGTACAATATTAAAAAAGTTATCGTCTTTTTAAGAGTGTTCGAATGTTAGCTTGGAGTCACTGTATGTACGACTAAATTCAATGTGCGCATACAAATGTACGATCTCAACCACTAGAGCTGTAAGAAACGATAGGAAAGTACGAAGAGTGACAAGGTATCGACAGTGCTCGACGAATATTGAACTCGTGGCTTTGTATCCAACATGCTTGATCTGTTCCCCTTGTTCACAGGAACAGTCGCGACGACGTTCACTCTATTTTCTTGGCGAATGAAAATATTCTTACTGTATGCACGCGTGATCTAAACAATTCAATATCATTCTCACCAATATCGTTTTCACCATTGTTAAATGTAATGATTCAATTAAATGATACGTAATGTTATATGTATATTTAACATTCACCTTTATCGAAATGGTAAATATTGGTAAATATTGATTGTAAAATGGAAACGTAGTGAAATTGTAAAATTTCATCCAAATCCACGAATGGTTATATCATTAATTAATTATTACTATTAATTACACATTAAATAATTATCAGCACGAAGAGTGGGCCCCAATATTTCACTTAAAGGTTACAAACGATGAGGTTTTAACACTAAACCATTTGAGATATTTCATTTGACAATTATTGAAACTGTAAAGGTGTTTTCATGGGAATTTATTGAATTTTTTTTACTCTAGTATATTTTAAAATCGCACAAAATATAAATAAATTTAATCTTGATATTTTTATAATACTATACACATCAATTTGATTGTCACTTTTGATTGTACGTAGGTTTAGTGTTGAATATATCCTTCAGCAGCAATAACAATTTCAATGTACATGATTTAAGAAAAAGCATAGACCCTATGATATTTCTTAACGTCAAGGCTTTTGTAAAAGAAGATTTTTAAACTTCCTTTTAATATAGTAGAATTGTACAGAATTATATGTATTAATTATTCATATACAACTTATTACATACATACAATAATTTTAATTACTTCAAGAGAAGTATTGATCGGTAGCAATTTATGGTTATACAAATTATAATTATTTTAATTATAAGTATTTTCAATTGCGACAGTAAGATACGTAAAGCTTCTATAAAAACTGAATTCGAATACTTTATTTGTTCCGTCCATTAGCAACGCGTACAACCATCTTTATTTTTCATAATCTCCAACAGTCTTTTCTATATAAATTTATGCTGATTCTTAATCGTTCTCTGTTTTAAGTACTTTCACTTTTCTGCGTGGTACATTTTTCACTATTCGCCATTTTACATCTTTCCTCCAAAACACATTATTGTAGTTCGCATCTACCAACAATTCTCCGTAAAATTTAAGTCGCGAATTTTGTAGGTCACAATCAAATATTTATTTTTGCACTGTCGAGGCGAACTTCACTACGTTTACTTAACGCAAAACTGCGTATCCTCGAGGAAAAATAAATTAACAAACATTTATTCATTAAACCATGCTCACCCTCTAACTACTCTTGAGATTTTAAGATTAGGATTTACGGTCTACCGTTCACATTACATTATCTTTATACAGGGTGTCCCAAAACTACCCTAGGAGCCGAAAATGGGAGGTTCCTTGGGTCATTTGAAGCGACATTTTCCTTTACAAAAATGGCGTCCGCGGCTTTGATTAGGAGTATACTTACGTGTTTCTCGATCGTAAATTTTAATATAAATCAATTATATGTTCTCGGCGCACAGTTTCGATCAAAAATAAAGCAAAAACATTGATTTGATTAGGAGTTATTAACGAAAAACACGGACTTAGCAAAAGACGGAGTTAGCACAGTCAACCCGACGCGCCCACTGTCAATTGGCCGACTGTGCTAACTCGCGTCTAGGTCGCGCTTTGATTGGTCCGTGTTTTTCGTTAATAACTCCTAATTAAAGCCGCGGACGCCATTTTTTTAAAGGAAAATGTCGCTTCAAATGACCCAAGGAACTAACTAAAGTATAATGATTTCAGCGCACAGGTTCGATCCGATTTTACATAAAACACTATTTGCAAAATATCACAAAATCATTTTTCAACGTTTCGATCTAGATATAGATTATTTTCAAGAAAATAATAAAATTTTGCGTCTGTAAAATAACCGACATTTAATGTTAAAGAACTGTATATGATTTTTTAAATTAAAGGTTTTAACGATAAACTCATTGTAACTTACTCGCTTAGTGTAAATTAAACAAATTTAGTTTCGATTGAGTTTGACATTACTGACCCAAGGAACCTCTCATTTTCGGGTGTCGGAGGAATTTTGGGACACCCTGTATAACGATATACGCATTCCATATAAACCAAACACGGTTTACGGCATCAATAAATAATTAGTAATAATAATACCCCTGTGTTAAGCCAACATTCAAAACAGAGTCAAAACGAATTTCAGTAAAACAAAAAAATCCGGACGCCACCGCAACGTGTTCGGCATTCTCTCAAAAGCGGCATTGTTATAAATATTCTATAAACCATATCGCGGTTTGCGAAGGCCCCAGTTAGCGCGATAAAGATCTCCTCTGTACGTGTCGCCGGACGGTTGATTTATTCATAAACGTGTACAAAGTGGTCCTAAGTTTCCCGTCGAAAATTGCATCGGCACGTTCCACCTGCGAATGGACCCGGACAATGTTGCGGAGGCGGAAGATGCTCCGCGAGAAAAAAAGAACAGAAACAAGTTGATGGAAAGAATTCGAAAGGACCGTTCGGTTTGAAACAAAAGTGTGTCGTGAACGGACGCGCAAGAAATTTCATCCGGTTCGCATTGAATGTTTGCGACGCGAATAAAATTGTCCGCGCGACCGGCCGCCGACAACCATTTCCATTCGAATAATTCTATATGGCCATTGCTGGGCTGACACGGGGGCTGTAAAAAAGAAGCAGGTCTTCAACAAAAGGTGGAGCTCCGGTCGTACATAAATCTATATAGAACAATACATCTGGGGTAACACACAAATTCCTCTTCTCTTACTCTTTTTTACCCTACTCTGTGCACGGACACCTGGCGCGCCGAGAACGACGTATCACAGACACCATTCGCAGATGAAACTACATTTTCACCACTTTCGGGATCAATAGTGCATCGTGGCGGATGCGTCCGCGTCCTGAACCCCTCGTGTCTCTTATTGTGGTTGAAGAATAGCTGCAATCCCGAAACATCCGTAGATTCTCTGACCTCTTTCAAGAGGGTCTTCGTCACTCTCCGCCACGTCGCGCGTCGTCCTCCTCACCCTTTACACCGCGAACATCGCTGTTTCTGTGTTCCCCTCTGTTGGAGCACCTTTTACTTAGCAAGGCGCGAAGTGTGTATTTCCGTGTGCACACCATTCAAGTGCCATCTGTCGTGGAACTTTCTGCTTCCACGCGTCTTCGCGTTTTCTAGTAATTCGATGGAACGGTAAATTGCTTCTCTTTCTTGCCGTAGGGCTACCGGAGAAAGTGGGTTGCGAATGGTGGGGTTGCAAGACGCGCTGAGCATTTCTGGGCAAGGGAGGAAGCTCGCGATACTGTTGCCGTGACGTTATCCGTCCACGGACAGATACCACCCTGTCGATTTCACGATGTACTGTTTATATTAATATTTGGATGCTCTTAACAAAACGATCACTTTTTAAATATTGAACTAGAGTAACTGCACCAGTGAATGAACGGGCACCAGTAAATGAACGCTTATGTATATTTCAACAAATTTTAACCCGGACGGCATACTAGCGATAAAATTGTGATTAAAGAGTTAAATAAATAGGAGAATATTGTTTAGTAATTTTGTTCATTGATTGGACTAGCATTATTCAATTACTAGAATGTAGTGTTCATTGATTGGCATTTTTCATATTTTTCATTTAACGTTTAATAAAGAAGAATAATAATAATTTCATTGTATTTGTGTTCATTTATTTTTGACAAATGAAGTATAGGGAGCTATTTGGCATATATGAGATTCCTTTAATTCACATAGTTTTTTTTAAAATAAAATATTTTCCTGAACAATTTCTTAAATGTTCATTCACTGGTGCAGTTACCCTATACGATTTGAACTTTAGGAGAAGTCATAGGTTCATTTACTGCATATTGGAAATGGGTGTCGAAGAACGCACACTGGTACTTTTGAAGTAAAAGAATTCTTGGCTGTTCTTCCGTTTATGGCAAAAATCAGAATTTGATGAAATTTTGAAAATAGGTTCTTTTTTTACTAAAATGACGATTGCCAGAAGGATTTTTGGCGCGTCGAAAAAATTTTTTGTTATCATTTCAATGTCGCGCTCTACCTTAGCGACTACTGACTTACCGACTTTGTACTTTATGTGCTGTGCGCATGCGTCATATATACAGGGTCTCCCACATAAATGATAACACCTAAATATCTTTCGTATTTACAGTCCTATCAGAAAACTTCAGAGGACAAAGTGACGCTATTGCAGGGGGGCAATATAATAATGAAGAAAAAAAATTTTTTATGTCGTGTTTTTAAATGAAATTGCAATGTCACCGATGATTTTTTAAATGGAATAGTATATTTTTTGCGATAGCATGATAGACAATAAAAAACTGAATTTAGTGGATACCACCTTATTGACCTTGAAATGACCTTGTGCGCCGGGAAAAATTCCAATTATACTTTTTAATTATTGAAATTATGAAGATGCTTCCATCAGAAATTATTCATAAATTTCTTTATTTAATCACGTATTACGTCTTGTAATTTTGATAAAACGATGTACTTCCGACACACTTTCTAGCCGGTACGGTTAGTGCCAGGGGGTGTCGACTCCCATAGCGACGAATATAATTCTAATTCACACCCTTAAAAGTATGATGGCAGCACAGTGGTGCCTCGGTGGTGGGGAAATCCTATCTTTGCCTTGCGCGTCATTCAGCTATTTGACGCCATCAGACGCCATTTATAACTGTTGCAAACTGTTGCTGAGTTTTCATATTTTCTGCTTATTTATTGATGTAATTCATCAATGTAATTGTTCAATGTAATTATTATATGTTACATTACCAATTCATTTTCCCTGAAAAGTTAGGTGTGCGTGTCATCACACACTGCTTGTATCCCTACTCTTTGGTCTCTACTGTGCTGCCACCATACCCAAGGGGACTGAACTACAACTAAATTAGTGTCCACTTTTTTATATGGGAGTCAACATCCCCTGGTTAGTGCTAAGAGGAAAACCATTGGAACCCCAAAAGGAACCAGGATCTCCTCGTGTCTCCAGACTCTTTAGGTTAGGCCCCCATAGTCTGGCTCTTGAAACAAAGTATCAAATGGGATACTTCAAAATCTCTGTTTAGAAACGATTCTGAGATCGTTTCATCGATACTTTATAACCTCTGTTTATTTATACGATACTGAGATCGTTGATTAATTTTTGACAACGAACAATAGGTTCATTGTGCTGGTATCTTATTGGATATCCAACAGTGCGCAATTACTGCATGATTAGAGTTTAGTTTACCGAATTGGTTTATTGCATGATGTGAAAAGAAAGTTCTACTAATTTTCGCTATAAAAGCACAATATCCGCTGTCTAGTAATGAGTGTTCTTTCCTTGTTTCCTGGCTACTGCAATAGAATTGCAATCTTGCAGTCGTTGCAAAACCGTCGCTGGGCTACGTACAACCATAGGCAGAAATCTTTACACAGGCAAATCCGGCGGGAACCTCGATAAAATTTCGCATTCGATTTCCCCCAGGGAGACCTCCTGTAACAATA
Organism: Lasioglossum villosulum; assembly: GCA_963971365.1. NCBI lineage: Eukaryota > Metazoa > Arthropoda > Insecta > Hymenoptera > Halictidae > Lasioglossum > Lasioglossum villosulum. The sequence continues at coordinate 43,805,223 of OZ020495.1, read as the reverse complement.
TTTGATTCTATATTTTGAGTTTACCTTCGCATGAGACGCCGCTTCCTTTTCAGTTGCGCTGCGGTCTCGGTGCGACGCCTCATTCGATCCTCTCGCATGTGTCTTTGTATTCTTGATCAAAGACGATTTGTAACTAATTTAAGTAGGAACGAGCATCAATAGTTGCAATGTTTCCTGACCAAAAGTGTTAATAAAAAATTCAACATTTTTAAAAAATATATTTCTTAAAATATAAAAATACATTTCCGCATATTTTAAACGCAACGATCATTCTCTCCAGCTTTTCGGTGGAAGTACTCCATTGTCACGAATTTTTCAAGATTTTTCTATGCATAAAATTTCGTAATAACATTTTTTCGTACAAAAAATCGAAATCACTACAACTTTTTCGGTTTTCATAAAAACGCGCGGTCTAATAATAACGACAAAATGTAGCCACCAAGATATTTTCCAATGCGCGCGTGCAAAGAAGAAATAATTTTCCCGAAAAATCGGGTACAGTAGCGCACCGACTAATTCCCAAAGGTAAATAGAAAATGTTCATGAACGGAACGGGGTGCGCCGAAAATTGTTGGCATGTAAACTGAAATCCGTGGAAGTTATTTACATTTACGTGAACCCGCGCAACAGCGAGCAACGAGATACGATCCACGTTTATTGGGCATGCGAGGCGAACTTCGTGAGAGCGAAACGTGTTTATCAGAAAAATATCCTGATCGAAATCAACCATCGAGTCTTACGTCTCGGGAACTTAATAAAATGCCGAGGGGGAACTGGCAGCTTCGATGCGGAACGCAATCGTCGAAAACCTGAAAGAAATGCGAGGAATATTATCGCTGTGTTCGCTGCATATCGGCACATGGCTAAATATCTCGGGTCTTGGAAATTAGTCGAGCGAATATCGCGCGGATTCTTCTTTCGCAGCTGCTATCGTTCTTATCACTAGACTACGGATCTTTATGCAAAGAAAACTTTTTCCACCTGAATTGCAACAACCTCGAGTGGAACGGAAATTTATTTGCTTTGTTAATATCTTCAATAGGGTTGGGACTGAGTTCCTTCTTATTTTAATACAGAAACGAATCAAGTTTTTTCCATATTTTAAATGAAATTTATTAAATGCAGTATGCGCCGTTTTGATCGACCACCTTCTGCCATTTTTGAGGTAAAACTATAATCCCGTCACTGTAGAACTTCTGTAATTACTATAAAATACTGTAAATTACTACGAATTTCTGTGATTACTATAAAAAAAGAAATTAATCAAATTTAATTGAATTCCTTATTAGTAGACTACGGGTGTTTCCAATTTCCAATTTTTGTAGACGAATTTTAAGAAACTCGAAACAAGTACAATCATATTTTATATGGGAGTCCTTTTGTATTTGATATTTCAGCATTTTTTGAAAGCATAATTGCATAAAGATTCGCAGTCTAATTATTACTTTACATAGACACGTTATTGAAAGGCAAATAAAATATAATAAAACAAGTTGTACGAGATCACTTTATGTGAACAATGTACGCCAAACAAGAAGCAATAAAAATTTCACTAAAACTCGAGTTTATAAAAGTACCAAGTGTTGATTATCTGGATTAAACGTTGAATGATTAAAAACATGCTATATTGGTCGATTTAAATAATATACGATACTGGTCAGTGTGTCGATAAAAATTTCGAAGCCGTTTTTTGAAGGATGTTTAATCTTGATAAAAATATCTTTAAAGAAGTCTAAAGAAGAAAGATCTGCAATTTTTTAATTTACTGAATCCGTTAGACTTTGTAATTGCACCAACAAGATGTCCGCACATTATTCACGAGAAAAGAAGTTAGGTATTACAAAGGTAACTCTATAAAGAATGGATTGGTCGATGAGGACAAAAGGCCTTCGTTCAAAATTCATACCAGATTACCTAAAACCAATTTGCTGATAACATGGCACATTAGTAGTCTTATTGGTCCGACATCAATTCTGTTCGATAACTTTTTCAGTCGATCGCATGATCAAGAAGGAAGGGAGGTTTAAGCACATATTTTATGGCACTTATCGGTGGTTATAACTCTGGATAAAAGACAGTTATCAATTTGTAACGCCAGGCGAGAAATTATGAAAAATTAGGTTTCCTGTTCTCTTTCTTTTCTGTTCTTTTATGTACTCATGTTTTCTATCGCATTCGAAAATTGGGTATCGCCTTTAATTAAAATCTGGACATTGCAACAGCAATTACCGAGATTGAAAATACAAGAAAATGTTAGAGAGAAAAGCTGTTAAGGTGATATACAAAAATGTTCTGATTGTTGTCGTTTTCAAGAGCATCGAAGGTCATCGATGATTTTTAAATGGCACAATGTATTTTTAACTTAATGGTGTTGTAGCTGATGTCAAAACGAGTTCAATGATGTGTTACACTATGGCCTTGAACTAAAAAATTCATGATAAAGCAATGATAAGCAATCATTTTATTCGAATTCAATTGAATGTTCGAAATTATGAGATTAAGCAGTAACACAAACATTTAAATATTTCGTAAGGAAATGAACTGCACTATCAATTGTTTCTGATGAAATTGATCTGCAAGATCTAATTATTCTTTTTTGCACGTTCTCTGGTGTAGACGAAATATAGTTGACAATAAATTATGTCTTCCATACAAAGTAATGTATTGCTAAAGATCTGCAATTTTTTCTAGAAACTATTTCGTTTTCCGAATTACGTTTATTTGCAGTTGCGTCAAGTTGAACAGAATAACCACGCCGCTTAAGCGAAAATTTCATTTCAGTTTATGTCGTGTCTAGTCTCGTTACTTCCGTAAGTTACCTGGGGAAATGATTAAATATTTTATTATTCTTCCTGGCATCGCATGCAGCCCCTCATTCCGTATCAAGTAACTATAAAACTTTCGTCCGAAACGTTTTATTGTATCTCCAATAATACCTAGACAGTATCAGAGGAATAAAACTTTGGAAGTTACTTCAGCTTCTGAACTCGAGTCGTTGTCGATAGAAAAAGGTACATGTCTCGTAATTTTGCTTACTATAGAAATACGTGAAGTTTCACAGAGAGTAATCGACATCTCCGGCGATCTCGTATAATCGAAAAGTAAATTTCTTTTCAATTGATAACTTTCCTCCGCGGAGGGTCTTCGTAACACGGAAATACACGAACGGGAATTTAGGTTTGAACTCGGAAAGGCATTTCCGTCTGCTAAGCGAAGTCTACGAGTGATTACTGTCAGTCGAAGCATATAGAATTCAACACGCTCGCTGCTAACGTTCATTTCGACAACAAGCACCGTGTTTATAACGTTCTATTAATTGTGTAGCCCGTGTGATACTTCCGCACGAGAGAATCGTGTATCGATCGATATGATCTAGGTGTCGCTCATGGCAAACAGGAACACGTCCGGTCACAGTGTTATATCATATATACATTTTAGCTATTACAAGCCAATTGTTTCAATGATAGAATCATAAATAATCATAGAAAAAAGATAATAAACCCTAGTAGCACAAAAATATTGGGTAAATGTTTGTTTCAAATATTGAAAAAATATTTTTTAAGCCACACTTTTTCATATGAAAAAAATATTTGATCTGAATATTCTATACATATACAAGAAATGTAAATTCAATGTTCAGAAAATATAAGCTAAATATTCAGAGAATATAAATTACATATTTAAAAAACATAAAGTAAATATTTAAAAAACGTGAAACTCATATTTAGATAACGTTCAATTAAATATTCAAATTTAAGAAAAAGTTATAACAAGAATTAGAAACTATAATATAATAACAGTACTTTCTCTGCACTGCTCGAGGGAATATTTATCTTCGTCTTCGAAAGGGGTTTATTGAAAATACAGAATTTTTTTATGCAGTTAGAAAGATTAATGGTTCGGGGAATGCTACATTCGTAGGCCCATAGATTTTATTTTGTGCAACTGTGCATGTGCAATTAACAATTGCACCATTTCTTTAAGTAGAAATGCATATTTTTTGTTGTACTAATCGAGAGAGATACGTGCATAGTCGTCGTCGCCGGCACAGATCAAAGGCCCGCGTGTTCGCACAATGTAATGCCAATTAAAAATGCCTTATTCTCCATTATTTTTTAATGAGATTTTACTGGCTTACTCCTATCAAAATTCTGATTAAAACAAGACCAAACACGGTATAATTTGGTCCATCAGTAATGTCTTGAAAGTTGTCGGACGGCTGTACGCGAAAGTTGCCGTAGTGCCAATTAGTGCCTATCATTCTGTCCTTCTCTACGTTCGGCTTTCGATTGATGTCTCGGCGCCGTAGACTGCAGAGACCAGTCATAAATCAAAAGACGAGCAGTTGTCTTGGAAGTTGTCGCTCCAGAGAACAGCTCCTGCGACAACTATCGCGACATTACTGTAGTAGGCTTTTGTCTACAGGGTGTCCCAAAATAAGTGTAACTCCCGGAAATGGGAGGTTCCTTGGGTCATTTGAAGCGATATTTTCCGTTACAAAAATGGTGTCCGCGGCTTTGTTCAGGAGTATCGAAAAACACGGACCAATCAGAGCCCGGCTAAAGTAGGATAAATTCTGATCTTCAAAATTGTGCAATTTTAATGTCAATCAATCGTTATTATAGAAACATGTGTAGAAAAAGTTCAGTCCTTTGAAAAATCAGCTTTCGCGGTTTTTGTATCAAGGTCTTCAATTGTATCTAGTCTCTCACAGTAATATGAATACAATAGTTCGATTTTACGTCTGGTACAATGAAGTTTAAGCTCTGCATTGTCCGTGGGAAAGGATTACAGTCAATGGAGAATTTATAGAATAAAGAAGACTTTCCAATTTATGGTTAGGAGATCGTTTCTTAGGAATTTAGGTTACAGCCTCCTTCAGGAAAGGTCGTCCTAAATCTTATAGTCGTATATTCCAGGCTCGACGCTAGTCTCTTTGTAAAGTCGACCGTGTTGCATTACGACTTCAAAAATCGCGTAGTTAATTCTTAGCACTGGAATGGTGACTCAGAGTCACTTCTAAAAATGTTTATACCATTATTCAAAATATCGTTTAGCTTATCAGATATGTTGGTATCTAATCAATAGACTTCGGATCTTTATGCAAAATAAAAAATGTCTGCATTGATTGCAAGACACAGGGGCCAAATAAAAACTTGTTTCTTCTTTTAAATATGTTATTAACGTGAAACTTATACATCGGTTGACAAAAGTCTTTTTAATATGTTCACTGTTTCAAATTCTATGTACACATTTTTATCATAAATGCATAAAATCCGCAGTCTACTAATCAATTACTAAATATTCAAGTATTGTAGTGATTTTGCATATTTATTTCTATATGTATGTAATAAAATCATGTTCGTAGTATGTGTTTGTAACGGCTGAACGTAGAAAGCTTGGGTTTGAACTACTAGCGGCGTTTCTCCGGGAAGGTTTAGGAGAAATCCATATTCACAAAGACAACTTTACAGCCCTCTTTTGGGCACGTTTCTGCTTATATGTACCTTTTGACTCGTAGCACCTATATTCAATTTGAGGTACTCCTTGGATTCAGCTCGCCGAGTTGTAGCTTTTCAACGGTAGATTTTAGGAAAAATCTGAGACCACCTTGGCGATTCGAAATTTAATTGCGTTAATAATTAATCAGTATTTGTTACTTCACGTGGACGATGTCGCGGGTACAGCTAGTATACAGGGTGTCCCACATAAATGATAACACCTAAATATCTTTCGTATTTACAGTCCTATCAGAAATCTTCACAGGACAAAATGACGCTATTGCAGGGGGGCAATATAATAATGAAGAAAAAAATTTTTTACGTCGTGTTTTTAAATGAAATTGCAATGTCACCGATGTTTTTTTTAAATGGAATAGTATATTTTTTGCGATAGCATGATGGACAATAAAAAACTGAATTTAGTGGATACCACCTTTTTGACCTTGAAATGACTTTGATATGATATGTAAAGGTCAACCCGATGTAAACAATGCGCAATCTTTGCTGAAACACGTAACTTCCACATTTTATTCGCTTCAACATGATTATTCTTGCTCAAGGTCATTTCAAGGTTAAAATTGTAAAAATTAAAAATGTAAGAAAAATGTAGGTTGAGTGTTGACTATTGTATTGATTTTGTGTATTTATATATACAAATATATTTTAAACTTGATTCGACAAAATATAATTTGGTAAGAAATAGAACAAAAAGTTTTTTGAACATTCATTACATCTTTCCACCTCTATTTTGTTATTCTGCTTGATGAAACTTTCTCTTGCGAAGTGTCTACGGTCAGCTTTGGTTTCCATAGCTTTTTCAAGATGCCTGTTTTAGCTTCGTACATTTCCTTGAGAACCTTTATAAATTTCGAAGGAGGGACGCATTTCTGTGAAGGTACCACTTGAATTTTGTACTCATTTCAGTGGCAATGCAGTTGTTCACCAGGGATTTCCTCAATTCTCTAACCGTGTTAGAGCGAAATCATGTTGGTAGGAATGTTACCTTATAACGCGTTATACAAAGGTCATGTATTCGCATATACAATAATATTACAATAATCTGCACTGTCAGTGGAAGAAATTTCTGACTTTTTTCACTGCTAATAAATATAATTCCATATGACCAGACGTTCAAAATCATTCAAAGAGAATAGTACATTCCAGAATTGTTTACATATTTGTAAAAATACGTGGAAGAATGACGAAATTATGTAAAAATTTATGTTCCGGTCGAAGGAATGTGAAACATTATAAAAAGACGATTGGAGTGTACACCGAGCCATGTTGATTAGTTTGATGACGATGTTGATGAAATATGTTTGATGTTGAGGATACTTAAGATGTGCAAATTTTTACTAGTGTCTTTCGACAAAAGACAATCCACTTATACCAAATTCTTTCTATTTTTTTATATGAATTACTAACGCATGCCAATTACAAATACAATAACGTGATTGCATTGTGGTCCTAAAAATTTGTCGTTCAATATATGTAAACACGTTCCATGTGGAGGACAATTAAGATGTGTCAATCTTCACTGAACTGAAAACTAAATGCACAGCAGGAAGTCTAATTCCCAAGACACGAGAAAAGAAAATTTTGCGCACGATGATTGGTCGATATTGTTCTGGCTGTAGGAAGTGACCTAGAAATTACGTTCTCTGACTTAATCAAGGACTAATTCGGAGAATCAGGTTACTAGGATGTCTCACGAGGGTCGTATTAACCGTTGAACCATAAAATATATTTAACTACACGTTCGTGTACTGAAAATCAATTTTGCTTCCAATTATCAAGAAAAAATGATCACCGTTTAATCCCACGTGGAAGAAACTTTCCCGATGTACGAGGTGTGTTAAAAAAATAACGGAAATTTTCATTTTCCGGGAAAAGTTTTATTTATTCGTCTACAAGAATGTTATCCCCTTCGAAATGTCTCCATTATATGTTACACAGTTATGGCAGCACTCCTTTCAATCCCCGAAACATTTCTAGAACTCGATGTTTGGGATAGCTTTTAGAAAAACGATGTCCCTTTAAGACCAAACCTACCAAAATGTTCCAGATTTCTTATATTACGATTATTGATATAATTAAAATATTTTCATAAGAATTGAATCTCGAATCCAGTGATATCCACTATTAATATGTTACGATTGTTTAAACATGTTTCAAAGGGATACGATTCACTATGGGACAAGCCGATGAAATCTGATTCAAAATCAAAGAAATTTGATAGAAATGAGATCGAGCGATGAAATTTTTAAAAAATTGAAGATAAAATTTTGCAGAATATGGGATAATCGAGGAGATTGTGGTACGAACTTTTTTCACCTTGAAAAATTCGTTAAACTTGCACAATTTCACGTAAATTGTGGTTTTTTCACTAATATGCGTGGAAAAATTTGTTTTTTACATTATCGTGGTGCGAGATCCATGAATTGTTTCGCCCCAATCGTACGAAAACACTTGTAACCTTCGCGAAAGCTGACAATAGACTGAACAACGAACACGACAATCAATATACAATTTTGAGGCAAGTTTACCAACACAACAGAGAAAAAATGGCCAGCATACACCTCGTATATACAAAAGAAAAACACTTTTAAATTCAGATGAGTTGATGGGATTAAAGTGCAGTTCTTTGTCAATTTAACTGGCGTATGTCGCGGACGTGGACGTTAAGAGGTTAATTAAGTTTCCCTCGAACATTTCGCTCTTGAAACAATACGCCGGTTTCTCTGAAGCGTGCACAAACCTGCGCAGAATTGAGGTTGTCCCTTTGGATAGAATAGAGGTTACAGAAAGACAAGATCCGTATGAAATATTCCTAAGAAATAGAATGACGGGACAAGAGTAAAATCGACACGCTGACCCGGAGAACGAAATTGAAAGACATCTTTAAGATCTAGACATTGTTCGGCTGGTGGGTACGTCTAAATGTAACAATGGCCTCAAACATTCCACCGACATGAAAAAGCCTCGCCAGCAGAACCCACCGATCAATTTTCGCTCGCCACGTCTCCACGAGACTTCGTAGTTGCTTGGTAAGCTCGCTCGTTTGTGCTTCTTTATACAGGGTGATCGGGATCAAGGGGTAAAAGATTCTACGTGAAAAAATAAATCGAAAATATGGAATAAAGTTTGATTATACGAGATTCATTCTCGAGAAAGTGGAGTTTCAAAATTTTGAAGAAACTTCAAGGAGAATATTATTTAGAATGATGATCTTGGCAACATAATTGAAGGTCATTGAAATTGGAGAGGAGGTAGCACATCTAGCCTATGAATCTAAACATTTGTTTTAAAGATATTTGGTAAACTAAAACCGACCGCCAAAAACTTTAAAGGACAATATTGTTCAGAATGATGATATTAGCAACATAGTTTAAGGTAATTAAAATTGGAGAGGAGGTGGCACATCTAGCCTATGAATCTAAATATTTGTTTTAAAGATATTTGGTAAACTAAAGCCGACCGCCAAAAACTTTAAAGGACAATATTGTTGAGAATAATGATCTTGGCAACATATTTGAAGGTCATTAAAATTGGAGAGGAGGTAGCACATCTAGCCTATGAATCCAAACATTTGTTTTAAAGATATTTGGTAAACTAAAGCCGACCGCCAAAAACTTTAAAGGACAATATTGTTTAGAATGATGATCTTGACAACATATTTGAAGTTCGTTAAAATTGGAGGGAAGGTAGCACACCTACCCGATGGATTTACAAATGTTTTGCAAATATCTCGTAACCTAAAGCCGACCGATAAAAACATTACTGGGAAATATTGTACGGAATGTTGACAACATATTTCAAGGACATTGAAATCGGAGAAGTGTTATAAACAACTTTCAGTATTTTCTCTGTAATTCCGACGGATTGCAGTTGTTTTAAAAACATGTTCACGTCATGTGCAATATGAAAAAAGTGAATCGTCCTTCTAAGAGTGTCCGAATATTGATAAGACTAGTACGTTGTTGTTGGCAAACAAGTAAGAATGCGGCATCTTTTAAATCCGGTGACCTGCTTCGTATATCTGTAATTCAGCAGGATTTTCGCGAGACTTCGCTCCGTACATAGACGTGCAGCGCGCCGAGGCAAGCTAGCACGGAGAAGACACGGCTGCATTGGCCGTGGCTGTACATAAAGTTTCTTTGTTCGCGGAGTTCCCTTTTCCGCGACTATCTCTCTTATTTTCCAGTAATTCGATACGCCGAGAAAATTGCTAGCGTAGTTGCGGTAATGCTTTTCGGTACCACCTCCAGCACATAAATATTTCTATTGTGCGACGTCGATTTCTTGCTCGATTATTCGAGCAGATCAACGCCTGGTAAATCGATTTTTATGTGGTATGGGCGTGCCTCGCCTTGCCTCGGCTCGCTAGCCCTGAAAGGAAGGGATTATACCGGATCGAGCGTAAATAACGATGTACATTTACTGGAAAGAAGGAATATACCCGCGGCATCCTCCACCTCCTGCTCCTCCTCCGCCATTGCGTGAGGTGTTCGCAAACGGAAGCACATTTCGAATCCGATTCGAAGTACGTTTAATACGGATATTAGAAATCGATGCCGAAATAAAAACAATGCGAGCATCCGCGGAGAAATACGGGCAGATAATACCGGAAACAGAGCCCTCACCCCCCAGCGATAACGTGTACACGGCACTCTTGCATCATAGAACACGCAAAAAAGATTTATCTTAACATATTCATCGTTTCAACTGAAGATGTTAATGTACAGATAAATGACCGCTCGGTATAAATAAAGATTTTATCTGTCGTTATAAAAACTGTGCTGGTAGAAACGCTTTGTGATAGCCGCGTACAGTAGCTGCAGAAAATGTATGCGCGCCGATTCGCTTCAACGGGAAGTTGCTATGATTCCGTTTATTATTCGTTGCTCGTCGACAGTGATCGCATGTTTCGAGAACTCGTTCGAATGAATTGATTATGGACTACTTGCATCCGCTGAGATAATATTAACAAAAACCCAGTGCGGATTTTATTCGTGTTTCATTTCGAACATATTAGAATTAATAAGAAGAGACAGTAATATTTTGTGTCACTTTTATTCCTTTTAATTGACACCGATGATCTTTGTTTTGCATAAATGACTGCTGATCTTTTATTAGTATTTATCAGCATCAGTTTTTAAACACATGGAAATGTTCATATTAGCAACTAAGCCTTCACGCAGCTAAGCTTTGATCTAAGAAAACGGAAACCGTAGTGACTCCACTGGTGGAGCCACTGCTGATCCAATGATAAAACTTCTTTATTTTTCATTAATCTGTTATGAAAGTTTCCATACAAAATAGAATACAAAATTCCGAAAAACATTTAAACACTGGATCTCAGATTCTCACTTTATTTAAAATTGTCACAGTTTAAATACAGCTAAGCTTTGATCTAAGAAAACGGAAACCGTAGTGACTCCACTGGTGGAGCCACTGCTGATCCAATGATAAAACTTCTTTATTTTTCATTAATCTGTTATGAAAGTTTCCATACAAAATAAAATACAAAATTCCGAAAAGCATTTAAACACTGGATCTCAGATTCTCACTTTATTTAAAATTGTCACAGTTTAAATACAGCTAAGTCTTGATCTAAGAAAACGGAAACCGTAGGATCTACGAAAATTAAATATTCTCTCCACTGGTGGAGCCACTGCTGATCCAATGATAAAACTTCTGTATTTTTCATTAATCTGTTATGAAAGTTTCCGTACAAAAATTCCGAAAAGCATTTAAACACTGTATCTCAGATTCTCACTTTATTTAAAATTGTCACAGTTTAAATACAGCTAAGCCTTGATCTAAGAAAACGGAAACTGCAGGAACTATGAAAAAGGAATATCCCCTCCACTGGGAGTCATACGAGGTTAAGTGTAAACATGTGGCGTAGTCCGATACGGAGTTAGGTGTATCCGTGTGAACAACTACTAACCCAATTACAAAACTTCTTTATTTTTCATTATTTTTTATGGGACTTTCACCAACCTATTTGTGGGATTTTTCTTATTAAAATTATATTAAATACAATAAATTTAGAGCAGTCCTATTCTATGTTCATTTATATTATGTATTTCTTAGATCGAAGCATTACTAAAAGTCAATTTTTCGAGAATCAGGTGTTTAACGCAGAAATAATTCTTGGATCCACCGAGTATTGATATTTTCAGTATATCACAGGTTGCAATTACAGATAGCTGACTGTCCGAGGTTAAACGTACGCAAAATTTTCCAATTTCATTCGTACTTTTCCGGAACAGCTTCCACAAATATCATCCGAGAACGTAGCAAAAGTCGAATAGGGTGGATTCAGCCGCGAACTTCGAAATAATATCAAAACTTATTTCAGTGGTACACAATCGAATGAAATTCTGGGGTCGGCCGCATGCAGGCAACTGCATTGTCTGCATGTATTTCAGCCGTTCGCGTCGCACCGCGCCGTTTCGTACAAGTTTCGTGGCTGGAACGATAAAGCATAAAAGTTGTATGCGTTCTAGAGCGTTTTGTACCACCGCTGCATAAGTGTCAACAAGTTATTTGAAAAATGCCGGCGCGGTTGATTCGGCAGAGACAGATTCGTCGCAATAACTTCGCCACATAAACTTGACTGGAGGCATCCTCCCGAAGTTATTTGTGCTCTTCGAATTACTTCCGCGAACAGTTCAAAAGATATGACAAACTGGACGCGCGTTACGGTGGCGGCACGACTTGTCGGTTCTTGCCAAAGACGCTCTATGAGAAAAACTTTTACCGTAGATCGAGAGTTTACGTACCTACGTATGTTTGTGAAAATGATGTATACAACGCAGAGTAAATGTACTTATTACCCACCAGTTGCTCCGATCGCTTTCAACTAGGGCTACCGATTTCAATTGAACCTTTCGGATACCCTGGTCCTCGAATACCCATGAGCTATCGGAGTATGCAAGACTTACCCAGATATACCTGGCTATCTCGAATGATATTGGTTTGGCAACCAAGATAACCGATGACGTATTTTAAATAACAAGGAAAATCCAAATTTTTGCTTAAAAGTATAACTTTATTCAATTAGGTACTGTCCGTTTGTGTCGATGACCTTTTGCCATCTTTCAGGTAGGGTAACTGCACCAGTGAATGAACATTTAAGAAATTGTTCAGGAAAATATTTTATTTAAAAAAAAACTATGTGAATTAAACAATATTGTTGAGAATCATGATCTTGGAAACATATTTGAAGGTCATTAAAATTGGAGAGGAGGTAGCACACCTACCCTATGAATCCAAACATGTGTTTTAAAAATATTTGGTAAACTAAAGCCGACCGCCAAAAACTTTAAAGGACAATATTGTTAAGAATGTTGATCTTGGCAACATATTTGAAGGTCATTAAAATTGGAGAGGAGGTAGCACATCTACTCTATGAATTTAAACATTGGTTTTAAAGATATTTGGTAAACTAAATTCGACCGCCAAAAACTTTACATGACAATATTGTTCATAATAATGATCTTGGTAACATATTTTAAGGTCATTAAAATTGGAGAGGAGGTGGCACATCTAGCCTATGAATCTAAACATTTGTTTTAAAGATATTTGGTAAACTAAAGCCGACCACCAAAAACTTTAAAGGACACTATTGTTTAGGATGATGATCTTGACAACATATTTGAAGGTCATTAAAATTGGACAGGAGGTTGCACACCTACCCTATGGATTTACAAATGTTTTGCAAATATCTCGTAACCTAAAGCCGACCGATAAAAACATTTGTTCAGGAAAATATTTTATTTTAAAAAAAACTATGTGAATTAAAGGAATCTCATATATGCCAAATAGCTCCCTATACTTCATTTGTCAAAACACTACATTCTAGTAATTGAATAATGCAAGTCCAATCAATGAACAAAATTACTAAACAATATTCTCCTATTTATTTAACTCTTTAATCACAATTTTATCGCTAGTATGCCGTCCGGGTTAAAATTTGTTGAAATATACAAAAGCGTTCATTTACTGGTGCCCGTTCATTCACTGGTGCAGTTACCCTAGCTATAATTCCATGTTCATAAAATTTCTGATTTTTGCCAGCAAAAAACTGAATTAAATATGATTTTACATCATCAGCGTCATTAAAAATTTTACCATTTCAGCAGTTCTGCATGGAACGAAATAAATGGTAATTTGAAGGCGCAAGGTCAGGGCTGTATTCAATAATTCAATCATTTTTGGCGACTGACCAAAGATGTATGGGGCTTCGCATTATCATGCTGGGAAACAACACCCTTAGGCTTCATACAGACCTAAATGGTTCGGCGAACCGTTTACCGAACCGTTCGCCAAACATTTCGCTGCGCAGAATGGCGAACGCAGAACGGCGTACAGGTAGAACTTGCAAATCTGTTTCCAAGACAGATAGAGCATATCCTAAACGTTCGGCGAACCATTTAGGTCTGTACGCAGCCTTACGATTTGCCAATTTTGGTTTTCTTAATTTGCATCTCTCAGTTTGACGAGTTATTGAACGTACACGTTTCAATTAATCGTTTGATTTCTTGGTAAAAGTTCAAAGTACAGAATTCCTTTGTAATCCCAACAAACTGACAGCATAATATTCGCTGGTGTTCCTCAGCTTTTGGTGTAGTCTGGGCTGATTCATCTTGCACCACCCATGATCTTTTCTGATTAACATTGTGATAAACTATCCACTATTTGCCATCAGTAATCAGGCGTTTTAAAAATAAAAAAAAAATTTTTTTTAAATAGATCAATAAAAATGAAGATATCACGATATCTTTATAATTATTTAAATAATATTTATTATATCGAAACTACGTTATAGATTGATTTCCTTATTGTACCTCGTTGAATGACTATCAATTGAACTTTATCGTTACAAAGTGTGAGTGATTAGATGACGCTGCAATTCAATGGATAAGATAATAATGTCACGTCATATTTGCATGGCTCTTTCAAAAGCAAAATTTGAAGTGTTTTAATGATCATACATAATTATAATGATCGCAGCATCGCAATCATTATGGACTCATAAAATGTTCAAATACACTGATATCGTGAATGACTATTTGTTGAATAAACGTGTGCAGTTTTATGTGGGACTGGAACTTTTTAAAAAGAATTTTCACGACCCTTTGAAATTTTCGGTCGAGCGTGGAATTTTCGAAACTCTCTTCTTGAAATTGGAAAGGCAATATTTAAAACCCGCCTTTTAAAACTGAAAATTGACCCTTTAAATCCAGGTATTCACGAATTCGGGGGAGATTGTGCTCGAATACATTTTTCTAGCATTTTGAAGGCAACAAAGAAGGTGGTAATCCACTGGAGCGAACAGTTTTTTAAAAAATTTGTTGCGTGTGCGGCGTTGTCGGAGGTGCACGCTTCTATTCACCCGAGACTCCATAGTTTTCAATCGAAAACTTTATTGCTACTAACGCGGAACGAAAACTTTCAAAACAATACTGATACAGAAACACCGAACATATTGAATGGTATACAAGGAATACCACGTTTTCACAACAAAACTCTAAGCATTAAAAATGTTTTATTGATAAAGTACAAAAAAAAAGTACAATAGACTAGTTTCTCGTTCAATAGAGCATACAAATGGATTGGCAATTTATGCATCAGATTGCTGCCAAATCTCATGAAACAATTGAATTGGTTGTGTATAGTCTGCATGTGTACAGTGAAATGCATAAATGCATTGCATGAGAAGCTGAACAGACAAATGCAGCTTCAACTTTAACGTCAACATCGA
Source organism: Lasioglossum villosulum (assembly GCA_963971365.1). NCBI lineage: Eukaryota > Metazoa > Arthropoda > Insecta > Hymenoptera > Halictidae > Lasioglossum > Lasioglossum villosulum. The sequence continues at coordinate 43,789,947 of OZ020495.1, read as the reverse complement.
AATATTACAACATTAAACTTGTAATTATTCAAGACAGCAGAAATCATTTTCACTATTTGTCAACAATAACATATAAACAATTTTAAAGATAAATTGAATTAATAATAACAAATATATTAATGCTATCAGCTCACAGGTTCGATCAATTGTTATTTTTAAGCAATTTTGCAAATTAACCATACTAACTTCAACGTTTCGATCTTATTTTAATTAATTATCAAAAACTAATTGCGTTTGTAAATTATTACATGTTACGATATTATAATTAATATCATAAATATTATACAATGATATAAAGACGTAATTATTTCTTGAAAATGATATTTTAATATATTTTTTCATCAATAAACGCCAATCTCTATCGTGTAGAGATAAATGATTCGCAATTAGCTACTCAATGGAAGATACGTATATGTGATAATGAATTATATTAAAATACCCAGTTCAGACATAATTGCCAGAAATTGGCATAAAACAGTTAGGAAGCACAAAGTGTTCTCAATTAAATTCCTTTATGCGAAAGTTATAAAAAATTAATACTTAAAACATAAAATTTAAATACAATGATTCAAACTACGAATAAAATATAGAACAAAAAATATTTTCGTTACCGGAACAATCAATGAAAATCACATGACCACGATCCAATTGCAATTGCCGCAATTAGTATCATTAATATACAGCTCGTAAACAAAATTGTTACTAAAATGTTTATGTGCTTATGTAACACATATTATACATGTGACGTCCCTCTTTATTTTTCTTGTGAAAAGTCTTATGAAACAAAATTCCTTACGAAGGGGAAACCACGCGAGCTCATAGAATATTTGCGTTCGATTTTCTATAAATTTTCTAGGATTTGGTTTATTCACTTCGCCATCCGCGTCACAAATTTTCCACATTTCATTTCGTCGACACAGGTAGAACTCATGGCGAGGGATGACGACTATAAACTGAATCAATTCTCTGCGAATTGCTCTCCGGTAATAAATTTTTTCTCATAAAAATCGAACAATTGCACGCTGTATTGAACTGAAATACACTATTTGCAGAAAGTACGACGTTTAACATACTATAATATCCGTTCGAACGACACGACCGATTTGAAAAGCACTACCTGCCAATAACAATGATTTATTCGCATAGCTACTTGCCTTCCACTACACATCCTTTCCGTGCCTTTCTACAAAGAAGAAATTTATAAAACTGTTATTTGATGTATAATAAATTATTATCGAGGTCAAGCTGCAGACTTTTCGTATTGACTTTCAATAATTGAATATTCATTATTACACTCCTTTTTTAACAAATTTATCACAAAAATGTGTAGGTGCAATTTCAAACGGTAATTACAGAAATTTCCCTACGAATCGGGAAGTTAAAAAGATTAAAAGATTTTAAGAGTATGAATATATTACTTTCACTACATTAAGATTAATAGTGATAATCATCTATATTCATAGAGCAGATTGAAAATAATGTTACTGCGCGGTATAGTGCATACGCCATAGACAAATTTATGAAACAAATATTCAAAAAATAAGTAATACCAAACTACAAACTTTATTGAGATTCTTAATTGCATAAATAATGGAAAATCATAAAGGAAGGACTTTACTTTGCTGATTCAAACATTCTTCACAGTACATCCTTGATCTAAGAAAAACCCTCGGGTCCGTACTGTTGCTTAAACCCTGTAGTTCTACTATTCCTTTGCAACCTCGCCTATCGTAGTCAATTAAACCACTAAATACAGTTCAGATTATATCATGTTCAGTGTCATTTTGATCAGAAAAACGCTACAAATAAGTTTATGAAAGTTTTGTAAAAAAATAATGAAAAATAAAGAAGTTTTGTAACTGAATTACTGGTGGTTCACACCGATATACCAGACCCTGTATCGGATTACGGTACATGTTTCACTTTACCTCGTATTCCTCGCAGTGGAGGGGATATTCCTTTTTCGTAGATCCTACGGTTTCTATTTTCAAGACTTTACTGCATTCAAACTGTGACAAATTTAAATACAATTTTAATTAAAGCTAGAATCAGAGATGAAGCGTTTAAATACTTTATGGAATCGTTGCACGCAATTTTTCTTTGTTCATCGTCCTATTCTTTCACACATTTTCCAATAAATTATAATTTCATTTTCCGTTAATGCTCGTGGAATTATTTTAATCTATTCCGATTCAATGAAATTGAGATTACTTGCTGCAACACGCAAATAACTAATATTAATAAACTGCAACATCTACTGCAAAACACAAAGGTCTAATAACGATGTACCGAAAATTTCCTGTACACAGTTTACTGCAAAACATAAATGACTAATAGTATTGCACTGCATTCATCGCGTTCAATTTACTGCCGAACACAAACGACTGTTATAATATGAGGAATATTAGTCATTTCGCCGTTGGTGATTGACGATTAAATAACTAACTTTAGTAATCTGGTCTGGTATCTGTTAATTGCGTCATTACTAAATATATTGTATATGCACGATATTCTTAACATTGCGATTATTAAATTAACTTATATGGCTTTGTCTATTCAACTGTATGGAAAATGATAGAAATTATTTTCAAGACTTGAAAAAAGTCTTGGCTGCTTGTAAATGGACACCAAACATGTAAAATCGAAGCCACGAAATAATTTGTACACCTAATAATTACTCAGTCTAATTACTATTTGGTATCACACCGTGATACTTGTCCGGTTAAATTTTATCTGTGGATTCAGGCCTATTTTAAGGGGAGCAGTAAAATATTTACGGAAATATTACGCCAATTTTATCTCGGTAAGGAAATAAAGTACTGTGAAGAATCACTTAAACTTTTTTTACGATAGGAATACTCCCTAGTATACCTGTTATAAAAATTTTATATTTCTGCTACTCTCTTCAGTTTCCTCATGGCCGTATTAAAGTCACAAGTCTTTTCTTTCGGGTCGATGCTTTTCTTTTTAAGTTACACAGGGTGTCTCAAAAATGTTGTGATTGGATCATCTCGTAAACTAAAACTTATCACTATACTGCGGATGTTTATGCAATTTTCAATTTTTGTAGACGAATTTTAAGATGGTGGAATAAAATAGAATCTTATTTTTTGTCGCAGTTGCCTTTTTATATCTGAAATCAATTAAAGTCGTACTAAATTCTGTTATAAATTATATTCTAACATTTTTTGAACATTTTTAAAAGCCATAATTGCATCAAGATCCGCAGTATACTGATCAATCAAAAACTTTCCAGAATGATGTCCTTGACAACACATATCAAGATCATAACAATGGTAATTAAAAGTTCTATCGAATATTTTACAATTTGCATCTCATTTATCAAACCTTGTATATTACATTGTTCTAACATTGATTAGATAATGCATATTTTTTAAGAATAAGTGCAGAGAAGCATTAATGACTTCTTTTCATTATAAAACGAGAAGATATACAGGGTGTCCCAAAATTCCTTCAGCATCCGGAAATGCGAGGTTCCTTAGATCATTTGCAGAAACATTTCTCTTTGCAAAAATAGTGTACGCAGCTTTGTTTAGAAGTTATTAACGAAAAATACGGACCAATCAGAGCCCGACTTAAGGACAGGTCCCACTTAGCGCGGTGTTGCCGTTGGCCGAACCAGAATCAGTCCGCTGTAGACGCGCTGTGATTGGTCCTTGTTTTTCGTTAATAACTTCCTAAACAAAGCTGCGTACACTATTTTTGCAAAGGAAAATATCGCTTGAAATCATCTTAGGAACCTTCCATTTCCGGATGTTGAATTTTGGGATACCCTGTATAACCTTTAGGTAAAAGAATGGTTGATCGATTGTACAAAAGTAACGACTTAACTTTTATGAAGAATATATACTAATATAAGATATAGTAATACATTCATGCTACTGTGTCCAATATGGCTGTATATAAAATTCTTCAGCCAACTTATGATATTCATTTATTTCATACTGCTTTAAACCGAGTCGTTTATTTAGCAACTGCAATATTCACGTAGCTTACGTTACATGGTGTTCCGTCGCGCAGAAACCGTGCTCTGGAGTAATATCGTTTACTTAATTCCTTTGTGTCTCTGCGTCCACCCTAAAGCTGCTCGAATCGGCCATGGAGGATGACGAATCATCAAGGGTGTGTTGAACGGGAAATGCAGCGTTCGGCAATACCCAATCAACACATCGTACATCAATGAAACGTCACTGAAATCAGCCCACAGACTAATTAGAAGAGCCTTCTTCACGACGAAGAAGGTTCCCCCACAAACTAACGCTCCTCCAAAAAACAATTACGACCAACATCGAGAACAAGAGCATTCGCAATCGTAATTTCATGCGAAACGAACGTACGTTTTCGTTTTTCTCGTCACGTTTCGTGGTTGGACATCTTATCTTTTCTTTTGAGAAGATTTGGGAATTGGTCGCGAGTGAGTCAATTAATCTCACGGTCAGATACTTGAGATACTTGAGATTGTGTACTTAATTCCCAACTTTACGATTAGAAACCATTGTTCTCATTATTTTGCTGACGAGTAATATTTCCAACTTGGGAGAAATTCATTTGAGGCCAGATCCTAGGGAGACGCTTTGTTAGCAGACAGTTTGGCAAACAGATTTTCTTGGCGTCTTGGGTCTCAATCCGAATAGTCACTGACATGTGATGAATATCAAGGCGCAAGGCAGCAGTCAGTTGATCCACTAAGTACACGTCCCCCTTGATCTTGGTCCCTTGCGGGCTAACCTGTAGAGGATTTCACCCTCACGTGTGATGTAACAGGGGATAGCTATCACTTTGACAAGCAAACGCCCACAACTTGTAAATCATCTTCTGATTTGTCGGTCACACAACTATTCCGCTAGGCTTCCTCTACATAGAATTAACCTTTTGCACTCATACAATACCTCATACAATACCTAATTGTATAGTAGTTGATTAGATGAGGCCTACACCCTTTCTGTAAATGACGAGGATACTTACGTAGACTTCCGTTCATAATAATCTGAACATTTTCGGATTTCGATTGAATTGATTAACTCTACAAAATAAAAACTAGAGAAAATTGTTAAAATAGTGTATCTACCTTCAGTTTTAAATATTCTTTCAACATTCGTCGCTCAATGGTATTGTTTAATTATTAAGGGAATTCATTATACAGTGACTCCCATTAATATTCGGACGCTCTAAAAAAACGATAACTGGTTTAACATTGAACTATACGACTTGAATTTTGTTGGGAAGCTAGAGCAAATAGTTTGCTACAGAATGTGGTAAAACATTTTTTCAAAAATTGCAATTCGTCGGAGTTGTTGAAAAAATACTAAAAGTTGCATTTCACAACTTTTTTATGTGGCCCTATATTGAAAATTTTTAAAATAAGTTTTGTAGATCTGTGTCAATTATATGCATAGCGAAAGTTTCATCGAAATCGGTTGGTGCGGGAAAGAACGACAGGCATTGAAAGATATGTGAATTTATAGATTTACTGCAGTTATAGCCCGATAATCGAGAAAATCTGAAATTTTTACCATCGTTAAACGTTTCTAGCTCATTGCAACGTCGAACAATATTGATGAAATTTTCAGAATATGTTTAATTGACACAGGTCTACAAAACGTATTTTTAAAATTTTCAATATAGGCCCACATGAAAAAGTTGTAAAATGCAACTTTTAGTATTTTTTCTATAACTCCGATCAATTGTAATTTTTGAAAAAATGTTTTTCCACATCCTGTAGCCAACTATTTGCTCTAGCTTCTCCAAAAAATTCAAGTCATATAGTTCAACGTTTAACCAGTTATCGTTTTTTTTTAGAGCGTCCGAATATTAATGGGAGTCACTATAAATGGATCGATGAAATAGCCGTGGTGCAATGTTAAAACCTGAATTTTCTCAGCAATTAGAATTGATGTACCAAATGACGTGAAAAAAAGATTTCGAAAAAGTTGCAATTGCTGATAATTACATGAGAAAGCAAAACAGAGTATACAATAATATAAAAGTACATGTATTACGAGCGTGTAACTAAAATAGATCTACAAAACATATACTTTAAATGGTAATTAATTATTGTTTTAATGTTTGCATGCAACCTTGTAAATTGTACAGGATGTCTAAAAATTATATGTCACGGCCACCATAGCGTGATTCTACACCTACGATTTAGTAGAAATTGACATAAAAAACTCCCCGCAAAATTGACTTTGACCTTGAAAATGAAGGTCAAAAAATTTTCTGTTTAATCGTGTCCTACTGGTTATAAGGACCAACTTTGTGAAAGAAACCATGGGGCGTATCTCAACCGTTCTCTTAAAAAATGATGTTGCATTTCTTATCATTTTTGCAACTTCTTTGTTCATAATGTTCGTTCTTAGTGAAATAGGAGTACATATCATGATTCTGATAATTTCATGCCCAACGAGATAGCTTACTAATGATACTCACAGAATGTTGTCATGTGAAATATTTTGATTCAGACGACTACGACCATATAGCTGACAGTTTTCATGCGATTCTATTTATTTATATATCATTGCTGAATTTATATATCGTTTCTTTCACAAAGTTGGTCCTTATGACCAGTAGAACAAGATTAAACAAACAAATTTTTTGACCTTCATTTTCAAGGTCAAGGTTAATTTTGCGGGGAGTTTATGTCAATTTCCACTAAATCGTAGGTGTGGAATCACGCTATGGTGGCCGTGACATACAATTTTTAGACACCCTGTACACTAAGCCGTGTCCTAAAGGAAGAATTTTCCCAATGTTTCGCAAGCATTGCAGCTAGCTTCATCAGGGGTCGGAGAGACACTGATACTGGTGTGTCTCGGGTTTGTATTCCACTTATATGGTGCAGATGGCTGATGCTCCGGTTCGGTGAGAACCAATCAAAAATAGACTTTTTAATTGGGCGGTCGAACAAGGACACCTTCCCTTAGGACACTGCTTACACCCGAAAGCCTCAACACACGTAACTGTATGATGCCGGACCGTGAAAGCCTCAAATCTCTTGCAAATTGTAATGTTTGTAAAATCTTTTCTGCTGATGTTTCTACAAAACGTCAGGTCGTTTGGTACAATTATAAAAAAGTTATGCTGTCTCAAAGTGCGTTCAAATATGTTGATGGTTTACTGTTTATCGAGGCATTACCGTACTTCTTCAGAAATCCTGAATTACGAGTGCCTCTAAAAATTGGCATGAGGAAGTAGCCTAGCTCAGAGGGTCTACCGAATTACCCGCGATCGCTGATCACGAACGGTGAACCCGAGTACGTAGTTCTCCTCGTCAAATCTGCAATTACTTTCTCACGGCCGAGTGTGCAGTGGAAATGACCCTCCGCCCCCGAGACGCAGACGAAAAGCGTTTTGTTCGGGACAGCCGCCGCGCCGCACCGCGCCTCGCTGCCGGCACAAAAACCTAGCACTGCTTGTGTTTTATCATGTGTTGTTGGCAGTGGGCCACCTGCACGCACGACCTCACATCGCTATTTGTTGGTTTCCGTCTCGTTAGGTGGAAAATCTATTTCTTCTCGTCGGTATTGTGCGAATCGGGTTGTACAGGGTTTGAAACGCTTGCGCCGTATCCATATCCCGAGATTTCACGGGTACACAAAGAGGGAAAAAGGTATGGAGATAGGAGAAAAGAAATTGGCCGACAGAGAATTGAGTGTTGCGCGATTATTGTTAGCGATCCTTTGCTTTCTTCGAAAACGCTACGCTAGCAATATCGGTCCAGACTTTACTGTTCCTCCGCTACAGTCATTATCAATTTATTATTTGCTTCGACCGGCGCTGATTTCGGCTCATTTCGCTACGTAATCGCTGCCAAGTGAAATATTCATTCAACTGTGGAGCAAACAGCGTGCTTCGTTTCAAACAGGCCGAGTAACAATGCGCTGCGATGAATATTTATTTTATACAGGGTGTTCGATTACAGGGGGAGAAAATTTAAGGGTTGGGTCTTAACGATGATACAAGACGAAATTGAAGAATAAAAAATTGCGATTTCGGCTTCGTTATTTAGCTATTAACAACGCGACAATCACGTATCAAGTGACATTTGGGGCCCCAGCGAGGTGGCAATGTTCAATAAATCGTTGGACAACATTGAGCCCTTTGACGTACACAAAGTACACTTTTGTTAGACGCATTGTTGATTTTTAATTGTTAATAGCTAAATAATGAAGCCGAAAGACCAATTTTTTTTTCTTCATTTTTGTCTTATATCATCGTTAAGAACCACCCCTTAAATTTTCTCCCACCTGTAGTCGAACACCCTGTATATTCTTTCGCTGAAAATATTCAAGATATATTTTGACACATTATTTTCAGAGTCTGTCTGCTTTTGTTAAATCAATTCTGTGTTTACAAATTTTTTAGCCATGGTCTTGTTCAACGAAACTGAAAATAAATATAAGGTAAAGGTACCAGTAGTTGACCATAAACGAGTAGTTGACCACTTTATAGAAAAACATAAAAAATAAGATTTTTTAAAGAATTGTAATTTGTGCTGATAATTGTTGAAACTAAATGATAGTAAAATGATTCCCAACATTATTGCTTGAACCCTCTTTCTAGTATAAGTACTAACTACTAACGAATAAAGGAGGTCAATTACTAGATTTTTCATTTTCAAAAGTGGTCAACTTCTAAAGCAATTACTGAATTTTTAAATACATTTCTTAAATTTGTATAAGTAAACTTTTTTTAAATAGTGGCCTTGGTACGTAATTTAGAAGACTCAAAGAGTGTCTTTAGACATCCACTCTCGCTATTTGACGACAGAGTAAATGGTTACTATTGTTCGCGTGGAAAACTTCTCTTAACTGGTCAACTACTAGACCTATACCTTAATATGTTTTGCCAAATGTTATAAACTTAACTCTAATATGTAATATTTTGAATCTTATTTGTTGACTCTGGGTCTTCATTCAAAATTTTAGTAGATTTAGTAGACTCTTGAATTTTTTATATTTTTCTACTGTTTTACTGCTATATAACACCTCACCAATTTTGTAATAAATGTATTGATAAAAATTGAATCCAGCATTAATATTTTTCTTAACTTTGTATTATATTCATTGACTTATAAGTAGACAGCGGATCTTTACGCAAAATAGAAATTTTATATCCACATTGTAACAGAGGGGTGTCAATAAAATATATTTTATAGGTTGAAAACAATATAAGAGTATTTTTAAAATCTTCTAATGTTTTTACTATTTTAATTTACGCCTACTCATTTGTACCACAAATTCATAAAATCCGCTGTCTACTTATAAGCTATTATTTTAGCTGTTTTTCGTTCCACTTTTGTAAAACTGTGTTGGTCTTCACTGTTAAATTTTCGCTGTACGTTCGTGGAACAATCTCACGTCATACGTAAAATATCACTTGTTCTAAACAGTTGGAGAGGATAGGCAATAGACTGCACAAGGTTATAGGTTATCGATAGTTTCGTTTTCAGTGAGATTTTCCCCATTTCCTTTGCAAGTTTAGATTCGCCATATCCTGAAAATGGTAGAAAATCAAGTGTATATTTGATAGGTTGTCGAACTTGATTTTTCAATTGTACAATTTAATTAAAACGTGTGTGTATATGAAATTTCATTTTTAAAATGAAATCGTTTAATTTCCGTGTGCATATAAATTTTTGTTAGTTTGATGGATCTATATTCTGTTCTATATCTAGCGTTGGCAGTCTTACCTCATACGCAAGTAACTGCAAAATTAAAACTTGTTAATATTTATTATCGGCACTTCCAAACAAAAATATTTGATTAAAACGAACATTGCCATTCAAATATTTTGCAATTTTCTGTGTAGTATATTTGTTAATATGAAAGTAAAAGGAGATGATAATTAGAATTGGCCAAAAATTTGATCTTCAGTGAGTCATCAAATTGTTCGCTCACTCTTAAACAAAATATAACTTTTGTAATACAGTAAAGATCCAAATACTGTCATACCGGCGTATTCTGGGCGGATAAGGTTTGAATCCTTGTAGATATACAAGTCTCGCAGAATAATGATATTAACACTAGGTTCACGGAGCTGTAGAAATACCTACTTCACATTTTTCCAATAATATATACTCGAAGAAATAAACTTGGTAAATAATTCCTCGGGGAAGCATCTTTACAATCTTAATAATCGCAAATTAAAAATGTTAGAACCCGTCTTGTTGTAATTTGGAAATGTTGTACTTTGAATTGCTTTAAAATTGTTGAACAATTATTCCAAATATTGTTTACATTATTAAATATGTTGAGATCTAACCAATTACTAAACATTTAAGTATTCTCAAAGTATTGTACCAATGACGTGTCCACAAAATGAAAGGACTCGTATAGAATTATTCTAGCTAGGAAGAAATGTTTAATTTTCGAGTTAAAATAGCTCCTAGTGCAAAGGGTTAATTATTAGGATAAGAACACAGTCTGAAAAAAACAGAATTGTAAGCGAAAAGATATTAAATAACTATATAACTGTTTTAATTCGAAAAGAAAATACACAACTGATATATGAAATTAACGTAAACGTATCGTATTTAAATCAAACGTGATGACGTGTTTCGTATCTCGAGAAAAAGTCGAATCGCTACGTGAACACGTCCTTTTATATCCTAGTTTTTCTAATGTTTATAAATTTTCTAGAACAAATATTGATTTAACAAGATGTGTCGCAATCGCAATATCACGGCACTCACGCATACATACACGATTCTAGATTCTCACATTCAAACAACAAGTAACATCATACAAATCATTCATTTCCTACAGAATTTTTTTACAGAAATTCAGCTTGAGAACAAGAGGTACGAAGCAATGTAACAAGACGAACAGCTACCAAGAACGACAAGGGAAAAATGTAAAGGGAAGACTCAGTTAGGGGAGTGAGTAAACAAATTCGATTTCAATTGAGTAATTATCGGCCATCGATTCGCTCTTTCTCCAGTTAGAAAACCATTGTCGTTGGGAGGAGCACGGCGCAGCAGCAGCGGTTCGATTGCAACGAATAATCCTTTTATCTTGTTATTTTTGGCAATTTAATTCGTTCGTCATACGCTCTGTTCACGGTCTACTCTCTCGCAATCAGCAGTCGCTGGATTTAATGACGTTATCGAGGAACCGTGATTGAAACAATATTTGTTTTGCACTTATTAGCAATTAGTCGATATCGTATTTCCTCGGACGTGCGTCAGCCTGGTTTTTCTATTAACTTTTAATTCGATTAAAAAATCTGCAGGCCAAGCTCGCCGTTGTTTTTCTGATTACATGAGGTTACAAACTGTTTCGATTCAGTGTACATGCATTCATAGGAAAATACTCGCGAAAATCCGCTGTAAAATGTTCACATTTATCGAAGTTCACATTCATAAGTGGCATTAATCGCTTAATCGTTTCAGACTTTAACTATTTGCACTCCTTCGTCGATTATGAATCGGCATTAGAGAAAGAGAAATGCAAATGAAACGGATTAATATGTATTTGGTTGTGCCTTTATTTATTTTTCTTAGTTTTGAGTTAAAAACAGATACGAGTTTCACAAATATCAATTTTAACAAAGTTTGAGAGATTTAATGTAATTCGTCAACGAATTGTCCTTTGAAGAGTCAATTTTAAATAAAACAATCGAAGTAGCAGGAAATTGTCAACAAAACTGAAAAATAATTCGGAGTACAGAGGGTTGGCCTTTGTGTATCCATGTGCCCATTTCCTGCATTTCTTTCAACAATTTGTTAATGTTCCTCTAAAAATATTATAAAATATCTCTGCATGTCCATTCTTTGCTCGTTAATACATTAATTTAGAGACGTAAAATGAGTGCAAATATGTGAAATAGAAAGGTTTTAAAAGATGTATACAATTTGGTTGGCTACGTCGATGAACAATTCTTGAAATCTTTTTTGTACATACATTCATTCTAAGTAAAATAATAATTATTAGACTACGGATCTTCACAAAAAAATTTTCTGTTCTAAGAAACAGAAGCGAATTGTTTGTGGATTCAAAAAGTATTCTTTTGCGACTTTCGGGTAATTGTCAGTAAGAATAAAAAGTTGATCAAAAGAAAACCCCCAGATCCGTGCTATTTCTAAAATAAGAGAACTCAAAAACTATTTATTTGATTTCCACCTCAATCCAAGTAATAACTAATCTTTTATTTGCAAATAAGAAATAATAAATGTGTCACTTATGGAATTATTTGAATTACTTCTAGTCAAATAAAAAGTTCAGTTATCTGCAATTAAAATCACACGTTTATTTTTTATTATTATTTAAATTAAAATTTCCTCAACACTGGTTATTTCACAGATATGTGCTATTTCTAAAATAAGAGAACTCAAAAACTATTTGATTTCCATCTCAATCCAAGTAATAACTAATCTTTTATTTGCAAATAAAAAATAATAAATGTGTCACTTATGGAATTATTTAAATTACTTCTATTCAAATAAAAAGTTTAGTTATCTGCAATTAAAATAACACGTTTATTTTTGATTATTATTTAAATTAAAATGTCCTCGACACTGGTCATTTCACATGTTTCTTCAAAATCGGAACTTGTAGCTCCGGTCTCTCCAATTGTTTTAACCAATTTATTTCTGTCAAAATTTCTGTTGGTCTTGATTTTCTTGATTGCTTTTTTAGTTCACGGTACATCGACTAGTTTTTGGTCCACGAAAACGGAATAACAGCACGCACATGAAATTCAAGTCGGATAACATTGATAATAATGCTTCCCATTGTTTAACACGGAAATATGTTCAGCAGTCGGCGATGTACTCGCTCGACGTTGAAAGGTGAGCGAGGGAGACAATGCGGATGCTATTCAAACTTTCATTGTATAATCATAAAGAGGAATGCTTACTTGTCTCCTTAACCAAGCACTGTCTTATCACTTTGCTCGTGAAATGACATAGCCGAAATGTTTGCACCACGAAGTTCTGCATCGCTCGTTCAGTCATTCTCGGCGATGCAACTGCAATTGCATTCTTGATAGTGTCCTTGAGATCGTTCTCGACGAGGGATACAAAATTATAAACATTGCTCTTTTTGATTGCGTGTTATAAGTTCAAACAGTGCCCTGCGAAGTATTTCGGGAAAGGAAGCAGACTGAACGCGTTTCTCGAAAGCTGGCAAAACGCTTTAGAAACATGATGACGCCAGCTTAAACGTACTTACGTTTCCACTCTACCTTCTGTGATTATTTTAACTAGGTAACGAGCACCAAAGAGACGTTCGCAGAATCTATTATTTAGCATTATTCGAGTATATAATATCTTCATCGCGTAAGAGCGTCACGGTTTTTGTGGCGAGTATTGCTCATTGAATTGTAACAATGCTTTCATCATGTATTAATTATTCGCAAACATTGGCATTATTTAAATTAGCTAGAAATATTCACTTTGTATTTTCAATGTCTGTCAATAATTATTTTGTAATCGTCCCACTATAAATTATTCACAAACATTGACATTATTGAAATTAGCTGGACATATGTGTATTCACTTCTTATTTTCAGTATCTGTCAATAATTATTGTGTAATTGTCTCTAATTGTTTGTGATCGTGTCGGTGTTTTTGATAATTAATACGTGACATTAATTAATACTAGTAATTATTTAAACGAATGTAGGTTGATATTATTTAAATTAGCCAGAAATATTTACTTTATATTTTCAATGTCTGTCAGTATTTTGTAATTGTCAATAATTGTTTGTAATCACGTCAGTGTTTGTCAATAATTAGTACAGCATTCATACTCACTTTCAAACAATTATTGACTATTGCAAAATAATTATTGGCAGACATTGAAAATATAAAGTGAATACTTCTATCTAACTTACACAGTAGATCCAACAAGTATTTAAACATAAAACGATTAAACTTCGGGGGATCAATAATTTCAGACTTTTTTTTATACATTTCCGTAGATTTTCACAGGATAAACTCAAAAATATCCATTTTAAGGTTCTGAATTCACCAAGTTAAAAGTTAAACTGTATCTGTAAATGATTATTATTATGTCCAATCATATTTTTAATCTGTTCTCAAGAAATTTAATTTGAAACTTTCATATTAATTATAATACATTTATTGATGCCAGCATGTGAAAACCTGAAGCACTTCAACTACAAATCTCTGTCAGGACGCAATCAGTCCATAATAGTAATTCAAACGAGTTTTGCATTAAGCGTTACGAAAAAAATCAGTAAATTGGAAGTGTACTTAGCAAATCCTTTTTGGTACTGGAAAGATTTTTAGATTGCCGAGAGTCTCTGGAAAACGACCCACATTTTAGTAGATCTTGCACTGCAGAAACGGAAGAAGACGTGACAAAGGTCGAAACTTTCTTTAGATCTCATCGACGTTTTTGGATAAAAGACAGATATTGAAATACATGAAAAAACGGTTGCCCGTATTCGGTTTAAAAGGTTGATACCGAAGCGATACCCGTCGATTTTGATACAACTATGAAAGATAGTATTTAGTTCTTATAAAAATATTTTTTATGTATTTTGTAACCAGTCATTCGTTTTACGAACGACGTATTTCTCTCTGTCTCTTGGGAATCAACTAGAAAACCATTGCAAATGGCAAAGTTATTACGAAACCGCGTTTGTTTCAGTAAATTGTTAAAAACAATAGTGTTTTACACATATTTCTGGTCAAGTTTTAATCCGATATCAATTATTCGGTCCGGTATTAATTAATAATTCACAGGTAAACAGATAAAAACATTTTCTGTATGTGTTATTTAAACAAATAGAATTTTTTGAATTTGCTCGACAAGGGTTTGGGCAGTTTGACAGCTTGAAAGCTATTTTCATTTCTTTGATGCACACGATGGTTGGGAAATAGACACACGTCAAAGATCTTTGCGAGGATTACTTTCCAACGAAGAGGTATAAAAATTGACAAATATCACTTCACTATGTTTCTGGAGAGATTGCATGATCCTAAATGCTGTGTCATAACATAGCTTCCTGTCATGCCACACTTGTAAAGTTATTGCAGTGCCTTAGCAGAAATCATCTGACACTAATCAATTTAAATAGCTTTGAAATAATCGTAAAAACAGTCCTGTTAAATTCGAAAGGAGTTCTGCATTTTTGTTTCTTGTTAGAGACCATTATAGTTCTTGTTGGTTGTAAATAATTCAGGAAAATCATATTAGCCTCTAACAAGTAACAAAAGTACAGAACTCCTCTCGAATTTAACAGGTGTATTTAAACAATTTTTTTAATCTAATTCTTAAGAGAAAAAAGGGGCTGAATATCTTAAATTACCTACTCTAGTTTTCTGAGGAGGCAAATAATTAATAATAATAAATATCTAGGAAATTCTAAATTTGGCATTAGAAAATGTGTACTAGTTTCGATTTTGAAGATTTCTAATTTCAAAGCTTCATCCATCCATTTGTGTCCTATCTGATTATTGTCTTCTGTCAATCAGACAGCAGCCAAATCGATAGACGAAGCTTCAAACTCTTCATCGGTGTGCTGTATTTCTGCACAAGTCTAATACAAAAAGGTTAATGAATAAGTGGGCAACCGTAGAGACGAGATACTGTTCTTATGAAAGGTATTACAAACTTCTTCGTGGTTATAGTACAAATGGAATTATGCGGAGGAAGGATGCATGTATAGTAGAAGCTATACTTACAATAGGAGGTGGCCGTACTAAAAACGCGAGTTCATAAAATAAAATGGAGCTTTATCCTGAACGACGAGGCTTCCACTAGCAGATTACCTCGCAATTTTACTCCGCGATCCTTTTTAAAGCTTGAGATGTCGCAACAGTCATGATAAAATTAGTTTCATTTCTTCGTCAGACCGACGCTGCCATCACGGTGGACCCCACAAAAAAACAATTTGCTTGATGTGAAATGTTCTTTCATCTTTTAATCCTGAAGCGCTTGGACAAAATCTCGAAGATTTTCAGAATCTACATTTACACGAATGACATCGTAGCTCCATTTTGTTTTACGAAGAAAATTTTAGTAAAATTGCTGGTGGAATGTATGTACTGGGTTAAAATTCAATGTGTAGTAAAACTTCAGTTTTTCACGAATATCTCGAAAACTATTCATTTCAGCCAAAAATTACACATACATTTTGTGTTCAGCATGTCAAAACGAATAGAATGACGTATGTCACATGTCGAAAGGAAGGGGGGGGTTTTCTAAAGTCTTACCTAGACAAAATTCCCTCAGCATCGGGAAATGGGACGTTCCTTGTGTCATTTCAAGCACATTTTCCTTTACGAAAATGTCATCCGAGGCTTCGTTAAGGAGTTATTTATGACAAACACGGACCAATCAGAGCGCGACCTAGACGCGTATTGCATCATTCCGCCACGATGTACCGAACAAGAGTTTCTCGATGATGTAAATCCTCTCCGATTTCGATGAGCTTCGGATACCTTGTCAAGACCACGATTCTGAACAACATTTCCCTCTACAGTTTTTGTCTGCTGGCATTAGTTTACGAAATATTCTAAAAACTTGTAATTGAAAATCATTCGATGTACCAATATCTTATTCGATTTCGATGAAATTTGGATACCTTGTCAAGACCACGATTCTGAACAACATTTCCCTTTACAATTTTTGTCTGCCGAGTTTAGTTTACGAAATATTCTAAAAACTTTTAATTGAAAATCATTCGATGTACCAATATCTTATTCGATTTCGATGAAATTTGGATACGTTGTCAAGACCACGATTCTGAACAACATTTCCCTCTACAATTTTTGTCTGCCGACTTTAGTTTACGAAATATTCTAAAAACTTTTAATTGAAAATCATTCGATGTACCAATATCTTATTCGATTTCGATGAAATTTGGATACGTTGTCAAGACCACGATTCTGAACAACATTTCCCTCTACAATTTTTGTCTGCCGAGTTTAGTTTACGAAATATTCTAAAAACTTTTAATTGAAAATCATTCGATGTACCAATATCTTATTCGATTTCGATGAAATTTGGATACCTTGTCAAGACCACGATTCTGAACAACATTTCCCTCTACAATTTTTGTCTGCCGAGTTTAGTTTACGAAATATTCTAAAAACTTTTAATTGAAAATCATTCGATGTACCAATATCTTATTCGATTTCGATGAAATTTGGATACGTTGTCAAGACCACGATTCTGAACAACATTTCCCTCTACAATTTTTGTCTGCCGAGTTTAGTTTACGAAATATTCTAAAAACTTTTAATTGAAAATCATTCGATGTACCAATATCTTATTCGATTTCGATGAAATTTGGATACCTTGTCAAGACCACGATTCTGAACAACATTTCCCTCTACAATTTTTGTCTGCCGAGTTTAGTTTACGAAATATTCTAAAAACTTTTAATTGAAAATCATTCGATGTACCAATATCTTATTCGATTTCGATGAGCTTCGGACACCTTGTCAAGACCACGATTCTGAACAACATTTCCCTCTACAATTTTTGTCTGCCGAGTTTAGTTTACGAAATATTCTAAAAACTTTTAATTGAAAATCATTCGATGTACCAATATCTTATTCGATTTCGATGAAATTTGGATACGTTGTCAAGACCACGATTCTGAACAACATTTCCCTCTACAATTTTTGTCTGCCGAGTTTAGTTTACGAAATATTCTAAAAACTTGTAATTGAAAATCATTCGATGTACCAATATCTTATTCGATTTCGATGAAATTTGGATACGTTGTCAAGACCACGATTCTGAACAACATTTCCCTTTACAGTTTTTGTCTGCAGACTTTAGTTTACGAAATATTCGAAATCGGTGAGGACCCACATCATCGGTAACTTTACCCGAACTAGAGAAGAAGCATAAACTGAATAAATTAAAAACTCACCTATACAGTCGTTAGTCCATCTGCATGTTACACCAGTGAAACAGGAAACACCACACTTTCACACAACACTTAGCACACTCTTCGAACTCTAAACGATAACAAACGAAATTCCATACTCCGACGCGGCGCGGAGAGAGTTCCGTGCTCTTCGCGATTCCGCGCGAAACTGTGCTCTCCCCGCGTACAGTGTTGTCGATGAAGGCAGATTGTTTGAAACAAATAAAATCGTTGCCTTGAAGATATCAATTTTGCGCGAGTCATATGGTAATATTGATTTTTCGAGAATCATAAACTGATGCCATGAACGAGATACCTCTACAATACAATAATAAAGTCTGAAATTTTTATTGCATTAGGTTAACCTAATTGAAAAAAACAGTCGGGCCTCATACGCGTTCCACGCCCCATTAGAGCCTAACAGCCAAATTAGGCTGGCCTAATGCAATAAAAATTTCAGACTTCATTATTGTATTGTAGAGGTATCTCGTCCATGGCATCGTTTTATGATTCTCGAAAAATCAATATTACCATATGATTCGCGAAAAATTTCCAGTAGATTTTTTCAGGCTGATTTCAAATCTGGTTACAAAATTTGTCTACGACCTCAGGATTTTCCAAAATGTCGAATTATTGTTAAACAGTTAAACTTTTATTTTTTCAAGGCTACAAAACATTCGTACCATAACCTCCCTATTTTTCCCGTATTCTACAATTTTTCAGCTTTAATTTTTAAAAAATTTCATCGTTCCATCTCATTTCTATCGAAAGTTCTTCGATTTTGACACCGATTTCGTCGGAAATCCCCACTGTGCGACATCGCGGCGTGCTACCAACGCTCAACAGATGGCACGCGGCGCGGAACGATACAATACGCGTCTAGCTCGCGCTCTGATTGGTCCGTGTTTTTCATTAATAACTCCTTAACGAAGCCTCGGATGACATTTTCGTAAAGGAAAACGGTGCTTGAAATGACCCAAGGAACCTCCCATTTCCCGATGCTGAGGGAATTTTGGACACCCTGTATAAAGGAAATTTAGAAGTACATTCTTTCATTGTTCAGAGTCACCGTCTCCCTGACCATTCGGATTATAAATTTGTGGTTGGAAAGTATTAACGAATACCTTATATCCATTGTTATAAGAATATATCCTGTATCATGAAATGTTACTGTACCTCCAATGGATTAAGCGTATACGTGTAAAGGACGTTACAGCAAGCAAAAAACAGATGACAACACGTGCGACGGACTCGTCGCAGCGGAGAGCGGACACAGTCATAAATCATGTCATTGACGACCGAAAATAGTACAAAAGGAATTTCTTTGATGGTTTTCCCACTTCTCAACCAAAAGTCCTTCCGACATACCCGTGTCCAATTGACAAACGCAAAATTTCCCCTACTCTTACCATTTGCGATAAACCAAGGTGACATTCGCAGTGCTGTCGTGATTTCGGAAAGTGTGGTGTTTTGTGCTTCTCAGTTATGTATTCGGGCAAATATCAGTGTTCCATTGATCCAACGGGGGAACAGAAAATTCTGAAAAAATTGTAAGTACAGTAAATCCTCTATATATAATTGCAAAAGCCTTCAGGAGGTTCGTTTGCAAATTTCGTAGACAGACACTACAGTAACGTCTCGATTCTTCTCAAAAAGGCGTTCTCTGGCTAGACAACCATCAGGATCTAGACTGGCTTTTCTGATTTATGGCTGCGTCTACCGCGCCGACCGCGCCGAGCGAGACTTCAATAGAGAGTCGAACATAGAGAAGGACAACGGTTAAACGTATAGCGATCGTAATAAGCTTTAAGCAAAAATTAAATGTTTTCTTCTTACAACATGTTACGCGTGTGTTCAATCCTTATAAGTTTAAATAATTAAAGAATATAATTATGTTTTGGTTTCATTACGGACACAATGTTGTTAAATTAATCTCTTGAAAATGATCTAAATTCAGATCGAAACGTCGAGATAAAATATTGTGAATATTTGCAAATAGTGTTTTGAAGTATTACTAGATCGAACCAATGCGCCGAAAACATTTAATTTTTGCTTATAGAGAAGGACAGTATGAAATACGGATCGCAGTGGAGTGGGTAGGCTGAGACAACCATTGGAGTCTCGATCCCGGAGAAGAATTGGATCTTTACTGTATTCTTTTGAGCTCCAACGACTGAGCTGTACGTAGACCAGTCAGTGTTAAAGAAAAAATACCTTATGTCTGGAAAACATTTTTGCTACCGTTAATTTTATTACTTTAGATAAACAAAAACAATTTTTTAAGAGTAGTATCATAAAATTCAGATTTTGTAAGGTAATTTGAAGTACAAAATTATTGGGAAAATTTAATTAGATTAATATTTTATTAACAAGAATAATTCAAAGCCTATACCGGGACAAATTGAAATTACATATAATCTGTATAACAGATCTTTATTAAATCTTTATTAAATCTTTAATGATGTACATACGGTATGAAAATATCATTATTGTATATTAAATTCTGTCCTGTTCAATTCTCATTTTTTGTTGCAAAGCAAGCATTTGAAAAGACAATACTCTGTGTGATCTTTATTAAATCTTTAATGATGTACATACGGTATGAAAATATTATTATTGTATATTAAATTCTGTCCTGTTCAATTCTCATTTTTTGTTGCAAAGCAAGCATTTAAAGAGACAATACTCTGTGTGAGAAAGTGCAAAATTAATTTGTATAAATCTTAAATGTACACATATATGTATAACTTACAGAATTTGCAGAAGGTTTGCTTTTCTATTACAGTTTCAGATAAAAGATTTAAAACTGCGACAAATCTCCTGAAAAATTGTCGACACATAATCTAGAAAACTAATTTTTCGTATATCTCAACAAAATTGTGTCCGAATACTTTTATTCACCGTTGTATCAGAATTCGAATTTCCTTTCATATTTTTGAAAGGTGAATTACAGGAATATAATCGCAGTCATTAGTCTTGTATTTTCTCTCATTTTCTACGACCTGCAGAATGATATACTGTAGAAGACTAATGGTTGCGATTATGTTTCTGTATTTCACCTTCCAAAAATATGAAAGGGAATTTTCGTTACTTATGAGGCGATCTGTTATGTATTTGAGAAGTTGGTTGCATTGTTTTCAAAGAGGAACTAATTAGTGGTAGGTGTGATAAACTGGCTAATTAATTACTTAATTAAAGAGCAAAAATAATGTAATGTTGCATCGTCAGAATAAAACGCTTACTCTTTTTCATAACATGTTTTATCATTGATTTTCCAAATTGAATCGAAAATATGATTAATTATTATTAGATAGTGGATTTTGAGCATTTACGACAAGAACGAGGAGTTGAAATTTAAATAAGTATATGATTTTGAACAAAGTCTATCAAAAATGAATGTTACTCTTTTCTTTCTAAACAAACTCAAATTTGATTCGTTTGTAATCGACAAACAGCTGATCTGTATGCATTTATGAAAAAATTGGCTGAACGAAATATAAAACACTAGAAGATTTAAAAAATTTGAGAATATTATGTTTTTTTTTTAAGTAAAGAAATCATTAATGGATTAAATTAATTTTAATTCTATTCCTGCTGCTCACAATCAATGCAGAACATTTCTATTTTGCAAACGTTAAATTCTTCTCGATCGAAAATTAGTAATATAATAAATTGAATGATATCGGCGCTAGGTTCGATGTTTAATTTATTTAAATATTTATTTTCAACTTTTTATTGCGTAATTATATATATATATATATATTGAATATCACAAATTTATTTTCTTGAAGTACAAATCAGAGGGTACAATTATTCGCAAGAGTCACTTACAACTTTTTCTAATATGAACAATTTGATTAAAAAATATATATAACATGAAATTCACTAATTAAACGGAAGCTTTTTAAATTAATCTATTTTTTTAATGCAAAATATACTCGTGAACGGCTTTCATTGCCAATATATTGATGGATTTCGAATTTCTTGTACTTTTGTCCCCCATTGTACCTCCAGAGCATCCTTAAAAAAGAGAAAAAATTTCAATTTCACTCGAATTTGTAGCAATTTGGGTACAAAATGTTTATCTTGCGTAAAGATTCGCTGTCTATCATTACAATGATAGACACATGATTCGTTTGATCGAATCGTGTTTGCAAAGGGGGGGAGTAGAAGCTTCGGTCGATCGTCAGACAACAAATTCGCAATTCTATTCCATTATCCGTCTATCATCGGCAGATACCTAGCAATGAATTTCTTTGTCGATCGAGGATCAGCGAACTTCAACCGTTTTAGCGGAAGGGTTGTCAGACTGGAAATGACGCGGTCATTCGGGACCAAGTTTCCGTAATTGCTTTTGGCAGGCCCGTTCCTTTATCTCTCGGTTCTTTCACCCTAAGTATTCCAGTACGCGCGGAACTGCCTCGAACTTCGTTCGTTTCCCCTTTCGCTTACACGTACATTAACGACCTTTTGTTACGCGTCCTAAAAACCTTCTTTCACACCTTTGATTTTTCCCTCTATCGACTGAATATATACATAACTGAACCGGCACCGAACTTCCACGAAATGCTTTTATTTATACTCGAACAGTTTTCACGAAAAACTGTGCCACACCGTTTTTAGTCACCAACTGTGACCGTGACCGAGAAATATTCTGATCATTTGCATGTTCGAGCAAGTACAGTGACCGAAATAATAATAGGTTCACTTCAATTTGTTGACGCAATGTTGTGTTTATCATTCTAATATAATGAACAAAATACACAGCTCAATCGAATAACACAATGTTAATTAACGTCAATTACAAATTTTCTATTGTAACGCTTGAAACTTAGTTCCAAAGTAAACATAGGTTCATTATGCATTCCTACATAAAAAATTAAAAAAATTAAAATAATTTAGTATTTACATAGTTGTACCTCTTTTGTGTTTTATAACTTGAAATATTATGCATGGAATTGACTCAATTAATTTTTATAATGTTTCTAATTTAATTTCAGACAATGTCTCTCTAATTCCATTTTTTATATATTATAATATTATATATTATATATTATATTATAATATATAATATTATATATTATAATATAATATATTATATATTATAATATAATATATTATATATTATAATATAATATATTATAATATAATATATTATATATTATAATATAATATATTATATATTATAATATAATATATTATAATATAATATATTATATATTATTATATAATATATTATAATATTATATATTATAATATTATATATTATATTATATATTATAATATTATATATTATAAATATATATTATAATATTATATATTATATATATTATAAATTTTTCCATATTTCCCAAAGATTTTCAATCGGATTTAATTCCGGACTCCTTGATGGCCAAGGTAAATCTTCAACTTTTATCCCTCAAAGTAATTTTTAATTGTTTTTCCACGATGTATTGCTGCATTATCGCTTTTAAATATTATAAATATATTATATACATCTAAATATATTGTACATTTAATATACATATGAATTTATCCTGTTGGTGTAATTCTTTCCTATCATAAATGATAGGAATAATATTGGATGAAAATAAGTTTGAAGAATTTTCTCCACGACATTGCTTAAAGCTACTTGACAGGTTCGTAATGTAGAAAATTTTAAATAACCGGAAAGCAGCTACATAAATAGCAAGACTTGATTTGACATATCGAGAACCATTTGACATTTCCACAATTCGGTACTACCAGAATAGCGGTTGGCAATATTGCATGAAGTTATCGATTCGAATTGTAATTATCTTGCCCCAGTTTGCGATATAAATTGCCTCATTTTGTAATATTCATGAGAATATTCAATTTGTGGATGTCAACATATCTTTTCACACGAATACGGAGCTAATAGATTTTGTCAAGGTCGCTTGAGCTCATCCTCGCAATAGTGTCGCCAGATTAACACTTGATTTCCACTCTACCTTACTATCCCCACGCTTCTGTACACTACTGATAGACCCTTTAACACTAGGTTTACGGAGGTCCGGAAATAACTATTTTACATTATTCTATAAACACAACAAGAACGTGTCTGTCCAAATTTCGGACCATTTTTCCACTAGTATACACCCCAAGAAATAGACTTGGTAAATAATTCCTCGGGGAAGCATCTTAATAACAATCTTAATCATCGCAAATTAAGAATATTGGAATCCGTCATTTTGACCCGCAAACCTAGTGTTGAAAATGTCTTTTCACAAGTAAGCATTTTATAAATAATATCGCATATATACATGTATATATGTTTTTGTAGTACTATTTTCATTTTTTAACAATATCATAACAGTTGAAATATCAACAATTTCCCGAGAACGAGAATATTCAAATACGTTTCTGGGCTACTGTTGGGCTGTATCCATCAATTTATAAAATTTACGATACATCAAAAAAACCTTCAATTGTATGTACAAACATCGGCAAAGTAGAACAATCAATCTCTTTGATACATCAAAGGAAGTTTGGCGAGTTGAAATTTTGCGTTTTTATCGAAAAAGCCTGGCTATACCGATTTCCAATGGCGCGGCTCAATCGAAACCGAAAGAATATTTCTTTTCGAGCTTTCGAGCAATAACGTATATACCACGGGGAAACGAATCGATTGCCAATATTTCAGTTTTACTGTATATAATATATATCTTTAATCTTTAATTTTGGCACGACATTCGCTCGTGTAAAGTTAGAACGTAGAATCAGTTTTTCATTGGAAATATATGATATTTTTCACTAACATATATTATCAAATCGTTCGCTGTTGTATTGCTAGACTGTGACAACAAATTTTTTATACAGTACAAATGGAAACATTTAAAATAACATTTTTACGTATGAGTATCGAATATTTAAAAGTTCGCGATGCAGTACTTTGTTTATTAATCGCTGTACCATACATAAAAATGTTTAAAGTACCAAAAAATACATGTTAGTCGTTACGTGAAGTTGTTTTTGAGAATGGTATATAAATACATATCTGGGAAAATGAGTTAACGATAGTTTTAGTCGGATGTAAAAATGTTTTTAGAAAATTCATTTCCAAAAACAACGGCTCGTGCATATTCCTTCGAATTTAAACATTTCTATAAATCGTGAATATGCAAAACTTGAATGATTCTCAAATTGAATTGATAACATTACAAACTCTGAGAAATATTGCCTAGAAAAATATTATTCATAGACTACTCGGTATTTACGATTTATACAAATGATCAAAATCTGAGAGTATACATGAGTCATTGTTTTTGAAAGCGTAATCTTTATAAATCCGTCTACGTGAGATGGGATATTCAGAAATTGTTTCAGTATGGTAATTTTGCTTGTGCTATCCAAAATATTTATTAAATTAAATTATAAAATTAATATAAAATAATAAACCCAGAAATAGAAATGATAATAAAACGAAATGATAAGTGCAAATATACTTGTGATAGATTTTGTTAGTGAAAATGAATGGTTATCATCACACCTAACACCAATATGGCAGCGCGCTTCACTGGCAAAAACGCTTGAAATCGCTCAACTGTACACGCGTGTAACTTTCGAACGAGTGAACTATGCGCTTCGAAACTCGCAATTTTTGAGTTTTTCCGCCAAAATCTACAAGACCATATACAAAAAGGTGTGAAATTTTTGCTGCTCGAAAGTGAAATTCAACCGAACGAACAATTATGTGAGCTGTTATTTTTGACAGTGGTATAAATCCATATCTGGAAAAAATGAGTTAATGGTAGTTTTAGTTAGGTATAAAAATGTTTTCATAAAATTAATAAATACATGGATTTTTACCACTTCCAAAAACAACAGCTCATGTATACTAAATAAATATACAAAATTTCTCTATGGATAATATTTGATTAATTAATTAGATATTAGATTAATTAGATATTAAATTTAGATATTATTTAGATATTAAATCTAAAATCAAAATCTACAGGATTATATGTAAGAAAGTGCGAAATTGTTGGTTCTAGATGGTGAAGTTCAATCAAACGAATAATTAATATGTTGTAATCCTTTTCCTAATAGCAGAATGGTTTTCATACCGATACAACGAAAATTACTATGATAATTTGTACTGTCGTCTTCGTACCACTACACAGGTACGAATTTTCGTATACACGCATTCAGAGTGTGTTTTCATTTTGTTAAGAAGGAAACATTCTTAACGGAGCAAGTTTACAACACAGACAAGGAAGCCGTTTAAGGCAACAGTTATTAAGAGCGTTCAATTTAGGTAAAACCATAAAGGCTAGGTCGGCCCCAACATTATCATCTCGATTCTTTTTCGTTGCTATTTTATCTACTGGTCTAGCTAACGGCAGATTCGGGCAGAGTGCACCAAAGTATAATGGTATTTTTAAAGGAGCAGGTATTTTCAACTCTTGAACAGAAAACACCATTGAATTAATCTCTGTAGAAGAGGGGAAGAGAGGCCAATTCCGCGAGAATTACTCCTTCCTTGGAGTGTTCAGTGTACTGTTCTTGTCGCTTTATTAACTGACGTATATATCTTCACGAGCAGGGGGAACGAATTTTCTCCTTTTGCATTTTCTGCAAAGTGTACACTGTCTAGATTACGTCCGCAGCATTTCACCTGAAAACTTCTAAAAATTCCTACAGTCTAACAAAATAATGAATGTTGCATTTTATTTATGGATAAAGGGTCATTAATCGCTCCGATACGATTCTTTTTAATAAATTAATGAAATACAAATTGTTTGGCATTTTTCCAAGCTAGTTTTTCATTGAATGGATGATCTATTAAATTGTGCATTAGAATGTCATTCAAAAGTGCATCAAAATTTTCGATGACTTTTCGACAAGTTGCTAGACTTATTTCACGAATTGCAATTTGAATGTTGTTTTTTGTTGTTATCGTAGATTTGATTTTTCTAAAAAACTTCACAAAATAAAAACTAATACTTAGTGTTAAATTGCATGAGTTTGAAGGTCAATTCAAATTTACACGACTTTAGAGGTCTACTTCTGTTTCACATCAGTTTGTAATGTCAAGCAGGAAAAAAATTTTTATTTATTCTTAAATCATTTTAGAATCTTGGTTAAGACTCGAAGCTGTTACAAGAAATTCGTGGAAATATTTCGGAAGATCTGAAGAACACACAGCGCGAATACAAGGCATTTTCTTACATGTAGGCGAAAATTGCATACTGAGAAAGATAAACCAAGCTTTTAAGCGTATTTCTCTCTAAACCATGTTTTTCAAATTTCCGCGCACGACATCTCAAATATGGCGCGAGCAACTAACTTCCTTCTTTAAAATTATCAAAGGTAAAACTTCTCCTGCCAAGCAGAATCTAAAAAGATTCAAAATTGAATATTCTCTTATCACAGAAAATGGGATGAACTTCTGACATAGAAATTTTACTGTGACCCAATTTTCTAATTTTTGCTTTTATTTTAGTTACAGTGCTGGTTTCAAATATATCGTTATAGAACACACGCATTATTATATGTTGCTTAACAAATACTTGAGATATTTCAGAGTAAATAATATTTACCTGTGTAGAAACTGCAAAGTTTTAAAATTTCAATCGTTTGTAATTTTAATGCAAGTATACTTGCTATAGGATAATTGCATATAGGACAACAACGACAAAGATTCTGTTGCACATTAATATTACGAAGTCATTAATATTTTGTATGGAAGACTTCACAATGAATATTTAGATCGTCTATTTTTGCATATCTTCGCACGACTATTAATTTTGATTTTGCCCAAGATGTGTTTCATTCTTAGCTGCTTCTTTAAAGTACATATTTTCTGATGATTATGCAGATTTAGTCCAACTATGCACCACGAGTCACGCAACTGGGAGGGTATATCTCTTTTTTTGACTAGTAATGAAAAAAGATGGTAAACGAAAACTTGGATACCGTCATATGGTTTGGCTTCCCATTAACTTGCTTTTTTTTGCCAGCAACTAACGACATGCATGCAAAATTCAGTTAACCTTTTTTGGAAATGGAACTGCAGTTAGAACCGTCACTTAAACTCTCCCATATTGTGCATACGAAACGGTTCTAGCAGACATTTAAGTTTTTTCATTCTGTATTGATAAAAATAAAGATATACAATTTTTATTTTATCAATTTAAACGTGTATTACATATGTACCAAATATGATAAAATAATATTCACTAGAATGTGGATCTGTATGTTTTTGTGGCTTATGCAAATTTTCAAAAAAGGCTAGAATAGAAAATTCGATAGAATTTTGTAGCATTTTTATTCGTTTTAGATGGACAAACATTATTTCCATTAGAAATAGGATTTTATTTCATTCCATTTTCTAAAAAGTCTGCAAAAATTGGAAAATGCTTTTTAACATGTTTGCTAGGAATATTGTGATCGAAAAATTAATTATCATAATTTCATAAATTATTGATTGGAAACGTATATTTTTATACATTTCATTCAAATAGAATTTTGTAGCATTTTTATTCGTTTTAGATCGACAAACATTATTTCCATTAGAAATAGGCTTTTATTTCATTCCATTTTCTTAAAAGTCTGCAAAAATTTGAAAATGCTTTTTAACATGTTTGCTAGGAATACTGAGATCGAAAAATTAATTATCATAATTTCATAAATTATTGATTGGAAACGTGTATTTTTATATATTTCATTCAAAGTTGACGAAAAAATTAAAGTTTGACAATATTATTTGAAAGTCATGTTAAATATTCGACTGTAATTTTGAACAAAATTTGCCTACAAAAATTGGAACTTGCATTCGCAGTCTATTTATAAATTAGGCCCAACCTAGGCTCTGATCTAAATTGGACTTCCCTCCCCTGCACATAGTACTAAATATTTTATGCAATTTTTATCTCCAATAAATTGCACGTGAAATATTTTTCACGTCATCGCGACCAAAGTGAAGATTTAGGTGGTTAACTTTAAATGGTCCCCCTGTAGAATGAACTGCACCCTTGAGTAAAAGGATTCCACTGAGACAAATATAGTATAGCAACGTGAAATTGAACAGCACAAGATTACAGTATTAGGAAAAGAACTTTTGATTGAAAGCTACACTTTACACAACCCATCTAACTCGTATTCACTACGGAGACAGGAAGACTTCCGGGACGCTTAGCTTGAACCAGGTTATACGCATGTACAGGGTGAGTCACGAAAAATTGAACGCCTATAAAACTCCGTTGAAATTTTAGCTGGAACGAAATTTCCGAATCAAGGGCTATATCATTTGACAACAATGGCATTGTAAATAAATTTTGGAGTTATTCAGATGTTACTATCTTTTACTATCGATTTTATAATTAGGTCTGTCTGCGTTAGGTATAGGTCAAGTTTTTTAAATTAGGTACTATATTTTGTAATAAGTTATTAGTAGACTGCGGGTGTTTATGCAATTTGCAATTTTTTTACACGAATTTTATGATTCCAGAATCAAATAAAATCTTATTTTATGTGGTAGTAGCATATTAAATTCTTTCTATTAAATTCTAAATTCTTTCATACTTAATATAATATATATTAAATAAATGCGACTTAACTATGGCCTTGAATTGGCCTTCAAATTAAATTCGGTACGATCTTCATTTCGTCCCTTCGAACAACATATGGTTAAATGATTATATAATTGTTAAATAAATATATTGCATTAAAAATATTGATGAATCTCGCAAATTGTATCCAAATCGCATTGTTTAGTTAATTGATGGACGAAATCTAATACCATGAAGAGTCAGATTTTACACCTGAATGCTTCAGTTGATTGAAGATGGATTTTTGAAGTCAAGGATGCTTCGAAGTTGCAGGATATAGTTAATGGAATTTTTCAACTATAAAATTATAGAACTGATGTACAATGTAAGAAAAATTCGATATTCGCCGAAAATTAAAAGAAAAAAAAAATTTCTATACTTATATTTTACATATATTTTTTATCCGTTATTGTTTATATTAAAATAGAATAATAATTACAGTAGCTAAGTTTGTACGAACAGATTTTGGAAAATTTCATTTCTTTAAATAACAAATTGAAAAATAATACGTTCTTTATTAATTTTTCTTCTACAATGTTGAATAGTTCATTTAAAAATGTATATTCCAGTATACGTTTGAATTGTGGAAAACAGTAAAATAATTTTGTTAAAGCTTTCTCAAAATTAATATTCTTGATACAATATTGTATAGTGCATACATTAATTGTTGTATTGCTATAATACAGTTCAATGTAATTTAATGCAATATGGAAGAAATTAAAAGTATAACGTGAATAATACGAAAAGATTAATGGAAATGCGGTGTTTATGTGGTCCACGATAATTCAATAATGATTAGAAGATTAACGCAAGCAATAGTCGGTCGACACCGACCATACCCGATACCCCAGCCACGCCATAAGCCATAAGCTATCCACACTTCTTGCAGTAGTAGAGGTCAGTGCCAACTGCACCCTCGTACTTGCGATATCAATTTCGAATATCCGAAAACCAAATATCGTAATACATCGTTATATGGTTACCGAAAATATCATGGAAGCTTATTACCTATATGATCGTGTTCGTTTAAGACCGATCAAGCTAGAAGAAAAATCGTCTTATTTTTACTCTTTATGAAGAACGTTTTCTCAAATCCGGAGTTTATAAAAATATGAGACTGACAATTTTATTTGCTCCGCCAACGAGAGTACAACTCATTGAATTGTATACAATTAATTCAGAATATTTATTTTTATGTATTTTCATCTTATCGGGAACTATTAGAATTATTAATTAATAAATAATGAAGGCAAATTAAACATACCTTTACGGTTAAATGTTAAACGTCAAGTGAGGATCACTCCAATTAGAAAGTTGAACAGTACATTAAACAAGTAACCAACGGTTATTATAAACAAACTGAAACATACTAATATTGAATTTAATCGAATCGATTATAATCGAACAATAGATTAATTTTGTATATTTCAATAGGAACAAATACCGCAGTAAAACGTACACTCGCAGTACAGTAAAGATCCAATTCTTCGGCGGGATCGAGACTCCAATGTTTGTCTCGGCCTACCCACTCCACTGCGATCCGTGTTTCATTCTGTCCTTCTCTATGTTCGACTCTCTATTGAAGTCTCGCTCGGCGCGGTAGACGCAGCCATAAATCAGAAAAGCTAGTCTAGATCCGTATGGTTGTCTAGCCAGAGAATGTCTTTTTGAGAAGTATCGAGACCTTGCTGTAGTAGGTACATTTAAGCTAGCAATGATAAAAGAAAACTACGGTAAATCTTCTATAGTCGCAAGAGCTTCGGGGAAGTTCGTTTGCACAGTTCGTAGACAGTTGAACCACTAAATACATTTGAAATTATATCGTGTTTCGCATCATTTTAATCAGAAAAATGCCACAAATATATTGGCGATAGTTTCATAAAAAAAGTAACAATAAGAAAATTCTGAAAATAATTTTTAATTTTCTCAAACAATATTCCGTTAGAATTTAGTAATAACGTTTCATTTAGTTAATATAAGCTAATTGTAATAATATTGCACTTGCTATATAAACTACTTGGTTTAAAGCAATAATAAATTTAAAAAAAAATAAGAAAATTCTTTTATTAACATTACATCAATTAAACCACTAAATACAGTTGAAATTATATCGTGTTTCGTAGAATTCTAATCAGAAAATTTTCAAAAATATATTGGCGATAGTTTCATAAAAAGAGTAACAATAAGAAAATTCTGAAAATAATTTTTAATTTTCTCAAACAATGTTCCGTTAGAATTTAGTAATAACGTTTCATTTAGTTAATATAAGCTAATTGTAATAATATTGTACTTGCTATATAAACCACTTGGTTTAAAGCAATAATAAATAAAAAAAAATAAGAAAATTCTTTCATTAATATTACATCAATTAAACCACTAAATACAGTTGAAATTATACCGTGTTTGGTGTGATTTTGGTGTGGTTTTGTTTAATCAGAAAATTGTCAAAATTAAGTTGGCGATAGTAGCGTAAAAAAATAAGGAAAAATAAAGGTGTGTAATTGGATTAGTAGTGATTCACACGAAATACCCGAGATCAGATTATTACAGTGGAGAAGATCTTCTTTTGCATTTCACGTGTACAATCTTTTTGCGGTTATACAGGGTGTTCGACTACAGGTGGGAGAAAAGGGTTGGTTCTTAACGATGATACAAGACGAAAATGAAGAATAAAAAAATCGCCATTTCAGCTTCGTTATTTAACTATTAACAACGCGACAGTGACGTATCAAGTAACAGATGCATGCATACCTTGGTTCTCATTTGGGGCCCCAGCGAGGTGAAAATGTTTAACAAATCGTTGGGCAACGTTGAACTCTTTGACGTACACAACGTACAGGGTGTAAAGAAATGTTTTGTCCTGTCTGCCATAGGCGTATTCTACATCTTCGGATCGGTGAAGATCTGTGATAAAAGTTTCCGCAAAATTGTCCTTGACCTTGAATTTCAAGGGCAAATTTTTGTGTTATTGCATTGTTTTCTACGCATCATGAGGACAATGGAATAACACAAAAATTTGCCCTTGAAATTCAAGGTCAAGGACAATTTTCACAAATCTTCACTGATCCGAAGATGTAGAATACGTCTATGGCAGTCAGGACCAAACATTTCTTTACACCGGAGGAAAAATTGTATATCGATCGAAAATTTGAAATATAAATTATAATTATGATATCGGCGCCAGGTTCGATCCTTATTAGAAACAGCAAATATGCAAGTTAAATATTTAAATTTCTCAACGTTTCGATCCCAATGCGGATCGTTATCAAGAGACCCAAATTTTTGCGTCTGAAAAAGAAATTAGTATTAAAATTTTTGAAATTAAATATACTGTTTTGAATGTGACACAGCCACGTAAATTACCAAAACTTGGTAAAATAGAAAAATTAAATTCGCACTTGCTGTGAAGAAGGGACAAAAACTTTTTAGAACACACAATTGTGAGTTACACTATTTCCACCTATTTCTTTACACCCCCTACACTTTTGTTAGACGCGTTGTTGATCTTTAATCGTTAACAGCTAAATAACGAAGCGAATTTTCATTCTTCATTTTCGTCTTATATCATCGTTCACAACCACTCCGTAAATTTTCTCCCACCTGTAGTCGAACACCCTGTAGAAGAATTACTGTACTAACGTAGTTGTACGGCACATCGTTCTTCGTGCAACGAATCCGAGTTGCATAACGCGTTATGTGTTACGGGTCGACTGTAACAGGCGTTCCGCTGCGTTCACGCGAATCATTAGCCGGCAATGAATTCGCAATGAGATTCTTGTCAGCGGCAGTGACGCGGGTTTCGATATACCTTAAAGCGTGCAGCTCCGGAGACACGTAAGACCTTTTGTACGTTCAAGGGAATCAGAGTACCTACGTCGACGTAATTGTGTTTGTGCCGTGAATCGTGACTTGTTCCACACTGGATTAGCGTTAACAGGATAACGATTGTTCCTCGAATCGAATCGACGACTTCGAAAACTGAAGGACGTCGACGACTACGTTCCCTGGGTGTGCTGTGTTCAACGTTCGCGACATTAGTAGTACCGACCGAATGCTTGCCCAAAGTCAATTTACACGTTTCTTTCTTTCGTTCCACGGCAATTTCTCTGCCGTCTGAATGACAATTCG
Source organism: Lasioglossum villosulum (assembly GCA_963971365.1). Lineage (NCBI taxonomy): Eukaryota > Metazoa > Arthropoda > Insecta > Hymenoptera > Halictidae > Lasioglossum > Lasioglossum villosulum. The sequence goes on along the minus strand of OZ020495.1, from coordinate 43,756,372 downwards.
CCTTAACACCTCCGGTAACTCCCTTTAAACAATACTCCACGATTTACGTCTTTCACGGCAAGCTTTGAATCGTGATTACTTCTAACGAGTTGTTGGACACCGACACCACGTCCCTTCGTGAGAACCCATGCTGTTTTTCAAACTCTGTTCGATTGCTAGACAGTTCTCTGGATTATTAAATAGGTACACTGGCTGGTCAAATAATTTGAACCACTTATTGAAACAATCATTTTTTAACCCTTTCGACCCGACGGAGGTACCCAAATTGATTTCACATCTTTATATCTATTAATAAATTAAAGATTTAAAGATATAAATTACAAAATGATTAAGTAAAATATATACCCTTTGCAAAGGTTAAATTCTTCTCGATCGAAAATTAGTAATATAATAAATTGAATGATACACTGGGTGGTCAAATAATTTGAACCACTTATTGAAACAATCATTTTTTAACCCTTTCGACCCGACGGAGATACCCAAATTGATTTCATGTCTTTATATCTATTAATAAATTAAAGATTTATAGATAGAAATTACAAAATGATTAAGTAAAATATATACCCTTTGCAAAGGTTAAATTCTTCTCGATCGAAAATTAGTAATATAATAAATTGAATGATATCGGCGCTAGGTTCGATCATTTTTAGAAAATCAACAAATGTGCAATTATTTAAGCATGTTTCTAACGTTTCGATCCCGATGTGGATCTTTTTCAAAGAGACACTTTTGCGTCTGAAAAATATGAGAAAAATTAGAAAAGAAACCAAAAAGAAAAATTTTTTTTCACATAGAAAAAACCAAAAATTAAATTTCATATACGTACTTGTTGTATGCAAAATGGACATAAACATTTTAAAACAAAAATTAGTGAGTTACGTTTGTACAGTACTTTAGCCCATGATGGTAGATATGTAACTGAAACATGTGCTACGAAACGTTAGAAACATGCTTAAATAATTGCACATTTGTTGTTTTTCTAAATATGATCGAACCTAGCGCCGATATCATTCAATTTATTATATACCCTTTGCACTCGAAGCTATTTTATTTCTTCTGACCTAGCATACTTCTATTCTCCATGATTTTTTAAATTTGGTAGATATGAAATTGATAGAATACCTTATTCAATACTTATATGTTTTGTGATTGGTTAGACACATGTTTAATAATGTAAACTATATTTTAAATAATGGTACAGAAATTTTTAGTGACACCTCAGAGACGCCACTCCAGTGTTAGGGGTTAAATAATACCGTTCATCCCTTTCCGTATCATTTTCTTCACAGTTACAGTGATTAAAACGTGTTTATCACCAAAAATGTCGAAGGAGAGCAAAGGAAATATATATTTTTTCTATGGCTATATTTATTTCAAAGTTTAAATATTGATTACATATTAATCAAATTTTGTTTCATTTAAAAAGAAAGATGTAACATTCATATTTCTCGTATTCTCTTGTCCATCTTTATCGAATCACAATAGTTTCCGAAATACGCTGGCTAGTACACCCTGTACAATATACAGAAGAATTTGAACGCTAAACCTACCTAGCACTAAAAGCGATTATAAACACGACAAGACTCTGTTTATTCGCTTGGATAAAGAAATTTATTCAATCAATTTCCACGTAAGCAACTAAATCAGTTCAATAATTGTAAAATGAAACATAGAAAACCGGTCATTGGTAGGTTTAGTGTTAAACTTCTAATAGAAAGTGAATTTATTTCATGCTTCATAAAGTACTTTCGCGATAAAACTTATGTCTACTTTCATTCCTACAATATTGTAGTTCCTAAGACAAGCTAAGAATAATTGAATGACCACTAAGCGATGATAGGCTGATGTGCTACCGTTATCAATCGATAACCTATTCACTGTGTGAACCCTTTCGATGTTACTGTAATCGATACTATCTTGCCATTCTGCTGGTGACTATAGTTACCTATCTGTGTACGGTCACTGTAACCCACCGGTGACCATAGTCACCCATTGAAATTATGTATTGATTTATAAATTCAATCGAGCATAAGTATTTACACGATTATTGATCATTGAGTTGTATTGTATCGTTTATATTGCAACGACAAAGAATTTATATTCTACTAATTAATTACAGTATAATTGTAATTACTTATTTTAAAAATGAATAAAATAAAAAATAATATAATAAATATAATAAAATATAATAAATACATATAATAATATAATATATAATAATATATAATATATATAATAAAATAAATAAATTATTTATTATAAAAATTGCGAAGACACTTCTATTATAAATTATTAAATAGATTTTCAAGCGCGTATTGTTATAAGAATTACAAGAAATAATTTCAGTCTCGTAATTTTTCTAACGCGACGTGTGCCAGTCACTATTTTCTAGTTGGTACTGTTGGTGTTAATGGATATTAACCATAAGTGAATATCGGATAATGGCATTAATTAATCATGCGATACATTATGCATAGAAAAGATACTACTAATAGTGTAAAATAATTTCGTGGATAACGTGATACGTATATCGCGTTTATTTGAAATATTATGGAAAATAGGAACTCGAAGCGGAACAGTGTTAATTAAGACTAACAATGTATTGTATCAAAATTGACATAAATATGGTGTGTTAAACAGTAATTGACGTGATTGCGATATGATATGTTAAGCAGTAATTGACGTGAATGCAATATTGTATGTATCCTCTTCATTGTGTTGTCTTTTATTATGCATTTATACAGGGTGTCCGAAAAGTGTACAAAAATGTCGGAAAACCTTGAAAGGGGTGATGCCTGAGGTAATTTGAAGTATTTCAAGCCTTCTATTCTATGGCGAATTCATTAAAAAAGTATTGAATTAATTTTTCAATGTTATTTTTATTCTTTTCGTTAGCTTTCTAGTGATATTTGTCACACGAACGCCAAAGAGTTAAACCAATAAGAAGCTTTGTAAGGAACGCATGGAAGGATATTCATGCAATTTTTATAAAATATCAGAAACAGGTGATTTTAATTGCTTTGTGGCATCGGTGTTAATGTCAGTACCAAAACAAATGAACGTCGACGTATTTAAAGAACTAGGTGAAGTAGGTTAAAGCTATTCGAATGTCATTGCCAAAAAGCTGTTTAAAGCTGCCTGGACGGATCCGCGGAGCTGGCAAAAGCTACCTTGGACTTATTTAAGAATAATGAAGTGACTGGTTAATGCTAGGTTAATGCTCTTAGTCAAGATGGTTAAAGCTTACTTGACAGATATAAAAATATAGTTGGAATTGCTTTGATACGTCCTGGCAGATGTATAAAACCGCGTTTGCATCTATAACTAAACGTTTGATTAAATTTGCACTAGTACAATTAGTAAAATCTATAAAATCGATAGAATCAATTGAATCTATAAGAATCATTAGAACTTTAAATTTTTTTAAAGAGTCACATCAACTTAATGTTTCAATGTATCCTTAAATGTTTATTGTTAATTGCTAGACTGTGGATCTTTATGCAGTTATGGCTTTCGAAAATTTTTAAAGAATGCTAGGATATAAAATACGACAGAATTTAGTACGCTTTTCATTTATTTCAGATCTATAAAAGCTACTGCCACGGAAAATAAGATTTGATTTGATTAGAATTTTTTAAAATTCGTCCACAAAAATTGCATAAACTCGTGCACTTATTGATCGCATTAATCGTTGCCTTGCACTTTCGAAGGAACTTCCGTAAACGAATAAAAGGTACAACATTCTTTTCATTTCTTGGATTGTTTATAGTTGCGTCAACTTCGTAATTTTTAACAATTTTGTGAGTGATTTTGTTTCCCGTAAGCACTCTACGAAGTTTTCTATTTTCTTTGAATAATCCAGCAATTTTCATTTGATTTAAGAAGATAGGTTACGTATTCACAAGCTGGGATATAAAATACGACAGAATTTAGTGCGCTTTTCATTTATTTCAGATCAATAAAAGCTACTGCGACGGAAAATAAGATTTGATTTGATTAGAATTTTTTAAAATTCGTCCACAAAAATTGCATAAACTCGTGCACTTATTGATTGCATTAATCGTTGCCTTGCACTTTCGAAGCAACTTCTGTAAACGAATAAAAGGTACAACATTCTTTTCATTTCTTGGATTGTTTATAGTTGCGTCAACTTCGTAATTTTTAACAATTTTGTGAGTGATTTTGTTTCCCGTAAGCACTCTACGAAGTTTTCTATTTTCTTTGAATAATCCAGCAATTTTCATTTGATTTAAGAAGATAGGTTACGTATTCACAAGCTGGGATATAAAATACGACAGAATTTAGTGCGCTTTTCATTTATTTCAGATCAATAAAAGCTACTGCGACGGAAAATAAGATTTGATTTGATTAGAATTTTTTAAAATTCGTCCACAAAAATTGCATAAACTCGTGCACTTATTGATTGCATTAATCGTTGCCTTGCACTTTCGAAGCAACTTCTGTAAACCAATAAAAGGTACAAAATTCTTTTCATTTCTTGGATTGTTTATAGTTGCGTCAACTTCGTAATTTTTAACAATTCTGTTAGGGTAACTGCACCAGTGAATGAACATTTAAGAAATTGTTCAGGAAAATATTTTATTTAAAAAAAAACTATGTGAATTAAAGGAATCTCATATATGCCAAATAGCTCCCTATACTTCATTTGTCAAAAATAAATGAACACAAATACAATGAAATTATTATTATTCTTCTTTATTAAACGTTAAATCAAAAATATGAAAAATACCAGTCAATGAACACTACATTCTAGTAATTGAATAATGCTAGTCCAATCAATGAACAAAATTACTAAACAATATTCTCCTATTTATTTAACTCTTTAATCACAATTTTATCGCTAGTATGCCGTCCGGGTTAAAATTTGTTGAAATATACACAAGCGTTCATTTACTGGTGCCCGTTCATTCACTGGTGCAGTTACCCTACGTTAATTTTGTGAGTGATTTTGTTTCCCGTAAGCACTCCACGAAGTTTTCTATTTTCTTTGAATAATCCAGCAATTTTCATTTGATTTAAGAAGATAGGTTACGTATTCACAAGCGACATGGTTCCCAGCCAATGCGATGGAACTTGCATGCAGTCTATCCTCACTCAAGGAGTTGAAAGTTCCTAGAAGGACGTGAACGTATTCACAAGTTTTATACTACAGACTTACACTGTCCGCAGCAATCCGACTGCACTCAGCGAATCCCTATTTGCAGCAGGATATTGTCAATTGGACCCTCGTACGATGTACTATATGGTTAGCGCAGGTGTGTAGATACGCATTCCCTGAACTCCCAATTGATGCCATTTTCACTAGGGTCGATAATAGACGACGAAGGATTCAGTTTCTCTCTTTTTAACGTGCTGCTGTTTACTTTTATGCAGAGTGGGTCAGCACACTTCCATTTACATGAGAGTTGGCAAAAATTTCATTAACGACTGACGAATAAATTTCTACTTTATTCGTTAATTGCGGTTAACGATTACATTCTTTTTTCGTTTGCCAGGTTATGCATCATTCACTGAAGATAATGGTACATTCTAGTTTTCAAGATTTCGTATGTTTCGTCGAAGTAACATGTAAACCTGAGTATTATTCATTCAAGGTTTGCAATTCATTGTCTTTTACTTAAGAATGTTTAATCATATATCTGAAATAACAAAATACAGTTACGTTTGAAAATTACATTACAAAATTACAATTACAAATAATCAAAATTGTGAAAAAGATAAATATGATGATAGACAAACTTAAAATACAAACTTCTCATACTTGGATAAATAAATTGGTATATTATGCTTGTAATAATGTATTACTTGTTTTCATAAATGTTTGTGTTTGATTAGATATTGTGCAAGCTTTTGAGTACATGGTATTTTAAAAATCATACAATATGTATACATACGCGTGTAGATTTACCAAATTTTATTATTGTGTAATGGAAATTACCACGTTTAATGTGTCCTACAAACTCATGAAGTATTAGGTTATTTTTCACCATCTTGAAGTAATAAAGAAAGCAAAAAGAGAACATTTATTTGCAAACGCTTGCCCAGCTTTGTTCAATTTAGTGTCTACGTATCCAATTTTAGAGGCGTTAACGTGTATATTGCGAGGAATGCAACAAGGTCGTAAATGGCTGTATCTTGAATCCTTCCAAGACCGTTGGATCCATAAATCTCGGAAGTAAATCGTGTCGATTCGTGAAGGAATGCCTGCGAGCGAGAATACCTATAAGTACGTCCTGGTAAATGGAGAACCGAGGTAAACTTGTCGTCACAATTGTGTAAATTAATTTCTGATTACACGGAATATATTCCCGTAATGCGTTGTCTACAATTGCAAATAAATCTTTGATTCGATTATCAGTTTCAGATAACAAAAGTAAAAAACGAACATCGATCCTATTTTAGAAAGGTAAAGAATACTTATAAAATGTATTTTTAAAGTATTATATCAACTAAATGTTTAACAATTTTTCCTATTCACAAATGAGTAATAGAACCTCATTATCTTGAAATTATAAATGAAATTAGAATTTTGTTTATTGGTTTTTAAATAACTCATTATTTGCAAATTCTAAGGACGAGCGTTCACTAGTATACTGAAACTTTAATGTAATAAAATGTGGTGAAATATTAATACGTTTAAGGGTTACAATTTTCATGTGTACATATCTTTTAAACATCGTTGTAATTAACACATTATGTCAACCAGTTATATGTTCCTTAATTGTATTACGGTAAAAATCGAAATTTTTTGATTATTCACATTGACATTTTGATTTTCGAGATCTCTTTGCCTTCCATGAACAGTGTATTCATTTCGATCAACTTTATACATAAAAGCTGGTATCTAAATAGAAAGTGAATGTACATGGAGTCGGTAGATAGATCAAACAATTAACATGTAACGACCTAATCAAGAGAACATTATAACAAGATCAAGAAGTTGATCATCCATCAATATCTTTCGACCTAAAGATCGTCTTCGTGCTCTACTTCCCAAACGAAGTGAAATATTCAATATTTAATTACAGACGTGGCAGTTAAACTCACGTCGACATTTTTAGGCACCGTTCGCTGTATTTTATAGGCACCTCTTCATCTCTTTACGAATTTCCGTTGTTCCTACGTCACTTGCCATTAAGACGGGTCATCCCGAGCCAAGACGTTCTCGAACATTCTCCGAGGTTTAATAGCCCTTCGATAACGTCTAACCGAATAGCCTTAAAGACGTGAGCTGCTGAGTACAGCAACTAGCAAGTCGAATCGGTGCTTTGATGAGAAGGGACGCATACCCGTGGGGAACATCGAAGACTTGCAGAGGATGATACGCTTACCCGTTCCAAACTTACTTGGCACAGGACGAATGTTAAGAGAATACTTCCAGCGACGTAGCTCCACACTAACTTATCTCTCTAACTCTTTTACTCGAATTCCCTATTTTGTAGTTGCGAGCTGACTGAACAGGATGCACAATTGGATAGTACAGTAATGCCTCGATATATGCGAAAGAGATGTACGGAAAATTTCAACGATAATTGAACAGCGAATCTGTGTGCAACATAATATTATTGTTAATAATATCTTAGTATCGATCGTAAATAGGTTTTAAAAAAAATTTGTAATGGTATCAGCGCACTGGTTCGATCAAAAACTACTTCTACACTATTTGCAAAATATCACAAAATCAAAATTTCGACGTTTCGATCTATATTTAGATCATTTTCAAGAAATTAATAAAATTTTGCGTCTGTAAATTAACCGACAATTTCTATTAGTACTGTGGAGCAAATATAATTATAAACCTTTTTTTTTATAAATTTTTAAATTTAAGAAAATTATAATTGTAACTCACTCGCTTAGTGTAAATTAAAATATAATTATAATAGATATAACTGACAATATGATATAACTGATAATATTGTTGTACCTGAATTGCAACAAACTAGAGTGAAATAGTAAATTATACTCTTTCTTAATATATGCAATAAGCTGATAATAATATATTAGTAATGTTAAATTCTTCTAATACTATTACTGTTTTAAATTGCATCTAGTAATTCACCTATTCTATCCCTATTTTGTAGTTGCGAGCTGAATGAACATGATTCACAATTGGATAGTACAGTAATGCCTCGATATATGCGAAAGAGATGTACGAAAAAATTCAACGATAATTAAACAGCGAATCTGTGTGCAACATAATATTGTTGCAATTGAATTGCAACAAACTAGAGTGAAATAGTAAATTATACTCTTTCTTAACCCCTTCCCGTTTTATTTTCTTTGCAGTTACACTAATTAAAACGTCTTCATCGCCAAAAATGACGTAGAAGAGAATAAACGATTTATGTTTCTTGTATGGCTACATTTATTTTAATTCATGAATCATATTTTATTTTAATTCATGAATCATATTTTATTTTATTTGAAAACAATGGCGTAACATTCATATTTGTTAGACATTGTTCATAATCTTCATGACGTGTGAGCCAGGGAAAATGAAGCTGAGAAATTACTAAAGAAGGCAAAACCCATTGACCAGAATTGCTGATTAACTTTCTAGACGTCGATTCGTGTTATAAAATTATTCCTGCACCTCTGTCCTTAACGACGCTAGATAAATGCACTCTGATAGACATGCTACTGCAACATTAAATAATGATGAGGTAACCTAGTTTTCATATTATGTTGTGCACAGTTGCGAATATCCAGAAATTTCATAATCCATAATATCAAATGAAGTGGTACTCGAGTTCTACATGTGAATTTGGTTTTATGCGTTATTCAAGAGTTTAAGTAATTATCAGCTTTTGAAAATATATTTCCGTAGAAAAAGAACATTGAAAGATGAAATTCCAAATTGTTGAAAAATTTGAAACGTAAAAATGTCAATATATAAATTTTCCTTAATCCAAATCATTAAGGAAAGAAACGACCTTCAATTCGATTTTTATTTTTTGCAATCGATGCAGACAATTTTTATATTGCATAAAGATCCGCAGTCTAATTATAACCGGCAATTTGTTCATAACATTTTACACATTTTGTCATAATTGCACCAGTAATTTTGATAGCCAATAAATAAGTATTGCTTGTACAAGTAAGTCCTTGATTTAAAACTTTTATCTCAGATCTTCCGCTGTATTCAATTCTATCTCGATTCAGAGTGCTTCCTTCGCCAATTCATTCGAGCTTTAATACCCGTGCTTCCTCACGCAAATTGTGAACGTAACGCGAACATCCATCTAGTCATTATTCCGGACTGATTAAACTTCTTTTTATCCGTAAGAATAGTTCCTGGCTATTTTTCCGTCTGAAGAATGTGTTTACTGTTGTCGACAAATGGACAAGGGAACTTAAAAACTGAAATTGGATACCGCGGCAGCAGCAAAATAAATGTTCAGAACAAATCACTGAAAACAGTTGGAGTTGCATTCATCTAATGAATGTACGAGTAAAGAAATGTATTATTTCAATCGCTGGTGACGTTGCAAGTGGATATGCAAAACACTATAGAACATACCAACATGGCAGTGTCCTTGCTGCACAAAAATCGCTGAACTTTAAACACACATAACTTTTGAACCAGTGGGTTCCTAACGTTAAAACTAGGATTTTTTAACATTTTCTCGCAAAATCTACAGGATTACATAACAAAAAGTAAAACAATTATGGTCCCATAAGGTGAAGTTCAGCAAATAATTGCTCTCATAGTTTTGCCGCGGTTAATAGAAAATGATACTGTCCTTGTCCTACCATATCGTGTCCGACTCGTCATGACGATTTTAACACAGTCCAACTTAAATGTAAATATAATTAAATTAAATATGAATGTTACGCGTTCCTTTTTAGTTGAAATACAATTTGATTCGTTTGTAATTAATACCTAAGCATTAAAATGAATGCAGCTATACGAAGAACATAAATTTCCTTTTCCCTTTTCCGACAATTTTAGAGATACAGACGTGTTTTAATCACAGTAGCTGCAGAGAAAATTGTACGGCAAGGGTTTACACCGTAACCAAATTCTATTCTGGTTTAGTTAATGTACAGCTATTGGAGAACACACAGGCTTAAATAATATAGACATAAATTTTCGCTATCTTTTTAAATTACGATCTACAAAAATGTTCCAATCTCAGTATGGCGTCGAATGAAATCTTCTCGAGTAAATTATAATTTTAAAAAATAGTTCCTTCTTGCATTATAGATTTGTATGGTTTTATGTATTGACTTATGGTTAGACTGCGGACTTTTACGCAAATTAAAAATGTTGTTCATCGATTATAAATAATATGAGCCAAGTAAAAAATACTTTCCACAATAATCTCAGTCAGTTAAAACTGATACATTGTGGGTTTTGAACTTCTCTCAATCTTCCAATTTGAAATAGAATCTATCCATTTATCTTATAAATTCATAAAATCTGCAGTGTACTATAATATTGTGAAAGTGTGCAAGTGTTTGTAGAATTTGGTACAGTGCCAATACTTTCGTCCACTGCTATGTTATCTCTCTGTCGCTAGATGTACGACTCGCTATTAATTCGGATAGGGGAGGCTGAGCGGCAGTGAACGAAGCGATTGAAGCGATAGCGTTTGCTTAATAAGATCCACGTTGTAGCACGAAACACCTCACGTTTCCAATACTCCGTCGAAGTCGATACTCCTAACGTAAACTTTCTTTGAGCGTGCAGGGTTAATAGTTTTCCAATAAAAGTTGCTGAGGTCGCGAAATCCTATTGCGTCGAGAAGGCTACGCTTGGCGAGCGGATGGAGACGCGGCCGTCGCAAAAAGGGAGGTCAACCCGATTACTTTAGCCGGTACGAAATGTCTTTTAACAGAAAAACGATCCCCGTGAACGATAACGGGATTAATACGGCCATTTCGAAGGCGCGAGGGTTCGACGTTTCCGGCCCGGCCCGGCTTTGTCTTGATCACGGAACCGAATCGTCTCGTGGACAGAAACGTGCCTGTAAATTGCGATAATAAAAAACTGTCGCTGAACAATTCCGCGCAAACAAAACTGCACACGGAAACGTCAATTTTTTACCGATGGAAAGAGTTATGGAACTTTTTAGCAGCTTCTACGGAGTCGTCCATTAAGCAGTGTTACTTTAACCCTTAACTACTGGAACATACAGCTGTTAATGGTTTTTTTTTAAATTTTGTGTGTGACTCTTCACGAGCCACACAAAGAACTTTCCGATTCGTTAGTTGTAAGCGGTAACATTAGCATTAATTGCATAATTAAAAAAAACTTTTTTTTAAATTAAAAAGAAATTTTTTTTAAATTAAAAATTTTTTTTAAATAAAAATGAAATATATATAATTACGTTTGTTTATTTGGTGGAAAATGTCCATCCTCTCGTATAAATTGCATTGTTGAATGACCTTCTTTCGAAAAAAACTAAAAAATCTAAAAAACTCTTTGACCAATATGGACCCAAATCTAATCAGCTCTAATTTACGACGGGGCACATCGATTGCATCATTCATCATTCTGATCGCGTTGTTGCTTTTTTAGAAAACGTTAACGAAAAATTTGATGACATACAAACGGCCACACGCATGCACACACACACACACACATACTAACAATTTGAGAAAAATAGTCTAAAATGACTCCAATGACCATGAAACGTGAAGATCTGCTAAAAAATCGATTTTCGGGGTAATTACAGTAACTTCCCTATGAATCGGGAAATTAAAAAATATTGTTTGCGTTGTTAAAGATAAAGTATCTAAATTACTTACTAAACATTTAGACATTGTTTGAGGTTTCCTACCAATTTCGGATCCATAAAATTTGAAAGATCATAGGGAGTGAAAATATTCTAGCTAGGAAGAAATGTTTAATATTTGAGTTAGCTCCGAGTGGAATCGGATTGAACCGAGTGATCGAATACTGTTTTTTAAGGAATTTTTGCTGTACAATGTTCGGACCGATTAGAATGCAACATTTCACATCTTTTAGTAGAGGATGCTTCCCTGTTGTTATTCGCACCAATGCCACTGTTATCTTCTGCCATCTTCCAAATAACGTATATCTTTATAATAAATATTTTTATATTGATATTTTCATAATGAATAATAACGAATTAATTTATCGGGTATAATATAGCAGCGTACAGTGCTGTTGCGGGGAAGAAAATGCACTTTGAAGTGGCTTGCAGGATTACTGGCCCCAGAGGGGTACGCGATTAACGGACCCATTAACTGCTATGGCGCATGTTGAGGTTTATGACACGTCAATCACTATTCAGCTAGAAGCTAAGACCATATAAGTCCACCACATGGGTAATGGCGTGTATTAATAATTAACTTCTGAGGCCCCATCTCTAGTTCGACGACGGTTGGAAACGTCATCAGTGCCATATCGAAATTATACAGGGTGAGGCGCCAGAAACAGGCCACGTGAATAACGCGGCTGCTATTGGTGTTAGGAAGAAATGCATCAGATGGAAAAATAATTAATTAGAGCTGTGAACGGTCCTAAGCATTGCCAATTATATAGCTATTAAAATCGTCCGTTGCTCGAGGGTTAGTGTTCTCTGTTAGGGTATATGTTATTCCACCTTTCATCGTCGATTTTCAAGAAAACGGTTCATTTCTTATCAATGATTTCTTTGAGAAGATGATTCGTTTCATTTGACACGGAAAACTATTTTAACACATCCTCGCCGATCCTAACGAGTAGAATAACGCTGTAACGGTTTTTACATACTAATTCTTAACACCCTGTACATCCTTGGCAACGTTGGCCTCTAGAAGTGCAATACCTCCTCAATTGTGCAATCTTAACACGCAAATTCTAGTCTGCGAATATTACTGTAGTATGGAACAAGTACAGGTTTCAGCTGCGATGTATCCTATCGACATTCGCATGAGAAGAACACGTCAAAGGGTGAACTTTATTGCATGACATTCCTAGCTAAGTGTTCGAGTGTGCTATAGAACTTTGTACGATTAAGACTACTCTACACGCTATCGTTATTAAGTTGCTATACCCTATGATTTCTGTCTTATACACGAATTGAGGGAGGGCCGTTCTCAATTGCATGGTGATAGCACCTGATGTATTCAAGAACGGTCGGGATGGATGGTATGTAGCAATAACGGATGATACAAAACCGATACCTTATGTGAAACAGATTGGAATTGTGCAGTGACGTTTATTCGATTACCTTTTGTTTTTGGCACTATCAAGTTTGAACATTCTTTTAATAGTTACTAGACTGCGGATCTTTGTGGATTCATAATGAAATTTGTTGGGTGGAATATAAAACAGTGGAAGATTGGAACAATTTGTTTTTAGTGTAACAAAGTCTCGAAAGGATGAAATTAATTTTTATTTTACTTCTGCTGCTCACGATCAATGCCGAACATTTTTATTTTGCATAATCTAATAATTAGTTAATTATTAGCAGTCTAATAATTACACTCTCTGGAATGGTTCACTTGACATTGTATTTTACAATCCTGCTTTACCTACGGTAAAATTGTATTGTTGTTTCTTTTTTGTGCATGGGTTACAGAGATTTATAATAGAAAATGAAGATATTTTTACATGAAACGAAAGCAGAATAGTTCAGAAATATTAGAATCAATAAAATCAATAAAATTAATAACTAATTTTTAAGTAAATAAAAAATTGAATAAAACTGTCACTTTTATATAATAAACAAAATCATTTTTAAAACGCCATGGCCGTATGCATTCCTTTTAAAAGGGTGATTCTCGAGATTATTTGAAATAACCCTTTTAGGAATTACTATTTGTTACAATTATCGAACGCAAAGTTATAGTTCCAGTCATATATGGTAAAAGACAGCAACAGTGATAAACTAGCGCCATGGTAGTCAAAGTTCTGAGCGCTATTGGAACTATTTTCGAAACTATTATGCAACGACTATTTCAAAAGCTGCGGTTCGGGCGCGGTACATGAAAGCTCAAGCTATAATAAAGATTTTCTGAAACTCTGTTGTTCCTGGCCAAAAAACACAATATACAATAACTTTACCGGAGTAAAATTACATTATTTTGCAGTTTATCATTAAATTTGAAATTGTAATTTGCAATAAATCATATTCACACAATATAGAAACACAACATACAATAATTTTACTATTGTAAAAATATACAATTTCTGTGTATCATTCAGTTTGAAATAGTAATTTTAAATACAATTTTTAAAAAAGTGGAAGAAAATTTGAAATATAATTCAAAGCCGGTTACCTTAACTGGAGAACTATAAAATTCTAATAAAGCAATGTAATGGTGTATAGATAAAGTTTGAACATCAAAATGCCATCTGTCAAGCTATACATATTACGAAGCTATTACAGCGTGGATGCTACAGCAGGAGTAAACTGAATTGAATACTGTAAGCCACTTATTATAATCGAAGCACGTCATGACGCCAGAGACAAAATCGACATTCTACCACGGGGGAGTACACCAACAAGGTTAGCTCCATTTACTTTCAATTTATGGTACTTAGATCACAGAATAATTACACCGATATGAACAGCAAATATAAGAGCATTTCCATATTCATCTTCCCACACAATGTACTAAAGCACTCGCTAAATACTTAACCCATTGCACTCGCAGCCATTTTAACTTGAAAATGAAACACTCTTTCCGACCTAGAATATTTCCACTTGTTATGACTTCAAAAATTTTATGATTGGCACCCTAAGCCAAAATCGTAGTAAAAATCTATTTTTGAAATATTTAAACGAGCTTTATTAAATATTAAATATTAAATATTATTTAACATAATAATATTTAATAAATTTATTAAATATTAAATATTAAATATTAAATATTATTTAATATAATAATATTTAATAAATTTATTAAATATTAAAACGAGTTTATGATAAAATATATAAATAATATAATAATATAAATCATTTATGATAAAATATATTCAGTGAATAATAATCGTAAGACAAATAGTACAGTCATTAAACATTAAACAGACTATTTGTTTTATAATTAAACATATACGCACTTATTCCATCTGTAGTACTAAAACTAAACTAAACAACTAAAATTCATTGATAGTTAAAAGATTGTCATACTTTATTTAAAGTTTCATATACCTTACTTGTGTCATCATTTGATTTTTATAATATATTCTGTCACGTATACATTGCATTCTCTTCATATACTTTTTATCAGAATGAAAATATTTATTCCAGGATTTACCTGGATTATGGATTTCGCACGTTCACGTTTTTCTGTAAAAAAAGAATTTACTGCCATTACGCTACACATATTCTAGTTTTACAATATTTTACTAATCTGAACGTAATGCGATTAACATGCATTTGTTGGACAAGAAATTGAATCGTTTCGAGCCGCGTGTGATTTAATCCTGTTTTACAGTGGGATTCGTTAAATGCATTCTGTAATCATTGAAAATATGGTCTATGGTACATGGAATATCGCGCACAGCTCCGTGCATGCGTTAGACAATAGTTTATGCTGTTGCGAATTTATATAAAATATCTGCAACGGTGCAATGCATTGATTATATACGTTGAATGTGTTACGTGTGCCATAGAATTTCGATGCTTTCGCGTCTTCACCGAAGAAGTAAACAACAATTGCATAAGATCTCTTCATGTTGAAAAATAATACGTGGATCACATTGTATAGACATTTCATTGTACATTTGAATTCTGTGAAAAAGAAATTTTATAAAAGAAAATTAAACCGACTTCGAAACGCACTAAAAAATTCACTAAAAAGTATGACATAATTTCTGTTTGACTTCTGTGAATACTAACTGTTAATACAGTTGATTAAAATAAAATATTAAGTACAATACAATATTTTCGAAGGCGGCTCGAAATTAAAAATTTTCGACACCAGAAATTATGAAAATCCTTAAATTTTTTCATATGCTTTCACATGTTAATGTATCTTCTCTTCCAACCTACTGATTTCCAAGTCCACCATATTCCAATGCAATCATAATCAGCAACATCTGTGATTTGGAACATTTTGACATCTAAAGAATTTGCTGAAAAAATGCATTTGGTCGGAATAGTGAAAAAGAATAGTTAGAATTGATTTTTACAACAATTTTAGCTGTGCCGATAATGAAAATTTAAAAGATGTGTTTAATTGGTTCATTGGTTTACGAGTTATAAATGATCAAAAGTGATGAAGAAACCAAAAAATCTTGAATCAAATGCATTTTTTCAACATATTTTTATACGTCATTTACTAAACTAATTCTTCTAGTATAACATAGAAATTGAATTCCTTTGGTCCTTTCACAAAAAAGTTATTGTGATTTCTGGTCAGTTATGCTCCTAACTGTATATGTTTATCACGACATTAAGTAAGTAGTATGCAATAATCTATATATAAATGGATGTTTGTATATATATATATATATATATATATATATATATATATATATGTGATTAATAGACTTCGAAACTGTTTGACCAATCAACATAAAACTTGGCATATATATGTATTCTTTCATGGAGAAGGTTTTTACGCTACACATTTTTTTGTAACTCGCCGCTATAGATGGCGCTGCAATATATCAACTTTTATACTGTTGAACCTATCGCTTTGAAAATTGGTATACATAGGTATTTGACACGAGGCATTCATACTGCAAAACACGTTCGGACACGTTCGGACACGTTCAAGGTCAAGTCTTCCTGGGAAAAGCATGCACGTGTCAGATTACATACACATATTACACTCCTACGAACGAGCTTTGCATCTTTCAAGTCAATATTCATTATTTTAACTATTATTTCAACAATAAATTGTTATTAATGAATTAATAATGTTCCCCAGGGTTATCATTTACATATATATATATATATACTTAAGATAAAAAATCTAAATTCTTCTTACATTTAGCACAGTAATTCTTATAAAAATGCTGCTAGTAATTCTTATAAAAATGCAAAATGTGTGCGGTGAATTTGGTTAGTACAAACGTGAATTTGACCTAGAAACTGTAGAATTTATGAAGCCCGTACCTCATCGAGGAAAACATACGCACACGATGACGTAGAGCAATCCAATAATGTTGGAAGGTGTATGGCACGGTTACGCACTATGCACACAATTTATCACGCAATTGCCATCTCCAGCAAGCTGTTGGCTCGGCAAGAAATTCCATTAAGTCGAATCTGGGGGCGACAATGGCGAGCTCGATAACGCAAGATCTCCCTAAGAGAAATCAATCGTGAGTCAGCAGGGTTTATGGCATTCGCAGGCTCTTAAACGCTGTCAGGGCTGAATGCATGACGCATCGGTTGTCCGGGCAAGTTTAGCCCGCGACGACGACGCGTTTCGCGAATTTTTGCGAGAGTCGCGGCGGGCATCGACTTCACGGAACAAATTGCTTCCGAATGAAAACTTCCGTGTCGGCGGACAGCAGCATTCTGCTCGGCGTTGTGTATTTGAAGTGAGGAGCTTAACTTCTCGTGCAGTGGCATCGCGGTTAACATCGTGTCAGAAAAAGGAAATGTCTCTTAATGGATGAACGATCCCTCGGAACGATAACGACGGCGAACTTGCCGGCATTCACCGAGTCAGCGTCATGCAACGAATCCGTATTACCTTTTTTCGCGGCCGTAAAATTCGCCAGCGAGCTGGCTGCCAGGCTCCCAAGCGCGGGATTCGATCTCTCAATTTATGCGTTCATAATACACGAGTTTACTTCGAGGTCGGGATGATAAACGACAGTGATTTTTCTGAGAGTTCCAACTTTCGGCCAACGAAAAGTGAACTCTACATCATGCCACTGCGTTATATAGGCTGCCTCTAGAACCTCGGCCACCTGGAAATCCCTTATTTAGGGGCACAAAATACCGTTCGGAGAGACCCGCTACCTCGATTTCTACACCTCGAGACAAAACTACCGATTACTACGGTGCCATGCTTCCATCGTACTTTATTTTAATATTATTTCTAATTTTGTTTTCGTTTGTTAATTTTTTTATGTCTATATCTGACTGAAATTACCATTACCTCATGTTTTCAAAAAATGAAATAAGAAACAGCAAGAGCGCAGTGGTTTTTCTTAGATCGAAGCTTTACTTTATTTTGTTTTACTGTAAATAATGTTTCAATTAGCAATCCTAATTTAGTCAATCAAAATCTACAGACTACTATATTAAATATTAATCTACTAGTATTCATTGAACATGAATCTTCGTTATACATATACTCGCCAAATAGTAGAACCACAGGATCTAAGGAACAGCACGGACCCAGTGGTTTTTCTTAGATCAAAGCTTTACTTGATTTTATTTTACAGTAACTGATGTTTCAATTAACAATCCTAGTTTCTCCTGTTTTGATTTTCGTAATATCATTATCTATGAAACTGAGAAAGTCAATCAAAATCTACAGACTACTACATTAAACATTAATCTACTAGTATTCATTGAACATGAATCTTCGTTATACATATACTCGCCAAATAGTAGAACCACAGGATCTAAGAAACAGCACGGACCCAGTGGTTTTTCTTAGATCAAAGCTTTACTTAATTTTATTTTATAGTAACTGATGTTTCAATTAACAATCCTAGTTTCTCCTGTTTTGATTTTCGTAATATCATTATCTATGAAACTGAGAAAGTCAATCAAAATCTACAGACTACTACATTAAACATTAATCTACTAGTATTCATTGAACATGAATCTTCGTTATACATATACTCGCCAAATAAGAACCACAGGATCTAAGAAACAGCGCGGACCCAGTGGTTTTTCTTAGAGCAAAGCTTAACTGTATTTTATTTGACTATAAATAATGTTTCAATGAGCAAAATTAGTTTCTCCAATTTCGTAATATTATCTATGAAACTGAGAAAGTCAATCAAAATCTACAGACTACTACATTAAACATTAATCTACTAGTATTCATTGAACATGAATCTTCGTTATACATATACTCGCCAAATAGTAGAACCACAGGATCTAAGAAACAGTACGGACCCATTAGTTTTTCTTAGATCAAAGCTTTACTGTATTTCATTTTCCTATGCATAATACATATAGTCCAACAGAAGCTTTTAACGCACATGTACCAATGAAATATCTACCTCTCCGTGATCGTTTTATTTATTATGATTTATATTTTCCACTGCAGCTTTGTACATGTAAAAATATAAAAATATGCGTACACCCGTCGAGTTTACTATTTCTGTAATCATTGAACAATTTCAACATACGAAATATTCCCTCTCGGAAATTGCGGGCTATCAGATGATAAAGTTGAAACCATCGTACGTGTTAATTTCGGCAATTCAATTTCGCCATATTGGAAGCGCAAAACATCAGCGACACTGCCACGCAGTCACCAGCTTTTAATACGATAACGATGTTGTTGCACTTGTGATATTATCGCAGGCACGACTCGTTGAAGTCGCATTCTTATTAATAGACACGTCTAGCTCTTAACTAATTCCTCCGACGAGTATTAAAATTCGTGTCGAGAACTCTCTGTATCAGTTAATGACGTCATCGCGAAAGTTTACAAGGTGCACGTCTACTTGAAGTTGCTAGTTAAATTTATTTTCTGCAATCAGGATATCTTCGTGACGTTCGGCGAGTTTGTTGAATCCGTTTGCATACCTTTTCTTCCGTTGGTTGAAACACTTTACGCATTGATTTTTCAACTTAACCACGTATGCTGAGATGAGAAAAGATTGTTTTTCATTTTCAATGAAACGTCATCCGACTGAAAAGTTTAGTGTCACAAAATTAAAGTTCGTGTATTCATTAAAATTTACGCGATTTTGACATCGTAGCTTCTATAAATCATTTTGTTATTTCGTCGACATCCTGCATAAAAAATTATTCGATTAAATACTCAACGTGCAATGTTGCAAAAATTTCACACTGATAGTAACAGAAATCGACAGTTTCACTCCTTGCCTAATTTTAATTTTAATTTTCGATTTATTTTACGGTTTTAGTGACTAGGACTATTTTTGTAGATCGTAATTTCTTAAAAAAGGAGATTTACATAAATTGTATATAGTATACTTACTGTGTATTGCAGTATACTTACTGTTTTCATAAAAAAGCCAACAAGGTTAGTGCCTTTAAGATTTACAGGAAGCTAAAACATTCATGAGCTTCATTAACAGTTTAGCAGAACAGTAAATAACTTGTTTAACGTACAGAATGGAGTTCGCTGATATTATCATCTTGATTTACGTTAATATTATTCTCTGCAGGAAAAAGGGGATGAAAGTATCAAGAGGGACATAAAATGGGTCAGACGATGTTTTTCTAGGTGGAAACGCTTTACAGATTTGAGGATGACCTTCGATTTTTAAAACGGGGTCACATTCTTTTATATTGACGTCCGGTTCACTTTAATGGCTAATATTGTTAATTTTGTTTTTGCATCTAGAACGTATCATTCTTCCAATATTGGATTGGAAAGAAAGTTCATACCTTTATCAAATTAAGAATCGAAGATAACATTAAGGTATTTATTTATATATTTATTCAATAACATGAGAAGTTACTTCGAAAATGGCAAAGAGTAGTAAAACAGAATGGAAGATATGCTATTGAATAAATATCTAAATTTTAACTTTCACTTTTAATTTACAAACGCTACTAACTTTTGATCCAACACCACACTTATACACATTATTATTTCTTTGTAAATTAAGAATAGTATTAGAATAAAGTAAGATCGAAGCACGCGTTTAGGACAAATTAGTAGGCGCTATTTAAAACAGTGAGACGATTCAAAGACTGTAGATTTTGTTTAATAATCTCAGATTCATAGATCATATTACAAAAATCAAGAAGAGAGAAACTTATTTTGCTCATTGAAATATTATTTACAGTAAAATAAAATACAGTAAAAGAATTAATATAAAGAATGATAAGATTAGAAGTATACAAAGAATTGATAAGAGAAAACAAAGTGCTTACACATATTATTGTTCTATAATTAATTAAGAATAATATTGAAATGAAGTACGATCGAAGCATCTTGCACATTACTGTTAAATATTAGCATATGACAACTGGACAGCGGATATTTATGCAGAATAAAAATTTTCTATCCGAATTGCAACAACCTGGAGTGAAAGAGAATTTGAATTTTTCTCTTAGTATGTTCAATAGGTTGAAATTAATGACATTATCTTTACAATTCTTTTATTCTGTTTACAATTCTGAATTACACCTATTAATTTTTGTTATAAATGCGTAATATCCGCTCTCATAATAACGGATTTAGTTTCATTTGCCTATTACGGGGTGGATGTGTAACCGAGTGCACAAAAATGTTACACAAAAATAAAACGCAAAAGCAAAATTGTAAATCCTTCGTTTAACGTTTCACTTTTGTAAAAGGAGTATAATACAATTGGTGTGGATCATGAACAGACGCGTTAATCAATCTCCATTCACTACAAGGTGTACCTAATGAATTGTCAAACTTATTTCTCTCGAAAGCGAAGTTTCAAATGGAAAATCGTTGTTCCACATTGTCGACGTGCTTTTACCTAAGAGATATTTCTATGCTCAATTATAGTATTCATTCTGCCTCGTACTGTAAATTTAATTAAGATCCATATTGATTTTATCTTTATTTTTAATCACGTCCTTCCAACTCCATAGCCTTGGAACTTCTACGAATAATATTGGCTCGAGTAGAAAGTTTCTTGTTCGTGACACCCCAGTTTTAAACAATTGTAATTAACCTGATTTTATGAAAATATCTTTAGAATAGCTATTCCACTGTGCATGTCCGCAATTTTCCGGTTTCGCTCGAACGAAATGGTTATTCTAATATCGATAAGCAATAAATGCTGGTTAGCTAAACAATAGAGGTCCTGATCATTCTCAAAATTTACCCTGAACAAATCAATTCATTTCTTTGTACCATTAGTAAATGTTAGACCGTTTCCTCAATGTAAACTATTTTCCATCGTTGACCTTCAACGATCTTGAATTACCATGAATCGTTCCAATTTAAATAATTATTCATTCGTTTACCGAATCAAAATTATGTTTACGTAGTATGTGGCCTGTTTTAGGTGCCTCACTGTATATTGCACCTTGAAATTGATTTTTATTAGTATAATTTATTGACCATTTACTGACATGTTAATAGACAGTAATATTTACTTATAGCTCGGAAGAGTTATTGTATTATACAGGGTGTCCCAAAGTAAGTGTAACTTCTTATTACCAACTATTACTTAAATTTATGGGATCAAGACAATTTCAGCATATGTCACTAATTACGTACAAGACTGAATACTCACGTTCCTCTTGTTGACAAATTGCTCCGTCCGGAATCTTATTGTTTAATCTCTCGTTGTGTATTCGGAATCTGAAGCAATCCTGATGGAGAGCTTAAAGGGACTAGCTAACTGTGCATCCCTTTATAAACATAGCGGTCTGACCATTCCAGCCTGGTGCCCTATTACTTAATATATGCTCAGACAATGAATGGGAAAGAAAGAGAAGACTAAATAGAAACTGGGTAAATCAAGTAGGAAGAAATGCGAAAAGAAGAAAATAGCTGACAGCTTAAGACGAAAGGTTATAGAAATATAAGGACTAAAGCAGTGGAAGAAAATAAGAGCAATCGGAAGACAATAGCAAATACAAATACATAAAAATCACAAGTCTATTCGAATATTTGAACAAGGAAGGAAAGGGGCATAAAATTAATAAATCGGAGTAGATTGATCAATTTACAATCTAACATCTAATAAGGGGTTATAAAGAAACGATTTACCCTTGATCTAAGATAATGATCCAGCTTTGATCTAAGAAAATGATGTAGCCTTCATCTAAGAAAATTATCTAGCCTTCATCTAAGAAAATGATCCAGCCTTGATCTAAGAAAATGATATAGCCTTGATCTAAGAAAATGATATAGCCTTGATCTAAGAAAATGATATAGCCTTGATCTAAGAAAATGATATAGCCTTGATCTAAGAAAATGATATAGCCTTGATCTAAGAAAATGATATAGCCTTGATCTAAGAAAATGATCGAGCCTTCATCTAAGAAAATGATTCAGCATTGATCTAAGAAAATGATATAGCCTTGATCTAAGAAAATGATTCAGCATTGATCTAAGAAAATGATCTAGCCTTGATCTAAGAAAAACTTTTAGGTCTGTGCTGTTCCTTGGATCGTGTGGTTCTACTATTTATTTCTGATTTCTTGATGATTCCTTGTTGTTGATTACTTGATGATCTAAATACTCATTCTAACGAATGGAGTTCCATCATAATTACTGTTTTTTTTTAGAAAACAGGTAATTGCTTTGGTGAATGTCGCGTTTTGCACAGCAGGGCGAGAAAGGAGGAAAAAAATCCCAAACGCTGGCTATAGCATCTAGTGGTATTATCATGGTAAGTAAAAGTGGTGTGCGGTGAAATTAGGCCAACCGATGCACACCGCACTAAGGTGATTGTCCCGCGGGCGTGACTGTCAGCAACTTCGCCAAATAAAAAACAGTTTATGACAGCAGTATGAAACGTTATCCGTTATACCGTTGCTATTTTGGAGAACACGAAAGGATTCGAATTAATATTTATAGCTGCTATAGTGCATCTGGGTGGAAACATTAAAAACATTCGGAAAGGCGATGCAGTTTTAATAGAATTGTTATTTTTCAGATCAAATATCACAGACTTGCAAATTTAAACTAGAATGAACTTATTTGATTTTCTTTTCACGTTGATTTATTTTGACGTCTTTCAGCCAATTTTCTTTTAAACTTCAAATCTCTAATTGAGAAATGGCACAGTTTACTAGACCCCAAATCGGTTTTGATAACAATTTTAGATTCACTATGTTTTATTCAGCATTGTTGGAAATATCGTATTGCATCTACATGTATATTCTCATGCAGGTTGAGGCACTAACTATTGCTACCTACAGTGGCACTATTTTATATCTAATATAGAACAGTGGACAATGAACTTGTTTGATTTTCTTTTCACGTTGATTCATTTTGACGTCTTTCAGCCAATTTTCTTTTAAACTTCAAATCTTTAATTGAGAAATGGCACAGTTTACTAGACCCCAAATCGGTTTTGATAACAATTTTAGATTCACTATGTTTTATTCAGCATTGTTGGAAATATCGTATTGCATCTATATGTATATTCTCATGCAGGTTGAGACACTAACTATTGCCACCTACAATGGCACTATTTTATATCTGATATAGAACAGTGGACAACGTAGAAAAAATTTAAGTTGGTAATTACTTAGAACAGGGTCCTGAAGTATGTTGTCGAAACATGTATAGAGAAATGTTGTTCAGAATGTTGATCTCGAGAACATGTTTCTAGATCATGAAAATGGTTGAAGAGAACCCTTTCCGAAATAATTACCTTGAAATACATCAGTACGTTATCAATGACTTATATTTAATACGATTATTAAAAGAATAAATTAATTTAGATTTGGCCCCAATGCCGTGCAATTGAAGCAAACAATTTTTATTTTGCATAAAGATCTTACAGACTATTCATATCCCTATAAAAGACTATAAAAATACTATAAACTATAAAAATTTAAGTTGGTAATTATTTAGAAAATTGTCCACCTCACCGATTCTGAGATAACCTAATTAAGATTGAAACCAAATCCTGACTTTATGTTATATTACAATAATAAATCAATATATTTAACCACGAAATCATAATAACGCTGCAGAATTACTCTACGTGTAAAAGTAAACCAAACGATAGGATCAAGTGCTTTTGTTTTCTTGAGAGAACGTTATAAAATATATTAATGAAATTTTCTAATTTCTTTTGCACATATCCTTGTTTGCACAATCGCCTCCTGCTCAGCGATGCCACTTGCCCGCAGCCATTTTGCATAATGAATGCAAATTGTAACGAACTCAAACAGTGTCGACTGCTTTTAGACGTTAACATGTAAGATCGTGCTTCTAAGAGTACCTCAGATATTCAGAAATGCACAGAGCACTTATACTTACACAGAATGCTGCATCTTTCTTTCTTTAACATTGTAGAGAACGCACTTTAAGGGACCGAAGACGGCCGAGTTCTAAAGCACCGGTTTCACACAGAAAGTCTTATTCAGAGGGGATTAATTAATAATAATTGAATGTCGGCATTACGTGAAAAGCTGGATCTTCCTTTCGGAATCTTTTTGGTGAAGCGTGCTTGAGTGAACGAGGGGTTGTGAGTCTACGAGAGTGCTTCATCTTACCTCGGATGCAGCGGTAACTGCGCTTTAAGAGAGTATAGGTTCCTGACGCGGCAGAAATACGACTTTCTCGTCAAGTGATAAGAAGTAAAAACGAAAGTGTCATTTCGTTTAATACTACTTTCTTGTAATCGTCAATTACTTCGTGAAGGGCCACCTAGATTAAATGCAATGTGAGCTTGGAAAAAGCATTCTTTAATGTCAGCTTTTTAAACAAGCTCATAACCTAAATCGATAAACGGTTTATCGCTACGAGAATGTCGCGGTTGTAAAGCGGGTTTAACCAAACTTTGGTACACCAACACGTTTCTATTGCTTTCAGTAATGGCACATCCGATTGTTACAACTAGACTGCAGTGACAGGATGGAAAGAATTAAAATTGATAATTATTTAGAAAACGGTCTTCTTCACCGTTTTTGATGATTCTGAAATTCAAGGTCATCATTCTGAACAACATCCTTTTCTAAATAATTGCGTTTAAGTACCTCAATACATGATTAGTCTGTGGATCTTTGTGCAACATACAAAATTGTTTGCATGAGTTGCAGGGTATTGGGACCAAATCGAAATTGATTTATTGTCAACGATTTTCATCACTTATTATTTAATAAGCAATATTCAATAAGTATAACAATAATCTCTACATATGACAACATAACTACCAAACAATGTAACAATAATACCTCCTCAGTATCATTGTCGCTATCATCTAACACAAAGGCAACCTGTTATTGTACCGAATAATAAATAAATATTTATTCTAATCAAAGTTCGGATCAAACCACTAAATTACGATTGAAACTATATCATGTTTGGTCTTGTTTTAATCAGAAAAATGTCAGAAATACGTTTTTAAAATCCCATAAAAACATAATAAAGATTAAGAAGTTTGAACATTCGATTCATGGTGTGAATATAGTGGTGTTCACACCGAGCCGACATCAAACACCATTGACAGGCAATGGAGTGAGTGTGCACTTGACAACTTCTACGTGGACGACCTCCGACAATTTTCACGGAATTACTGTATCAATAATTGTAAAATAAAAGACATACCACGCGAGTTGTATTCTTCAAACACTTATAACAGTATTTTCAAATTATTCTAATGTTTCTACTGTTTTAAAGGATTCATTCTGATTTGGGTCATAAACGTATAGATTATAGAGGATGCAAAAAAATCGATTTTTTAAACACAGAATACCAGAGTACACCCTTAGCCCTTATCCATATTTTTTGATTTACAGTTGCAGTGATTAAAACGCCATTACCCAGAAGAATGTCGTGGAAGAGTAAAGAGAAATTATATTTTTCGTATGGCTACACATTTTATTTTAACACTGACCGTACCACGACCGGTTTCACATTTTTTGTTCTCTTATTATTAAAATTATAGAAATGTCTCCACATTAGAAATTATTCAGTCAATTTCTTTTTTCAATAACGTATTATCGTAAGAATTGTGAACTCGTAAAAAAAATCGTAAAATTGATTACAAACGAATCCCATTTGATTTCATTTAAAAAGTACGGCACGACATTTGCATTTGTTAAACTTTGTTTAAAATTTTCACGACGAGCATGACTCGCTAAAATACGGCCAAGGTGTTTAAACCCAGTCATACAAGTCCATAATTGAAGAGTTCATTTTCTCCGTGAGAAAAATCTGGCTCGACCCATCCGAAGATTTAAAAGATTTCCCTACGAGTTCGCAAGATCGTTGACCCACGAGAGGTCAGACTCTCCTTTCAAACGTCCGTTTGGAAGAAGACACAATTAGTTCAGGGTATAAAAAACGAGCGGAGAAGTAAAAGGGTTTTTTGCGAATGTGAAAAAGACCCGTACAGAAACGATGCATATTCCTGTTCACATATCCTGCCAGGACGTTGCGCAAAGGTGCTTCTGGCTTGAGGAAAAACACACCCATAAATCAAAGTCCTTGCTTTGCGTGAGGTCTCACAATGCGTTAATTACTGCCAGGAGTGGGACGACTGAAAGTGCGCTGGGAAACTTCAAATGACTCTGTCGACCCTAAGGATGGAAGAAACTATAGAACAGCGGAGAAAAAATGCTTCTGAGAGAACAGCAGTTCTTCAGGGCAAACTACAAAGTGAATTGAAATCGTTGCTTTGACGAAGGATGTACACCCCGCTCAAAAGTACGTGGACACTAGGGTGGCCCTTAATTATACTTGGTGAACATTTTCTTTCACGACTCAAATTTTTTCATTTGGTAAGACAATAATTCCTGCAAACGATGAAATTGAATAAGGGAAAAACCTGCCACATTGACGTTGAAGTTGTGGAACACATGAAAGTGACCTTGAAAAGCCCTTAAAGTAAATATTTACCGAAATGTCAATATTTTTCTTTCGAATTCAGATAAATCATCAAATTTTGCGTAAAAAATTATTACACAAAGTGGGACTTCAAACGAATAACTTTTTACACAAATTTTATTTCAAGCGGTGTTCGAAGTGCATTGATTGCAATGCACAGCATTTCGAATACCGCTTGAAATAAAATTTATTTAAAAAATATCTCGGTAATTATTCATTTGAAGTCCCAATTTGTGTAATATTTTTTACGCAAAATTTGATGATTTATTCGAATTCGAAAAAAGTATAAGAATTTCATTTAAAAAATTGAAGGTGACCCTAATATCTCAATAAAAAAGTAAGGTAATAAAAAACAGATTAGAGAACTGTATGTCCTCCTAGATACCATGCAACTTTTTCTTGAAATAATATTTGAAGTTATGTTAGGAGACTCACCCTGTATATGTCAACTTTTACGTTCTTTATTGCTCCAATTGAAACGCATCGTTCTTGTTAGCGGGAAGGTGGCGGACAGCAATTATACAGGGTAATTAATGCGAAATAATCTTAATTCGTACAAAGTACACTTGTACTTGAATGCATGTAATGAATTATGATATTTTTGAAGGTATAAAATATTTATTAGAAACTTCTCACAGGTTCTGCTCGA
Organism: Lasioglossum villosulum; assembly: GCA_963971365.1. Taxonomy (NCBI): domain Eukaryota; kingdom Metazoa; phylum Arthropoda; class Insecta; order Hymenoptera; family Halictidae; genus Lasioglossum; species Lasioglossum villosulum. Next base: position 43,728,123 of record OZ020495.1, on the reverse strand, counting down.
TGCTACGAAGGGCTCGAGTTCGAATCCTTCTCAACTCAACTTTATTTTCTTGTTTTTTTCTTTTTTTTATATGCATTTATAAACTAAACGAATTTTATTGTTTGCACTTCAATATTATTATAAAATATTGAAAATATTTTAAAAATATTATTATAAAATATTGAAAATACTATTAAAATATTATTATAAAATATTAAAATATTATTAAAATATTATTATATATCCGACGATTTAGTCGCATTTTTACATGTATCAGCTTTTCGGTACACACCGCCGATTTCCCGTTCGTTCCCATTACTAGTCACCGCAAGGGGATTCGGTCGCTGCGCCGATACTGATCAGACCAAGCGTTCGCCGGTATACTTTATTTTTCTTGACACTGTTCCACCAAATGTACACTTCTGAGATTTTTTTACAAAGTAAGTAAGTATCATAGCAATATTTTATAATTTTTTGGTAGGTGTCAACCCAGGGGAAGATACTTAATAAAATTCCCAAAAAATTAATTAATTATTTTCAACTATAAATAATCAGCAAAAAATTTTGGAAAAAATCTGGAATGTAGAGTATAGCTATATCTTTTGTTTGCCGTTTATCCTATGTCGATATCTTTTCTCGTTTTGTAGCAAATTGCATTTAAGTGCGGGGGAATTTACCCCAATTTTACTCTTATCGATGGGGGTAGACATTTGAAATTTTACACAATGTTTTTTTAGACATAAAAATATGTTTTAAGACAGAAATCAGGAAAATCGCTACACCCTATCTGCTATACCCTTTGCGTGCTATTTGATTGTTATTAGACGATATTTATCGTTCAGAGAGCTGGGTAAACTAGAATTTGGAATAGTAAATATTGGGTTGGCAAGAGTATAATTTCGGTGTTTTAAGGTGAAATAGATTTCAATTGTCGACGTAAGCGTTGCACGAGTGAACAGGGGAAGGGTTTGCACAACAGGTGACCGAGGAAGATGCAGGGAGGGCTTATCGCAAACGGAGATAGATTATAGCCGGACTGCGTGAAACACTGTTACACACAAACGTGCAGGTAACTTTCATTGCCAAGAAGTTGGACCACAACAGAAGCTGCATTCACGGAACGGAACTTTTAATTAGAGTCTGTGCCGTTTACATCAACAATTGACTATTGTTTCGTAACGTCGGAAAGAGATAATTGAGATGTTTGAGGATTTCCGATTGATAGCAATGCTTTCGACAAGTTCAAAGATAAGCGAAATAATACAAATAGGAAAATTCCATCGAAAGCCCGGAACAGCTTTATTGCGGAGCAAATCCTCAAACGAACGTGTTGTTTGAGGCATTGCAATTTCTCGAGGGATGGAAGTGTCTATTTATCATGCATGAGGATGCATGTATATTTCGAAATCTACAAACCGAATATCTTGCTACACTCCAATCTATGTTGTTTGAAGATTTGTTTGTGAGAACAACAATTAAAGGAAAATCATAGGTTTTGACTAATTTGTTACTATAAACAGAAAACATATAAGCTGATTCACATATAAGCCAGCATGTATAATAGGACTATTAAATTAATTTAATATTATTATTTAAACTTATTCTTGATATGTGTGGTTTAATAGAGCAGCTTCATTGATAAGCGAGTGTTATGCATTTATGATAACAATAAGTAGGCGAAATATAAAACAGTAGAAACATCAGAAACTGTTCATTTTATATATATGTTTTTAATTGATTTAAAGAATTTTTATTTTATTCAATTACATAATTCTATTTATTAAAACTACTTCAAGTTTAATCCTCTCCTGTAATTGATACAGAAAATAATTGTGTTATATAAAGATCCTGTCTGTTCATTAATAACGTGCGAGAGAGATGATAAATATTGGGGCCTTTAAAAAGCAATCTACTAAAAAGGACTTTAAAATCCATTTATCAAATTTTATAGAGGATTTATGGGATAAATTGAACCATAGAATAAAAAAAATCCCGATAAATTCAAAATGTTGCAAACGGTTACTACAAAAAGTGGATTTCAATTACTGTAGAATATGCAAACAAATTATTTTTAATATGCATAAACAAGACAAATATTCGATAAAACATGGAGATCGCAATTTTCGACACATGAAATATTTACTTCTCATAAAGTACACAAATATTAATATAATATGAATTACGTAACACAATTTTTAAAGAGGAGTTGTAAGCCAACAATGGATACAGGAACAGAAAAGAATTTGTCTGATCGAATAATTTAATTAGTAATTTGTTTATTCAATTGATATTCCACGTTAAAAATTACTTGAAATTAAAATTTATGTATTGTTGTTTAAAAAATTTATAAAATTTTATATATATATAATAATTCAAATCAAAATGTAGTTTATTTAAGGCAAGATTAGTCGTGTATCAATTGAAAAAATCAATAGAATTGCGAACAAGATGAAAATTGAGAATACAGAACAATTTTCATGAACAACTTTTTTGCAGATGTTGAATATTTTTGGAGATATTTATCTGTAACGCTTTACATTAGGGTATTGTACAATGTCAATAATCTTATACTCGATTCATGCACGAGATGTGTACTTTTCAAATTATACAACTTCAACGCCATTTGTCGTGGCAAAGCTAAACTACAAAGGCGGGAAGTTTGAAATGTGAAAAACGGTCATTTCAATTGCAACAACCCAATAATGTCCACCCTGTATATTCGTCGTTACAAAGTAAGCGAGACTAAACGTGGCTGTGGGCGTTGTGTTTACATCTGTGGAAAGACAATTTTTTCATTACCATTCCATTGGGTGAACGGAGTTTCGCAAGTTCGGCACGGTGGAATAGCGAAGCGTCTTAAAGAACAAATGGCCCTTTGAAGTGGCAAGAAAGCCAATCCAGTCGCTCCGCGTCCCGGCGCAGGCACCGTGCCGTGAAATTCAAGTCGACTACACTTCCGGCCGAAGTGTAATCCGAAGTTCGCGCACGGGGAACTCGAGATCCCGGGACATCCAAGTTTCGAATTGCTGCGGCGGATAGATTATTCCGCGACGCGATTTCATTCGAGCTGACTTCAAACCACCGAGAACTTCGAATTCGTTAACGTTTCATGCTGAACATCTGGCGAATGTGCGCCGTTCCGCCAAATTCATCTCCGTTACCGGACAAACATCCCCCCACCACCCGCCGCCACCGCCAAAGGAATCGATATTAATGAACTTATTGCTTTGTTATCCGCCATCGAACTCGGTTACGTTCTGTTGCTTTCAGGATATATCGGCGCACGAGTGCCTTTAATTGATCGGTTTAACAAAGGACCCGAAAGCGGGCGGACTGGTCCACAAATGAAATCTCAACTTAGATTGCGCGGATATACAGGGTGTCCCAAAACTAGTGTACGAGCAGAAAATGGGAAGTTCCTTGGGTCATTTGAAGCGACATTTTCCTTTACAAAAATGGCGTCCGCGGCTTTGTTTAAGAGTTATTAACTAAAAACACGGACCAATTAAAAGCGCGACCTAGACGCGAGTTAGCATAGTCGGCCCGACGCGCCCACTGCCAATTGGCCGAACGTGCCATCGAACGTATAAATCGTGTTCTGATTGGTCCGTGTTTTTCGTTAATAACTCCTAAACAAAGCCGTGGACGCCATTTTTGGGAAGGAAAATGTCGCTTCAAATGACCCAAGGAACTTCCCATTCTCCGCTCCTACACTAGTTTTGGGACACCCTGTAGACGCACGTAGGCTGCGGTATCGCCAAAAAGAATGTGAAATTTCGATTGATCTGGCCGACGCACAGTGCGGTACCCTGTGGACAAAAATCTAAAAATTCATTGTCGTGAATTATAACTCTTTGTCAAATAACAAATCATGATTGCATTGTTTTCTACGCATTCTATTAACCCTCGCAAAGTGTAAGGTCTAATAACACATCTCTTACACCCCGATAAATGAATTTCATAAATATGCCTGTTTTAATAAATTTGGCTGAAAGAATAACGCACAGGATAGAAAATAACCAAACAGATTTAATTTTATTCGTAGAAAAATTCTTTTCAAAAGTCTGAAGCTGTGGTCACTGAGGCCCTGCATTACCTTGCAAAGGTTAAGATTAGTTATTCTCCCAACTCCATGAAATATTCACATTTGTTGCTTTCTTTTCTGAAAAAGAACTTTGGATTTCTGAGCGGTCAGAGTGAACACAACCTTCGCTGAAGTATTCTTTTTCGCCGTTTTTCTTAGTGGGATTGAAGCAAATACTTTATGATGTCTGTCGAAGTTCAAAGATGAGTGAAAAAGAAGCTTTAGTCGCCTAAGAGGGGCCATTAAAAATACAGTAGTGCCTCCCCAGTTGCACGAAACTGGACAAGTTGTGCAAAGACAGAGGCAACCAATCAGCCATTACAATACCCACCATGAGTAAATTTATTTGTGGTGGTCGTCTCGACATCAACTACTGTGCCACGAAGTTAAAATTCTGTATTAACGTTTAACTCATTCGCCCGAAATAACGAGCTAGACTTTGTCGTTGATTTGGGTCAAATGCTCAACTACGAGACTGACTCGCAGCACTTTGGCCCCAAAACAAGCACAACGAGTTCAGCTCGTTAATTCGAACGAATGTGCTAATTGTAATAAACACTGTTATCTTGAATGCACACCGGCGATCTAAATGAAAGTATCACTGAATGTTGTCACGGCTTAATTTATTCTTACTTCATGAAAATAACAAATGACAATTTTATTCTATTATCTTGATTGTACACCGGAGATCTGAATGAAAGTATCATTGAATTTTGTCAATGCTTAATTTATTCTTACTTCATGAAAATAACTAGTGATAATATTATTCTATTATCACTAAATAGTATCACTAAATTTTGTCAATGCTTAGTTTATTCATACTTCATGAAAATAACTAGTGATAATATTATTCTATTATCACTAAATAGTATCACTAAATTTTGTCAATGCTTAATTTATTCTTACTTTATGAAAATAACTAGTGATAATATCATTCTATTATCACTAAATAGTATCACTAAATTTTATCAATGCTTAATTTATTCTTACTTCATGAAAATAACTAGTGATAATATTATTCTATTATCACTAAATAGTATCACTAAATTTTGTCAATGCTTAATTTATTCTTACTTCATGAAAATAACTAGTGATAATATTATTCTATTATCACTAAATAGTATCACTAAATTTTGTCAATGCTTAGTTTATTCATACTTCATGAAAATAAAAAAAGATATTGTATTTAACTTTGATTCCTCTTCAAAGGTCTATTATGGCTCTTTTGAGTTTTTGGATTTCAATAATTGTTCTGATGTGTGAAATGCACAGAAAGTTGAAAACTTTCTCAAAAATTATACATTTATTAATTCGAACGAATGTGTTAATTGTAATAAACCTTATTATCAATTTTATCAATGTTTAATTTATCCTTACTTCGTGAAAATAATAAATAACATTATAATTTCACTTTCGTTCTTCTTAAAAGGTGAAGCATTGTCTATAATGGCTCTTCCGAGTTGTTGAAAACGTATTTCCCGCAAAAATTGTACATTTATACACATTTTTCATCCTGCACACTGCAACGGGCGTAGAGATTGAAGTTCTGCTTTTAAAAATGAATTCATAAATTTGAATGCTCGAACTTTTATTGCCGTTATATTGCACTCTTAATGCAAAGTGTACCGCTGGCATTAGAATAATCCAAGATATATCACTAGGAGTTTGCCTAGTGGTACTCCTATCGCGTGCGTATGCGTTTAATGCGTGAAATATGTACGAGACGAGGTCATACGTCGAAGTATATAGTGGATTTCTTAAAAATATCCAACGTCTCGGAATGCTGGATTAATTAGAGATGCAATTAAACGTCATTCGTTATTTTAAAGTCCATAAAAACTTCCCGAGTCAAGTTTACGGAACAGGAATTAAACAAAAATGTATTTTTACGTGTAATAGCATTTCACCTAATCATTTTTGTCGTAATTGCTTAACATCCACAGTCTAGTTAGGAGAAAAAATACTAAATTCTAAAGTGGATCCAAAAATTATGTAAATACGTTTTCGATTTTCAAAAGATTGTCGATGTTTGAACCGTGATCATTTCTGAACAAATTATGAGTTTCTTTACAACGTCTGTTTCAACAAATGTAATTCAGAGACGGAAACGTAATTGCTCCACTAACTGGAGGTCCCTTTGCACGAACGCGTTTGGCTCCTTCATAATTTGGATACAAGAAATTGTACTGCATACTTGGGACTTGTACACTAGAATTTCCCTAGAGACTTTGAGTCTATAAAGTGAATCACTTCAAACGAGCCAGCTGAATAACTCTGACAGTTCTAGAGATAGAGAGAGAGAGAGAGAGAGAGAGAGAGAGAGAGAGAGAGAGAGAGAGAGAGAGAGAGAGAGAGAGAGAGAGCAAGGAAGCACTGAACCAAAAGTTGTTTGATTTCAGGGGAAGGGGATGTTTTTTCATGATGTAACTTTTTCACGGGTATGCATTCTTTTTTGTAATTTCAAGGTCACTTTAATTATTTTTTTAGTGCAACAATGATGACTCGAGAAAAAACGAATCTTCATCATTCATAGTATTCGAAATTAGAACGAAGTCGAACAAACAATACTAAATGACAAATTGCTGGTTCAACTGTCGCTTTCCATTTAAAAAATCTATGAATAACTGCAGTTTCAGTTCCACGAAAGCCTGTAATTTGTCACTATAAAAAGTCAATGGAGTCTAGAAACCTACTTCGTAGAAGTTGGAAGCTCTGCATTGCTTTGCAAAGTGCAACTAAAGTGCTGCACGATCTACGTATCAGATGAAATCCACGCGAGCATATCACGAGCCTGAGATTTCAATTTCCTAACACAACTAAATGTTATTCGAAAATAGATTCGTTGTCCAATATTAATATATTTTGGGCATGAACGTGCAGGATTAGATAGCTGATCTTTATGCAAAGTAAAAATTTTTTAGCTGAATTTTAATATGTTTCTTTCTTAATATTTTTGATAGGTTGAAAATAAGGTAACAGTATTATTAAATTCTTCTAATATTTACAACAATGCATAAAATCCGCTGTGTGTACATGATAATAATATTTTTAACGTTATAAACTATTATTTCTTTTAAATAAATATCGAAAATGTATCTTTTGACATAACGTATATGGTAACACAACGAGTAAATAAATAAAAATTCCTCCAGATTTTCAGAAACTATTTTTGAAGGTCATTTCAAGGTCATTTATAGATCTGATAATATAGTGTCTGGTGATATTATGTTAAAAGTATTTTACATTTTATTTCTATTGTTTTCCTAACATGAAACTAATGTAATATACTGTAAAAGAACATTTTTGCCACGAAACGACATATGTATATCGTTCAATTACTCCGCCACAACACCTGCGGAAATAATTTCGATATTCGTTAGAATTGAGACACCCCCGTGTACACATAGTTTGCGTACTGTTTTGAAATAACTTTCAGTCTGAGTTCGTACTCATATGGAAATTAATTAACCGAATAGGTATAACATTACGGTAGCAAAAGGAATTTTAATTAGCGGAATACACGAGGATCGTTTAAAAATTACGACCTCCACGTAGAACTATTTCCAACTAGGTAACATGTGATTAAATTTAGCGAAAAATTACTTCTCTATGTAGTGTGATCAATTATCTTACATAGTTTTCGATTTTGTTATTGCTGTGAGAGTTATAACCGATTTGCAGTTAGAATAATATATAAGCAGAATATGCAAGCAGGTATTTAATAAAAATTGATTGAAATGTGTTTCTTCGTTGGATTTTTACAAAAGTAAATTATATTTGCAGAAATAACGCTAGCTAATGATAATGTCATGTATACATATACACATGGAGGTGATTTTACACGACAGAATAAGTTGACAACATATGGAACAAATTTTGTGCTTTCCACGCCTTGGATTCTAGAAAATTGAGTTTGAAAATTCGACGAACGCGCGAATAGGAAATGATCTGACGTGTCTGATCATGACCTACTGATTCTACTTCTAACAAATGCTAGGCACGCAAACTGGATGGATCTTCAAAGTCGATTTTGTCGAGAACGAAACCTCGAACGAGAAAAATTGACTTATTTTCTCATGTAGAGTCACCTCCTCCACGTTTATACAATCTTGGGACACCATGTAGACTTATGAAACACAGTTTACGAAACTGTAAAGTTGTTTTTTAAGAGAACGGTTGACTTGACACCTATAGCTTCCTCGAGACCTTCGCTTGAATAATTGGAATTATTATTATTAAAATTATTAATAGAAGGAGTACATTTCTCTTTAATTTTATTTTGTCGAAAGATTCGAAGATTAATTATGACTGTATAAATTGTAACTCTATAAAGATTTCCTAAGTGTTGCTGCTTGCTAACATTATGCTTGAATAATAGGAATGACTAACAATAGAAATCAATTATTATTTAACTTCCTTTTTTGGACATGATGCAAAGCAATTTTATTTTGTATAGAGTATAAAGATTTTCTATAAATATTGGTTCTTGCCAACGTGAAACGTAAATAGTTAAAATTATTAACAGCAGAAATACATTTCTCTTTAATTTTATTTTATTGAAAGATTCGAAGATTAATTATGACTGTAAAAATTGTAACAATTGTCTATAAAGATTTCCTAAGTTGCTGCTTGCTAACTTTATGCTTGAATAATAGGAATGACTAACAATACAAATCAATTATTATTTAACATCTTTTTTTGCACATGATGCAAAGCAATTTTATTTTGTATGGAGTATAAATATTTTCTATAAATATTGGTACTTGCTAATGTGAAACGTAAATAGTTAAAATTATTAACAGCAGAAATGCATTTCTCTTTAATTTTATTTTGTCGAAAGATTCGAAGATTAATTATGACTGTATAAATTGTAACTCTATAAAGATTTCCTAAGTATTGCTGCTTGCTAACATTATGCTTGAATAATAGGAATGACTAACAATACAAATCAATTATTATCAATTATTTAACATCTTTTTTTGCACATGATGCAAAGCAATTTTATTTTGCATAAAGATCGAAGATCTAATTATGTCTTCCTGGAAACATTATGGAGGCTTTCTCTTCTATAAATATTGCTGGTGAGTAATTCGCGTGCAGCTCTTCGTTACATTGCGATAGCAGAGTGGTCTAATAACGACGAAACATTTCACGTAATAATCATTAGCGGCAATGCACGAGAACGAAGGAAAATCGAACGGTAGGGAAGCACGGTATAGCATGTGCTCCAGATAGTCCAAGTGTTACTCTTTCCTCACTCATTCGAGAATGTTTCATGAAAATTACTTCCGCCACTGACGCGTCCGCCCTTTATATCCGAGATACCCGACAGACGCGTCGGGTGAATTTACATGGCGACTTTGTTTCGTGCGAAACAGAGGCTGGTATCGTTTGGTTAACAAGCTCGTCTCGCGTTCCTCATCGAGAAGCGGATTTTATCCCGTGAGAGCGAACCTTTCGCTCGACGCTGTCTCATTTACGTACGAATCCTATTCGAGATTCTGATTCTTTTGATCCGTCTGGCGCGCGACGATCGAGCCGTTGCTGAAAACATTCAATCGTTCCGAAGAACCTGTTCGGTAAAGGACTGTTTACTACATCACCCGCAATTTTTTCTCATCCTTTATTGAGTAGAACGTCTGGTCTACGAATCCCGGCTCGTTACGCACCGAACCACCGACACTGTCGAGCACAAAAGAGAGAGTCGCACAGTAGAACCTTCTTTCGTCAAAAGAACTAATTGGGGAACAAAACTGTTCACGCCACAGAACTTTCCAGGAATCTGAACAAACAGTTCAGTGTCGTTTTTAACATCTACGAAGCGCTCGAAGAAGATATTTTACATTAGTTTATAATAATTACAGGATCCTGTTGATCGAGATTTCCAGTGATTTTTATTCCCTTCTGATATATGAAATGTACAATCCAAAATCGTAACTTTAAACAAACTTTTCGCTGAATGAAACTTATTCATTCATGTAAACTCTATTGTGATCATTGAAATATTGTATGAAAATATTGAAAAATTTTATTTGCGAATGAATTTTTCGTACATTTGAGAATCGAAGCTTCCACTTTACAGTGAATGTTCAGAAACTTGATCTACGATTTTTTCCATTCGAAAGATTTACACTTTAAAGATCTTACACGACCAAATTTGTTCTTCAGTTTTGTTGTATAAAGAAAGTGAACAAAAATCGTACGATTAGTGACACGTGTTAGATCAATAGAGAATTGTCAGTCAGAAAGTTGAAAGCGTACGATAAAATCACTGTATTCTCGTTGTCGTGAATGAAAAGCGACTGCTGCAGTTTGTTCCATCGATATTTCTGAATCTTTTGATAACACATGAAGTCCTCGTTCTTCTACCGTGAAGATTCAGACGAACTTGGCTGCATTTCTATACTCGGTAACAGGTGAAAGGGATCCATTATCTGCAAGACCCCTATGAATCGCTGGAAATGTCGTTTTGGCTAGAAAACGCTAGTTTGGAAAAGTTCAGTCACAAAAAGACCCCGAGCTTTTCTGCTATTTCCATTCGATGGCACATATATAAAATGGATATATGTATACGGATCCAGTGTTGAATAATGCTCTATGATATTGGAAAAACATTTGATAACAAGAATATCATTTGAACCTTGAATATTTAGGGAAATTCACGTTTGACAAGCTTAAGAGTGTGTGAGTGCACACACTGCTAGACCACGTACACGTACACGAGAATTGCAAGGATCTGGGATTCCACTTCTGATATCTTAATAATCCAAATTCTGGGTTTCTTAGTAGTCAAAATCGCTAGATAAAAGATCAATCTAGGGTACAATTTGGCTGAAAAGTCCTACTTTTACGTTTACGACGCGTAGTTCTCATTATTCGGCAGCATGTGTGTACAGTAAATCCTTGAATACTATCCAAAAATCGTATTCTGGACGGACAGCGTTTGCAGAGAAGACTTTACTGTTTGATATATGACTGCGTCTAGCATCTACCGCATCGAGACTTCAATAGAGAGCCGAACATAAAGAAGAACAGAATGAAACATGGATTGTACGCTGTCCCTCCTTACGATCGAAACTTTCTGCGTCGAATAAACCACTAAATTACAATTGAAACTATATGAGATAAACTATATCCATTATTGAGACATCAGGAGTGGAATCCCGGACCCTTGTAATTCTCGTGTACAGGGTGTAAAAAATGTATGGTCCTGGCTGCCATAGCGGTATTTTATTTCTTCGGATCGGTGAAGATCTGTGCAAAAAAATTGCCGCAAAATTGTCCTTGACCTTGAATTTCAATCATAACAATTAATATAATTAAATATATATTTAATAGAATTATACCAAACACGAGTTTGGTCTCGTTTTCATCAGAAAAATGCCAAAAATACGTTCTCGAAGGTCCCATAAAGAAATGATGAAAATTAAGAAGTTTGAACATTCGATTCGTAGGCACTAGACAACTTAGGACAGTATTCAAGGATTTACTGTATCACTTGACAGCGATAGGCTTCTCGGCGCGTTGCTTCTCGTAGATGCTGCCGAATAATGCGAATTACGCGTCGCAAACGTAAAAGTAGGACTTTTGAGCGGAATCACACCCTTTTTTGTTCAGGGTGAGGGAGAAAATGACATTATGCACATCCCCCGAAAAGAGTGGTGTGGGATTCAAGCCGCGGATGGTCGGCGCAGCCATACCCACTAAAAAGCTTAACCTCACCCGGGACAGCGAATAGGCTGCCCCTCTACTATCTAATTGACCCGAAATAAGGCTTCTCCAGGGGCGCACTATCCGTATTAACTCCTGGAAAAGGAAGCTTCACATCCAATACCACACCTGTTCTTGGCTTATCGAGCTAAATCGCACTCTAGATTGATCTTTCATCCAGCGATTTCAACTACAAAAAAACCCAGTCTTTGCATTATTGAGACATCAGGAGTGGAATCCCGGACCCTTGTAATTCTCGTGTACAGGGTGTAAAAAAATGTTTGATCCTGGCTGCCATAGCGGTATTTTGCATCTTCGGATCGGTGAAAATCTGTGAAAAAAAAATTGCCGCAAAATTGTCCTTGACCTTGAATTTCAATAATAACAATTAATATAATTAAATATATATTTAATAGAATTATATTTAATTGTTAAAATACGTATTCTATTATATTAATTATTATTACTGATATTGTTGTTTATTTCGTTAAAGTACACTTTGTTAATTTAAATGTTCCATACAATTCTGGTTTGTTAAAATTATGTTCTAAATTGCATTGATATTTTGTTGACCATTAAACCTGTCCACTTAATTTTGTCCACTTGTTCTTAACTTGTACCTTATGGTTCTATAAATTAATATTAGTGTGTGATTGTATTTAATGAAATAAATGCGACGTTTACTCGTGTGAATCGTGAATGTAAACGATAGATCACGCAAAACTGATCGAGAATATTTCATGGGAAGATTTGTTACAGCACACTGTCACAAACACCTGCAAAAAGTTAATTCGTTGTCGTGACAATTGAGGATAGTTATCGCCTAGAGCGATATATATTCCAGAAAAAATTGCTGGATATATCTGCACCCTCGTGACAGATTTTACGTCCTCCGAGTCACGTTTTCGATTCACTCTACAAGGAAAAACTCGATAGCGGGTGAAAAATTCGTCACGATAGCTCGAATTGCACCTCTGAGCAACGATGAAAATATATATTTTTTGAGGAATTGCAGTGTTTCCTAAAATGGTGTTACACAGGTGAAAATTTCTCAAATTTAATTAGCGTTTAGAAGCCAATAGTTGTAGAAGAAGATTAGCAATAATTCTATTAAATATTAAATTCTTAATCTTAACTCTATTGAATTCTATTAAGTAAAATAATTCCTATACCAATTCAACGTAGTTTTGTTGAATATTTGCCATTTGGGATTCATTATCCCAATATAATTATAAACAATTTTTATTTTGCATAAACATCCGCAGTCTAGTTGTTATAGTCACTAATTAAACTTACAAGTGTTACTTCATCCTCTAACACTTTTGAGCAGTAAAAATAAAAATTTAAGAAAGAAATTTGCCTGGAATTTAGTGACGAATTATGTCGTCAAAGGGTTGAAAACAAATATCAGTGTCTTTCCCTTTGTATTCATTAAAGGATATATAATTGGGAAACCATGCTCGTTATGAATTCGGAAGTCACGTTGTTACACAAAACACTGTCAGAAGTGGTGCATGTATTTATTAGGAGGCTACTTCTGCGTTCGCGGTTCGTCGGTCAAAGCGATTCCACGCCGCCTATTGTCGAGAGGGTATCAAGTGGTCATTCAAGGCAGACCAATTGTGATGACGAGCATTACGATTCATACCTTTGAAACATGCGAGTATATTCCTTCATCTATATTCTATATTATTCTATATAGTCTATATCATAATGTAATATTCTATGTTATTTTATATATTCTATATTATAATATAATATTCTATATTATAATATAATATTCTATATTATAATATAATATTCTATATTATAATATAATATTCTATATAATTTATATTATTCTATATATTCTGTATTTTAATATAATATGCTATATTGTTCTATATTATGATGTAATATGCTATATTATTCTGTATATTCTATATTATAATATTCTATATTATTCTATATATTCTAGATTATAATATAATATTCTATATTATTATATAAATTCTAGATTATAATATAATATTCTATATTATTTCATATATACTAGATTATAATATAATATTCTATATTATTCTATATATTCTAGATTATAATATAATATTCTATATTATTCTATATATTCTAGATTATAATATAATATTCTATATTATTCTATATATTCTAGATTATAATATAATATTCTATATTATTCTATATATTCTAGATTATAATATAATATTCTATATAATTTATATTATTCTATATATTCTGTATTTTAATATAATATGCTCTACTGTTCTATATTATGATATAACATGCTATATTATTATATATATTCTATATTATAATATTCTATATTATTCTATATATTCTACATTATAATATTCTATATTATTCTATATATATTCTATATTATAATATTCTATATTATTCTATATATTCTAGATTATAATATTCTATATTATTCTATATATTCTAGATTATAATATAATATTCTATACTAGTCTATATAGACTATATTGTAATATAATATTCAATATTCTATATCTATATCCTACTGTAACACCTTATATAAAACTGATCTAATAATTGATTACATACCAACATATTTAATCTATCTATTTCATGGTATACCAATTTTAAATGTTTACTTCTTCAGTCACCACTCGAGTGCTAAGGGTTATATTAACCCTCAGCTACAAAGGCTGAACACGACCATATTAAAGATCTGTACGATTTCATTTTATTATCATCGAATTCGTGTTAGAAATTCTTTTAATTCTTTTATTTATTTATGTTATATGTAGATATTTCACGAAACGACATTTGATTTTGTATAAAGATACACAGTCAATCAGTATTCACAGTAATCAATATTTAAGAATTAATAGATGATAGAATAAATGTAGTCGTACAATAAATATAAATTTTCTTTTCCCTTCTACGATATTTTTCTGCACAAAGACGTTTGAATCACTGTAACTGCAAAGAAAAAGGTTAGGCGAGGGGTTAATAGTAACATCGATTACCGATTATGTATTATTGGCGAGTTCATTGGCCTCAGTTTACAATCAACGTCTGTGAAGTAAGAGCGCAGAACGTCTTAACAGGAGAAGTTATGGTTTATTGCTCAGAATTTCGAATTTTCGCTTCGACTGGCCTTCAATAGCAAGCAGGCGTGTCATAAACCCCGGAGTTTCCGAAGGGCAAGATATAAATTAGTTTAACGGTTCTTGGAAACCGATACGCCTGGACAGAGGATTCAGAACCCGGAACAAACTCCGGGTCGTTGCCAAAGTTCCGTTTACCATCGAATATAGGGCAGGTATTGCTGTATGACTTTTTGAAAGCGATGCGGCGCGGCGGCGATAGAGCCACGACGGGAAAAAGTGTCATTATTAGACAGCGAATTTGATGCATTTATCACAAAACTGTGTAGATGTGATTTGAAACATTAAAAAGATTAGATAAATTCCAAAACACTTTTATACTAAAAACATTAAACAATTTAATTAAACAACATCTCTCACAAAACTGTGTAGATGTGATTGAAGACATTAAAAAGATTAGACAAATTCCAAAACACTTTTATACTAAAAACATTAAACAAATTTAATTTTAATTAAACAACATCTCTCACAAAACTGTGTAGATGTGATTTAAAACATTAAAAAGATTAGACAAATTCCAAAACACTTTTATACTAAAAACATTAAACAAATTTAATTTTAATTAAACAACATTTCTCACAAAACTGTGTAGATGTGATTTAAAACATTAAAAAGATTAGACAAATTCCAAAACACTTTTATACTAAAAACATTAAACAAATTTAATTTTAATTAAACAATTTAATTAAACAACATTTCTCACAAAACTGTGTAGATGTGATTTAAAACATTAGAAAGATTAGACAAATTCCAAAACACTTTTATACTAAAATTATTAAACAAATTTAATTTTAATTAAACAATGTGTTCGCCCATAAAACAACAGATTCCGTAACGTGAATTTGAATCGAAATGTTTAATAGATCTATACATTTTTGATTTAGCATATTTGATAACTTTTCGTAACAATATTATGAAAACTAGCCTGTTTGATTGAATTAATAGTTGAATGAAATTTTAAGGAACAATGCCTGTATAAAGATTTTAAATATTAAAGTTTGATATGTTATTTTATATTTTTCCTCTACTGAGAAATTTTTAGTTCTTTTTTTATAGTAGTTGACCTCGAGAAGAGTCCTCTAAGACTTTCCAGAGTTAAAGAGCTGGGAGTAATTTCACAATAGCGGTTTCCTGGTGGTTGTTCCGCAGCGTGACACTCGCGATACTTTTTATTTTAAAAACAGTTTCTTCACTCGGTTCACCGTCGCGCATTTTCTATGAAACTGTTCCAAAACAAATGTTTCAAAAAGTTCGTCTATCCTGGCAAACTAGAAACGCTTTCTTATTGTTTTTGCTGAAGCCGACAGTGTCCGAAGCATGTCTGCAAAATTTCATCGTCGCGTCGTCCACAGTCTAACATTGAGTGTATTTCGTGGTTCGATATTTACTATAAAAGTAACATTGAATTGTACAATTCATGCCTGGCCAAGTAATGCAAAATACTTTCAACGCAACGATGCTGATAAACTGAGTAAAGAAACTAATAATATCTTAGCGTATCCTTATGTAATTATGGTATTTGAAAATTTTCAAAATATGCTGGGATATAAAATGTGACAGAATTCAGTACGATTTGAATTTATTTTAGATCTAAAAAGAATAATGCCGCGGAAAATATTCCATTTTGTTGAAATGCGTCTACAAAAATTGAAAATTACGTAAACATCCGCAGTCTATAAATTAGTTTTAATTTTTTTTAATTAATATGTTTTTTAAGAGCTCGAATTATTTATCAGAGGAAAAGAGTATTCGGTTCGAGAGTTTTCTCAAGGTCAATTTCGAGATTTCAAGGTCAATTTTGAGATTTCAAGGTCATCGAAGTTTTTCTTTAAATAGGTCCACATATTATCATTACAACAGTTTTGCAGCTCATAAAACAACAAATTCAACTATGTGTGGACACGAAGAATCATGTGTTGAAATAAATTATACATAATGTAATTGTATGCGTCACAAAAGACGAAATTGGCATCATTCTGGGAAGATCAATCTGTATTATTGAATCTGTATAATAATTATACGCAAATTCTCTGCAAGGTGGTGTCCCGAAAATGTTGGGAATATTTAGGTTAACGATGTTGCGTTATTAATTAGATGGTTTCCTAGCAGAGTGCGTTGCATAGTTAATTGCAAAGCTGAATGCACAGGTCAACAGTAATCCCGTTTTTCGAGACCTTTGAATTACAAGTACATAATATACCCTAGTCTATGAGACAGTTAATTAACATTTACTTCTTTCGAGTGTCTTTTACGTGAAATTCGTTACGAAGATGATACTAAATTTTCTAGAAGAGGAAACTGCATAATTTTACATTATTTATCTGCATACTTTTATATTCTTAGTAAGGGTTCGAGGAAAATCGATTCCTTTATTACATAAATCAATGTTATTAAGTGTCAAACATATAATCCATAAGTTAAAAAATGCTTCTTTCGAATAATTAATACGAAAAATGTAAAAACTGATATATTTCCATCAAAGACCTGTATTACTATAGGATAGCGGATTTTTAATGCAAAATAAAAATTTTCTACCTGAATTGCAACAACCTGCAGTGAAAAATTAATTAATAGGCTAAAGTTAATATAACAGTATATTTGAATTCTTCTAATCTGTTCATTGTTTTATTAAATCACACACACTCATTTTTATCATAAATGCACAAAATCCGCAGTCTGATTATTATTAATTTTTCACTTCTTAGCAGAATCAGATTCTCAATGTCCATGTTGATTAACACGACATTCAAAACTACAGCAACAATTAATCAAAAATTTTCTAAACGAGATGACAATCAACTACAGAGATCATAAATTAATTTTAATTAAAAGTTTTCAATTAAACTCATTTTATCATAAATGCACAAAATCCGCAGTCTAATTATTATTAATTTTTCACTTCTTAGCAGAATCAGATTCTCAATGTCCATTTTGATTATCACGACATTCAAAACTACAGCAACAATTAATCAAAAATTTTCTAAAGGAGATAACAATCAACTATAGAGATCATAAATAAATTTTAATTAAAAGTTTTCAATTAAACGTTCAGCGTGTTCAACATCGTCTTCGACATTAGCTAAAATAGCAGAATTGTTTTCATAGCAATTCCATATTTGAACGTTCATCAATATTCGATATTCTAATTGATTCTAAACAAGGAATTAGTTTACGTTCAATCGACTAAAAGTCATAACTCGAATTTGTATCATCGTTTCAAAAAGAATTTTTACCATTCGTTAACTGCTTCGGCTTTTTAACCGAATCCGTGTTTTCCACATCAGAAAAATAAATATTTACTGAAATTATTGAACTTCTGCGACAGCGCAATTTTTGCAAAATATACAGTGTATACATCTAAATGTTCAACGGTGTACGTAAAATCACCGATGCTTCGAATTATTGAAGCTTTCACAAACTTTAACTGCGCCCACGATTGCAAATGCAAATATTTCTGATACATGTCACAGCGATATTTTTTCTGTCAAATTCGATTCGCTGGCGAGAAACTATTTAAATGTTGATTTTTAAAACGATACTTTGTATTATTGTAGATCGGTAATATTTGTCGCCAGCTTTTGACATCTAAGCGATCGAAAAGCGAATACTTTGATGTCTGTTTGCATCATAAACATACAGTGAAACCAAAAAGTATTTAACCATAAGATTTCTGATTTTCGTTAAATTATAAAAAACACATTTCTGCAATGAACAATTTTTTACTATTTTACAAACCACGTGTCTGGGGTAGGTTTCATTTCTCGTGATCAAATTCTTTTCTTGTGATCATAAAAACACTTACTATTGGTTAAAAAGTTTCGGCTGTTCTTCCGTTTATGGCAAAAATCAGAATTCGATGAAATTTTGCAAATAGGTTCTTTTTTTACTAAAATGAGGATTGCCAGAAGGATTTTTGGCGCGTCGAAAAAAAATTTTTTATCATTTCAATGTTGCGCTCTACCTTAGCGACTACTGACTTACCGACTTTCTACTTTATGTTCGTGCTGTGCGCAAGTGAACCAATATCTATAATGGGAAGATTATGCGATGAGAATTAATTTGGATTAGGTTAACCCGAAAAGTTTATTTATTATTTAGTTGTATTATTATTTATGTGATTAGAATGAGTTGTGGTTACGACGATCCAGGAGTAGTCTTTAAAAATTTCAAGTTTATATGTATTACTTTAAACTAAAGAGGATTCGTTTATAGATGATATGTGTGAATTTTTAAGGCGCTGTGAAGTGAACTAGGCTGGTGATGATCCCTTTTTACAACTAATTGAAGATGTTATGTATAAAATAGAAAGTTTGTAAGTCGGTAAGGTAGAGCGCGACATTGAAATAACAAAAAAATTTCTTTCGATGCGCCAAAAATCTTTCTGGCAATCGTCATTTTAGTAAAAAAAGAACCTATTTTCAAAATTTCATCGAATTCTGATTTTTGCTGTAAACGAAAGTTTCGCCGAAGTTTCTGCTCTTCAGTGGTTGAAAAATGTTGTACGTACCAATGTCACAGTTATATCTTGCAATTTTCGAGTGAAAATAGCCCCGAATGCAGACTATTAAATAATCTCTGGAAATTAAAAAGAGGTGACTGAACTGCGGATCTTTGTACATAAAGCTTGCACGTAACTGCAAGTGAAATCTGGTGAAACGAGAATTTGCAGTGAGCTGTACTTAAAT
Source organism: Lasioglossum villosulum (assembly GCA_963971365.1). Taxonomy (NCBI): domain Eukaryota; kingdom Metazoa; phylum Arthropoda; class Insecta; order Hymenoptera; family Halictidae; genus Lasioglossum; species Lasioglossum villosulum. The sequence goes on along the minus strand of OZ020495.1, from coordinate 43,708,528 downwards.
GCCGTCTGAAGCACGCGAAAACATTCATTCGAATAGTAGGGGGTTCCCTTTTGATCTTTAATTAATCTGTAAAATCATGAATTCACAGTGTGATGATAAGAAATAAACCGAACGGAAGTAAATGGAGGTTGTTCAGTGGCCGCGACGAATCTCGTGGAAGCAGGTACCCTTTAGAAAATGTTCGGTCGTTCGGATTAACCAGCAAAGCTTCCGCAGCGTGAAAACTGATGATATTTTAATTACTCCTCGACGAAAAGAGGCGATAATGTCCCGCGGACACGGGAGTTTGTACTGACGAAAACGTAATAACAGCCCTAAATTAAAATACCACCAAGGGGCAGCCTTCTCCATTAATCAGACAGGTATAATTCCAAGCGGAGGTCCAGAAACGAGAACATTCTAAATTTCGCGCCGTTGAAAACCCGCGGTATTCCTGACTGTGAAAGTACCTCGACATAAATCATGCCGTCGTCATTAGTATTTGTAAATTGCATTCGCAGCTGCAAGCTGAGACAACGAGGTAATTTCAGTTGCTTTGTGTGTATGCATTTTCCGGAGCGAAACTTCGAATTATTCTCAGAACAGGTATACGCAAACCATCGGGGACAAGTAGATTCAGGCGTTAGAATTGCTTGTCAAACTAGTTTCTACTGATTTCGGTCAAAAATCGTTTAATCCCGTGCTCACGAAATCTCGGAAACCCAACTGCAGGCCTGCAGTCATCTCAGTCAGAATTCGGCAAAAATTTTATTGAAATGAACAGTTCGTGAACAGTAGAAATGTAAATATTAAAATTGCTAGCATGATTTCTCTCGAAAATGGACTTGGGCCATTTTCGAAATAAACGAAGTTCTCGCTGCATCGGTTTGCACCGTTGCATTTTGAGAAAAGTAAACTCATTGTAATTCAATTGTCTCTTGTACAATTCTTTTCAATTCCCCGCTAACCTCGGGTAAACATTTTCCCATTGGCGTGAATAGCGTATGCGCTGAATAAGTAAATTCGAGCTGTCAAAATTGATATATCGTAGCTCATAATCATAAAATTTAACAGAGCATTAAAACAATACATAACGCAACGTAATTTCCATGGGCGTCTATACGCTCTGACAAATACTATCTTTCTTCTTAATCTGCCTTGTTTTGTTCGCGTGTGACGGCCCGAATTATTGGATACGGAAACGAAATAACTACGAATATCGAATTGTCTGTCTCCTTCCTGCAGACAGTGCTGCTCGGGGAAAAAAACTTTACACGGATTCGCTTTCTGTCACGCCACGACCCATTATTCGCCGTAACTGCACGCGGTGAATTATATTAAATGAAAAACCTATTGATTCAGGCAGGACTTTCTCTCTATTCAGCTTCTTTTTATTATAACGACACTGTGCAAATTTAAAGGAACACGTAATTATCGCTGAAAAATTGCTGATACCTTTGCTACTAGGACGAGTTATCTCACAACGAAATACCGTTCGTACGATGGCCACACAGACGAGTTACAGTAAATCCTCGAATACTGTTAAAAAGTCGTACTCTGTACGGACAGCGTTTGCAGAGAAGTCTTTAGTTTTGGTTTATGACTGCATCTAGCGTCCACCGCGCCTACCACGCCGAGACTTCAATCGAGAGCTGAACATAGAGAAGGACAGAATGAAACATGGATCGGGTGGCCAAAGCTCTTTCTTTTCCATACGCCTATCGTGAGGCTTGCGAAACTTTCACAGTCGATTAAACCACTAAATACAATTGAAATTACATCGTGATTGGTCTTGTTTCAGACTTCTTGAAAATACAGCATCAATTGTAGTATTATTTATTAGTTCTTATTTATTTTATTTATTAATTATTTATTATTTTTATTTGCGCCACTCGACTTTTGACTTCCGTAACATCAGAAAATTGTAACCCTCAGCAAAGAAGTTTCACTTCAATAATAAAAATTAAGAAGTTTGATGACACTGGACAACGTTTACGTAGACGAGCTAGGACAGTATTCAAGGATTTACTGTATCTTGCGACACAAAGTCGCTTGCGCTTTGCCATGGACGAGTTATCTCGCGAAGCAATACCGTTTGTAAGATGGCCGCAAGTTAACTCGTCCGTGAAATGGCGCAAGCGACATTGTGTCGCGAGATAACTCGTCAGTGACCAGTATTGCGTCGCGAAATTTGAAATTGAACGTTGGACCCTCTACTTTCTAATTTAACTACTCTATCGCTCAACAGAATGTGGACACTTGTACAATTCCCTTCCTGGAAGAAAAAGAATCGCAAGGGATGTAATCAAATTTCATGCAATCTTCTTTACGCAGTATCGAAGAATTTATCTGGGCAATAATTTATTAGTAGACCGCGAATTTTATGCATTTTTAATTTTTGAAAAATTATTAACTTCCCGATTCATAGGGAAGTTATTGTAATTATTTACTGCATTTAGCGTCTTCAGGATGCACTTTAATTCATTTTTAATTCATTAACGTTGTGTGCATTATTACTTCATATTCACATTAATAAAGAAATAGGACACCTATTTTCGCATCAATTTCAAAAATGTGAGAAAATTTGGGATCCATTACTCAAGCCTGAAAGCCTGCTGTAATATCACAGGAACTGGCAAAAATTTATAATTTGAAACATTATATTTTCAGAGGAAGCCCATAATACGTGGAAACGCGTATGGAAGGAAGTGCTGAAATATTGGTTCGAGTGAAAAGTTCGTTCTACTTTATTCCGTGGCATTAGATAACAGTCGTATTTTTAAACAATTATAATTAACAACATTTTATGAAAACATATTTAGGTAATTTATTCTGCTATATATATTTATTAAGTTTAGATTTTTATATTGACGAAATGAATGTATTTAGTATACAATGCACAGGTAAACTTGTCGACACGTTACTTCCGCTCGAATTTTGAATAAATTGAAATATATTGTTAATGTGATAACTCTAAACTCCTGTTCCCTTTGGACTTATATGGCAGTCTCTATTAGTTTCTTATTAGTTTCTTATATTTCTGAATAAATCGAAATTACACTGTCACTGTATGATAACATATCATAATATATATCCTAGATACAATATAATATTACCATATCATAATATATATCCTAGATATAATATAATATTACCATATCATAATATATATCAATAGAATATCATTTTCTACACTTATTACTCACGCTAGTCAGAGTCCTCACGATTTCAATTTATTAATTAAGACAATGGGTTCAAAATTCTTTAATTTACAATTACTGTGATTGTGAAACTGCGTTTATAGGAAATTCATAAATTTATTCCTTGGAACATACCGTGAAAATCTGACTAAATATATTTACTTGTTATTATTATAAAATAATTCAACGCAACAACTTTCAGTGCTTCGCAAACCTAGTGTTACAACTATACTGCGGATCACTATGCATTTATAGCAAAATTGTGAAGATGAAATTCAAAATGGTTGAAAAATTAAAAAAATTTGATGTGTCAATATATGATTTCTCTACCATTAAAATCATTAAGGGAAGAAATAATATTCGTTTTAGTTTCTATTTCTTAAAAACTATGAAATTTGAAGAATTACAAACATATTGGTATTTTTCTCTGCCACTGACAGATTTATTAACTCTCCTTTTCAAGTTAACACAATTTCCTAGGAAGTAAACAATTATTTTCCCATTTTTTCCGGGAGGGGGGGGGGAGGGCACGGCGTGTCGATATTGTTTTTTCGCTGTTCGAATGTAACATACGTTATTGACTCGGACTTCGTTTCTACGTATTGATAATTAGTCGATCGAACCTTCATTTTTCATATCGTGTAATCGATCATTGTTCAATTTACTTGACGATCCCACGGTGGGAGGATAGAGAAAAAAGCCGGAAATGTGCATCCATCACGGATCCATTGGAAAACTGTCGACGAGAGGTGCACGCGTCAACCATAAACAGTTTTGACGCATGAGAAATGGACCAGATGCAGCACGTGTATTCGCGATGTATGTATCATTGGAAAAACAAAGTGAACGAGTAGCTTAAGCAAAAAATCATTTCCCTTTTCATCGCGATCCCAGAGAAATGCCCTAATTTATCGCGATTTTGAAATTAAATCTATCTACTTTATTTGCGCCAATGGGACGAACATTTCGTGCAATACAGTTGACGTTATACGAGCTCCGGAATTTTACTAAAATCGTTTTTATTCTGAACGAGATCGTGCATCACTTTTTAAGAATTTAATATTAGTTGTCAAGAGGTGGCTTAAATCTTCAAATCTATAGCAGTTTTATTTTTTAAACCAGCTGATCCCATTTATTTACGAGCACAAATTTCGAAAGTTTTTGAACACGTTTGAATTTGTTTGAGGGAAACAATGGTTTCTGTGTTTGATCATGTTTAATAAAAAGTAGGTCTTCAACTTCCTACTAATTGTAAGTGTAAATTTAATCAGAGGGTGTTTCAAAAATTAAGACGTTGACAATTTTAATTGACACAGTTTTTCGAGCTTTACAATACAAACATTTTGTAAATGATTTTTGTAAAACTTTTGTGCTCGAGCAACAGAGAGAATGAAATTCTGTATGAAACTTCTATGTTACTCACTGAGCAAATTTATTACAGTTTTTTCTGATAAATTAAAGTATGCAAATAGGTCATGAAAAATTAGAAAATTTTTCACATTTTTTAAACAGTATAATACAAGTTTGAAATACTTTGCGAAAAGTATTCCAAGTGACATGAACGGAGACAAGAAATAATGCAGAGTGCACTATTGTTAATCTCTTAATTAATTACTGAAATGGTTTTCAGTCCTGCTGAATGCCTCATAAACTTTGTACTTTAGAATCAAGCAGTTTCGTAATTTCCTTTCAGGCTGTACGCTTTCGCCATGTTAATTAGCACTGGAGGGCGTAAACACTTTTTAATAAATAAGTAAGCAGCATAAAAAAACTTATTTTTCCTTATTTGGAAAAGATTCCTTTGCCATACTTCGAACGCTACGCAGAAAATTTTTCAGTGCTGGATAAAATAAGATTTCATGGTATCTCACGGTTCAGTGTCCAGTAGAATATTTTATTTATTTAAATATTTAGATGAATTAAAATTTATTTAACTATTCGATGTTCGCGAACGTAAGAATTATATGTGAAACTATGTTATCTTTCGAAATTTTAATGCTAATACCATTCAACCGCTTATATTTCAAAAATAAATTATTTGATCGCATAGATCAACAATTTCTTGTGAAGAAATTCATGATGCATTAAGTAGTGTAATAAAAAATATAAGTTTCCATTTTTTAAAAATTGAATATGAAGGTAATTATGAAATTATTTCTAATTTGTCCTCTTTAGAAGGTTTCTATTAAGTGTCCGTATATTTAGAACATTATATATAATTGCGCATGCATAATTTTATGTAGAACATTTCTAAAAATAAAGGTAATCCTACATATATTAATACATACCTTGCGAATCAATTGTTTCGAAACTCTTCGTGGTATTGCAATTAATTAGGAAAATGTCTCGAGCGTGCGAGCAACTTAGAAGTGATTAAGATTAATCCTAACCCAGGATAGTAAGTTTCCACTACATCCAATTGCTGAAAGCTTTGCATCCAAAATCTGGCGATCAGTTACGTTGAAAGCTTTTCTGAAATCCGTATAGATGGCTTGTACTTGAATGTTAAATTCTAGCGAAGAGACTAACGCGATGACTACAAAAGCTTTACAGATTGATTAAAAACAGTTTAATGTGATTAAGAAGCCACCGTATTTCCCAATTTTGATTAGAATTAGTGCAGTGGATTACCCCTCGCCGTATTTTAACGAGTCAGGGTCGTCATGAAGATATTAACAGTCTTACAAATATGAATGTTATAATTAGACTATAATTAGTGATGTTTGAAACAGTGAAAATATTAAAAGAATTTATGAGTACTAATATATGTATTGTTTGCACTACATTAACATTATTAATGAACAATATGGATTTATATTTAGCTCCTGCGTCTTGCAATCGATGCACAAACATTCTATTTTGCAGAAACAATGATTGGCACCCTAAGCCAAAATCATAGTAAAAATTTTGTTATCTTTCTCTGAAATGTTTAAACAAGTTTAACGTTCTATTATTACAAGCCAATAGAGATTTTTCAACAAAATCAAACAGTTTTACAAATCGTTGATCTTTTATTATAAAATATATTCAGTGAATAACAATCGTAAGACAAATAGTACATTGCTGTTGTCTCAGCATCGAAGTTGAAAGCTTACAACGTTACTTTCGAAGATAAATGAAAATAAATAAAAAACAGTTTTCCATACGAGGAATTTTTAATATTAACCGTTTAAATCAAAAGTGCTAATGAAATAAACTTGTAGCCATACAAAAAATATAAATATTTCTTTTAGCGTCTACGATATTTTTGGAAATACAGACGTTTTAATCACTGTAACTGTGAAGGAAATGGTACACACGCTGACGAGACTTTTGTTTTTTCATTTTTTAAATTTTAATCCGTTGTGACATCTGCCAGTAAACAGTTATTTTTTAAATAGAAAATGCATGTTTTTTATTTGTGGGCATTGAAAAAAAGTAAAGAAAAAAATATAAAAGTAAGAAAAAAATAACATCTTATTTTGATAAATTAAAATTCTTCTTTAAATCGAGAACATGTATGAAATTTAGTTTTATTTAGTATACTACTTATTTAGTGTAATAAAAGTTTACCAAACAAGCAGATTTGGCTCCCAATTTTTTAAAAATTGTTGTAATGTTCATATTTGGCTCTTTGGTTAATAATGGTCTCCCAAACTGAAATTCTAGTCGGAGTGATCGTGTCCACGAACCCGGACAGTGAAGGCGCATTTACTGTATACTAAAAATTATGGAAACTCATGTACAGGGTTTTCCAAAAGTGCTGCACATCCTTGAAGTAGGTGACCCCTACTTCCTTTCATCCTGATTTTGATCAAATAAACTGCATAAAAATTGATTTACCCTTTAATCTATAAGGAAATTGGAAGTTGAAGGATATCAAGAAATTCGATATAACAGATGTGTGGGTGACATGTCGTATATCATGAATTTCCTTCGGATAACACCATTGACTTATGGTAGGTGGAAAGCAAAAGACATCTACGATCCAATTTGTAATATATCTCAGATAAAAGTGGCTCTGGCCTTGGTATTGGCCACCCTCGCTCCCATAAACACGTACCGCTGGCACGCTCCGTTCTATGTATGTCACAAAATCAATTACCTTAAACACGGTTTCAGTACTAGCACCGTCGATGCGATAAACATTTTTAATTTACGTACTCGCCGCGATTCAGAAAATCAGTAAACGTATCGAGGATAATATACACGATCCGTCCGACGTAGAATTCACGTTATGGAACACAATATCGAAAAAAGAAATTACTATTCTGCAAGTGACGAGTAGATATCATTACTACACTGCGGATCTATATACAAAATAATTATTCCTTACCTGAATTGCAACGAACTGGAGTGATATAGAAATTTATTTTCTTCCCTTTCATGTTTAGTAGCTTGAAAATAGTGTAACAATATGCTTAAATTGTCCTAATACTTTTGCTATTTTTAAATTACACCTCATAATTATTCATAATATTGTTTACATTATTAAATATGTCGGTATCTAGCCAATTGATATATATTTAAGTAATGTATAAGGTATTATATCAATTTCATATCCATAAAATGAAAAAATCATGTAGAATAAAATTATTCTAGGTCGGAAGAATTGTTTAATTTTCAAGCTCCAACTGCAAAAGGTTAATTATAGTATGACATGGAACTAAACAAATTTTGAGACCATTTTGTCACCTCATTTCTGTGATAAATGCATCAAATCCGCAGTGTAATTGTTACCTAGCTGAATTAACTTCTTTTAAGTTAATGTTAAGTTGTTTTACATATTAATTGCACCGAATAAGCGTATAAAGTTGAGCGTGTTATTTTCGTTCATTTATTTCAACAGGATTTAGAATGACTTTTTATTTATTCGGTTGAAGTTATTTGCGTTACTTAAAAACCGGTTGTATCACGCGAGTGAAAAAGTATTATTGAGAAATGTCCAATTAACGTATTTGTATGGATGGGTGATGTGTAACCCGTTCAAACTATTTGTGAAGGTTTCATTTCTGTGATAAAAGTTACGTGAAACAACGTACGTTCTTCGTACAAACAACTGTTTGAAGTTAAATAACCTATTAAATACACTGCGCAAGAATGAATTTCATACTTCGCCTGCTTTTCCTTGAGCAAACTAAATCGTGCTCTTTGAAACAGTTTATCAAACGTGTATTAACTTTTTTATAATGTCTCTATTTTTTCGATTATTTTTACTTTGTAACAATATTTACTACAGCTTCACCTTACGTTGGAAGTGAACATCTGTCTGCGTAGAACGATAAATTTCATCGCGTGGACACCATGTTTATTCTTTCCCTGGTAATTGTACACATTGTTTGGTTAAACCGAGCACAAATGTACTTATAAAAACCATTTTTACGGTACAGTAGAACTTTGATTATCCGTGCCAATTAGTGGAACACGATTGTTCGGATAATTATGGTGTGTGCTTATTGAGCTGTGCAGTAAATCGTGTAGTTATTGGTTGTTTTAACGCAGACTAATTCTTTGTGGAAAGTACTCAAACGATAAAAAATTAGAACATCAAAAATCCGGATAATCAAGGTTCTACTGTAGATCTTGGTGTAACAACCGAGTAAGTCCATTTTTCAATGAAATTGTACATAATACAGTAAATCCTTGATCTAAGAAAAACCACCGGGTCCGTGCTGTTTCTTAGATCGTGTAGTTCTATTACTTCTTCGTGTCGATTTAACATACACAACATTTTCATTTTGTTGAAGATTTATGAACTTGTTTTATAATAATGTAGCTAGGGAACATATATTTTCTTTTATTGCAGCAATCGTATTTTTTATATATTTATATATACTTGTAAAAACAACTAATAAAATGGTAACTAATATAGTGAAGGAGTTGTTGGGGTACTATACGAGTGACTAGGCTGGAGTGCAAAGGGATAAATACCGAATAATGGTACAGCAATTTTCAATGGTGCCTCAGAGTCACGATTCGAGTGCTAAGTTGTAAATACACGCAGATTTTGACGACACTGCGCATAAGTGTCACTAAATCCACCTATCAATTCAGCCGTACTTCGTTTGTGCCTGTTGTTTACTTTAAGGGAGAAATCAACCCTTCAATGGTTTTACGTAAGTGCCTATAAATCGCAAACGACGAAAGCTATCAAAAAACGGTTCAAGCAAAAGTGATATCGTATCTTTATACCCATAAAGTCGGATAAATTTTTCAAAGAAATCGTTTTTTTGAAAATAAAAATTTCGAAAATGGTTTTTTCAAAGAAATGCTTTCACAGATTTATGGGCCCGAAGATCCGATATGAATTTTATATTGACCATTTTGCGATACCTCTCGTCGTTTGCGATTTATAAGCTCTTACGTGGAAGGATTGAAGGATTCGGGTAAAAGGGTTGATCTCTCTATCAAAGGAGAAAACGTTGACGAACGAAATACAGGCAAATTGCTGGTATGTCAAATGAACGCCTGTGCAAATCTCGTCCAAATTGACGTGTATCGTTAATAAATAAATCAGCTGTTCAATTCAATATAGAACATCCGGTTAATTCCACATTAATTAACTGTTTAAACTTGCTCCATTTTAGCATCGAACGGCTCATTTGCCTCTGCGTTGTCCGAATTCCTTCCCTTTTCGATTCGCCGCATAATAAACCGATCGAATGCATTAAAAAGTCGACGCCCAGCCAGGAGGAGAATTCTTCGCCACGGTTTTCTCCGATAAAACGGTCGTCGATTTTTTCGCGTGTATCGCCAAACAAGGAACGTCAGCGCGTTCGGTTGCACGCCATAAACTTCGCGGAATCGATCAGGTCGAACGATTGGGATTCCTCGAAACGCCTTAATCCGGTACGAGCGCAGATTCGGAACGCCAATAAGTCGACCTCCATGGGCAATGTTGTAACGCGTGCCAAACTAGAGCCACTGAGCGTGCACTGCTGAAATCGTCCTGTTTCGTTCCGAGCCTGAACGGAATTATATAGAGTGTTTCAGAAATCTTGATTACAATAACGCATAATAATTAAAATAAAATTGCATGAAGTCTACAGTCTCAGTCACCATTAAAGACGACTGTACCATTATTCATAATATTGTTTACATTATTAAATATGTCGGTATCTAGCCAATTGATATATATTTAAGTAATGTATAAGGTATTATATCAATTTCATATCCATAAAATGAAAAAATCATGTAGAAAGAATTATTCTAGGTCGGAAGAAATGTTTAGTACAACATGGAACTAAACAAATTTTGAGACCATTTTGTCAGGCCTGTTCCACTTCTTGTTCGTCGTGAGCCACGATTCTCACCATTAATCATTGTTATTGTTATTCGACATTTGAATGTTTAGGACATTTGAATATCAATGCATATTTATTCAGAATTTGATATCACCTTGGTGTCACGATACAGATGTTACCTACATTTTATAAATTAAATGGACCTTCAAATGGTCTTTAAACAAATTAAGAGGACCTTGAAATGTCCTTTAAAGAAATTAAGAGGACCTTGAAATGTCCTTTAAAGAAATTATTATAATTTTGGAATGCCCTTTAAAGAAATTAAGAGGACCTTGACATGTCCTTTAAAGAAATTAAGGTAATTTTGAAATGCCCATTAAAGAAATTAAGAGGACCTTGAAATGTCCTTTAAAGAAATTAAGGTAATCTTGAAATACCCTTTAAAGATATTAAAAGGACCTTGAAATGTCCTTTAAAGAAATTAAGGTAATCGTGAAATACCCTTTAAAGATATTAAAAGGACCTTGAAATGTCCTTTAAAGAAATTAAGGTAATCTTGAAATACCCTTTAAAGAAATTGAGAGGACCTTGAAATGTCCTTTAAAGAAATTAAGATAATCTTGGAATGCCCTTTAAAGAAATTGAGAGGACCTTGAAATGTCCTTTAAAGAAATTAAGATAATCTTGGAATGCCCTTTAAAGAACTTAAAATGACCTTGAAATATTCGAAATAAATTCACCCAGAAAAAACACGGAGTACCCTTCAAAACCATTTAAATATTTGAAATTTCGAATGTCCACAAACAATTTCGAATGGTTTAGTAGTTATTCAAGGTAATCGGGTTAGGTGAAACACCCTGCATTCCGGACACCCTATATAGGACAAATTTCCGGCGTTGTTGCGTTATCAGGAGATGCACTGCAACAAAATTCAACTGTAATGCGATTTTATGGGCGCCGATCGCGCCGATAGCAAGAACCTTAACCGGGCTATCTATAACGTTAACTTTTGTCATCCTCTCCGGAGGCGGTTCTGGAACAATGTGAGGCACAGTGAACACTATAGGCAACCGGCTCCGACGAGACTGATCCTCGAATATCCGAATACAATAACCTTTTCAACTTTTATTCAAATAAATTCGTCGAATATGCCTCGGCTCGTCCGAGACCGTTCACAAATCGCAAACTTGGATCACTACGAAAGTCGGTCAGACGTAGAGCCTCTGTCGAGTCCTGAAACTATAGTACGCATACAGATAAAATACTCCCTCAAATGGTAAATTGCCTATGTTATTTTAGTCGTACATCCAGAGATTTTGCAATAAAGTATTTTAACTTGCAAGGCAAATGTTCTCACTTTTGTTTTTATTTTCTTTTATTTTATAGTATTTATTACAAGTGACGTTATTTTCCATAAAAATTTCACAGGAACCTGATACTACCTCCATTATTACATTTATCAATTTTTACAAACAACAATTATTACTAGACTGCCAATTTTTATGCAAAATAAAAATGCTTTCCATTGATTGTGGGAAGCAGGAATAACATAAAAACTGATTTAATCTCTTAACGACATTGCGACGTTAAAAGCAACATCACAACATTCTTGAATTATTAAAATCTATTACCGTTTTATATACGGCCCAACCGAATTCTTCATAAATGCACAAAGATCCGCATTCTAGTTATTATCTTCTCAGAAAACAAAATTTCGAGTATAATTTGTTTAAACCCGAAGGATAACTAGCCTGAATGATAGTTACAGTAAATGCGCCTTTACTGTCCAGGTTCGTGGGCACGATCACTGTCCAGTGCCTAGTCACTCCTTTCATTCTTCCCCTCTCTATATTCAGCTTTCTATTGAAATCTTGCTCAGTCATAAATCAAAAATAGTGTCCGGGTACGATCACTGTCCGTGCAAAACACGGCTGTTGGACAGTAAAGGGGCGTTTACTGTAGTAGAAAGAAGGGCGCAGAAGTGTGACACGTCCCATTTGAGGGGTCCATCATAAATTTAGGTAAATTAGCAAAAGCTGGAATCAAGCATTGTCAAGCGCTGCGTGGATAAAACACCGTATATTTAAGAAACCCTCGGGCGCGATTTATGTCAGGAACACTTAGAGTCGAACAATAGAGCGGACAGCCTCGTGTGCAGGTCGATTATGCCTCCAAGTTTCCGGTAGCAGCGGACGACAGCGCAATGGTCTGTTACGCTCAGCCTTGTGGTCGTCGTCCACTGCGGACAAAATTCACCGTTCGAGATCTCCGCCAAAACCCGAACGCGAAGTCGCGAAATTCGAGCACCAAGTGTACGGGGGTTACCACCGCAAAATGTTAGTCAGGAAAATTCAACGCAATATTCGCAAAACCCGCTAACGAGATGATCCAGAAAATTGCAGGAACTGGATAATCCAGTCCCGCCACGTTTACACTCTCATGATACACTCCGCTCCATTGGTTCTAGCATAATTACTTAGGATGAAACTAAGCTCAAGAATAGTTCGAAAATTAGATTCTCGGTTCTGGTTTAACGTGGCGCTTTAGACTTTAAAGAATTAATATTTACCCCGCAGCACTCGAGTGGTGAGTCAAGGTTACCACTAAAAATTGCTGTGCCATTATTCACAATATTATTTATATGATTAGTAGCCAGCGGATTTTTATGCAAAATAAAAATTTTCTACTCGAAATGCAACAACCTCGAGTGAAATAGAAATCTATTTTTTTTTCATTTTTAATAGGTTGAAAGGAATATAACAGTATATTTAATAACAGTATGATTAGTAGATAAATTAGTATTATAATAGTATGATTAGTAGCCAGCGGATTTTTATGCAAAATAAAAATTTTCTACTCGAAATGCAACAATCTCGAGTGAAATAGATATTTTTTATTTCCTTCATATGTTCAATAGGTTGAAAATAATATAACAGTATATTTAAATTCTTCCAATTTGTTTACAATTTTAAATTACACCTATTTATTTTTGTCATAAATACATAAAATTCGCTGTATAATGATTAAATATTTTGGTATCCAATCGATCACTACACATTTAAACATTGGCCAACGAGACGAATCTGAAATTATAAAAACAGTCGAGAATAGAAAGTGAAGCTCGTTTAAACATTTCAAAAAGATACAGAACGATTTTTACTACGATTTTGGTTCCAGGCTGCCAATCATTGTACAGTTTACCCTATCTCACTATTTGTTTGTGACATAAGGTTAGTTTCAAGCTTTCTCTCTTCTGAAAGAGTAGAAGGTGTTGATACAAACATAAACTTCAAGAACAATTTTCGTTGGTATAAACAATGTTACGGCAAGTTTCTTTTACAAATGTCTACCGATCCGGATGTGTAGATTCACCACTATGACGGATGACCATTTCGTTTTATATACTTTATACATACACATATCATATCAGACGCGCAGCAGTCGTGTGCGACTCGTATGTCATAAGTTGAATAATGATCGAGTGAAGGTTCATTTATGTAGCATGAGGCGTGCCAAGTTTTGCGAATGCAGGAAGAGCACACGATGTGCCAGAAAAATATTCTTTCGTGCTCCTCAAACGAAACAATATTTATTACTGTCGTTCCACGATCGACACTCCGACGACTCTCGTCGACAATCATTTCTTGGCGAGGCTCCGACGGTCTTCATTCCACCTTTACGATACAGCAGTTGGAACTCGGATTTTTATACATTTATATTTATATATATATAATATATTTATTATATATATTATATATTATATTTCTAATATATATTATATATTATATATTATATTTCTAATATATATTATATATTATATTTCTAATATATATTATATATTATATTTCTAATATATATTATATATTACATTTATAATATATATTATATATTATATTTATTATAAATATTATATATTATATTTATTATATATATTATATATTATATTTATTATGTATATTATATATTATATATAATATATTTATTAAATTTATTTATAAATAAAAAGTACTATAAAATTATATATATTTAATTAATATATAATTAATTTTATTATATTTGTAACATATCTATATATTTAATGCTTAACCATTTCTTAAAATAATAGTAATATACATGCAATCGATCTAAATATATACATAATAAATTTATATTTATAGTTATTAAATCGTGACAGCGAACGAAAAAAAGTTAGTTCGGCTACGATCAAAATAGTACTGCAATTTTGAACTCGGTTTTTTCATAGGTGGGGAAATTCGGCGTTTGTTAATTGGTGATTGTGCCGTGAGGAGTTTAGATTGTGGAGTGGGGAACCGTCTAGGAAATTCCTTTTAGTATTGTTTACGGTCGGTCTTCAATGGGTGCGTCACAGATGTTGACCATCTGTCGGGATTGAAATTGTCGAAGCGCGGCGGTTGTTTATTAATGTCCTTGCGTTACGATTCAAGTTCCAAGAACGTGTGCCGTAAACAACAACGTCGGTTACACGTCGCGTCCTTATCGCTTTGGCTGACCCTCCGAAGTTGTCTCCTAATTTGGCTGTTAGGCTCTAATGGGGCATGTAACGCGTATGAGGCCCGACTGTTTTTTGCAATTAAGCTAGCCTAATGCAATAAAAGTTTCAGACTTTATTATTGTATTGTAGAGGTATCTCGTCCATGGCATCGTTCTATGATTCTCGAAAAATCAATACCTTCAAGGCAACGATTTCATTTGTTTCGAACAATCTGCCTTCATCGACAACACTGTACGCGGGGAGAGCACAGTTTCGCGCGGAATCGCGAAGAACACGGAACTCTTTCCGCGCCGCGTCGGAGTATGGAATTTCGTTTGCTTTCGTTTCGAGTTCGAAAAGTGTGCTACGCGTTCAGCAATTGTGTGAAAGTGTGTGGTGTTTCGTGTGTCACTGCTGTAACATGCAAGTGGATTAACGACTGTACAGGTTAGTTTTTAATTTAATCAGTTTATGCTTTTTCCCTAGTTCGGGTAAAGTTGCCGATGATGTGGGTCTTCACCGATTTCGAATATTTCGTAAACTAAAATCGGCAGATAAAAACTGTAAAAGGAAATGTTCAGATTCGTGGTCTTGACAAAGTATCCAAATTTCATCGAAATCGGATAAGATATTGGTACATCGAATGATTTTCAATTAAAAGTTTTTAGAATATTTCGTAAACTAAAGTCTGCAGACAGAAACTGTAAAGGGAAATGTTGTTCAGAATCGTGGCCTTGACAAAGTATCCAAATTTCATCGAAATCGGATAAGATATTAGTACATCGAATGATTTTCAATTACAGATTTTTAGAATATTTCGTAAACTAAAGTCTGCAGACAAAAACTGTAAAGGAAAATGTCGTTCAGAATCGTGGTCTTGACAACGTATCCAAATTTCATCGAAATCGGATAAGATATTGGTACATCGAATGATTTTCAATTACAAATTTTTAGAATATTTCGTAAACTAAAGTCGGCAGACAAAAACTGTATAGGGAAATGTCGTTCAGAATCGTGGTCTTGACAACGTATCCAAATTTCATCGAAATCGGATAAGATATTGGTACATCGAATGATTTTCAATTACAAATTTTTAGAATATTTCGTAAACTAAAGTCGGCAGACAAAAACTGTATAGGGAAATGTTGTTCAGAATCGTGGTCTTGACAAGATGTCCGAAGCTCATCGAAATCGGAGAGGATTTACATCATTGAGAAACTCTTGTTCGGTACGACATCGCAGCGTGCTACCAACACTCTAAATGTAGTATTTGTCGATACAAATAATGATTGAAATTGTATTTGTAAATAATAATTGAGTTTATTATTTTAAATAATTCATTTAGACTTGCTCAAGTGATAGATAATTATTTTTGCTCTTTATCTGAACATTAAAATAACAAATAACTTGCTATTTAAATTCTTATGTAAATCGGCCCCCCCTGGAATTTTATTGAAATTTTGTGGAATACATTGGTTTTAGGTTGAAAGATAACCCCGCAAAATTTCAAGTCGCTAACCCTTCATATAAGGATTATACGAGGGTAAATACCCTTAACTATATAATTTTTTTCTCGGTTGTTAATTAAGATATTCAGATAAAAAAATACGAAAATACTCGTAGTTACGTCCTTCATATCATATATTTTTTTCACAATTGTGATCATATTATTAAGGGTAGAAAAAAATTATTAAATTTTTTAGGGGTGGAAATTTCAAACAACCCTTCGAGTGACCACTTTCAAAAAATTTAACAACAATGTTCTGTTATCTATCTAATATATACAAAAGTTTCAAGATAGTCGGAGGGGTGGAACATAGTTAAATATTGAAAAACAAATGAAATTACCCAATTCCTCTCACTAGGTTTTACCATCTCCACTACAATTTTCACGTCTCTTAAATAGAAAAATCGTTCAGTCTAAACACTCGGTCCAAACCCTCATTATTCACACGTTACGCATTTTTGAAAGTGGTCACCCGAAGGGTTGTTTGAAATTTCCACCCCTAAAAAATTTAATAATTTTTTTCTACCCTGAATAATATTATCACAATTGTGAAAAAAATATATGATATGAAGCACGTAAATACGAGTAGTTTCGTATTTTTTTAATCTGAATATCTTAATTAACAACCGAGAAAAAAAATGATATAGTTACGGGGGCATTTCCCCTCATATAATCCTTATATGAAGGGTTAGCGACTTGAAATTTTGGGGTGTTATCTTTCAACCTAAAACCAATGTTTTCCACACAATTTCAATAAAAATCCAGGGGGCCGATTCGCTATTCTTAGTCTGCTAGACCCTTCGTTAAAAGCCTGCGGAGTGCTCAAGGTACCCCATTTTATGGAGAATCTTAAATTACTGAGGCTGAAGTCGCCGAGGAAAGTTGGTCCCTATCGGAGCACTGTCGAAGGGTTAAAGCAAAATTCTGAACCATCTATCCACGGTGGTACGAATAATATTTCCATTTATTGGAACTTGAAATATTACGACGTCCAGTTGATGCGTCTCTTAAAATAAATGTTTCTGTTGGAACGTCTGATATAAAATTCCGATTCCATTGTTCGTTGAACGTACAGGCTCGTCAATTTTTTGATGGTCGATGAAACTCGATGGTCGTTTCTACTGAGCGTGGTTCGGCGAACATGTAGGGTCATCAAACTGCTTGGTTCCTAAACATGTACTCGCTGGGCCGAGCGAACCTCGCTTTCCTTTGACGCGTAATGCATTTCAGCGGCAAATGACCCATATTCGCCGAACAGCACATCGTGGGAAGAGAAGCTTAAGCTTTTCCGATCGAGCTAATCTAAATGTTACGTAAATCGAAATTAACTTTCCTCGCGACGCTGCGCAATATTGTGTCGTTAAAAAATCTCACGATCTACAGTGCGCTTTTCGTCTTGAAAAGATATTTCGTCTGATACGAGTGGAACTGTTTTCTCATGTTCCTGAACATTATATGCAAATTATTTACCGTAATTTTTCGTCATAAACGGTGAGATTTAGTAACAAATTGATTCTTGATAGTACACCATTAATGAATAAGTAGTTTGAACGACACCGATAATTAGAAAAATGAAAATAAAAATCAAATGAAAATTGTTGTAAGTTCGTTGCTAATTGCAGGAGTTATATGTAACAATAAGTAATTGAAGATTATACAATAGTACTTTTTAAAATTCTTTATATGTTCACTTATTCATATTTAGTTAGTTTAATAATGTTTCATTGGAGTACATTCTAGAATATTATTTTATATTTTGTTATATTGTACTATACTCAAGTGTATAGTATTACATTCTAGAATAATATAAACATATAATAACTAAATAAATATTTGTTTAAATGCAATTGTTTTGCATTTAATCTACTTATATTTGCCATGAGAGCAACACTAATTCAAATGATAATCTATCCTTAACAAAATAACGTGTAAGTGATGCATACGATTATTATAATGCATAATTCAAATGAATATTATATATTATAATTTAAATGGAGAACAGTAAATTAATTATAATGGTGAAACAGCAACAGTGACAGTCCATAATTCTGAAAGTCGGTCAGGATTTTCGATTCACAATCGAAGATTTCGTATACATTGAAGAATTTCGATGAAGAATAGAAATGCAGCTATTAATAATCGATCGCGATTTCAATGGACGGAAATCTAACATGAGATGATGCAAACGAGGGGCGGGAGGGGGTTGTAAAATATGCGTCTGCAGAAACTACCCGCGGGAACAGCCTGAGATAACTTCGGAATGGATCTATTGTTCCATTTTACAATGGCTTTAATGCCATGGGCCAAGCATCTATAAATGTAAACTGTGAGAATCGTGAAAAATCGTAATGAATTATTTCCCACAATTGTTTGCCTTTCTAATTCTTCGAGTTAATATACTGTTTCTTTAAAAAATTTGAAATTTAACCCTTTGTGCACAAGTTAATTTAACACGAAAATTAAAGATTCCTTCTGACCTATTCATTCTGTATGATGTTTTTCATTTTATAAATTGATACAATACATCACACCAATAGTTAAAGGTTTAGTCATTGATTAGACGCCAACTTATTTGATAATACCTACAATATTCCGAATAATGCTACAGTATAATACTACAGTAATGTCTCAGTATATTGGACTGGCATTGGCAAGGACTTAATTTCGGTATTTTAAGGTGAGATAAAACCGAATTTCTTTATTCAAGCGATGAACATTAATCAATCAAATATTTTCATATTTAGTCTTTTTATTCATTAAAGTTCATTGTTTGAATAAATAAATTGGCTTTTTTATTTCACCTTGAAATACCGAAATTACTTTCTTGCCAATCTAATAACTAGACTGCGAATGTTTATGCAATTTTCAATTTTTGTAGACAAACTTTAAGAAAGTTGAATAAAGTAGAAAATTATTTTCCGTGGTAGTAGCTTCTTTAGATCTGAAATAAATGAAAATTCTTCTAAATTCTGTTATATTTTATATATTTAAAAAAAATTTTTGAAACCCACAATTCCATAAAGATCCGCAATCTATTAATAACAATAACTATACTATTTTGTTTTCAATTGTTTTTCTGTGGAATCTTTACCAAAATTTTTCTGATATTTTGTTGATGATAATCACTCCAATTAAATGATCCGGAGCATATTCGTTGGTTCAATTGACAATCCTGTAGAACCTTAATTACGATTTCATTATTCATTGTACGACCAGTGAAGATTTAATGTAATAGTGTAGCTAGTTTTCTATTATCCAAACTCCCATGTTCCATTGATTAGTTCGGATAATCGAGGCTCTGCTGTAGCGTGACTAAAACAAGTAAATATCAATTAGTCGAAAGTCATTAGAAAAGTGTTACAAATATGATTTTTAAAAGTTTCTTGAAAAAGTAATTAAAGAAAGTTTTATTTATATCGAGGCATTAATGTGCCTTCCATTAATGCTAATTTGCAACCTTTTCTGACTTACATTGACCGAACGATCCATTATGCTTGTCGTATTATAAATTCACAATTTAAACGATGTTTCTGGAACGATATTCGATTATTTTAATACGACGTACACAAAATGAATAACTAAATGTTTAAACAAATCCAGCAAACATATAGAATGTACTTGATTTGTTGATGATTCGGTGACTATTGAATATTTTATTACCCAAAAATAATATGTGGTTGGTATAGTTCGAGTTTTCTGCAAGTCATGGTTATTCTGAAAACTTTAACATGATAGAGGTTATCAAACAGGGGTTCTCTAAACATAGATTTCTCACGTTACAAATACGTATGTACGTTAATTGGATTATTTTAATATGGTTAATTATGTTAAATACGTAAAATGTAACATTTACAATTTTTACAAGAGTATAAGCATTAATTGTTATGTCGAAAAAATTACATTTTGGTACTATTATCATTATTATTTGTGCGCAAGAATTTCAAATTTATCTAAGAATTATTTTCTTACTCGTGGAAACAATTTTAGGAAACGGTGTGAAAAAATCTCGTTGAAAAATGTAAAGAAAAATGATAAAAATTATGAAATATGGTAATACAACATAGATCTTATTGAGAATCCCTGATGTAATGGCAAGAGTTGCCATCTCTTAGGGTACACTATTACAAAATTTGTGAAAACTCTTTAGTGTTATCGTTATTATGATTATTAATATAGGAGAAGGTTGACTTCACGAAGAGGTACAATATCTACTAATGGATAATCTATATCGTGTTTACAAAGTCAATAAGCAAGACGATAAAACTGTGCAGTCACTCGTCCAACTGAGTCATTCTAACTTAATTGTATATTACAAATAGAATGTTACGATTCACTAGATAGAACGACGAGTATTACATAATTGTGTGCGAAAAGTATCCGGTTGTACTCGGCCTATTTCAATTACCGCCGCTTTATCTTCGAGTATCACTGTGACAACAAATGTTGCATAATGATTTTATGGAAAAAATTTCTGATAAGATTAACTTTACTTCAATAACACAGCTGTTATGGTATACGTTTGTGTATCGATATTAATCGCGGATTAATTCTTTGTTTCTAGTGATTACATGTATAACATTCAATGCAATAAAATGTCGATAATAATATGCAATCAAATTCGAATCAGATAGTATCTAAAAATAGGTGTCAAGTTTAACATATAGTCGGGGATAATATTAAATGGACACTCTTAAAAATCACATAGCTTTTTCAAAACTTGTTCAAAGCACTCCAATTTTTTCAAGACGTTAGATCGATTCGTTTGCTAGAGAATAGATTGATTCAATTGATAGGAATCATAATAATTTCCTAGAATGACTTTTTTATCTGACCCTGTAACCATAATTTAATAAATTCCTTTTGTTGATTTCGGTAAGTTACATGCATACTGAAAGTTTTATCAAAATCGGGCCCATCTTCTATACTATACGTACGTACAGTGACTCCCACTAATATTCGGACACTCTTATAAAGGCAATAACTTTTTTAATATTGTACTATACGATTTGAACTTTTTTGACAAGCTAGTGCAATTAGTTTGTCACAGGATGCGAGAAAAATTTTTGTGAAAAATCGCAATTCATCTGAATTATAAAAAAAAATACTAAAAGTTGCATTTTACAACTTTTTTATGTGGACCTATATTGAAAATTTAAAAACTACGTTTTATAGACCTGTGCCAATTAAACATATTCTTAAAATTTTGTCAAAATCGGTCGACGTTGCGATGAGGTATAGACGTTTAAAGATAGTAAAAATTGCAGATTTTCGGCCTTCAACTGCAGTAAATATAATGATTCTTGCATCGTTCAAGGCTTGTCTATTTTTTTCTCATCAACCGATTTGAATGAAACTTTTCCAGTGCATATAACTGACACAGATCTACAAAACGTAGTTTTTAAATTTTCAATATAGGTCCACATAAAAAAGTTGTAAAATGCAACTTTTAGTATTTTTTTTATAATTCAGATGAATTGCGATTTTTCAGAAATTTTTTTTTCGCATCCTGTGGCAAACTAATTGCACTAGCTTGCCAAAAAATTCAAATCGTATAGTACAATATTAAAATAGTTATCATTTTTGTAAGAGTGTCCGAATATCAGTGGGAGTCACTGTATATGTATGGTATATGAAACGCACTTCATCTCGAGGCTTGTGTTATTGTTAGACACCGGATCTTTATCCAGATAAATATTTTTTATGTGCACTACAACAAATTGCAGTGAAATAGAAATTTATTTCCTTTCTTAATGATGAAAAATTTTTCTAACATTTTGACTGTTTTAAATTACACCCAGGGCCGGATTAAACCTAGTAGCAGGAGTAGCAAATATTACGGGCCCCACGTCAAAATTTTGTAAAAAAAGGTCATTCGTGGAACAAGATCGTGTAAGTAACCTCATCTTAAAGTAAACGTTGTTTTATTATCATACGAAGCCTGGGGCCTCCTGATAACGTTTGCTACGGTAAATCCGACACTGATTGCACCTATTGATGTTGCAGCAAATGCATAAAACAAGCTGTCTAGTTATTACCAATATTTTGAGTATGTCCATGATCCATTAGCTTTATGTTTCCAAGGTAAAGACTATTAATCCGTTCAAATATCAATTTGGTTCCTTTACGCCAAAATTCTTTCTTATGAAATAAACATCTCTTGGATTCGAGTGATACAAGCCACACCATATATATGTAAATAATAAATAACTGTTTATTTAAATACAAAAGTACAACAATTTCAATTCTGTAACTTCGAATAACTCTATTTGTATGGTTATACGTTTGCACCTCTATGGTATCAATTAAAGGTACATTGTGTTAAGTATAGCAACATGCAGAGTTCGATGTCTTTCTCGGCAAAGGAGAAGAACGATGTTGATCAACGTATAATTAAATTCTTTTTACAAAAAAGGCGCTGTTTATGCAGGCCACTCGGCTTTTGGACGTTTCGCCATATAACTCTTAATTGCAGGCACGTTGAGGACAGTTTGTTCGAGTTGCTTCAAATTCTTGTAATTCTCAATAACATCGGACTTCATCATGAAGTTGAAATACTCGAGAAAACCGACAAACATTAAGTCAGCCCAGGACAAAGCACCTCCCACGAGGTAGCCGCCATTCTTCTTCACCTGAGTGTCCAAACTCTCCAAATAAGTCGGTATCTGGTTTTTGATTATGTTGAGCTTCTCAGCCTTGGCAACTTCGTTGGTCTCGTAAGAGTATGCCGCAAGTCCTGAAAAAGAAATCATTAATCAGAAAAATATTGATAAATAAATGCAACGAATAGAATTTTAAGAGAACAGTAACATAAAATCGACGCCTACTTAGTCGAACGTCGTGAATAGTGTCAACGGTGACGTCGATTTCAAGAGCCTCCCATTCGTTCTTTCCGGCAAGACCAAACTGCTTTGCCAGGTATCGACCAATGGCTGTGGATTGGTTCACTTTCTTGCCGTCGATTTCGAGGACAGGAACTTGACCCAATGGCATTTCTGAAAGTATAAAAATTACAAACTGCAATACACCACTGTTCGTGGATAATTTCGAGAGAACGGTAGAATTCATTTTAGAAAACAATGAAATACAATACAACAATCAAAATGAAAAACTTTTATACACGACTATTCGTCACTCTTGGATAATTTTCAGTGAATAATAGAATTGATTTTAGAAAAGAATGAAGTACAAGAGCTAAAATGAAAAATTTTAATACACAACGTAGAATTCATTTTATACGGAAAATGAAATACATGAATTAAAATGAAACATTTTAATACACAACGTAGAATTGATTATATGTAGAAAATGAAATGCAAGAATTAAAATGAAAAATTATTAATAATTTTGAGTTCATAGTAGAATTAATTTTAGAAAGAACATGAAGAGAAAATGAATTATAAAAATTAGAATTTGGTTAAATAATTAGGCTTGGCTTATAGCTTATTATTACCAGACTTCAGCTTGGGCCAATCGTCTCTGCTCACACGGTAGTCCTCGAATTCAGCTCCACCATAACTGAGTAAAAATCGGATTGGTTCGGCTAAACCCGTCAGATGGAAGTAGGTGAGTTTATACGTCGGCATCTTTCTGTAATGGGAACAATTGAATGGATAACTTCACATTTTTACCTATTTCAAGGAATACAACATTTTGGGGACACCCTGCACAGTCATATGATATTACTACTCAAAATGTCTCAACTAATTGAACTAATTTTTCTAATTACACGAGACATTCTAATTTCCAGAATGATCTTCCACATAAACCGTGAACGAGTTAACTCTTTGCACACCTTTGCCAATATCGATTGTCCGGTATAGGAAAAAGGAGAATACAAATGTAAAAACAAATAGAAGTTCCATAAATATAAGTGACAACAACCTTTGAGAGCTATATTTAATATAATTGGTAAATAGAATTGTTTAAGTTAAATAGGAGTCAAGAAACTGTTCTTGGAAATAAATTTCAAATTAAATACTTAAGGTAGGGTAACTGCACCAGTGAATGAACGAGCACCAGTAAATGAACGCTTTTGTATATTTCAACAAATTTTAACCCGGACGGCATACTAGCGATAAAATTGTGATTAAAGAGTTAAATAAATAGGAGAATATTGTTTAGTAATTTTGTTCATTGATTGGACTAGCATTATTCAATTACTAGAATGTAGTGTTCATTGACTGGTATTTTTTATATTTCTTATTTAACGTTTAATGAAGAAAAATAATAATAATTTCAATTTGTTTGTGATTCATTCATTTTTGACAAATGAAGTATAGGGAGCCATTTGGCATATATGAGATTCCTTTAATTCACACATGTTTTTTTACATAAAATATTTTCTTGAACAATTTCTTAAATGTTCATTCACTGTTGCAGTTACCCTAGTAGAGTTCGAAGTTGACTGCAACAAAATTGTGAAAAATAATACGGAATGCAAAGAGTTAAGTCGCCTAACCGGTTCGAACGAGAAGCTGACTAATGCAAAGTAGATACTTAGGCACAACCGACGTGTAAATAATGACAAGCAGAACGAGAATTGCTTAATCATAAAGAAATTTATGAAATCGGTCAGAAACGAAACACGAAACGAAGGATG
The DNA here is from genome assembly GCA_963971365.1 of Lasioglossum villosulum. Lineage (NCBI taxonomy): Eukaryota > Metazoa > Arthropoda > Insecta > Hymenoptera > Halictidae > Lasioglossum > Lasioglossum villosulum. The sequence goes on along the minus strand of OZ020495.1, from coordinate 43,683,528 downwards.
AACACTTACGATTATGTTTTTAGTGGAGTCCACACGTAGAACACTGGTTCTGACCAACGAGAACACAAACAGTTAATGAAATCATCTCGTTGCTGTGAGCTTATATATACCCTAAATCCTCCTATCTCTTGATCCTCCTATCTCGTTAGACGACATGGCGCGCCGCGGCAACCGAATGAACTAATACGAAATTAGAGTCATCAGATTTAATCGTAACTTTCAGAATTGCTGTACTTTCAATTATGAAATAGAATGATAATCGGAATTTCGCGGATATCGAGTTCATTTAACAAAGTTCAACAGTGTGTCAGAGAAACAATATAAAAGTGTACAGTCACTGACATCATTGATCACAAAATTATGGATTGTATGAATTTATGATAAAAACGAGTAGGTGTCTTGTAAAATAGCAAACATATTAGAAAAATTTACACAGGATTATATTACTCTCAACATACTACACATATGTGTAATATAATTTATATTTATGTATATACATCATTTACAGATAGTTTCCTCATAATTTCATACAATCTTTAAAAATAATATTGATAAATGAATAGTAAATTATATTTGTATATATATTTGTATATATATATATATATATATATATATATATATATTTATTTATCTTTAAACGAGAAATTGTATACACATTTGCAAAAAGTTTATAAATATACATATAAACTTTCTGCAAATGTGTACACAATTTCTCGTTTAAAGATAAAGTTACTTAATACTTTCATGTAATCTTTAAAAATGATAGAAATATTCAAGGCGATAATAATACTCATTGCCCCCCTCTCCTGTATAATTCTGATATCGATCTACATTGAACGAAGTGGCTCTTTTGATTATCGATTCGACTATCCATGCAATATTAAACGTTTTCCGCATCGTCATGTTGTTATCAGCAGAGTTTATCCACCTGGTGACTCTGCCTATCGTTTCTACGATTTTCCTCGAGAACAAAACCTTGTATAAAATATTTTATTCTGTATTCTATAATTTTTTTATGTAGAGTCGCGTCCTTTCTGACTGTGTTTAATTAATCATGTATGTAATGTAATTATTATGTGATTATTACAGTACATACTTTTCCTATCAAGGGCTCGAGTTCCAGGCTAAGTTGTTGGATCTGAATTATGACAGATCGGCTCAGAAATATAACTTAACTCGTCCTGGTAGACTCTCGTTATTAACCTCAAAGGTTGTACGCCAGTTAATAATAGGAATTCTGGCAGAATTTATGTTACAGACGTGACTCTATCTATGCTTATTATATTACTTCCATGGTTGTTATAGTAATTCCATACATTCGTTCTGTGAATCGAATTCTTAGTACAACCATTTCTTTATCGAATTATAAAACAAAGATTAATAGGGACAATAGACTACATTGCAGTAGCAAAAAAAATCGAGGGTCTCTGCGTAATCTTTTTGAAATTTATATTTCATCACATTGTGCAAAAATGTTATCATTATGCTAAATTTCATAGAATGAGATCCCAATTTATTGACAAAATTCCTTACATTTAAATTGCATAATAAATAATATAAATATATAATTAAACATATAATAATAAAATATGTACAAAATAAATAATATAAAATATACAACCTGGGTCGTCCTAAATAGAGAAATTAATAAATAATATAAATAATATAAATAATAATAATAAATATATAATAAAACATATAATAATAAAGAATAATATAAAATATGTACAAAATAAATAATAAATAATATACAACCTGGGATCGTCCTAAATAGAGAAATTAAAAGTAATACCTAAGTAAATTGTTAATACTAAATTAATACTAGATGGCATGAAGAGAAAATCAAACGACTATTTTAATAAAAATGCTACCTACTTATATAGTTATTACATGCAGGATATTCGACACCAGCTGTGACCAAATTTTAGGGTCGATTGTACAAGATTCAACCTTCCACTTCGACCCAATTTGCGACAGATGTTGGCATAACAGCGACAAAAAATTGTGTGATGCGATGAGAATTTAACTATACCAATGCTTCATTCAGATTCCTGATGATATATTGTCTCGAAAATAAAGATGTCCATAACGAAATAATTTCGTAAGAATTTTTGGTAATTATATAGAAAAGGTCTTCCTACTCCGATTTTGATGAAATTTTAATATGTTACAGATTTCGACATTTCGAACAACTTCTTCCTTTTTCAATATACGGGGTCGCTTTTAGTTTTCGAGATATTCCCAAAAAACTTGCTAATAAAAAGGAAATAGTTGTTCAGAATGTGTTACTGTATAACATATTAAAATTTCATCAAAATCGCAGTAGGCAGACATTTTCTATATAATTACCGTATGTTTTTACATGAAAGCGAAGGAGGAGCTCATTACCGCGGCACAAAGCACTAGCGATGTCCCTAATACTGCGGTGTGAATCACAGCTACGATGAAAATCGAGCTTGAATTCAGCCTAACGTATTAGATTAGGTACCTATTTGATAAACGTAAGTAGGTAGGATGCGATTCTATATAAAGAGTACTCTAGATAAGGTTAGATAATGTTCGAATATATAAGAGATAAATATTAGTAATTAATTTTTGTATAATCACTACTATGTATAATCAGGTACATAAAAACATTGAAAATACAAAATATGTGACGTTTCCGTGGTTCATGATACTTCAACAATGACTACAAGAAATGCGATAACAGCAGTCCATTCATCCTACTCTCATCGCTGCCGCTGCATCAGCCGCACCATAAATCCGTTAGACTACTTGCAGTGGAGGTCAGCACTGATGGTAGTCTTTCACTCGCGATGTCATTTTCTTACAGATCCCGCCATGCAAGTCCTGTCTTACAGGAAATGTGAGAAAAATTAAACTGTAAATGCTTTTTTTAATAGAACAAAAATAGAAATTCAATCCGTTCTTTATTTTGTATTTCAATGTCCACGTGCTTTTTAATACCATCTGGAAGGGCAGTTTCGACTCTTTCGCAAGTCTTGTAATAAGTACACTTATTATTATACTACGTTTTGTGTTATGTACTAATGTAAGGTAAAGGTACCAGTAGTTGACCATTGTATAGAAAAACATAAAAAATAAGATTTGTATAAGCTGTACACTTCTGATGAAAATGAACCTCGGATGCCATACCAACTGTTCCTCAATTAAACTTTTTATGGAATTGATTTATTTTATTTCTTATTTCATTCTTTAATTTCTTTAATATGTAGCATAATTGGACAACTACTAACGAATAGGATGTCAATTACTAGATTTTTTAATAAAACAACTGTTAAATAATTTCGGCGCTACGGTTCGATCGTTAAAGACAACAAAAATATTAACTAAGCAATTTTGCTAATTTTGAAAGTAATCGACGTTTCGGTCATTGAGTTTGACCATTTTCAAGATTGAAATTGAATTGCGTCTGTAAGAAAAACGAAAAATTTTTTTAACATGATGACATACAATATTAAAAAAAAAGTAACTATTAAATGTTTAAATGTAAGGGAAAAAACCAGTTTTTCACAATTTCTTACTAGATCTTTTATTTTCAAAAATGGTCAACTTCTGAAGCAATTACTGAAGTTTTAAACATGTTTCTTAAATTTGTATAAGTGAACGTTTTTTAAAAAGTGGTCTTGGTACATAATTTAGAAGACTTAAAGAGTGTCTTGAGACATCGACTCTCGCTATTTGATGACAGAGTAAATGGTTACTATTGTTCGCGTGGAAAAGTTCTCTTAACTGGTCAACTACTAGTACCTTTACCTTACTTATTACACAATACTGATAAGTAATATTAAATAATTCGGCAAAATTTTATAATAGTATAGAAATATACCTTTAAAGAACTTGAAAATTGTGTCAATAATGCACGCTCCATTTTTCCAGTAAATGTTTTGGGTTGCACTAATACTTTTACAGAAAATGACGCATAAACTGAATGGATAAAATCGAAATTATAGGAGCAATCCGTTTAATATAAGCTTGTCCATGTTGAATCCCGATGAACACTGGTATCGATTCCACTCAAGTGCACAAATGTAACGGAAGATTGATTTTGAATGGACCTATACGTTTCATTTTCTAAAACGCACGTGTAATGCGGAAACCAAACGTTATGGAGCTCGATGCACCATTTCCACTGAAAATTGTGGAATAATGATGGGAGGGTAGTTCTACGTTCAAAAAACAAGAATGACACAATTATAATATGACACTCTGTCGAATTCACGTGACGTAATCAGAGAACTAGAAAACTAATCGGTTGACTCCTGATTTTAAGCATTTCAAATATTAGAAAACCTTAAGGGTATCAATATATTATGTCGACCACATTCAAATATAAATTTCTATCTAGCTCCACTTTCAATTGATGCAAAAACATTTGATTTTGATTTTGCGGTCATGAAAACTGAAATAATTACGTACTTAAACTTGTAATATTTCCAAGGAAAAGTATAATCAGTGTGTTCGTGTGACAAAATTGTACAAAACATGTAAAAAAATATGAAATTGAAGAAACAACACTTTTCTCGTTTGAACACTAGTGGAGGCCGGGTCCATTTTGGCCCAAAATCACTAATGAGTTATTTAGTTTCTAGCCAATTAATGAAACGAACAGCTGTTACATTAAGGACACCAAGATTAACGTGTTTACACAAGATGAATTGTTCTAAACATCATCAGTTGTACAGGGTATCCCATTTTAATCGATCCAGTCGAATATCTTCGAAACAGTTGATAGTACTAAAAAATGTTTCAGACGAAAGTGAAACATCTTTTTTCTATGTGGACATTTTTAAGTGATGAATGGTAAAAATAATAAGCATGCTAAAAATCATTGATTTAGAAGATGTTTCAATTTTAATATTGAGTACTCGAGTTAGTATTATACTGAGGTCGTTGATTCGGCTTTTGTTTTACATAAATTGGGAACTACATATACAGGGTGTTCCAAAATTCCTTCAACACCCGGAAATGAGAGGTTCCTGAGACCATTTGAAGCGACATTTTCCTTTGTAAAAATAGTGCACGCTGCTTTGTTTAGGAGTTATTAACGAAAAACCAGGACCAATCACAGTGCGTGTACAGCGGATTGATTCTGGCTCGACCAACGGCAACACCGCGTTAAGTGGGACCTGTCCTTAAGTGGGACCTGTCCTTAAGTCGGATTCTGTTCGCTGTAGCCGCGCTCTGATTGGTCCGTATTTTTCATTAATAACTTCTAAACAGAGCCGTGGGCGACATTTTTGCAAAGAGAAATGTTTCTGCGAATGATCTAACTAACCTCCCATTTCCGGATGCTGAAGGAATTTTGGGACACCCTGTAGAACGAAATCTCGTCTACTTAAAGTACCACTATGATGATACGTCGAGTCGTGAAAGCGTCGAACGCCATACGATCATTAAAGTCATTAGTTCTCGTTTACCGTGTCGTCACGTTCCCCAGATACCACTTCAATCTTAATAAAGAGGTGAAAATCGAAAGTCTACGTCGAAAGTCAGGACCATTCACTTTAATCTCTCTAATAGTGGTCGCGATCGTTAATCTTCGTCGATGTACTCGAATCTTATCCCTGGATGGCCGTGTATTCGTTGAAAGGGTTGAGCAGCCCACCCTTTACCCAATCCATAAAACACCTCTTGATCATAAACCCGTTCTTGCACGAAGCGCAGAGCCCCTTCATCGTTCCTGGAAAGGTAATTGCCTTTTTTTCGAGGCACCTCGAACAGCCTTATGGTTCCTGCTCACGCACGACTAAGAATTACAACCTCCTAAATTCGTACACCATCTGATTCCGGGTTAATTGCTCGGCTAATTAATTGCGTAATTTATCGAGTGTTAAGATAAAGCAGTGATTTAATTTCGTCGGTGCGCGGCGTAACCAGTCCGAAGACGACCAAGATGGAACGGTAGCCAAGCGTTGCTTTATCGGCACCAGTTATCCAGTCGTTTGATTTCACGCTGAATAATTAACGTTCCGCGTTTTCCGAAAATTATTAACGTCGTTTACCACCGAACACAGCGGACCGATATCTGAACGCTACGTTTCCTATTCTCGAAAAATTATGGAGAATTAATAAATGATTGTTTCTTTTTTGTGATCGAAACTGAATTCAAAGATTGAAACTCATCTTTTATATTTTGAAAATTGATGTGCACATTTTTTTAGTCGTTTCAGTAAGCTTTGAATCGACGTCACAATAGTGTCAATTATATATCCTTATTTTTATTCTATAACACAGGGGAAAAACTCGTACATCCAGTTTCGAGGCTTCAACTTTTAAATTTATAGATTCTAAATTCGACAGAATTTACAAGGGAACATGTTCAGGTGAAACAAACCAATCTTGATGAAACTTATGCGAGATGTAGTTCTTCGAAAAATATTTGACACGTATTTTCTTTTATTGGCAACCATCCATATTGAAGGGGTGAAAACAGCCCTCAAAGTTCGCTGTCAGATCCATATTGTTTTAGATATTTTGGAAATCAGATATGGAAAAATTTGATTTTTTTAAAAATTGTGTTTTTCTTTTAATGGAGAATGTAGTAGTGCAAAAAATGTTAACAAAATATGTTTGTTCAAACAACAATGTTAGTTACTTTTAATGCACACTTGGCGTGATCTTTGATCCAAAATAGGGGATACATGTTTTAAGATTTTCTTCTTCTTTCTATTTAACGAAGGTATTCTGGCTTGTTTTACAGAAATATAAGCGTTTATTTTTAACATATTATTTAAACAAATGTCTTTTGTTAAAATTTTTTGCACAACTACGTTTCTCATTAAAAACACACAATTTAAAAAGAAAATAATTTTTTTTCGACATTTGGTTTCTGAAATATCTCAGAAAACATGACTCTGACCACGAATTTTGAGGGCTGTTTTCACCCCTTCAAAGTGGATGGTTGCCGATAAAAAAAGACGTGTCAAATATTTTTCGAAGAACTATATCTGACATAAGTTTCATCAAAATCGGTTTGTCTCATCTGAATAGGTTCCCTACTTTATTCCACTTCCTGAAAATTAGTTATCAGCGAATGATGTACATTTTTACTTGGCTCCTGTGTCTTCCAACTCGAGGACAAACTTTTCATTTTCTATAAAAATTCGTAGTCTAGCCATTTGTAATTAAAATTTATTAACCCTTAGCTCTCGCATGGTTATTCTCAGACGCCATAAAAAATTGCTGTGTCATTATCCAAAATATTATTTTTGCATTATTAAATATTTTGGTTTCTAATCAATCACTAAAAATTTCGATATTTTATGAGGCATCATACTCATTTCATATTTATAAAATTTAGAAAATGGCGTAGAATGGAACTATTCTAGATCGGAAGAAATGATTAATTTTCGAATTAAAATACCTCCGAGTGCAGATCGTTGAATACTTTTTGGATCCACTGTACGTGGCATAAATGTTTCGCCGAACATTGAAACTTGAAATGGAAATTTACGGATGAATTTGAATCGTCCGAGGCTGTTTAAGCTAATTTAAACTAATGCAAGCAGTTCGTTATACATACTAAGAGGATTTGTAAAATAAATCGTTGTTTCGTATGCATATGCGGACAGTTAATTGTTAATCTTACGAAAGGATCCGGAAGGACGTTACCTCGACACATTCCTGCATACTCTTACCAGTGTGCTCATTAAATTTTGCTGCCTTCGTGGAAGATCCTCCTCTGGCAATATTCCAGACCTATATTTTCACCGGGCCAGGGATGAAGTAAAACGAAGAAACCCTGGGAATTCTTTGTTCCATAATCTTTTTCGGAGGAACATCTAGGCCGTTTGACGATTACGAATGCAAAAGTCGTGCAACTGAACGATATTCTTCTGAATGAAATTACAAAAATTTTCTCTCGCCAGCCTCCCTTGACCCAGTCGACTAACCGGGAGGAACGCGGAATTGGTTATTTATTACGTCGAGAAATGTTTCTACTTCGTTGTGACAATATTTACCCCCATATTGGATACTGTATATTATACTTGAAATACAGAGTGAGTCGCTCAACTCTACGATCTAAATTCACTCGAGAACTATTTGCGGCGAAACTTCCGTTTATAGCAAAAATCAGAATTCGATGAAATTTTGAAAATAGGTTCTTTTCTGACTAAAATGACGATTGCCAGAAGGATTTTTGGCGCATCGTAAAAAAATTTGTTTATCATTTCAATGTCGCGCTCTACCTTATCGACTTACCGACTTTCTATTTTATATAGAGTATCTTCAATATCTTCAATTAGTTGTAAAAAGGGATCATCACCAGCCTAGTTCACCTCACAGCGCCATAAAGATTCACTCATATCATCTACATATAAACGAAACACATATAAACGAATCCTCTTTAGTTTAAAGTAATGCATATATAAGGTAAACTTGAAATTTTTAAAGACTACTCCTGGATTGTCGTAACCACAACTCATTCTAATCACATAAATAATAATATAACTAAATAATAAATAAACTTTTCGGGGTAACCTAATCCAAATTAATTCTCAACGCATAATCCTCCCATTGTAGATATTGGTTCACTTGGTTTAACAATTGAAATTTTCTATACATTTTACATTAATTTCCAGAATATATATATGACGCATGCGCACAGCACGAACATAAAGTACAAAGTCGGTAAGTCAGTAGTCGCTAAGGTAGAGCGCAACATTGAAATGATAAAAATTGTTTTTTCGACGCGCAAAAAATCCTTCTGGCAATCGTCATTTTAGTAAAAAAAGAACCTATTTTCAAAATTTCATCGAATTCTGATTTTTGCCATAAACGGAAGAACAGCCCTATCTGCTGTGTAACGATATCATTCGTGTAAAAATTGTCTGATATCGAGTGGAATGTGAGGTGAAATAATTGCTGTTCTAATTTGTAATTTTTTTCATACGAGTTTCTTCAAAGAGACGCGTAATCATTGATCGAGAAACAACGGAACATTAAATAAACTATCACGGTACGTGGAGGTAAAATGTAAAATGATAAAAAAGAATGAACGAATATACTGATTGTAAGGACGAACAAGATTGAGTGCCACCTGGGAATCATCGATTCCCAATATGTCAAATCGTACTGTGTACAGTGTCAAATCATAATAGTTAATTCAATGCAAATTTTCATATTTTTCATTATGTTTCCATGACATTTTTATCATTTGACATGTGAAGTTCCTCGGTCCCTAATTGACATGTTTAAATATTTCCAGCCGAACGTAGGAAGAATATTAATGCTACAAATACAAAATGAAAGTTCTCTTTTATCTGATATTAGAATTGTTCCCAAGTCATGAGATTCAAAATCCATTCAAACTCGAAAGTTATACTAACAATAAAAAGAATTTGTTTAATTATTTGTTCCTTGCTTGCTTTTAATTACAGCACACGTGAATATGTACACGTAATAAAGTAAAAACAAATGTGTAGAGCTTGATAAATGTTTCATTAACAAATTTTTACGTTTATTTATTATTCATGAATATTTAAGCCATTAGCGACTGTATGGTGTTTTAACAAATTATGTTACATTAATTCAGTATCTAATTTAATATTTAACACTAAACCTACCGAGCCTTAAAAGTAACCGGTACGTGTTCTCTTATAAAAATGACAAGATTGATTTTATTTTGACTTTGTGTTACCCCTATTGTAATGTGTTATCTATACATCCATTCCTTATAAAATCATTTTTATTATTTCAATAATTATATAATAAAATATCTGGAACCGGTTATTTTGACTTGTTAGTTTAGTGTTTAAAAAAATATACTTTCTAACATATTTGAAATGCCACGAGTTGCTTTAAAAGTGCATGAATTTTCATATTTATTTTATCATTAGCTGTCTATTGTATAAAGTTGGTTAAATAGATGATACAGATTATAAAATTTCATAATTTTATAAAATAATACTTCTTCCTACATGGTCTGCCATTTAGAGGTGCTCTTTTAAATGATAAAAGAAGCTTTTGTACAATTAACAATATTCTATAATTTTAATGAAAAACTTTTATGATTATACGAAACATTACGTCCACACGGTAGTTCTAGGAATAGAGGGAGCCTTAATTAAAGCCCTGCAATAGTAGTAATTATTACTACTGATATTCAACGAATCTGATCCACAAAAAAGAAATCTGTCATCATGTAAAGAAGATCAACGACAATCGCACAAACCCAGCTTTAGTTCTACGCCACTAAGGATCTAATTAACGCCCACGGGGAGTATAACTTCGTTACTATCGAACGAAGTTTTCTTCAGATCTCCTATTACCACACGGATTTTCCTAGAATGTGGCACTAATTTGTCAGATATCATTTTATTCCTCTCTCTTGCGAGCATCCTCACATTTTAAAATGAATTTGTCAGCAGAGTTTCAACTCTTCTTCGTTCAAACGTGAATATTATACGATTTATCTGAATCCTTCGTACGAAGCATAACCTTAATTTTTCACTGCAAAACGCATAAAATATAATTCACTGCTTTTTTCTAATTTTTTATGTAATCCAAATTCTAAGTTACACAGTTCGCATTTTCAGTTCTCTTTATCTAGTTAACCCTTAATTGTATTCATTTTGCCCACTCTTTTTCAAATATTCTATTTACTTTGTCATTCTTATAATCCAGTTTTTAAAACATTATTTTGTGTTAAAGAATTTGGAAATGTTAGTGGAAGTCATTTTAATCGTATTATAATATACAAGATTGTCTACCACTTAACGTGAGTTACAATACGTATTTTCGTTATTAGCGGACCAATGCAATTTTTTAAATCATAGATGTTAAGATTTTCAAGTATCTTCAAAGTGGTAATTAGACTGTGGATGGTGAAGCAATTTTAAATTTTTCTAGGCAAATTTTAAGAAGATGGAGTCCTGTAAAATCTTACTTTAAGTAAAATCGTACTAAATTCTGTCACATTTTATATCCTAGTAGTTTTTGAAAATTTTCGAAAATAGTCTATCTGAAATAGATAAAATCGTACTAGATTCTGTGATATTTTATTTTCTAGCATTTTAAAAAATTTTTGGAAGACATAAATGCATAAAGATCCAATCTAGTGATAATAAAAGAAGATAAACATAATTAAAATTAATATCAACGTGAATATCTGTTTCTGATCAGATTATGAACTTAAACTAATTTTTATAATTGGTCAAGCAGTGGCAATATTTACCTTTATACAAAATAGTTTGTGCATGAGTTGCAAGACACAGGAACTAAGTAGAAATTTACATCATTCACTGATAACATTAATATAATGAAAATAATATATTAACATCCTTAAAGTCTTTTTATATGTCCACTGTTTCAAATTGCACTACTTATTTTTCTGATAAATACATAACAATACAAACAAATACATAACAATGACAAATTGTCAACAGATGACAATGCACAGAAGCAGAGGGGTACAAAGAAAGCTGCTAGCAGCGTGTTGCGTTTTTGTAGGTTCCCTGTAATGAATTGACCTCAAATAGGAATCTGTGGGTTGGGTGTGATCAGAGGAACGTAAGCAGGGACGCTTTGGTTAACCCAGTTAATAAGGTGCTCATTCAATGCCAGCTATTGGGATCACGTGTTTAGATCTATGATCAAAGGGGAACAATGCCATGTTTGAAAAAGTTCTTAAATCACACATATTTACTTCTCTCATGTTGTATACACAAGCAATCACTAGAAATGTTCTAACTATTAAGAAACGAACACATTAGCACAATTGGTCAATAAATTTGAATAGAATCTTTTCACTTGCAGGTGAGATATTCAGGCATAATTACATAATTTACTTTTTACACCCCTTTTACAGTCCACACGAACTTTGATGTAAAATGACACTCAACATTTTTTGAGCACTTAAAATAATAGGGAATTTTTGGCAACAAGATTATATATAACTTTAATTAAAATTAAATATTTTAATTAAAATAGAAAGAAAAATTCAACTTTTCTTTCTTTAAATCAATTACAATCAGTAAATCATTAATGATTGTACAAACATCCTATAAGTTTAAAAATCTACAGGGTGTCCCAAAATTCCTTCAACATTTGGATAATGGGAGGTTCCTGAGATCATTTGAAGCGACATTATCCTTTGCAAAAATGGCGTCCGTGGCTTTATTCAGGAGTTATTAACGAAAAACACGGACCAATCAGAACTACGGTAGCGCGGTGTCGCCATTGGTCGAGCCAGAATCAATCCGCTGTAGCCTTTCTCTGATTGGTCCGTGTTTTTTGTTAACAACTTCTAAACAAACCCTCGGACGCCATTTTTGCCAAAGGAAAATGTCGTTTCAAATGATCTCAGGAATCTCCCATTATCCGGATGTTGAAGAAATCTTGGGACACGCTTTATAACTCAAAGATTCTAATTCTTCCTCTTGAGTTTCGAGTTACCGAGGTTCGACTATACTATTTCGACAATGAAATTATCATTGAAATATTGACAATTTCTCGAGGACCAGACGTTTGGCGTTGAAATACTTTTTGGATGCACGGTATTCAAACGAATGTTCTGTTTCGCCCGAGTCTAATTACTAAATGTATGGTCGGGAGAAAAGAAACAGGTGCAACTTTGCTGGCCACCCTTCCCCCAAACCTAATTCCGCGTCACATCCACTCGTGGAGAATGTCCATTTTCTCGATGGGAGTGAATTTCCTGCTCCTCTAACCTCCCTACTTTTCTCTATCAGAGCACTGTTATTTCTCCCTGGACAGGTAGGGTAGCCAGGAAAAGAGGTGTCATCTTGTAACGCGGCGATTGAAACGGAAAATCCCTGGACGGAAATTTACTTTGAGATCTAATCTCGGTGACAACAAGTTCAGAAACTAAGGGTATTGACCAACTGTCGTACTGGCCGTAGGAACGAGTTACTGGGTCAATAGACCATATAGTTCTCGACCATCGCAGACTATCGTTGTCGTGCTTCCTCAATCCGCACGTATTGATCCGCAACTTTCGCGATCACGAAATTGTCTGGATCTCTTGGTTCACACGTACCCCGTTCGAATCGACTCTGGTAACCTTGTAATTCTCGGGGGATCTCGCTCGGGTTTACGATTCAATACCAGAAACTAGCTTCCAAATGCGATCGCATGCACATAAAATGTGTACGTTCCGTGTCATAACGGAGGTTCCAGGTTGTTAGATTGCTTTAATTATGCTGGAATAATAATAGAAGATGGTGGAACGAGGTCATTATTAACCCTTTGCACTCGACACTATTTTAACTCGGTAATTAAACATTTCTTCCGACCTAGAATAGGGTAACTGCACCAGTGAATGAACATTTAAGAAATTGTTCAGGAAAATATTTTATTAAAAAAAAAACTATGTGAATTAAAGGAATCTCATATATGCCAAATAGCTCCCTATACTTCATTTGTCAAAAATAAATGAACACAAATACAATGAAATTATTATTATTCTTCTTTATTAAACGTTAAATCAAAAATATGAAAAATACCAGTCAATGAACACTACATTCTAGTAATTGAATAATGCTAGTCCAATCAATGAACAAAATTACTAAACAATATTCTCCTATTTATTTAACTCTTTAATCACAATTTTATCGCTAGTATGCCGTCCGGGTTAAAATTTGTTGAAATATACAAAAGCGTTCATTTACTGGTGCAGTAACCCTACTTGCATTCTATATTTCTTCCTTTCGTTGATATACAGGGTGTTCGACTACAGTTGGGAGAAAATTTAAGGAGTGGTTCCTTACGATGATACGAGACGAAAATGATGAATAAAAAAAATTGAGATTTCGGATTCGTTATTTAGCTATTAACAATTAAAAATCAACAACGCGTCTAACGAAAGTGTACGTTGTGCACGTCAAAGAGTTCAATGTTGTCCAACGATTTGTTAAACATTTTCACCTCGCTGGGGCCCCAAATGAGAACCAAGGTATGCATGCATCTGTCACTCGATACGTGACTGTCGCGTTGTTAATAGCTAAATAACGAAGCCGAAATGGCAATTTTTTATTCTTCATTTTCGTCTTATATCATCGTTAAGAACCAACCCTTAAATTTTCTCCCACCTGTAGTCGAACACCCTGTATAATTATAATAAATTATTATATATACATATATGTAAATATAAAATTGATATAATAACTCATACAATGCCTATTTTAGTAATTGGGTAGATACCAACACATTTAATAATCTAAACAGTATTTTGAAGCTGAGCGTACTACTGATTTTTTGTTCGTTGTATTTGAACGCACACTCGAAAGGTGTACTGTTGGAAATTTAATTTACACGTGCAGCGCTACAACATTTCGCATATTGCGTCACGAATAAATAATTATTCTGAGTATGTTTGGTATACTTCATTACGGTGTTTGCAACTTTATTGTTTTTAAATTATTCCGTTTTTTGTAGGCACATACAATGTTCCATTTGCGGAAGAAACGAAATCGAAACGTAATTAATCGCGTGGGCTGAAAGAAAACTGAAAACAAAGACTTATTTGAAATAATCAAATTAAAGAATTATCTTATTGATCATATTGAAAACAAAAACAATATTTTTCTGATGACACGTTTGTTCTAAGATGAATACTGAAAAGTAGTTGGTTAAATAAAATGCAAATTACTGTTCTCATTCAAATTAATCAGTCTGAAAAATTACTTCTCCGCAGTTTATCAAAACGACGTGAGAACTTTCCGTAAGATTTAATGAGACTGGCTAATATGTTAGTGTCTTACCATTAAAACTTGTGATGAACATTAATGATGACATGAAATTATCTGTCCGTTATCAATCTCACTAACAGCTAATTATCAGGTTACTTCCACTAATAATGAGAAACGAATGATACCGTACCATTAATTATATTCATACAAACGAAAAAGAAATTAGAAAGGGAATGGCGACGAGGAAATCTAAAATTATTATGCATATAATTTTATTAAGTTAGTTTAATATAAGCAATCAGTATTTATAAGCGAAAATAAATTTCAATATATTCCAAGAAATATATTCCAAGAAAGAAATATATTCCAAGAAACAATTTGCATTTATTCCAGAATTCATAAATAGATGTTTATACAATATTCAGTTTCAAAAGCAAATTTTCGATGGTATTGTCAATATATACGAAATTATGTCAAAATTGAAGGAAAGTTTACAGCAACCTTGTAATTTCTATTTTTCGAATTTTTGAATTTATAAATAAATAAATACGCAGTCTCATAATTAACACAACTATACGAAAATAAAATTTGTACATTCATAAATCATAAAACTGAAATAAACAAATTTTATTCTCTATATTTGATTAAATAATTTCCAATAAAGTAAAAACGATATAAACAAAAATTAAGTTCTTGGAAAATATCGATTTTATTTTTATTTAGATGTGATCTATGATTTAAAAGAAAATATAAACTATAAATTATATAGTTTCCAATGTAGTGTTACTGAAGGAATTTTCAAATTCGATTTTCTCTATGCGAAAAATCCTGGAAAGTACATTTTTTATGTACTTTAGCACATGAAATAACTTTTCCTGTGTTGCATAATCTAATCCCCTAACACGTAATACTAATCCCGTAAAAAGCTTCTACAATTTTCAAACACTAGCAAAGTTATATGTACTACATAGCATGTGTCATAATACATACGTTGTCTCGTCTGTTACACTTCTCACCGTCTCGTGTTGCACGCTTAGGCAGCTCAGCTGGTTCGACGTGTTTTACTATTGGTAAAAATTACCTTGCTAAACTTATTGCTTAAACCGGTAGATTAAAGCAATTATTAAAATAATTAATATAAATAAAAAATTAAAATTTCAAAACGATTTATAATTTCATATAAGAAAAAATCGTTTCTTTCCAGTTTGATCTGAAAGAAGATTAAATAAGAACATATTTTTGGAAAAAATATTCAAGGAAATTTTCAAGTAGGATATCTTTTAATAACTGAAGTTAGATATCATTTAATTCGTTTCACATTATGGTTGCGTACTTATTAATATGTACCTACTATCACATACAATTCAAAGATTTCGTAATTAAATGTTTCTTCTATTCAAGGTGAATGAATCCGTTTGGGCATACATGTGTTATCACATCAAAAGAGTATTTTATTTGATGAATATCAAAAATATTTGACAATAAGATGAAATTTTTTTGTAAGATTAAAGTACTTCATTTCAGATTATGATAATGAAATATTTAATATCGTAGTTTAGATTATCAAAATAAAATATTTTACTTTTTAAATTGTAAGTATATTCTGTTTGAGAGAAATGTTACTTTTTCAAACTAAATAAAATCTAGAATATTAAATAATATTTGAAACATTTATTTCGCTAAATATTGCCCAACTCTGCCGTGACAAGACATAAAATATGAACGAAATCTCAAATTGTTTCTACAAGACTACAATAGAACCGTATAAAATGATTTCGAAATTAAAACTAAATTAATGAGTATTCGGACCTAAATGTATTGACCAATTTGGCTGGTCCGTCCTCAGGCATTACTTGCCTGGCGCACGAAGGTCCGGAATTTCGGTCCCTGATTTGTCTCCTAACTACTTGCGTACATGCTCGCCGGTGTTATGTTCACGTTTGCAAAATTAGCCCGGTTAAAGCGTTGCGAAATCGTAGCTTAGCAGGTTCGAAATTTCAGTCGATAAATTCCAAGCAGTTTCGGTGTTTCGCATCGTCGTGTGAACAAAACGAACTTAACAATGCTAACAAAACTTACTGTTACAGCTACAAAATTACCTAACAATATAATTCTCCAATGGATGATGTCTCGTGTATATACACGTTTCTACATACCTTCTAATGCTACTTAAGTGCATCTAATTAAGTTTTTAACATGTCTGTCACATTCTAATTGTTTATGAAATTACCTTAAGAAAGTATCTCTTGTCTCGTTCTTTTATACAAGAACTATTGAACCAGTCAGACTAAGAACCAGCCAAGAACTTTCCAGGGAAACGTTGTTTTGAATAGTGACCTTGGTGACATACTTCAAGATCATTGAAATGGATCATCACAATGATTTACAAATAAAGTTCGTTGTGAATATCTCGTGACCTTGGTGACGTACTTCAAGATCATTGAAATGGATCATCACAATGATTTACAAATAAAGTTCGTTGTGAATATCTCGTGACCTTGGTGACATACTTCAAGATCATTGAAATGGATCATCACAATGATTTACAAATAAAGTTCGTCGTGAATATCTCGTGACCTTGGTGACACACTTCAAGATCATTGAAATGGATCAACACAATGATCTACAAATAAAGTTCGTTGTGAATATCTCGTGACCTTGGTGACACACTTCAAGATCATTGAAATGGATCATCACAATGATTTACAAATAAAGTTCGTCGTCAATATCTCGTGACCTTGGTGACATACTTCAAGATCATTGAAATGGATCATCACAATGATTTACAACTAAAGTTCGTTGTGAATATCTCGTAAACTAAAGTTGACTGATAAAAATTTTAAAGGGTTGTTCAGAATGATGATGGATATGAACATATTTGGAGCTCATTGAAATCTGAGGGCACACCCAGACCTAACTCTTTTCTACAAGTTCACCGAAAATAGATAAAAATAGTGAAACCAAAATAAGGTTGAGCCAAGGGGTATTTATTCGAACAATAATGCTCGATTTGACTCTGCACGTACACCTAATCTCGGACGACTAGATGTTTTCCCGAATGCAACAATTAAACGTGCTATGCAAACCAACATTCCTATTCAGGTTATATTCATATTCAACACTCCACATTGGACCGCCATCATTCAGTAGTGAATCGTGTATCGATTCGTTTACATTGTTCTTATATATCTGCTTTAATCATTTTAATAAGGATGGGAAACGCGGTAGGGTGCACTAGAATTTCATGTATCAATAATTATTCGTAGACTATCAAAGGGACCGTGGAACCGATAATTCATCGTTTACAGAAATCTATCAAACGCGACGAATATTACTGTGAGCACCGTTAAAACGGTTCGAAGGCTTCTGGAAATTTTTTGTTTTAAATAACAGCTAATATAAATTGAAATATATTCGTGGAAGGTTTAGCAATTTATATGATTTGATATCTATAGCAGCTGTCTGCATTCTCTTAAAATAATTACATATACCGCAGTTAATAATTTTCTTTCAATATATTATATAATTATATAATTATATATTATATTTTATATATTTATATATATATTATATATATTATATATTATATTTTATATATTTATATATATTATATATATTATATATATTATATTATATATATTATATTATGTATATTATATTATATATATTATATTATGTATATCATATTATATATATTATATTATGTACGTTATATTATATATATTATATTATATATATTATATATATTATATATATTATATATGGCCAAGTTAGGTGAAATGCCCTGTATAGTGTATTCTCATGATCTTAACATTTAATTACTTAATTATGCAGAAGACTAGCTGTAAAAGACCTGGAAATATTTCTTAAATAGAAATATTGTTATCGTTTTAACACAGACTTAATGTACAATAAATGTCTTTACGTATAATAAAAAAATGATCTAAGCTCTATGAATACCTCTCAGGCCTGGAAATAATTTATAATGTTATTTATAGATAAATAAATATAATATCTTTTCTCAGTGAATTGTCTAGGTCTATTCTAAGCACTTACGTAGTTACATCGAAAGCGATATCGACTGCTGTAACATTTGATACGCGATTGTGAAAGTTCGATTGCACGGGGAAGTGCAAGTGCGAATGGGAAAATGCATTTTTGTCACGTCCATAATCAACGCGTTTCGTTCTAATTTCCCGGCGAATTGCGTGCATCCATGGGAATTTGCATTTTAATCGTTAATATCCCGTTATCATGAATTTGTGCTCCGATAAGCAGTTCTACCGAAATTTGTTCAGGCGAAATTTTAGGCGAATTGCGTTAGATAGTTCATTGAGTTTCTGTAATGGGTTTTCGTATGATGCAAACGTCAGTTGCTTCGTTTTGTTCTGAAATATTCATAAAAAAACAGTCGTCCGAAGCAACAGTACTATTTAAATCATGTCATTCGTGTCAGACGGTGTCGCTTCGATAGTGAATAATCCATGAATGTTTAAGCATTTATTATACAAAAATACCTGCGCGAGTGGCACGAAGTAAATTCATGAATCACAAAACTGGTTCAGTTGCATTCATCAGCATTTCAAATAATAAGTATATATACGTACACCGATTTAATTTCGTCGAGTAAATTATATCATCACCGTGCATATGCAATATACACGTATAATTATCATTTATAATAAAAATGAGCAGGTGTAATCTAAAACAGCAAAACCATTAGAGGAATTTAAAAGTACTATTGTATTACTTTATGCCTATTGAACGTATTAAAAAAAAACTAGCTTTCTATTTCACTCGAAAGTTTCTATTTTTGCATAAAGATCCGCAGTTTGATGATGACATACAGCTCCGTTGGAAATCATTAAAACAGTTATTCAGCAAAAAATAGACATAAAAAAAACTTTATAATCAATGTAATTATTGAAAAATGTGAAGGATTAATACAATGAGATGCATAAAACCATTTATGTGGGTAAAGAATGTTAATAGAAATTAGTTTATGCTATCAGCACACGATCCAAGTATGGATCATTTTCAAGAGAAATATTGTGTCTGAAAAATACTGAATAATGCACTGAGTAACAATATATTAATTTTTTATGGAACCAATTTATTATAAGTTTGTTATTTGTCTTTATAACCGTGGTGTCAAGAAAATTCAACCTTGAGTTAACTTCAACCTCATGAGTGAATTGAAGTCTGGGGTGATAACTGTTGAAAGTATCAAGTATTATTTGTAACTGTTCCGGTTTCACACAAGTAATTATGTCGTCTACATATCTTTTGTAAAATAATAATGTTTTTTATGTTTTTTAACTAATTTTTTATGTACTGAGTGTTTCACAAGATCAATAGTAACCACGACATCATTTTTCACCGTACTTGCTATCTGTAAAAAATCGTGTATAAGTGTACAAATTTACAATTGAGTTCCACGTTGGCCCAAACTGAACTAAAGCATATGAACGTTAAGAGAGAACCAATATACAAACAAAGGAACGAAGTATATTGACCAATCAGACACCGTGATCGACTAGTTCTTGAATCAATACTCGGCGGTCAATTAAAAAGCCTGCCTTTTCCAACTGAAACACATTTGCTTATATACCATTAGTTGTTATGGTAAAAATTGACATTCATCAAATTTTCACCACAATAATTCCAAAACACTGAGTGTTTATTGGTGGAAAGAATATTAATGATGGTTTTTAAAAAAAATGTCGACTTTTCTGCTTCGATTCGTTTTTCACTGAACTTCATTTGCTTGCGCAATACAGTGCTACGACCCGAGAGCTAGGTTGGTTATCTGTGACTCAGGATTGTTTGTGTTTACCGGATTTGTCGTGGACTAGCCAATGTCTGTTTCACCACTGGGTCGCCACTAGGTAGGAAAACGTGAACCTGGTGTGTATCGCCACCGGATCGCCACGCGGAGAAGGGGATGGAATATTATGTTTGCCTCGTGTCTTATTGTTGGACAGTAGTATCTCCATAACTGTCGTATCGTCGGGTCTGCCCAGCGACAGTTCTAGAAGGGGTGCAACGTTCTGTGCCAAACATTAGAGTAAATAGGCGAATAAGCGTTTCAAAGGCCAAGAACATGCGTGGCTTCGGACATGAAAAAATTCCTCCGTTGAATGCGGATAGCGGGCCAGCGGAGGAATTAGTTCATGTAATTCAGGGTGAGAAAGAAGGTCTGGTGAGACCTGGGCGGTGGGGGTTTAGTCGGTATGGTATTGGCAAAAGGCCTCATAATTCCCCTAAATTTCACCTCGAGGGGAAACCGAGCCCGACACTACCCCCCAAACTACATCTGCGGGGGGTGTGCATAAGTAGCATTCCCCCACCGCCCTTAAACAAAAAAAGGCGAATAAGCGTTTATAACAATAACGACAACAATAGCAACAGCAATGGCAGTGGGGCTGACCATCACAAGGAGAGCACCTAAGAAGTGCCCTATGCCTGGACAGGTTACTTTAGATAAACAAAAATAATTTTTTAAGAGTTTTAACGTACAGTTCAGATAATTAAAGTTATAAATTTTCGATCGAGAAGAATTCATTTTATACAGTTCAGAGTTTGTAAGTGAATTTGAAATAAAATTAATTATCATTGTTTAGATTAATATCTTAATTGTATTAACAAGAATAATTCATATAGTTGGATATATTAAATCTAATCTAAGCTAGTATCTGGACAGAAGTAAAGCCTATACCGGGACAAATTCAATTTACCAGTTGATCGAGTTATAAACGTGATCAAGAAATTGAAATTCAGTTCGTTATGATGTAAGCCATTTATATTTCCATATAATTCATTCTGTGTCCGAATATTAAATAATTTTACGAAGGTGTTCCCGGATTATTTCACGTGAGACCATGAATTTCCGTAATTCCTAGTTTAAGTTGATATATATATATATATAGTTTCAGTATTAGAATCGAGTATTGATTACACATATAAAACTTTCGTATGTGGAGCTGCCAGTCGTGTGACTTCAATATTCAGCAAATATTGATCTTCGCAAACTATGTACAGTGTTAATGAATTACGATAACAAACTTTCCTTGATAGGACTCATTAAAATGTTTGCTATGTTAATAAACGTTATATCGTCGCTTCGCTGGGTTATATCTCAGTAAGAATGTTTCGCTGCGAAATCAAAGTTTATCTTCTGACAGCGTGGGAAGCGGAAAGCTGGATGCAATTTAGACTTCCCCAGAACTAAGAACTTAAGAACCTATGCTAATACACTATAATATGTACATAATATGTTAAGAGGAAAATATTAATCTGCATTTATTAATTTCGCACAAATTACTTCAAATAAAAATTTCAATTGTTAATATGCTGTGAAAGATGTTGATTACATATTCGGAATTAAAAATCTAACATTTCGAATTGTCTGAATTTTTTCAAGAAATTATATTATTGCTGCTAAACCAACTTTCATTCAAGTTGCAAACCTTGTATTCATCGCTGTGAAGAAGTACAAGTTTGACTAAACTGGGGATCTCAATGCAGAATAAACATATTTTTTTCACGTTGATAACAACGTAATAATATTCTTGGATTTTTCACATTTTTCACTGTCTTCTATTTCATTCAGGTAATTGTTTCATAAATGCAGTCAAGTCCATAACTTATTTGAATCAACCACTGTTGAAATTCCTATTTTCTATTTACAAAACAATTTTGTTTACTAATAACTGCTTTGCAAGTTATTTCGTAAATTTTATAACTAAATTGACTGTGTCAGTTATACATTAATAGAGATGGGGTCCTCAACTGAAGCACTCTGTAAGTTCATAAAATTTGATTAAAAATAACTGTTAATTAAAAAGGATAGAAGATGTCACATACGAATTTTTGCAGGAAAGTATTCTGAACGATATGCTGGAGTTAGTTGTATCGATTAGAGTTATAGACTGTATGGACGTCCTAGAGTCGTATCAATAACACTGATTTAATAGGCTTATCTGCGGTAGTCAAACGTGGATGAATCGCCATGGTCGGGCATCGAAATCTCTCATTGTTCACTTAACGTGGATAATCCGCACGTGCTGACCGAAGTATGACTTCCTGTAGAATCACAGAATTACCCAGATTACGCGGTTCATAGGAATCCGGCGAATTGGAATCGAATAATCCGATGCATTCGTCTAACGTAAATCAGCATCATGCTCTATTGATCGGGTAAACGGAAATAAGGTTCGAACTCGCAGAAGTTAAATAACTAACTCACACGCTAACGAAAACGTTGAACATTGCATCCGAGAGGACGTTATGTACGAGACTTAAGGTGTTTGGTATATGACTTGGCCATTTGTCAAGTCGATTAAAGCGGTGTTCATACACACGCTTTTTGGAAATTTTTTATTAAAAAATGGTAACAGTTAGAAATTTTTAATTGAACAATAAAATTTAATTGAAAAATATAAATTCATTTACTATTGTACTAATACATAATACTGATAAACATATTTGGTGTTCCTATTGTTCTGTACAAAAACTAGAATCATTTTTCTGTATAGATATGCATTACTCGAATATATGATTAGGATATAGCAAAAATGTATAGAACTCATTTCTAATTGTAAGTAAAACCTGAACTAATATATTATGTTTGTAGCTAATGATCATGGTGGAAAATTCAATTAGCTGACATATAATGTAACGCCCTGTACCGTGAAAAGTATTGTGCTGAATTTCCTCTCCTGTTAATTACTGAAGTTTTTTAATTGATACGTCAATTTTGTAAGTAAAGCAAGCCCAGGAAACGAGATATGGTACACTTTTACAGTCCGCAAGTAAAATGACAATCATGGAAATGGAAATCGATATCGTCCCCCGCGAGGCAGGAACGGAAGTGTGACGAAAGAGCTGGAACAGGTGTAAAAAACTGGAAAGTCGAACTGTTTCTAACAGATGAACCTCGCCAGATGAATATAAATAAGAAAATCATTTTAAGAATTATACAAAACAATCTTTTTCGTGTTTTAAAAGAATTCTATAAGAACTTCTTCATCATTGATTTACAATAAATTCAATTATTACTTTTCTACATTTTTCTGGGACACCCTGTATGTAGTGGATGATCAACTTATTGAAGCCACTTGCACAAATTGACGTGTTTGCATTAAAGCAACCAATGTTTCAATAAATAAACTCTAGCTACATCGAATATTGTTTATCTTTCGTGTCCATGTTCACGTTAACAAATTGGAAATATGTTTGATTCACTGCTGGTTCGAATAATCTGATCACTTCATAAATGTTTGGAATTATGCACTTTATTCTAAATGAATTTTTCAAATGTTTACCACTTAATTTTTCATATATTTGTGTTTCAGGTGGGTACAATTCAATCTACTAACGAATGGCAAGCATGTAAGTAAAAACAATTTAATGGAAGATCAAAATGGCGTAATAATTGAGGTATCGTTACAGAACGATATGATCCAGTAAAAATTAGAAAAAAAGAACAAATTGACATAACCCAAGCTGAACTGGCTCACGAATCAATCCTGATTTATCGATCATCGTTAGCTAATACCACCAATAACATTGCAAATATATATTCAAATTACATAATAATACATTTTAGAAGCCACTTCCATTAGTATATATTAAAACTAGAAACTATTTCCTGTTCGTTTTGACAGGTGTCAAGGTGTTCTGAAATACAATTTACTGGAATTGATCTTTATACAGTGTGTCGCAGAATTGATGATACAACGATGGAGGGGATGGTTCTACACGAGAAAATAAATTGAAAATACGTAATCAATTTTTTCCGTTTGAGATTTTGTTTCCGAGAAGATCGACTTTGAAGATCCATCAAGTTTGCTTGGCTAGCATTTGTAAGAAGTAGAATCAGTAGATCATGATCAGATAAGTCAGACGGTTCGCGTATTTGATGGCACGCGTGTTCCCAGAATTTTCAAACTCGATTTCCTCGAATACAAGGTGTCGAAAACAAATTAATTCCACATTTTCGACTTATTTTCTTTGTTGTTGCCATCAATATTACCATCTATAGTTGTACTATTGATATTAGGACATACTGTATCTCCTGTGTGAGTAACAGTAGTAAAATGAATGAATAACGCACGTACTCCTGATTTGTATAAAATGCTTCCTATGTGGCCCAGATATTAAAGGCCTGTCAATTAATTCCAATTTTATCAAGCGATCTGCAATTAAAATTTAATTTAATTAAATTAATATTTAATTAAATTAATATTTAATTAAATTAATATTTAATTAAATTAATATTTAATTAAATTAATACAACCAAAAATAAGCTATATACATTAGTTTTAAATAAAGTTTATTACGTTTATGTGTATTTTGTAATAGAAATCTTGTTTAAATAATATCACTAGAATAAGTGAAATCTTACAAAGAATCTATTATTTTTACATTAATCTACAGATTAAAATTCATTCCATATGCAAAAGATCTTCAAATAAATCTGTATCCAAATGGTTAAAAGGCACATTAAGCTATTATGTAATATGTTAATAATAAATGCTTGGTTTAAAGCATTAAACAAATAATAATAAATGACACACTTGAAACGATATAGAAGTACTATAGCATGCAGGTTAATGCAACATAATAGCCCACATAGTTCACAAACCGAAACTAATAGATAAGCCATAAACTGAAAACCTATCCATATAGGATTCCAACCAATCAGATTAAAATCGTTTAATGAGATTCATATGACACGTGCTGATAAAATGGTCAATTGCTAGCCATCGTTTAGCTGTCATTCGAATATTCTTCAATGTGTTTGGTATGACGATAGTTATGTTGCACGTGGTCCTTTGAAGAATATTGCAACAGTGGTTAGCGTCAGCCTGCTTTAAAGGATAGTTGGAATTCAGGTTGACAGGTTCAAAGCCGCGTTGGTCAGTACTGACCGACACTGACAATGTGATTTTCGTTTACACACCGTCGTAAGTGGAATTACCATACCGTGCAATAACATGCACCGACAGCACTATATGATCATCAACGAAAATAAAGAGGATGAGATACAATATTAAACGTACACGTCCATAAACTGTGGATCTCAATAATAAAAATGATTTGTACATCATATTAGCAATACTAAATATGAAATTATAAAACTAGTGATTCTTAATATCAAGAATAATAAACATTAAATAATAAAATTAATAATATTAAAAATGACCAATTTTATTATTTAATGTTTATTATTCTTGATATTAAGAATCACTAGTTTTATAATTTCATATTTAGTATTACTAATATGATGTACAAATCATTTTTATTATTGAGATCCACAGTTTATGGACGTGTACGTTTAATATTGTATCTCATAATAATATTAAAAATCACCAATGATAAATACAAAACAATAAAATTAGTGATCCCGATTAGTAATCAGTTTCTTTTTAATAAGTGTATTGCTTGAAGTTGAAACTATTCATTTTTATCGTAAGTGCATATAATCTGCAGTCAACTGATTGACAACAAGCAATTATGATGCCGTTATAGAAATGAATCCTGACCAGAATGATTTAGTTCTAGAATAAGTACAGCATTTATAAACTTTCATACGTGAAATTTAATATGTATTTAACATATATTAAATTTAATATATATGTATATTAGGGTGGACCTTATTTTCCGACCATAAAATTCTGGGCAGGACGCCCCCTAATATTGTTCCATTTCATGAAAAAATGATATATCCAACGTTTTAGATCAATCGAACGTCGGGAAAGGGTGGGCCTTAGGTACATATACCACGTGAAATTTTTTTTACGACACCCCTAAAATTCTGCCATTGGGTAAGAAAATAATTCCTGCAGAAGATGAAGTTGATCGGATAAGAGAAAGACTGAATGTGCTAGAAACATGAAATTCTATGGGAAAGGGAAATATTTGTTGTTTTTCGCAACTGCAACGGCATTGTGGCACGTCTTCCCCTTGTCCGATCAACTTCATCTTCTGCAGAAATTATTTTCTTACCCAATGGCAGAATTATAGGAGGTGTCGTAAAAAAATCTCGCAACAAATATTTCACGTGGTATACCTAAGGTTCACCCTAATGCGCCACCCCTTCCCGACGCCCGATTGATCTAAAACTTTGGGTATATAATTTTTTCATGAAATGGAACAATATTGGGGGGCGTCGTGAAAAAGATTTCGCAAAATAATTTCATCAGGTATAGCTAAGGTCCACCCTAATGTATGTAGATTGGTGATAATTCGGAGAGAGTATTAGAATTATTAAATTATTAAATTATTACAGTGTAAGAATAAATTACAAATTACACAATTAATCAATTGTTTTGTAAAAGCTCCTTTACTCTGTCCAACAGCCGTGTTCTACACGGAGAGTGCTCGTGTCCGGACACTATTCTTTTATGACTGCGTCTACCGCGCCGAGAGTTCAAAAGAAAACTGAACGTAGAGAATGACAGCATGGCAGTGGAGGGAGTAGGCGCTGGATAGTGATCGTACCAAAGTGGCCAGACGAGTTCGACCTTGGAACTCGCGAGGGGAATACAGTACCCCTTCTCCGATGACCAGCAATATGCGCGCTTGCGCAACGTGTCTCCCACGCGCCTTACTCGATCCACGTCGCGCTTGCGCATATTGTTAGCCATCAGGGAAGGGGTACTGTATTCCCCTCGCGAGTTCCAAGGTCGGACTCGTCTGGCCACTCTGGATCGTACCGAGGACCCCGGACAGTAAACGAGCTTTTACTGTACTATAAAATGTGTGCTTTCTTTAGTATACACCTAGAAATAGTCGAATTTATCTGGCATCGAATCTTTCGCAAGAAACTTGCGTACTTTGCCCCGTTAATCGCCATTCTTATTGTATACTTCAACTCTCGTGATTTATGGAGATTTTAAAGTAACATGACAAGAGAAAATTCGAGTAACATTTTACTTTAATTGTAACGTCAAACTCGCAGCATTCACGGAATCGCGCGGGAAAGTTTGCTTCTCGTACACGTCGCGTCGCACGTCATGTACTTAAGTCACAAATTATTCATACCAATTAGAAATTGGACCACAACGAACTGACATGCGAGAAGTGTAGAACAAGTATGGCACGTGCTGTTCGTTCGGCTGACGCGATCATTAATAACTCTAATCAACAAGTTTAGCTGCATTTTCCAGACACTCGAAATTAATCAAACTTTTACGCATCTGAATTCGCGATGAAACATTAGGAAACGTCAAACACCTCCGTTCCCGTGCTTATTTAGAACACGGTTATACAGGGTGTCTTACTTAAGTGTGACCCTCAGAATAGTTTCTTTAATTTTGATAAAGAAACAGATATTTTTAGAATATCGAGCCTGCATTCTCCATACGAACGAAATTTAAATTCGACTTTCATCTTCGGAACGAAAAGTCGTGTCACAGCACATATTTAATGTATTTTTTATGAGCTACGTAATACAAGATGAAAATATCTACAGTTATTAAAAAAAATATCTATGGTCGTATAAAAAGATAAAACTGAAGAAAAACAACCCCTGGGATGATAACCAGTTGATATCATTCAAATTACACATAAAAAATTGTTTACTTTGTCAACAGTTAAATAAAACAAAAATAAAGATAAAAATTGTCTGCATCGACTGCAAGATTAAGAAACGATATAATAATAAATTTTGATTAATTTAAAAATTCGAAGCCTCTACTCTCGAGGACCATCATTCCTTTTTTTCTAGAATACTTCTACATGATACAGCAGGTGATAAACTGAGGACACTATTTTGATCGAAAACTCTACAAATCGTTTCTACAGATACGAGAATTTTTTTCTGAATTAATCTGTTCGATAGATTAAATTTTTTAGATTCAATAGAGAAAGCTACAATATTTAAAACTTTTCATTGATTACACGGTTCAACATATATAAACTTTTTTTGACGTTCCGACTCTCACTATGTGAATCTTATAGTTTCACTATAGAAATTTGAGTTAAAAAATTGACATATTTTTCGACTTTGAACAAATATTACGATGTTACTATAAAAAATATTGTATTCTTCTTTACAGCAAAAGATTTTCCCGAATCCAGTGATGTGCAATACTAATACATTATGATTATTTAAACATGGTTAATAATTTGGAATAGTCTAGAGAATCTTTTACTGTAAACAACAATACAAAATCTTTTATAGTAACAAAATGTTTGTTCATAGTTGAAAAATATTTTTTTTTCAAACACAATTTTTCAATTCGTAATATTTGTCCTTTACAAGTAATATTAACGTTATTTATTAACTGCATAAGCACTCTACGTCTACTTAACAATTTCTAGACAAAACTTTTACACTTAAAATACATTTAGAATCTGATGTAACGCTTCGTAGAAGAGAAATGATGTGTACAATCGAGAAAGATAAAATTCAGTTTAAAATGCATTTCACGCAGAACCTAACGACGAAACTTGGAAACGGTCTGACCGGAAAATTTATTGCAGCTTTCTGTTAACAATAAAATTGCCACGACGACAGTGTCATTGGCGCGGAGGCTCCAATGCAAAAATCGCTCAACATACACGAGAGAATCGATTAACGATAGAACAGCCATTGCAATTCAATCAAGGAATAAATTATTTATAAATCCATGATTTAACCATCCCGTGAGCGATGGAATCGCTCGGGGAAATCGATGCTATGAATGTGAAGTAAACTGTCGAGTTGTTGTAAAAATTAATTAGAAATTTTTCTAGAAGTTAAAACGACATCGGCGCACAGTAGAGAAGCTCGCAACTACGACGGGCAATTAAAGACCTACCACTTCGAAGGAAAATGGCCGTTGTTCAAATTATGTCACCGAACTTTTAAAGAAGCTTGGGGCGCAGCCATAAACTTGGTCAATTAGCAACGGAATATGATATTTCACTACTAATTTGATTCCATCGGAGTTGCTCGTTAACGCGCTACTGATTTGCTGAATTACTGCATTACCGAGGTACACAACACACGCCTGCGAGTCCCTTCTCTCTGAACTGAGGTATCGCAATTAACCAGCTTTTGACGAGATGAGATGATGTTTCGTTATAAGTCACGACTCTTTGACGACTTAATTACGGAGCAAATAAGTAGAATAAAAACTTTCCGGATCCAAAACTCCGACTACTTATCAAAATAATATAATCATTTAAAGAAGTCGTTCTGGAAATATTCTAGAATTCAATCATTTCTGATCGGAATTTCTTCTTTTCGTTTCATGTCTGTTCTTTGTTGTGGTTGTTTTAATTTAGGACTTCATTTTTCGATAATATTTATGGATTATTCTAATTAATTTTGAAATTAGTTCATAGTTAAAGATTCAAAAATTTAGTTGTTCTCTACTCCTCTATCTACAAGAAAGGCTATTAACATAGAGTCAATTTTTGTTGTTTGAAACATTTTCGATATCATTGATATTTTCAGAGATATTGGATCGCTTCCAATGGGTTTTAGAATTTACAACATTAAAAAGTATCTTCCAGTAAATGATAGAAATTCAGTTACTTATTGAACAAACTGAATGTTCATTTACCCTCACAACGTTAAAACTTTCAGACAAGTGAACATTAATTTATAAACTTTTTATACATATTTCATATGCAACCAGTTAAAGCAATTCAGGTGTTTTTACGATTAATAATAATACTACTTTGTGGAAACCAATTTGTTCTCAAGTTGTCACATTAATTCGACGACTTGGCTAATGTTTATAATGGAAGACCTTAAAATTTTGTTAAACAACGAATTACTGAAAAACTGGGGACAGTTTTATTTTTCCATGGTGTTTTTCAACACACAAATGAAACAATTTCGAAAAGTTTACTGGAAATTAATAAATGCAGACTTGTTCAAGTTACTCCTCCTCTAGTAAAAAAACGTAGTGGGTATCAAAATCATGAATATTAATATACAATGGCTACTGTCGGCAACGCGCACCATTCACAGTGAAGATTATTATCTCTTCCGTAGTAGAGGAACTCCAACTTGTTTAAAAGTCGAATTAGAACTGGACGGCGGTTTAATTACGTTCACTTATTCATAAAGTTTTCAATTCTAATAAGACTACAAAAGCGCATGCACAGAACACCGTATAATACAGCAGAGCAGTAACTTCCTTATTTTTCTGTTCGAGACAAAGGAATGTCAGATTATAGTTTTCTTTCGACTCGAGGACCACGTTTAAGACCCTTGAGCCGTGACGGACGCCCGTTGTTATCCTTCAGGAAACTTCTGCGTTTATAGCATGCCAATCTGCTATACAAATTGAAAATCTAAGAATTTAGCCGCGGCACAAGTTTGGCCACTTACGGCGGATTAAGGCAGCTTTGAAATTCGGCAAAAGTTGGCTGGACCGTAAACCGGAGTCACTACGTGCCTCGAAAAGTGACACTCCATGCAGAAAGAGGCTTGATTAAAACGGTGAACGCGATTGTTGCTAAAATTAGTTGGACGCACACTGCAAATAGAAAATAGCATCATAGAATATTAATTATTAAAGTATTATAGGGTGTTATTTATTAAAGTATTATTCAATGATGTCATTTATTGAATAATACTTTAACAATATGATTTATTGAAGTATTATTCAATATTACAATTTATTATTATATTATTCAATAATATCATTTATTAAAATATTATTCAATAATATCATTTATTGAAGTATTATTCAATAATATCATTTATTAAAATATTATTCAATAATATCATTTACTGAAGTATTATTCAATAATATCATTTATTAATATATTATTCAATAATATCATTTATTCAAAGATTATTCAATAATATCACTTATTCAAATATTATTCAATAATATCAGTTATGAATATATTATTAATAATATTATTTATTAAAGTATTATTCAATAATATCATTTATTGAAGTATTATTCAATAATATCATTTATTGAAGTATTATTCAATAATATCATTTATTGAAGTATTATTCAATAATATCATTTATTGAAGTATTATTCAATAATATCATTTATTGAAGTATTATTCAATAATATCATTTATTAAAATATTATTCAATAATATCATTTACTGAAGTATTATTCAATAATATCATTTATTAATATATTATTCAATAATATCATTTATTCAAATATTATTCAATAATATCACTTATTCAAATATTATTCAATAATATCAGTTATGAATATATTATTAATAATATTATTTATTAAAGTATTATTCAATAATATCATTTATTGAAGTATTATTCAATAATATCATTTATTGAAGTATTATTCAATAATATCATTTATTGAAGTATTATTCAATAATATCATTTATTGAAGTATTATTCAATAATACAATTTATTAATATATTATTCAATAATATCATTTATTGAACTATTATATAGCAAGTATTATTTATTAAAATATTATATAGTAAGTATTATATAGCAAGTACTATTTATTAAAATATTATATAGTAAGTATTATATAGCAAGTATTATTTATTAAAGTAATAGTCAATAGTATTATTTATTGAAGTATAATATAGAAAGTGTTATTTGTTACAATATTTTTTCTATTAAATACCTTTTTGTAACTAATGTCGAGCAGGCAAATTGATGTACATATTAACAAATATATAATTCCATTTTAAAAAGCGATATTGTTCACATACGAGAAATCTAATAATGGAAAATCAAGACGTTAAAATCGTGGGATACATCCTGTACGATATTAATTATACCTACGTAATTAAAAGTATGATTCAGGATTAAATTAACTCGAACGCTGCACGTGAATTCATCTGAGTAAGCGTAATGATGTCGATTATTCTTTTCATCGATCATTTTCTATCACAAATTTCATACAAAATGAAATATGATTTCACGCGCTTAACATTAAAGAGCTTGACAGTCCTTTTATTATTGGTTCTTAATTCGTTTATAGATTAGATCTAATTAATTTCAGAGAATTTTTTAGAGTAGATCTAAGGAATTGCTTTCTAGATCAAGTTCCTACAACGTTATGAATTATTTATAATGACTATTACTTTGAAAAAATACAGTCCTCATTCTTTATCATAAAGTTGTTACGACGTTGATAGATGTGTTGAGAGAATGATTATTCTTTGCCATTATAAGAAACCTAATAGAAGTACACAGAGACTTGTTTACTTAGTTTTTGTTAATTTCGGACGAGCATCATTCGTGCGACTCGTCGTTTTGGTTTGTTTGTCCACAAATACGGAAGACAAATTAGAAAACTTCATCAAGCTCTTCAGAGAAACTGAAACCACTGATACGAGAAGCATAATATAGACAGTCGGAGAAGTTTATTTACAAAGAAAAAATTATATTCGTTTTTATTCGTACACAAGGTATTTCTACCGTTGTTTTTAACGTAGCATAAGATTTTTATTTTATTCCTACATCTCGCAATCAATGCAGAATATTTTTAGTTTGCACAAAGATCTGTAGTCTGGTTCTACCTTAAAATAACATGAAACAGGAGACAGATAAAAATCAGTTTCTACTTCTAATAATTTTGACAAATTATGTATCAAAAAATTTTCAATTTTTCTAATACTGTTTTTAACGTTTTCTATTTTATCTACTCAATTTTTTCATAAATAGAATCGCCAGGTTAAGACTTGTGTCCTCACTCTACCTACCCCTTCCATTACGCTACTCCCCATGTCACGTGACAACGTAACTAATCCAGTATTGGTGGAGGGGAGGTATTCGAATAAATGCGTAACATCCACACTCTATTTAGTTATAATATTTACGAAATAATAACATAATCGAAGATTTAAATAAGTTGTACGCATATAAACAATATCATTAATGCATCACAGTTGCTTTAACTTGTTTTCAATTATGTTATTTTATTTCAGAAATAGATTATTATAATTTAATTATTTTAAACTGTTGATTTATTTGTCCACATAATCCCCTTAATTAAATACGTTTTTCAGCTATTGAGTCGTTCATGTGACTGATAATGATTCTACGCAATCATGATTAAATTATAGGTGACCCAACTACATTTCCCGAATTTCCTACTGAATGATTAATGACCGTGCATAATTGGCATTATTTATTAAATCAACAAATATTATTATGCAGTGCACAAACATTTTCTTTGTCCTATAATTAACGCAATTCTGTCGTATTTATCTGGTTCCTCATGCGCGAAGTGGGATGCTCGGTAACTTCGTTTGAAATAAATTAACAGGACACCGACGAAATTGAATGAGAGTGCAACATATGTACGTGCACATCGACGTATCAATGACCGGTTACACTTTTACAACCGCACTCCATACAGCTAGAATTCTCCGATAACAGTCGTTTCTCTGGGAACTGCTTTTAATTAGTTTTAAAAGTGCAATTGAACATCTGTACCACTTTTGACCCGCGTTATAGTATACTTCCCAGTTACCGGGACAGTGTGGCGTAATCTGTTACCATTACGAGGCTCCTTAGTCGATAGAAGAGGCCAATTTGATAATTGGCCACTTAATTGGGTCGAATGGCTCCGAGTTCGATCCATGCTCGACCAGTTACCAACTTTCCAAATCATAAAAACTATTTTTCCAATAAGAATTCGCAAATTGTTCCATTAATTTGCTGGTGTCTCGGTCACCACTGCAATTGCACTACATCGCTTCTTCGCATTAAATCAACAATCAATTAAATCTACAGACTCAATCCACGATAAACATTTTCTAAACTTTCCGTAGAAGAAGAGTAAATAATTTTAACTTCTTCGTGAAATATCTCAAGAACAACAAATGATATTTACAAACAGTTACAACGAAAGTTACACGACATCGTATTATATTTATCAAATTGTGAAATAATTTTTTTTAATTTCTCACGAAATTCTAAAATGGAACACAGTTAAAAAAATGTCTGTCATAAAAGTCATAAATGTCTTCGTGGCGTCTGTGCCTTGCACTAGTGCAGAGAATTTTTATTTCGCCTAAGACTCCACAGACTAATCATATTTAATAATAAATAGTTTAACAGAATTCTCGGTTGCATATCAAGTACTAACAATTTGTAACTGTTCTAAATACAGGGTGTTTCGTTTAACATGTATTCGGTAAGTCTTCGTTACTTTCGCCGATAAGCAAGATTGTAACACGACAAGGATGTTGGATTTATAATGAAGTATATTGTTAACACGTGCTTTACATAACACAACTCATAGATCACAATATGTGTCGTTTTAAACAGCTTTGACTTGCCGCAATTCGTATCAGCGCATCGACGAAGGTGATATTAACGAATCCATGTTGAATTATAATAAGACTGCGGTTGTTTATGCAATTTGTAAATTTTTTTAGACGAATTTTAAGAAAGTAGAATAAAACAGAATCTTATTTTCCGTTGTAGTAGCCTTTTTAGATCTGAAGTAAATTAAAATCGTACTAAATTCTATCATATTTTATATCCTAGCATTTTTTGAAAATTATCGAAAGCCATAATTGCATAAAAAACCGCAGTCTAATTATAATATATGCATTCTTGAATTTTTCTAATCTATTACTGTTTTATATTTCACCCAACTAATTTTTAAACGTAATTCTTCATAAATGCAACATTACAAAATATGTGACAGTTGACGTATTAATTTGTTTATCGAGTGTAAATAAATTGCACCAAAACGCGAATAAACATTAAGCCACTTAGGACTTCCATGCCGAACGTACGCTAAATGCAAATAAACTGATGTTTCGGTATTTTTTTCGTGTGCAGTGTGACGAAACAGATTATTCTTCAGCCTACAAATACAGACGGATCTACAGTGAATATTAAACTTCATCCGTTACGTGTTTATTCTTCCATCATGTTCCCTCTGTATCTGTTTTTAGTGAAATTTGTCGGGGAACGGCTAAATTCATTTCGAACGGCGTGGTTTTAAAATCATCGAGCTTGTTTTCCCATCCCCTCTGTTGCATGGAAATTTTTGCAAATGAGATTGAACGCAGGCAGTCGAATTTAAAATACAGGACGGGCGCAGTTTGTCAGGGTTTTAACGAACCAATGTTCATTGAACGGCCTTCGAAAGCAAGCCAATTTTATTATATTTCGGTAAAACACACTTGGCACGCATTTTGGTACACTGCGTATCAGTTTTGAATTTTCAAGTTAGATTTATTCGTGACGTTACGACCCCTTTAATTAGAAAACAATACAAAATATATAAAAAAAACTTTTTAAATACCATGCTTATTAAATTAAAATGCAGTAAAAAGGAGAAAATCATTTTTTTAGACATTAGTGACTATAAATAAAACCGTGGAGCGCTCACGAATATTACGTCAATATACAGTGACTCCCATTAATATTCGGACGCTATAAAAAAAACGATAACTGGTTTAACATTGAACTATACGACTTGAATTTTTGTTGGGAAGCTAGAGCAAATAGTTTGCTACAGAATGTGGAAAAACATTTTTTCAAAAATTGCAATTGATCGGAGTTGTAGAAAAAATACTAAAAGTTGCATTTCACAACTTTTTTATGTGAGCCTATATTGAAAATTTAAAAAATAAGTTTTGTAGATCTGTGTCAATTAAACATATTCTGAAAATTTCGTCAATATTGTTCGACGTTGCAGTGAGCTACAAACGTTTAACGATGGTAAAAATTTCAGATTTTCAGGATTTCCGGGCTACAACTGCAGTAAATCTATAGATTCTCGCATCTTTCAATGCCTGTCGTTTTTTCCCGCATCAACCGATTTCGATGAAACTTTTGCAGTGCATACAATTGACACAGATCTACAAAACGTATTTTTAAAATTTTCAATATAGGCCCGCATAAAAAGTTGTAAAATGCAACTTTTAGTATTTTTTCTACAACTCCGATCAATTGCAATTTTTGAAAAAATGGTTTTCCACATTCTGTAGCAAACTATTTGCTCTAGCTTCCCAACAAAAATTGAAGTCGTGTAGTTCAATGTTTAACCAGTTATCGTTTTTTTTAGATTGTCCGAATATTAATGGGAGTCACTGTAGTTTAGCGCTCCACGCTTTTATTTATACTAATATCTAAAACAATTATTTTCTCCTTTTTAGTGCATGTTAATGTAACAGTGGTTTTTGAAAAGTTGTTTTTATATATTTTTTTATTTTCTACTTTTTAGTCTGTTTTAAATGGAACGCGAGATATGGTACGATATAGTAAGATGTAGAACCCAAGGTATGGAAATACGAGACATAGAATGAGGGGCTGACTCCTAGAGACGTCTGTTGATAGAGTCCGAAATTGTCCGAAATGGAACTGAATGAACATTCCCCTCCGGCTAGGACCCCC
This sequence comes from Lasioglossum villosulum, assembly GCA_963971365.1. NCBI lineage: Eukaryota > Metazoa > Arthropoda > Insecta > Hymenoptera > Halictidae > Lasioglossum > Lasioglossum villosulum. Next base: position 43,646,531 of record OZ020495.1, on the reverse strand, counting down.
ACTCTTGCTTCTACTAGTTCTTTTTTTTTGTTAAGGGAGGTGGTAAAGTTCAAAACGTCCACCTCCCGGGACAACCAATGGGTTGCCCCTCTACTATCTTTTTGCCCGGATTAGCTTCCCCTGGTACCTACTTGCAGTATTACGCCTGGGTAACTTTTTCCGGGTTTTTCCACTCCTGTTCTTGTCTTTTTGCTTCTACTAGTTCTACAGCGCACGCGCTATACACGAACGTACCAGAGATGCCAAATGCAGCAACCTGGAGGAACTTTCCCCTCAGACTGGGCTCCCACTCTTACTTCTACTAGTTCTACTGCGCACGCGCCACACACGAAGTACCTCTGCTCTGCACGAGTGAGTCACGTTTAAAGGTACGTTCGTGTGTGGCGCGTGCGCAGTAGAACTAGTAGAAGTAAGAGTGGGGGGCCCAGCCGGAGGGGAAAGTTCCTAGTGGCAGTGATGCCAGATTCGTGGATCTTGGGATTTTTCTCCTCCGCTCGCTCAGCCTCCTCGACCCTCCCACTCTATAAATTACTTTCTCTATCGCTTAATTTACAATAAATACAATTTTCCACTTCGGGGAAAATCAACTGTTCTACGACTTTCTTCTATAGTATTTTGTACACATTAGATTACTACAGTACACATTGCAAACGTAGTAATTATTACGCAGGGCAAGTATCTGTTTAATCCCGGATAGATGTATTTTTGTTAATACAAATAATCCTCTTATCTTAATCCTCTTTGTGATACAGCATTGTATATTCTCCATCACTATTGACTGTAAGTAGGAAATTATTAATAGACTGCGGATCTTCATGCATTTCTGCAGAAATTGATTGGGTGAAATATAAATCAGTAAAGGATTTGAAAAATTTCAGAATACTGCAATGTTCTTTTGAATGTAACAAAGTCAGTAAAGGGTGAAATCAATTTTTATTTTATTCCTGCTTCCCATAATCAATACAGGATATTTTTATTTCACATAAAGATACGCAGTTTGCAATTATGTAGTGATTTATGTTGAAATCGCAATACCATATATTCAAGAATACCATATATTAAGAATATATTCTAAACGATTCCACATTCCATTTAACAAAATTATAATTTAACTAAATGCAATTAAACGTTAGATCTAGATGTTGATCACTGGACCCCGGATTTCACCGTTCGTATTAAAAATGTGTAGAAGAAATATAAAACAGTAACAACATTTGAACACTTAACGTTTCCATAATATTTTCAACCAATTAGACATATTAAAAAGGAAAATCAATTTTTATATTAATCAAATTTATTGTAATTATGGATGAAAGATTTTCTCTTACATAAAAATCCGAAGTTTACTGATCACATTGAATTATCGAAAAGATCTTCAACGTTTCTCGTGTTGAAATACAATATAAAAGTTTAAACTTTTGCGGATAATACCTAAGCACCACAAACGTTATTTCAGTATGGCTTTAAAAATACGATCTATTTTTATAGGAATTATAATTGTTTGTAGTGGTTGAGTAAAATATACGTCTCTCTTAAAATGACAAATGGACGGTGAAAGGTATTTCGAAGATAGGGCAACTTGAACTTCGTGTAGGTGCTAATGGATGACGAATATGACCGACTTGAACAACGTTACAGCCGAGCAGCACTTTGTAAGCTATTTATATCTGTCAGGGGGTAAGGAAGACCTATATTACATCTCCTTTTACTCTTTCCAACCTATTTGTGCTTATAAGCGGATTAATCTGCATCTGCACACATTGCTGTCATTACAAAAGAGACGTGTGCATGTACACATTGCTGTCATTACAAAAGAGATGTGTGCATGTACACATACACACAGGCCACGAATTTCTGTGCTAACATGCTGTTACTAAACTGTGAGTTTTAGGCAATCATGGCAAAAATGGAGGATGATAAAACGAAATAGATGTATTAGAAAAATTTGAAAATGTTTATTACCAGACTGACAATGAGATAATTGTTTGTGAAAGACTATGTGAATATTCCCAGAATTGAAAACTACTGTTTAATAAAACAGTGCACTTCATATTTTAATAGTTTATATGATTTTAATTGTTATAATTATAATGATTATAATGAATATAATTATAATGATTATAATGAATATTATTATTATAATATTATAATGAATTATAATTATGATGAATATTATTATAATATTAGTTTTAATAAAAATAATTAAGCAAAGAAAAAAGGTTATTTAGTTCCAGTGTATTTTAATGAATACAGACAATGTTTTTTCTTCATATAAATCCGCAGCCTATTTGTTACGTTCTTGTCAACTTATCAAAACTATTGAAAGATGAAGTATACGATCTTTTATGACCGAGGATCAAACTACCACGCAACTGCAAAGTAATCTTTATAATGAGTGCTAATGCCTTATACTTGTAAAATGCGAACTTTTTAACGAAGATCAATTTTTTACAATTATTATACAGTAGCATTACATCTTCTTTATGGTTGAATAAGGAAAAGTGACGAAGTATCGTTCACAATTATTATGACATTAAATATTCAAAAGATTTATTTGCTTGTTGCGTTATTCTTTATCTATGTAGAAACGCAACTAAAAATAATGACGCTAAGAGATCAAATGTTTATAAGTTACTAAACCCTGTTCAATATTCATAAAGTGTTTTAAAAAAATTCCATTATTTTATTACTGAATCGATGTTCACGTTATTAATGCTACTTACACAGCTGCACATCACTTTGATCGGTGCGAGTATGGAATATCAATAGCGTGCAACATAGTTATTGGAATACCTTCCCAATACCAATAAACAGAAGAATCGAATTCCTTTAACAGAGTCGATACGTATCACTTCGAGAGCGTGTAATATCATTTTGTGAAAAACCAGGAATGAGTTTTGTCTGATAAGAATTTCTTGAACTGACCTTTCTCGCATAAAAATTTGAAGATCTCGTTTTTTAATTTGGTAAGGGTCTTTCAAAGTTATGAGTGTGATTCCAATACCATAGATCATGTTCAAATATACATATACAGGGTGTCCTAAAATTCCTGCAAACCGCGGAAATGGTTCCTGCGATTATTTGAAGCGACAATTTACTTTTCAAAAATGGCGTCCGCGGCTTTGTTTAGGAGTCATTGACGAAAAAGACAGACGAATCAGAGCGCGACTGTTAATTGGCCGACTGTGCCAGCATGCGATTAGGTTATGCAATGATTGATCCGTGTTTTTCGTTAATAACTTCTTAAAAAACTGTCAAAATATTACTTCAAATGATCTCAGGAACCTCCCATTTCCGAATGTGCAAAGAATTTTGAGACACCCTGTATACAGGGTGAATCTCCTAACATGACCTCAAATAACTCATAATGTATTCGTTGAACGAAAAAAATGTTTCAAACAAAAGTTGCATGGTATCTACGGGGACGTGCAGTGCTCCAATCTGTTTTATATTACGTTATTTTTTTATTGAGATATTAGGGTCACCTTCAGTTTTTTAAGTGGAATGTCTAATATTTTTTTCGAATTTGGATAAATCATCAAATTTTGCTTTAAAAATTATTACACAAAGTGGGACTTCAAATGAACAATTTCTTAAACAAATTTTATTTTAGGCAGTGTTCGAAGTGCTATCCATTACAGTGCACTTTGAACATCGCTTGAAATCAAATTTGTGTAAAAAATATATATATCAGTACTTACTCATTTGAAGTCCCACTTTGTGTAATACCTTTTTACGAAAAATTTGATGATTTATCCGAATTCGGAAAAAATATAAGACATTTAAGGAACTGAAGGTGACCCTAATGTCTCAATAAAAAAGTAACATAACGTCCCCCTAGATACCATGCAACTTATGATTGGAACATAGCAGTACTTATTCATTTAAAATCCCACTTTGTGTAATACCTTTCTACGAAAAATTTGATGATATATCCGAATTCGGAAAAAATATAAGACATTTAAGGAACTGAAGGTGACCCTAATGTCTCAATAAAAAAGTAACATAACGTCCCCCTAGATACCATGCAACTTATGATTGGAACATAGCAGTACTTATTCATTTAAAATCCCACTTTGTGTAATACCTTTCTACGAAAAATTTGATGATATATCCGAATTCGGAAAAAATATAAGACATTTAAGGAACTGAAGGTGACCCTAATGTCTCAATAAAAAAGTAACATAACGTCCCCCTAGATACCATGCAACTTATGATTGGAACATAGCAGTACTTACTCATTTAAAATCCCACTTTGTGTAATACCTTTCTACGAAAAATTTGATGATATATCCGAATTCGGAAAAAATATAAGACATTTAAGGAACTGAAGGTGACCCTAATGTCTCAATAAAAAAGTAACATAACGTCCCCCTAGATACCATGCAACTTATGATTGGAACATAGCAGTACTTACTCATTTAAAATCCCACTTTGTGTAATACCTTTCTACGAAAAATTTGATGATATATCCGAATTCGGAAAAAATATAAGACATTTAAGGAACTGAAGGTGACCCTAATGTCTCAACAAAAAAGTAACGTAACGTCCCCCTAGATCCCATGCAACTTATGATTGGAATATTTTTTCATGCAACGAGTACCTTACGAGTTATTTGAGTTACTTACACATGATTAGTCAGGATTTTGTTAATCAAGTTAATGAACAGATGTGGTCATAAAATATATGCAAGGGTTTGTCACGAAACAAATGAATAAAGACTCCATAGTCTATTTGCCAGCATTGTTTCCTCATCTAATTTCACGCAAGAGCAAAGAAACCTTTAAAGATGTGTGCTTCCAAGGCTGATCTAGAACAGTAAAGTGTTCAGAAGTGTGTTAATATACAGTTTTCAGATACGATTTTTATTCACACGCAAACACAATGCAAAAATCGATACATTCGTCATCACATCCTATGTAATTATCATGTCGAAGAACTGGGATAGCGGTACTCGAAGAAAAACTAAAGCCGTATACGTTGCTGCTCTGTACAAACTGCTTCACCTTGATGATAGCTCCGCAATTATTAACAGAGTACTGAGCTGTTAATTGCTATCGTGCGACCCGGCGTTGTTATCTGGGCCATCTGCTAGGGTCGTACGGTTGGCTGATGGTATCACATAAAAACAGTATCACAAAGTCTACAAATGAAATTAGCTGGACTCAAAAACCCGATTCACTTGTTCCTCAGTCATTCGAAGTCAAAATTATTAGCCCTCTGCACGCGGAGCTAGTTTGATTCGAAAATAAAACATTTCTTCCGACCTAGAATAATTCCAGTCTATTATCAACTTTTTCATTTTATGGAAATGGAATTGATATTACGCCTCATACAATACTTAAATGTTTAGTATATTGATTAGATAACATTATATATATATAATAATGTAAACAATGTTTTTGGACTCCGTTCGACACCCTGTATGTACAGATTCCAATTCTATATCTAACCCAGACCTAACCTAGAAGTTAACAGGATTCGTATTACAATGATCATTCCGTGATCTCATCAGTTCGAAAGAAAGTTCCACGAAAATAATATGTTCTGCAGTCACACTTAGAACTTTTAATACTTTCACTTAGCCCTTTACAAACTCTTGTTATCTAAACTTACGAGAATAACGTTTTCTTTTACATGAAATGGGGACAAACTAAAGAAACATGTAATATGAACAGCTAGAACTTTTTTTATCTAAAGCCAGTATGCTTTAAGTTATAATACAGATATATATATATATATATATATATATATATATATATATATATATATATATATATATATCACGAAGATGCAGGGGAATTTACAAATTTATAACTTGAATATCGTGTCAGACTGGTGATTAATTTCCTTTAAATCGAGATGAAATTCTATTTTGGTTTTGTTAATGTATAGTTTATTGGAAAACATTCAGGCATACAATAGATATAATTTTTATTCTTTTTTAGTATATTACGAACTGCAAAGAAAGTTTTAATCAATGAAATCGTAAAATAAATCGTAGAACAAGGGGTTAATAAATTGTAACAGATTTTCTTTTCTCGATTTTTTCTACGAAATTTTTAGGGATAAAAACATTTTAATCACTGTAACTGTACAGAAAATGATACAGCAAGGCGTTCGGGTGTTACTAACGAAAAACACAAGTTAATCGGAGCTCCTTTTCTTGTTCATTGTTTTACCGCGACGCTACACCAACACTTCGCTCAGCCCGACTCGGACTATCACGCTCCGTGACCGCACTCTGATTGGCCCGTGTTTTCCGTTAATAACTCCAAAACCGAGGCAGACATTTTTGCAAAGTTAAATGTCACATCAAATTACCTCAGCAACCGCCTTCTTCAAAGAACTCAAATCCTTTTAGAACATCCTGTAGATTACGTAGAACATTCAACTTTTTCTATTTAAAAAAATATATGAAATGTAAAACACCAATCTAAATCTATCTAATCTAATTCTTTGAAGCAGTTGAGGATACAAAATATTCTTTGACGGTTGTGAAACCTTCATTTGCGTTGCACTCCACAACTGATTGCGCACAGATCAAATAAAAATGTGAGTTCTGTGTAAATAACCAATTTTCGACCAGTTTATGGAAAAGATACAGAAAAAGCAGAATTTTATCGACTTTCGAAAATGTTCAAAAAATTTTCAACTGAAAAAGCTAGTAGTCACATCCACGGAACCATTCATAGCGAGGAACGCAAAAGAGTATAACAAACGTGAGCCAAAGGCGATTTACGTTTTCATAGAGTTTAAAAATCTCAATCTGGCAAGAGTACTCTCATCACGTTTGAGAGGGGTTCCAACCCTTCATTAAAAGTGCAAATCACTGGTGCTTCTACCGAAAAATCCTAGCGAGTGAATGACCAAAATCTCACCGACGGTTCATCGGATGATAAATGTTCATAAGTGGGTTCGAAAACTTTGCAAACTGCAGCGAACACGGGCGTTCTTTAAATTCTTCCCACCCGACCGGTGTTGAATCGACGCGCTCGCACGGATTAAAACTTTCGCAACTCCCATAATTTCGAGCATATTTCGAAAATTCATCACGCTCAAGGAGGTCGTGAAAAATTGAATATTACAGAAAATTGGCTTCTTTCGAGCGGCAAAAAGATACCGGATCGTACCGGAAGCCAGAATCGGTTCTGCGTTCTCGGCAAGACCATTTCATTATTTGTTCCTAGCAGAATCAGATGCCAGGCGTACGATTAAATCGTAAACCAGCTAATGCCGTCGTAGTTAGCATTCGCCGGTAATTCAACGATCCGAGCTCGACGTTCCGCTGCTGTGCGATATTCGTTCTTGGCAGGTGGCCAACGAACGTCGTACCCGAAGCAAATGGCCACCACGAAGGCAAGTTCACGTGCCATTCTGGACAGATGTCAGGATGTATGTAATCATGAGCGGAATATATGGTATGTCCCAAGGAATCCGATTGTATCGATAACATTGCAACTCGTTTCCTTTACTTCGTGAACACTAACCGTCTGCAAAACTCATTTACGACGAATATGGTAGTGATCGGCACGATCCTTTTCAATTAGTATCCATTCATACATGCAAAATATTATTGTATTCAAGGTGTGTATGTATGTGCGAATCTTTATGTAAATTACAAATATCCCGACTAGAAATTCAGTTAAGCAGACCGTTAGGTCCGCATTAGGCTAGCCTAATTTCGCGTTAGGTCCTCATAGGGTAGCCTCATTGGGCAGGCATACGGCCTAATTGGGAAAGCCGAATGAGGCCCGCATTAGGAAACGTTTTACGTTTTCACGATTATTTTTTCAATGCCCAAATGTCGCAGTATTAACAACCCGCCAAATTAATTTTAGGTAGCCGGTTTACTGAGCGCTTGCGAGTATTATCGTTTTTGAGAAATCGCGTTTCGTTAACTTGCCTTGTCCCGATGGCTAGACCAGAAAGGCATAATGCCGAGGGCATGAAACTGATCGAAAGCTAGTCAGACTATCCGAAGAACTGAGCAGTGTCATGGTTCTAGTGCAGGAACTCAACTGAGTGTACTCGACTTCCCTGTGAAGCTTCTCTAAAAAATTAGATGGCATTTACAGTTTTGAAGGTGGTTAGGAATGCCTAACTTAGGCTTGTGCTCGGCTATCCCCATTTGGACCATGTATGGCAACTGTTAGGAATGCCTGATTTAGGCTTGTGCTCGGCTATCCCCATTTGGATCATGTATGACACCTGTTAGAAATGCCTAAGTTAGGCTTGTGCTTGGCTATCCCCACTTGGACCATGTATGGCAACTGTTTCCTAACCTAACATAGGCTTGTGCTTGGCCATCCTCATTTAGATCATATATGGCAACTGTTAGAAATGCCTAAGTTAGGCTTGTGCTTGGCCATCCTCATTTGGACCATGTATGGCAACTGTTAGAAATGCCCAAGTTAGGCTTGTGCTTGACTATCCCCATTTTGGACCATGTATGGCAACTGTTTCCTAACTTAACTTAGCTTGTGCTCGGCTATCCCCGTTTGGACCATGTATGGCAACTGTTTCCTAACCTAACTTAGCTTGTGCTCGGCTATCCCCGTTTGGACCATGTATGGCAACTGTTTCCTAACCTAACTTAGCTTGTGCTCGGCTATCCCCATTTGGACCATGTATGGCACCTGTTAGGAATGCCTAACTTAGGCATACACCATTCTTTCCGCATTAAGCCCACATTCGTGTTTAGGCATGCCCAACTGGAATTCTAGTAGGGATTTTGCAACGATTCTGAGCAGCTAAATAAAAATTCGCTTCATCCCTTAATAAACTTTTTACATTGGAAACATTATAACAATATTCTTTGACTTTTTTAAACTTTCACTGTTCTACTTTTTGTCCAACCAATTTCTTCATGAACGCATAAAAATCCAGAGTCTAGTAATAACTATTCAAAAAATTATGTAGAGAGGAATTTTTTTAATTTATCGATAAGCCAATGATGGAACTATTGAATGATCTGTGTAGTTTTTTTAATATCATGTTACTTGGGCAGTGAATAGGCAATTTTAAACTGCGTACGTTTTGAAATTTGTAATAGTCAAATAATAGTAGAAGAGCATGACAGGTACAAGTCGTAATCTCATGGGGCAAGATCTATTCAGTAAGCTGCACGTGAGAGAAGCTCAAGAACATAATGACATACAAATCATTCCTGCGGCTTCATCAGCATGTTCCCTCCATTGAAATGCAACGTCTATTACGATATTTGTCATCTGTGTTTTATCGAGTTACATGATCCTTTATAAATGATAAAATTAGTACGTTAATATTATAAAATACCTGGAAAATATTTCAATTTACAATGGTAGGTTACATTGATTCAATAAATGAATAGTATGAAAAATCTTTGATTGTTTAAGAATAGTTGTTACTGGTAATAATAAATATTTTTAAGAGAATGGCCTTGTACTGCACCTTTTGTATTTTTGGTTTAATCAGAGGTTCCCAATTTTATGTACACCAGTTTTACCGAGTTTTCAATTTAAAATAAATCGAAACTTTTTATGTGCTGAGAATTTAATGATTCAATCTCTTTTCCAGTTAACCAGACATATCAATGTCACGTATTGATCGATATTCAAAATATTCGAACTAAATCTACTTTTATAAAAGTAATTTTGCATTTAAATTAATTATATATTATCCATTCAAATTATGTAATAATTTAATTTAAAACATACCGATAAAATTGTATAGGTATATTTTTCCTTGATCACAATTATTGTTAAAAATATACTTTTCAGGCAATAAATTTAATAAACAAGGCGGTGAATATTAATCTGCTAGCAGTAAATATACCGTAACATGATGCAAATTAATCTTATTGGACATCCGAACGTCTTTCTGTAAGGTAATGCAAATAAGATGTTGCTTTAATGGTAAATGTATTTACAATTTGTTTTCAATGTTAATGCACGAACCGCTTTATGGGCCGCAATCAAGCAGTAATCAATTTATTTTTTCTTTTTCCCGTATTTCTGTTTGGTTGCTTTTCCTGTCTCTTTGCAACCTCATTCACTCTCAGAAAGAGAACAAGACGAAAAAGGAAAGGAGCACTTCGTTCTGAAGCTGCTGCAGGACTCATCAGTAAGGCAATTTAGGACATTCTGCTTTAGACACGAAGTTATTCAATGATCAGTGAAAGAATCAATAAATACGAATAATTGGCAGCCCAGGTAGTGGTGGATACAGTTTAGGACAGAATATCTGCAATAAAATTATGCTGCCAAAGAAAAATGTATTTCTATGGCAGTGAAGTAATCCAATAAAGATATAAAAGCCCACAGAATTTCCAAGTGTAGTTTTAACTAACATTCTTTTATTACTCATTTTTGCAATTTATAGTATCGAATTGATAGAATAATACAAAATCAGTGTAACCAAAAAACGAATATTCTAAATTAAAATGATTTTGTTTCTCTGTGTGAAACTAATATTATATTATTCACTCAGAAAATGAATGAAATTTATGTTACTTTACCAGAAAGTTTAGAACATGACGTGCATGAAAAATTATAAAATTTTAATTCTAGCAGTCGTCAAATTTTTTGGTTCAGAGTGCTTGCACGGAAATAGAGTCCGCAATTTTGAAAATTACAAACCTGAATACTATTGAGAAGTCATCAGCGAAAGATATAGTGGCGGACAAAAGAAAGTTTACAATTGGAATTTCATAACACTAGGTAGTTTTTAAAATGTTGATAACATTAATGAATACAAGATGACAATACCCTTTGCACTCAGAGCTATTTTTACTCTGCAATTAAATATTTTTCCTACATAGAATAATTCCGATCTATATTATTTTCCATTTAATGGATATGAAATTGATATAATACCTCATAAAATACTTTTAATATATTCTGGAACATTCTCACCACTAGACTGCGGAAGTCTATTTTCCAATTTTTTAAAATTCTATTTTTAACGGAAATAGCTTTGTGAGTCCAAAACAAATAAAAGTTGTAAAACATTCTGTCGAGTTATATATCCTATCCTTTTTTAAAGATTGCTGTAAGCTCTAAATGCATAAAGATTCACAATCTACTCATCACACCGGGAACCAGATAATTCTCACTATCCACGGTTCTCCCACTATGAAATAGAGCAGCGGTCCACTATCGACCTAACTCGTGTGCTAGGTCGATGGGCATGATACCCCTTCACCTTAGCTCAGCCTCCACATAGAGGGGGCTATTCTTCTTTGCCTATGCTGGAGAGAAAAGTGGGGATAGGACCCACAACTGGCCAGAATTAGAAGTACCCACTCCAGCTTTTCTCTCCACAACGCTCCTTCTTATGGTGATGTCTATGTTCTCGATATGAATGAAAGAGAGCAGCGGTTCACTATCGACCTAACTCGTGTGCCAGGTCGATGGGCATGATACCCCTCCACCTTCGCTCAGCCCCAAATAGTGGGAGTTGTCCTCCTTTGCCTATGCTGGAGAGAAAAGTGGGGATAGGACCCACAACTGGCCAGAATCACCAGTCCCCACTCCAGCTTTCCCTTCTACAACGCTATTCCTCATGCTATCGTCTATGTTTTCGATATGAATGAAAGAGAGCAGCGGTCCACTTCCGACCTAACTCGTGTGCTAGGGCAATGGGCATGATACCCCTCCACCTTCGCTCAGCCTCCAAATAGAGGGGGCTATTCTTCTTTGCCTAACTGGAGAGAAAAGTGGGGATAGGACCCACAACTTGCCAGAATCACCATTCCCCACTCTAGCTTTTCTCTCCACAACGCTACTTTTTATGCTGCTGCCTATGTTCTCGATATGAATGCTATGCCTTACTTCAAAAATTAAATATAATTCTATTCTCTTCCATAACCAATATAATATACAGAATTGCTGCCCCAAAATCAAAGTTCAGGTAGTGAAGATGGTGGTAGTTTTGTCCGTTTGTTCCGTTCTCAGGACATTATTTTAAGCGAAACACTCTGCTCCCCTCGAAGCTCACCGGGGATGATTCCGCGAAAATATTTAATTTTCTAATCGATACAGACGCAAGTTACATTTGTTAAAAACGAATCGTCATGTTTGTTTTAGGGTGAGCGTATAGATTTAAACCGTGTGCAGTCTGAGAAAAATTAATTACGAATGATGGGCCGCCGGCTGGTCAATTTTTCCGAACGAACAAAGACCGAAAGAAAGCAATCCATCAGTTCGAAATAACGAACACGACGCTGGGGAACTATCGCATCGTCCCGATGATACTCGAAACGATCAAAGAGAGCGCTGGACCCGTGAAAACGCTGATAGCAATCTATACGTTTCCTTGTATTTCCCGGCTATCCGGGCTCGTCGTTCCACAACGAACAGGTAAAGAAAAAGTCGGATTAAGATTGGAGAAGGAAGGATCGGCTGAAGAACAGTCGGATTGTGCTCCAGAAGACACCGATGGCCCGACCTATTCAATAGGTCCCGCCTCTAGTACAGAGGTCCGTTTCTTTTAGTATCGTTTCGACTTTCCCGGTAGATAAAATCGCGTTTACGTTTAGCCGCCTCTCTTTCTCGAGAAGGAGAGGAAGCAGAAGAAGAGGAAGAAGGGGTGTTCAAGGAAACGATTGCTGGTGAGCGTACACTCCGTTCAGATCGCTGCGTTTTCACCTAGTCTTTCACGTTGGCAGAGTAAACGACCGCCGTTGCATAGAACGATTCATTCGCCGTTACCGAGCGAAACCGTTCACAGTTTAATCGTACGTTTACGCCTTATAGGTCAAACTCGGACAATGTTAACACTTTATCTACCAGAAGCCTAATAACAGCCTTCTCAATGTCTGCGCTGTGTCAAGAGGGAGGTTAACATGTTCGCTACCAGCGCGTCCCATATTTGCGCGCAGCTACTACCATTCGGCATTTCGCGAGCAGAAAACTAAATTAGTTTTACGCAAGTTTTTAGTTAAAGCCACCGCGCATCACGTAACATCCACTGGGTTAATTAGATTACTTTTTCACGCGAGCTTTTTTGTATTGCCCCCGGCATATGTGTTCGGTTTAATCAAATGTTGCGGAGAGAATAATATCGAAAAAAATTAGATTGTGTTAGGTGAGATCGGGGCTAAAAGTTCCGACTTTTATAATAGTTTCATCTTTAACGGGTAATTTATTGTTAAATTTGTTGTAATTTCAAATTCTAAGCTTAAAATTAACATATTGCGATATGTTCTTATTTATTTGTCTAACTAAAGGTATTTTGAAACAGACAGATTTGGTTGATAATAAAGTTCGTTATAGCAATTGTTATCTACGAAATCCCGACAAAAAATTGTCCAAGTCAATAGTGAGAAGCACAAGTTAGATAAAAACGTGTTTTCTTTCTTAATAATTTTAACGAATTGTGAGTAATATAATAGTATCCTCACAATATTATTATTATTATTATTATTTATTTATACAAACCGAAATCCTTTTATACAAATGTATGACAGAAAACAAAAAAAAAAGAAAAAACACAGTAAAAAATCTTAATCCTAAGTCTTAATCTAAAATTACCCAAATCTGGACAGAACAAAACAGCAAATAAGGGTAATATTATCTAATAGTACAGCTCAATTTAGTTTTAAAAGACTGTTACGAGCCATAAAAGAAATCAATACTATTAAAAAATTTATTGCAGATATTAATAATGCGATTTACCGGATTAATTGCACCATATGAAGATTTGGATTTGGTTATTTGAAATCCTGATCTCGTTCAATATAACTCTTCTACCCCTGTTGTGTTTATAATTTCATGTATTCTTATTAGCATTTAGTGTTACTTAAAGCATCTAGGGTTGGGTAGTCCTAGTGTTAAGGATGTTCTGGAGGTACAATGAGAGACGAAAGTACAAGAAATTCGAAATCCATCAATATATTGCCAATGAAAGCCGTTCACGAGTATATTTTGCATTAAAAAATAGATTAATTTAAAAAGCTTTCGTTTAATTAATGAATTTCATGTTATATTTATTTTTTAATCAAATTGTCTTCATGTTATAAAAAATTGTAAATGAATTTTGTGAATAATTGTACCTTCCGAATAGTAGCTATATTCAGTGGGCTACAGTATTATCGCATTTTCATGCTAGTTAGATGACAACACGATAATTTTGAAGTCTTGTAACAGTTTATAATTTTTTGCTCTGTAACTGTTTAGTGTATCCTATTAAATTTTGAACATAATTAAATTGAACATAATTTTTACTATATATAAAAAAACTGGAGTTTCTAGTTGCGTTTTTTCAAGGTTTATATAGGGTTTGAAGTGGAATTTTATGAATTCTCCATAAGAAGACGTGTTAAAATGTGCAAACTTTAAGTTGCTATAAATATTAAACGGTGTACTGAATCTAACTCAAACTTTGGTAATTGCATTAATTTAGTAAGAATTATATCTTGTCAAATTTGCAAAAGTTTTGTTGCCTTTTTATATAGCTCCAGAACATCCTTAAGAGTATTGGGTAGTTCTAATGTTCAGAGATTTGAGATTGTTCTATTTCATTGAATTCAAGATTAACGTTCTTCGATGATTGTTCGAACTATATCCAGCGTGACAGTAAACTTTTAGAATATCCGATATTTAATATTTGTAAGTTTCTACGTTGCACGAGTGGCGCAGATTGGCCTACAAAAGCGTCCACGTTTTATCAAGGTGTATTAATGTTTGCACAGTGGCGACAACTTGGTCATCTCGATCGAGAAGAAAGTAATCCTCGAAGAAATAAACCACCATTCTCACGAATACATTTCTCGAAGTAAGGTTTGCATTTCAATTCGTGTAAGCGGCTGAATCTCAAAGTTCCGAATCCAATTTTCGTGAGCCCAAGTAAGATGATAGAACGACTCAAGAGAAGTATGAAGCGGACGAGCTACGAGGACAGAGTTTTACATACGTACTATCGATTCTTGGTTAGGTTTACAACAGCGTACAGCTGTACCCCGCTAAATTCGCACACTGACCTTTCTCGTATTCATGTGCATCTAAATGTTTCTTCCTTATTTATTACTGGGTTCGCAAGAAAATCTTCTCGAATGTTTCAATGCTTATTGTTTTACTCTGTTCAATTGTAATCAGTAAAATATACGTGTCTTCTATTCTACCATGTTGCGCCGTCTTGCAGTGTCTATATTTTGGTTTAATATCTATTCCTGCAAATAATATCATCGATAGACTGTAAAGGAAAGTACGAAGACTTTGTAGGAAATAATATTATGTTTTTTAGTCAATTTTTGCGATACGAACGTTGTCGCTGTCATAGTAATCTCTTCGAAGTTATACTTAGTTAGGTACAGTTGCAGGTTTATGAAAAAGATGGTAATAAAAGAGTTCAATATATGCACAAGGTTTTCCATTGAGAAATGTTAATTGAAGTTATAAAAGACGCTGTTCTTTTAGAGTAAACGCTTTTCACAATTTACAACTTTGTAAGATTTACAATTTTTTATAATTAACAATTATTTACAATTTTACTAACAACGTGTGTCGAAGAGTGACAACTCTAATCTTCAACAAATAATAGTGCAAAAATTAAAATTTCACTTCTTAATGGAAGATCTTGCATATGTAGAACAAGGAATTACTATCATACAGTGTCTGATAAAAAGACATCACACCTGGTATTTCTCTATGTCTTCTAAGATAAACAAAAAGAATGATCGTTTTAGATCTCGTATACGTTGATCATTTTGTATAAAATATCTGTGAAATATTAATATGTTCGCATTAAAAAATTACATTTGCGTAGAGAATGATAAACTATTTTAAAAGAACAGTCCTTTTAGTGATTTAAAAAAAGAAAATATTTCTGTATCTGGTCAACAATTTTGGAAACAACAAAGTGATGACTTAAACTATTCCCAACGTACTTAACATAATTTTTCTTTTCTATCGATCGTAAATTGATTTAACAAAGAATAATTAAGTTAACATAGTTAATTTTCAGCAAAATTATTTTGTACATACGATTGTATTTTTAGAAACAATAATTATACAATTTACAAAATTTGGTAACTACTATCGTTCAATGCTAAAACATTGAAAATAAAATGATCGATCATTAAATCCAGCATTAACTAGGATTTAACGAACGAAAATAATAAAAATCGATTCACGATGTAATACCATTGGTTGAAAGCTATCGATTATCGCTTAGAAATGTTTTATTGGAGAATAAAAATTAAACAAGAGGAAAGGAAACGTCTCCGGCATCTTCCAGATTTTTATCATCAAAATAAGTCAGGGAAGTTTGAAGTAAACTGATCCAGTGGTTTCTCAGATATTCTAGCCGCCGTTTTTGAAAATGAGACTTCCAGAGAATACGTGTTCAAACTTTTCAGAGCACCAAGTACGAAGGACACTTTCGGAAAACCTACTTTAACTGTAACTTCGTCAATTTTACTGGAATTAACTTCAAAGAAATATTTCTAAGGTGTGCTTTAAGAAAATACCAAACATTTTCAAGTTTTCCATGTAGGTGTAGCTGTGTTATTCGTGTGGGTATATCGGCTTTAATAGAGAAACGTTGACTGCTTCGAACTAGTGAAACGCTAACAGCTGGTGTTTAAGCTTCATTTTGTTAGTTTGCTGTATCGAACTTGTGTTCCACACTTCGGGACAATAAGATAGCACACATTAAAATTGAGTTTAATGTAATGTAATGACTAGACATCGGGTTTCAAAATTGAAGTAAAAGTAAAAGTTTTCTATCTGAACTGCAACGAACTGGAGTGAAATAGACATCTGTTTTCTACCTTAATATGTTCGATATTATACAATAATAGGTTCAAATAATATTAAAATCAAATCAAATATTGAATATAATAGGTTGAAAATGATATACCAGTCTTTTAAAATTCTTCCAACGTTTCTTGCTATTTTGAATTACATCTACTCATGTTCCGTCTAATTACAGTAAAGACCCAAACGTTGTCTAGGCCTACCCACTCCACTGCCTGTCAACGCTGTGCCGCGCCGCAGGGCGACAACAATTGTTGTGTCAACGACTCAATTAATCAAATTTTAATTATTTTTTCATCGGACTATTAAATACGTATTTCTGGCATTTTTCTGATTAAAACAAAACCAAACACGATATATCACAATTGATCGAACCAGTGCGCTGAAATCGTTAAAACTTTGTTAGCAATTATCTCCGATGAGGGCATTGAGGGGTTACTGTATAAGTGATCATATTTCTAAAAGCGTATTACGTTTATTTATTTAGATGCTGCGCAAAATTCTGGTAAGGGATAGTAGTAATAAAATGCAGAGAGTATTCTTGATACTTTATTTCGTGAATGCCGAATTATATACGATACTCTCGTTATTGGGACATTCTTTTGTTATGTTTGTCACGCATTTTGTTCGAAGCTCCAGATTTTACAGCCTTCTTTCTCTTTTGAGGACGCGGTATTTTCACAATATCTCAATATTTTCTGCTT
This sequence comes from Lasioglossum villosulum, assembly GCA_963971365.1. Taxonomy (NCBI): domain Eukaryota; kingdom Metazoa; phylum Arthropoda; class Insecta; order Hymenoptera; family Halictidae; genus Lasioglossum; species Lasioglossum villosulum. Next base: position 43,629,088 of record OZ020495.1, on the reverse strand, counting down.
TCCAATATTAATTTTATGTTTCTGGTGTTACCAACATCTAAATCACGTTCCCAGCTCTCCGTAGACTCTTAGATCACTGTAATCGACCAACTCGTTCCGAAGATACAACTGAACTGAGCGCGCGTCGCGCCCACACAAGCCCAAATTAAGACCTCCATGCGTAGTGCAGTAATGTCACCGCCCCCCTCTCCGCTTATAGTTACCTAAACCTTATACAGTAGTGTCGCGATAGTTGTCGCAGGAGCTGTTGTCTGGAGCGACAACTTCCAAGACAACTGCTCGTCTTTTGATTCATGACTGGCCTCTACAGTCTACCGCGCCGAGGCATCAATCGAAAGCCGAACGTAGAGAAGGACAGAATGATTTCGTGGCCGAGCGTGTCGCCGTCGCCGGCACAGATCAAAGCCCCGTGTGTTCTCACAATGTAATGCCAATTAAAAATGCTTTATTTATTGATTTTATTGGCTTATTCCTGGCAAAATTCTGATTAAAACAAGACCAAACACGGTATACTTTGGCCTATCAGTGTTTAATTATAAAAATATTATAATATATTATTATATTTTATATATATACTAAATATATTTATATATTTAGTATAAATATTTAATAATATATTTATTTATACTACTAAATAAAATATTATAGTAAATATAAACTAAATATTATATACTATTATTTATATTTATATACTATTTTCCTACTCAATACTCATTAATAATAAAAATATTATTAATATTTATTAATCATTAATAATAAAAAACTAAAATTCACTAGTAGGCATTGCGGCAACTATCGTGTACAGCTCCTGCGACAACTATCGCGACATTACTGTAGTTATTGCACACGAGGCCTTCCAAAGTACACAATTAAGGTCGATTCATATCATGTCACATGTCAGTTCCGAACGTCCGTCAAAATAAACTTACCCAGATTTAAGTGAAACTGTCCGCAACCAAGAGTGACTGTCCAAATTATCTCTCGAGCGGGTTGACAGCTCCTTGCTGTGCATGGGACAAAAAAAAATGTTTTTATGGGCTGCACAATTATTGGACTGACTGATGAATCGACCTTTATTGGTCGCGGCAAAACCTTACACGACACCAAGAACGAACCATAAGATGTTCATTCGCATTCACGTCAAAATTTATTGTCCACTTGACTGAGAAACTCTGAAAAAATGTAAGATGTGCTATCTTCTTGTCCTGCAGTGTAGCTGACAGCTGAGAGAATCTGGAGCTATCGCGCATTTTGTCCCACTGGCACAGTAATTATTATGAATTACTTGGTGAATAGAAGAGAAGGGGAAAGAATCCTCTGTCAGAGAACGACTGACGGTTCGTTAACCTTGTTCGAGACACAAACTTCTGTTCGAGTTTTTCTTTTTTTGCAGAAACGCTACACTGGACAAGCTTCTTTGCGTGCCTGTGTACTTAAAAGCTTATCGATTAAGCTGTACAAGTAACGAGAGTATTTCGTGACTGGAACAAATAAAGAGGCTGAACATGTTACGCTTTGCAAGTTCGGCGGAGCGAGATGCACATACATAGCTCGTCAAATTATTGTTAATATGCGTTCGAGCGAGATCCGAAATTCATAGAGAGTCAAGACGTTTCCGAATCCACCTGAGTAGGTAGCTTATGCCAATATTGCAGGAGCATGTTTTAATCCTGCGTTTCCCGGAAGATTCAACCCTCTAGTCGATTATATTCAGTCCCGATTCATTAGCAATTACAATTTTAACCTGCTAGCTCGGATAACTCTCGACGCATTGAATATTGAATTATTTCAGAACCGATCAAGATTGATCGGTATCAGTTTCATCCCAATATCTACCTCTTGCTTAGAGTCTGCTGGGGTAATCACTCTTACTGCCTTATCTTATATATTATTTTAGTTTGCTTCAGAACTTCGTTTTTCTTCCTTGTCCTTCTCAATTATAACTAGACTGTGGAACTTTATGCAAAATAAAAAAGTTCTTCTTCAATTACAGGAACGCTATAAAAACTGTTTTTCTCCAACTATTACAATTTTAATAGACTGAAAAGAACAAATGGACACTCTTCAATTGTCTTAATGTTTTTACTGTTTTCAATTACATCCACCCATTTTTGTCAAGAATGCATAAAATCCGCAGTCTAATTATTACATTTAATAAACTAGTGTTTAATTTAAGAACATGTGTATTGCTTTTACTATGAATATTTAAGTTTTCAATACTTTTTTGGTGCTCTCGAAGGTTGCAACATAAAACTGCATACTTATGTTACATTTCATAAAATACTAACTAATCGTACCTAGCACAACATATGACTGGTACACACAGGATATTTTATAAAAATGATAAGATTAAATTTATTTCAATATCTCACGATTTTTACAGCTGTTTGTAATTGAATGAAGAAATTTATTTAAGAATTTCTAATTGAATTGTATTTCAATAATTATGAAATAAAAATGGCGTGTTACAGTTACGTATACATTTGTTATTTTATTATGTTAAAATATTTGGTGACATGTTCAACGTGTAAACAAATATGCTTTTATGCAACTGAAAAATATTGCAATTGATTTATTTTGATCCTTAGAGATACTTACAAGATCTTTGTAAATTCTATCATCACTTATCAAAATTCACAATACAAATTATACACGAATATTTATGTGATTCTTTACATTTGCAATTACGTGATAATGCCAAAGTACAAATTTTATGTAACGTTCCATTTGGAAATATGCATATTCCATAATGAAATTAATTTAAACTAATAATCATTATGTGTATAATTTATTGTGATCTGAATTATATTTATAATGAATAAACAATTATGTTTCTGTATGTGCTCGTATATTATATTTTACTAATCTATCTACGTATTTGGCAATATTTCATGTGCATAAACATTCGCTGTATAGCAACAAGATTTTCAAAATCAATCGTGTACATTAAGCTAACTACACATCTAATTTATATGTATATAAGATTGACTGTTGGATAAAGTTAGAACATTTTTAACCAACGAAAACGCTGTATATTTACAATTTTACTAACCACACGTTGAAAAGCGTCAACTCTAATCTTCACGAATAAAACATAGCGCGAAATTTCAAATGGAGGACCTTTTATAACGTGCAGGAACTTACATTCGTCATAATAAATACTCTTACTGCTTTCATTGAACTTTGAGAAGCTGCGGCTGCTATGTGCAATATTTCAGTATTTAACTTCTGAAGTAAAACTTCTCCGTAAAACATTTTCTCCTGGCGATTCCAAAGTGCTTAAAACAAGATATTATTAAAAAGTTATAAATTCTTGGATTATGTTAACTCGAAGTATTAACTTTGCAGAAGGACGTGCACACTATTAAATTGATGCACATGAATAATCGTTGCATAGTTTGAAATTTACAGTAGCTTGGAGCTTACCCTGATGATATATATCGCTATTTGTTCCTTTCACATGTGCTTGAAGGTCTGTCCAGACGATTCCAAAAAAATGTTAACTTGATTCCGGCGTTAATTAACTCGTCGAGAGCTACTGCATTAATAGTTCACTAAGTACCTACGTACCCGGCGCGAGTTTTTAAAATTAAATTTTCTTAAACCGAAGCCACGTAGAAAAAATTCCATACAATTCCATGCACCATTGAAATGTAATTCCACAGCACGTACTAATGGAATAATTCCACAATGGAAGGAATTTAAATCTACCTGAAAATATATTCAGATTCTCCATTAATTCATATTCTCAGCGATATATCATGCTGTGCGGAATGCTGTTCTAACAACAATCTGTATTTAAAAAAAAAACTCCGCTGCGTTGAAAGAAGCAATACTTTATATTACACTCTGCTTTAATAAATTTGCATTTTCTAATTACTTTGGAAAGAGCAGTATTTTATATTACATTTGCATTTTTTAATTGCTTTGAGAAGAGTGGCAGTCTACATAACACTTTGTTTTAATAGATTTTGCATTTTGTATTTGTAGTTTAAATTACAATTAAGATATGCAAACTCGTTTGAGAAAATGTTAACGAAAAAGGAATTTTTCGAATATCAGAATAACGTGTATTTTTGGAGCAGTTGTGTAAAAGATTATCATGATGTGTAATTTATTCTGTACCTATAAAATTTCGTCGCCCCAATTTTATCCGCATGTGTACTTACACAACAAACTTACCATATAATAAATTGACTGCTTCAAGGTAAATAACGTTTGCATTTTCAAAATCCAAAGGGTGGGCTGAAATCATGAAAAATTTGTTAGCAACTATATACGATCGACATAAGGAAATATACAGGGTCATCCGTTTTTAAACGGACAAACGTAAACCAGCTATAAAGAACCCCAAACGGAACAAGTTTTACCCCTGCCACTTTTTTTGTTTCGGCCTTGATTCCTAGAAAATTGCAGAAAACCATAATTTTTTAGTTCACAGAAACTTGAATATCTCAGGACTCCAGTGATGAATCTTGATGATTTTTTCTTTGTTTACTAACTTTGGTTCGTAAAAACGTTCAGTTTTCGAGAAAATAGTTTATGTTAATTTTTGAAAAATCTTAAAATTTTGAATTTTGTTATTTTTTGTCTTGAATTAAACGGTTGATTACGCATAAATCCAAGTTTTTCGAAGTTTTTTCATTCAGACTCCACGACGTGCCCTATGCAAAAAAAAACAAAGATCCGAAGGTCATACAAAAATATTTTGTTAACAAAAAAGATGCCCCTATTTATTTTAAACCAAACAAAGGAAAAATCATCAAGATTCATCACTGGAGTCCCGAGATATTCCAGTTTATGTGAACTAAAAAAATTGTGGTTTTTTGCAATTTTCTAGAAATCAAGGCCGAAACAAAAAAAGTGGCAGAGGTAAAACTTGTTCCATTTAGGGTTCTTTATAGCTGGTTTACGTTTGTCCGTTTAAAAACGGATGACCCTGTATATTTTATAATGTAAAGACTATTTTGAATAAAGGCGCAGCAATTTTTAGTGGTGCCCCTCTGAGTCATCACTTGAGTGCTAAGGCCCAAATAATTGCTAAGTCTCCTTATCAATTTGTGCATAATACTTGGCAACAGTAAGTGATCAAGACTTGTGTCCCCACTCAACCTTCCCCTTCTATGAAGCTACTCCTTCATCCCTGTTGCCAAACTGTTCTTCAGCGTGGAGGTTGGTTACACTGATAAATACCCTAGAATCAGAGCCTTAATTCGTGCCCCCTCCCTTCATGAGGCGACTCTGCTTCCACTTTCAATCTAACCCGTGTGCCAGAGTGATGGGCACTTGATACCCCACTTTTCCACCCCTGTTCCGCAGCTAAGTAGAAGGAGCAACTCCCCTTTGCCTAAGCAGGATAGGAGCAGAGTGGCCAGACGAGTCCGACCTTGGAACTCGCGAGGGGAATACAGTACTCCTTCTCTGATGACCAGCAATATGCGCAAGCGCGAAGGGAAACGAGTAAGGCGCATGGGAGACACATTGCGCAAGCGCGCATATTGCTGGTCATCAGAGAAGGGGTACTGTATTCCCCTCGCGAGTTCCAAGGTCGGACTCGTCTGGTCACTTTGGATAGGAGAGTAGTTGGTATGAAAGAACAGTGCCCAATCTTGTTTTGCTTGAGATTGTATTTGTAACCAGCAGGACCGGCTACACCCGACCATAAGGCATGAGAATCCACCTGCAGGGAAATTAATATTTCCTCAATCTCCGTATAAGTTTCGTCAACCGCTTGCGACCATCTGAAAGGTTCAGGGATCCACATACACATCTGCAAGTGGCATTTGTCGCTAACTCGGGAATAAATGTGTTGTAATACGTAGCTTTTCCAATGAATAGTTCAAGGACCTCCGGCGTAGTGGGCTTAGGATCGCGAGCGGCTCGTATTGCTTCAGTGTGCTTGTCGGATTTGTGTATACCCCTTGCGTCGATTTTCTATCTCGAGAATTCTACGGCCCGGGCGCTGCATTTCTCCTGGTTAAAACAAATACCATGATGTCGGAGCTGTTCCAAGAATTCTCCGAGCATTTTAAGCAATTCCTCTAAAGAATCTCGCGAAAAGGAGCAAATCATAGAATTACGTACTGTTTTATACTTCGAGTTACTTTTCCGAGTCGACGTAGTCAAATTGCCGGATTATTTACGGTACCGTATCGTGCCCTAGTCTGCCGAATTAACTCATGTGTATTCAGTGTTAGTGCCGCGCTGAATTTTTCATCGACCGTTAAACGCGAGTAAGCATCTCTAATGTGATGGTAGCAAACGGCTTCTCTTCATGTCATTGAAAATCTGTTTGGCCTTCGGGATCGGACGTTTATCCGCAATCAGTTCTTTGGCTTAACCATCGCTGTTTAGTCGTGCACTTGCCCGAATGATTGGACTAGCGCAGCTTGTGTAAAGGACACTCTTGTGCGTGTCAGCCTGCACCATCGACACTGACGTTAACAGAGTCGACCAAACATATTTGTCATGCCTGGACCTCAGATTCTGTCTAATCGCTCGGAAGGAGACTAGTTGCCTTTAACTTAACTGCTTCACCGTAACTAGTTGACTGACTCTCTTTGCTCGAGTCTCTATGCAGCTGTTACGTATGCAGGCTTTGCTTACCTGACTTTTTGCTCCTTTCCTGAAACCACGTGTCCATGTAGGAGGTCCGGCTCGCATTATATAAATAGACAGTTTTCCCCTTTTTGGAAAGTACATGCAAATCTTACCAACGTCTGCCAGACTTTCCATAGCCCCTACTACCATTTTTATAAACAGTTTTCTAGTATGTAAAGGGCTCCAGCTAGTCCATTTTGGGTTGAAACGCGTTTGTTAAAGGCAAGTCGGATACTCTACACCCACATTTCTCAGTGCGTCATATCCGAGAGCTCGGGAATTGTACTGATATTGTACTTTTACTAGACATCTGAGAGTCTTCAATCTTATTCTCCAGATCCATTTAGTATTCCAGTATCTAGCAAATCATCCCACTTCGATAAACCTTTACCACCCGAGGTTTATCTTCAATTCTTTTAGGAAGTTACGAGAGCCGACCTTTCCTAATACCTTACTCTTACCTGCCTAGTGGACGACCCGGTGGTGAAACAGACACCGGCTAGTTCATGAGACCAAACCTTGGCCACGTCTTATCCGCCAGTCCTCGGCTCGTAACACAGCTAACCTCGCTGCGCGTGGGGTGTCCCTCTGTCCAGCACTTTAGAGCACTGGAAACGCTATCCCCTACATCCTTACAATTCTGGAAACGAGTCTACTCCTTTAATTGGTAGTGCAATTAGAAAAGAGTGATAGACTAAGGGCAAACCGAAGTCTGTCATCCAGGTGCTTATATGTAGTATATGTTACGTCCTGGGATGCTAACTTTTAAGTTGCTCCGGATTTCATATCCTCTATTTAGGCAGCATTGGACCAATCAAATTTTTACTGTTCCTCTGTCAGTTTCGGAGTGGCAGTTAGTCAGTGAGTTTCTAGTAGGGAAAAGAGTCCAACCCAATTCACTGCATGAACAAAATCCACTCTCGCCCAAACAGCGAGTCATACCTTGCTTTCAATAACGTACAAGTCAAGCCTGCGTATTGTTGAGCCCAGCTTTACCCTAACGGGCATACGTTCGATCACGTTCAAACGATGCTTTGAATAGCTCACGAACTGCTTTTGTGTTGGTCTTAAGTGGCAATTGGGTCAGACTTTGCGCAACGTATTACTGCCGTTAATGCCCACCGGTGATTCTGTACCTAATTCCATATTCTGGCACTCTATTTGCACAATAAGAATTTGTTCGTTTCGTAGGAACTGCCTCATCTGCTATTTGTTGAATTTAGTGACTTATTCGTAGATCTGCACATCTTTGGAAGGTGTCTCCTTCCGCATCCATTGCACGTCGTGTCCAGGTCCGGACATTGAATGCGCTAATGAGTCTCCCCATCCGTAGCATGTGTACAACACAGGTCACCGTTTATTTCCATTAACATGCTTCGATGGAATATAATGTGAGGTTAGGGACAACAATTGCTGGCATCGCATACGCTACGCCATTGCTGCAAACGCGGTCTCAAAAGGAGGTTAGGCTAGATTGATTATATGTCTCACGATGAAAAGATATCTATTTTATCCGACTGTAAAATTTAGAGAAGATTGCTCATATCACTAGGATAAAGTAACCGAATAAAAGATTTCTGCTAGTACGAGACCCTGCTTATCTCGGATACAGAACCCTTGAATATAATGCATACTTATTTATCATATCATCAACGTGAATAATCATAATTACTCTTTTTCCACCCTCACCGAAAATAGAAACAAACACTGGCTCTCATGTTGGAAAGCCCATTTCTGAAATCTTTCAAATCTTTAACTTGTTTCAACAGAATATATATAGTACCTTTAAACATATTATAATCTGTAACATTTAATAAAACTGTTCTGAATCGAGAGTAATGATTTTATTGAAAATAGATTACAAAGGCAACTTTACCCTATTGATCGTGTGGTAGTCTTGAAAAGTGACACCCCGAATGCTACAATAATTTAATTAATAACGAAGATAATTGCATACAACTCATTGTGTTGTCATAAACTACAGCCACACGTGTATTCAAAATTCTTTAACACTTGAGCCTAACTATTTCCGAATAGGAATATCCCATTAATGTTACTGGCCTCACCGAAGTAGTTGCAGAGTTCATACGAAGCTACAGGCGCCGGTAAATCAAGTGTCAAAGTTAGTTTATTATTCGCCTGGCCTAATCCATGGGATGCATTCGAATTCGAGTGTGTATGAGTAAGGCGAATCATTCCTCAAGGGATTAGAAGGTATTGGTACCGGCGATCCTGCTATAATTCTGGCCGTGTACTCGGATCTCTTCAGGGTCTCCTTCAGCGACACGATAGAACGGAGGTATCCCTGTGGGTAGCTTGTCTTTACCTAATGTTCCCACAACGAGCTTCACAATTCCGTTGGTCTCCTCTACAACCGCGGTTTTGGTCAGATATTCCCATTGGCGATACCTATAGCCGTACTCGGTCTCTCAATTTCTCTAGCGCTTGGCCCGCTCTCGGTAAGACTTCCGGAATAAGCGTGGACAATATACTGCCGTGTGACCTCGTAGTCGTCGACAAGTGCGGTGACAGCGACCTTACTTTGTCAGCCAAATATCCATTCCGTCAGCAACTCGCGTGTCCTGTCTTATGGATGCGAGTAAGACCTCGTTCCTTTTGCACGGTTCAAGCAGGTCACGTCTCGCCTACTGTGTCAGGTTGACAAGTTGCCTAGACAGAGATATGTGAATTCGATCGACGCGCAGTGGGCCAGAATCGCATAAACTTCGCAAAATTTACGTCAAAATACACTGGTGAAATTACTTCTGGATACTAAATTACGATTTTTCTATCATCTTTGAGGCATGGCATTGTTGAAGTCTGCTGAATCGACTTTCTTAATTATTAATTTTGAAAGCTTCATTATTCTTGGACACTTAACAATTTTATCAAAACATTCGAATAATTATGGAGGCTGTGAGATTGAATGTATCCGAATGCACGTTCGAATGAAGTCTTCGAAAAGGATACCAGCAGCCATAATACAGATGACCATCGTATTCGGATAACTCGAGCATTGTGTGTTTGAAGTAGGCTGAAGAGAGCTATTGTGACCATTGATAAACCCCGGGCCTCCTAGTTCGTGAAAAAGAAAATAGTATGTGTCTATATGCCATTCCCTAGAGTTAGGTCTGTGCACCTGACCTCGTACGATCGAAAACGACAAAGTCGAACGAGCTCAAACAGCTGAAGAGGCCCTGTGTGATCCGAGAATTGTATAAAAGTAATTCGGGGATTGATTCTGTCATTCGACTGTTCATATCTTGAAATTACATTTTTAAACACGAATACTGTAAGTGAGGACTTATTCTAAAGAGGAAGGTTTACGATTTCTGCTCACGATTTAACGAGGTTATGTTTACATTTAATAAGCTTATTTGTATCGATCGTATTATTGTTAAACACAATTGTTGAATGATATCGGCGCTACGATCGTTGAAAACAAAAATAAAAATTAACTAAGCAATTTTGCTAATTATCAAAAAATCGACGTTTCGGTCACTAGTATGGACCATTTCCAAGATTAAATTGAGATTGCGTCTGTAAGAAAAATAAGAAAATATTTAAATGATAACTTTAAATTTTTCACAAATAATTTTCAACTCACTTGCTCAGGTGTGATTAAGTATGTTTACATTTAATAATATGAGCGTCCAAATTACGGGAAAAATCGAGACAACCACCCCCAGGTTCCCATGTATTATTCTAACACAAAACAATATTTTTTACTTAAATCATGAACTTCCTCTTTAGAATGAGCCCTCACACAGTTCACAACATGCTCGCATAAGGACAAACAATGGTTTCCAGTGATTGCTTTCATACAAGCAGATTCTAGAGCAAGTCTAGAACCAATTTTAGTTCAGCTACTTAAACGAGATGGCGCCTAGTCAGGAGAACTGTCAGCGGAGATTCGTAACCACAAAAATATAAAGGGCTTGAAGCCACTCGGATCCGTTAATAGCAATAAAGATATTGATAAAAAGAAAAAACCTGTAATGATAGTGAAACTGAAGGTTAGATTGATACGAATGCATGTTCATCACTGTTGCCAAACTGTTTTTCAGCGTGGAGGTTGGTTACACTGATAAATACCCTAGAATCAACATGTCCGCAGCCCCATAAGGAGATTTATTCTTCAAACTATACATGTCACAGTTTGCTCGACGAGTTTAGCTAAATCTATTCAACAGACGTATGACAATCCACTTTCAGACTCCGATAGGCATACTTCAGGATAGGGTTAGGAGAACTGTCAGCGGAGATTCGTAACCACAAAAATATAAAGGGCTTGAAGCCACTCGGATCCGTTAATAGCAATAAAGATATTGATAAAAAGGAAAAACCTGTAATGCTAGTGAAACTGAAGGTTAGATTGATACAAATGTATATTCATCACTATTGCCAAACTGTTTTTCAGCGTGGAGGTTGGTTACACTGATAAATACCCTAGAATCAACATGTCCGCAGCCCCATAAGGAGATTTATTCTTCAAACTATACATGTCACAGTTTGCTCGACGAGTTTAGCTAAATCTATTCAACAGACGTATGACAATCCACTTTCAGACTCCGATAGGCATACTTCAGGATAGGGTTAGGAGCCACTCGGATCCGTTAATAGCAATAAAGATATTGATAAAAAGAAAAAACCTGTGATGATAGTGAAATTGCAGCGTTAAATTGATACAAATGTATATTTATCACTGTTGCCAAACTGTTTTTCAGCGTGGAGGTTGGTTACACTGATAAATACCCTAGAATCAACCTGTCCGCAGCTCCATAAGGAGATTTATTCTTCAAACTATACATGTCACAGTTTGCTCGACGAGTTTAGCTAAATCTATTCAACAGACGTATGACAATCCACTTTCAGACTCCGATAGGCATACTTCAGGATAGGGTTAGGAGCCACTCGGATTCGTTAATAGCAATAAAGATATTGATAAAAAGGAAAAACCTGTAATGATAGCGAAACTGAAAGTTAGATTGATACAAATGTATATTCATCACTGTTGCCAAACTGTTTCTCAGCGTGGAGGTTGGTTACACTGATAAATACCCTAGAATCAACATGTCCGCAGCCCCATAAGGAGATTTATTCTTCAAACAATACATGTCACAGTTTGCTCGACGAGTTTAGCTAAATCTATTCAACAGACGTATGACAATCCACTTTCAGACTCCGATAGGCATACTTCAGGATAGGGTTAGGAGCCACTCGGATCCGTTAATAGCAATAAAGATATTGATAAAAAGAAAAAACCTGTGATGATAGTGAAATTGCAGCGTTAAATTGATACAAATGTATATTTATCACTGTTGCCAAACTGTTTCTCAGCGTGGAGGTTGGTTACACTGATAAATACCCTAGAATCAACCTGTCCGCAGCTCCATAAGGAGATTTATTCTTCAAACTATACATGTCACAGTTTGCTCGACGAGTTTAGCTAAATCTATTCAACAGACGTATGACAATCCACTTTCAGACTCCGATAGGCATACTTCAGGATAGGGTTAGGAGCCACTCGGATTCGTTAATAGCAATAAAGATATTGATAAAAAGGAAAAACCTGTAATGATAGCGAAACTGAAAGTTAGATTGATACAAATGTATATTCATCACTGTTGCCAAACTGTTTTTCAGCGTGGAGGTTGGTTACACTGATAAATACCCTAGAATCAACCTGTCCGCAGCCTCATAAGGAGATTTATTCTTCAAACTATACATGTCACAGTTTGCTCGACGAGTTTAGCTAAATCTATTCAACAGACGTATGACAATCCACTTTCAGTCTCCGATAGGCATACTTCAGTTGCAAGATCTTGTTCGCTCAACCATGGTGTCACATCGTTGACGTAACCCTTGTAACATGGTATTTACAAGCAGTCTCTGATCTGTAGCTTGCGGCGATACATGGTCTCCTCCATGGTCTGCGGGCCGCTAAGGAATTTAATAAATCGAGATCTAACCTGGTCAAACGATCCCTTGGTATCTGGTCCGCTTGAGTTACCTCAATCACTTCTTGTTTTGGTTTTCCTCCTTTCCTCAACCGTCTCCGCTCGGGCTCGAGAATTATGAGGTATAGTCGGCAGGGTTGCCAACCGTCCCGCATTGGCTGGGATTGTACCTGAATTAAAGTCGCTGTCCGGAATCACGGTAGTATGTCAAACTGCACCGGAATTTCAGAGAATGCTGTATACTGGCAAAACTCATAAGTAGATTCCAGATGTTCATGCAATTTTCACAATTAATTTGAAAACGCAATCAAAATTGTATTAAACTCTGACGAATGTTATATACCATCCTATTTTTGGAAATTTTCAGAACTCATAGATGCGTAAAGTCTGTAGTCCACTTATCACAGAATATAATCTTAGATTTATTATTATTAAATTTCAGATTTAGATTATTATTATTATTACCATCTGCATAAGAGGACCATCAGTCTTGTGTAATAATTAAAATTTTTAAAAATGGAACATTCAAAAATTAATATTTTTTTACATATTTCTTTCTACATAAAAAAATTTGGTACTTTTCTTAATGAGTAATTTTCTTAATGAATTCCAAAGAGCTGAAGATAACAGTATATTTTAATTCTTTAAATGTTGTAAGAGTTTTGTATTCTCCTTTTTCGCTATTATCGTGAAATCCGCAATCTACCTGTTACATGCTAAATAATACAGAAATCAGATTTATTTTAAGCTATTTAAAGTACTGGCATGATTTAGAACTCTAATTCTCTAAATCTCTGTTCTAAGACGCCCGAAGTTCTAATTCGTACGGAAGGCTCTGGCTTCTAATTTGTTTTGAATAGGGCAATGCTACAGTTTAATTACAGTTGTATGTAATTCTATGTTTATTTACCTTGCACAAATTCGTTATTCTCTTTTACATCTACGTTGTACAGTGTTCATATTCAACGAAACTTTGTCATTAATTTGTGATTCAATGATTTTGAGTGTTTCTAAGATCTCTAAAATCTTTAAGTCTCTAAAGTCTTTAATTTTTAGTAGCTTTTTTATGGCCAGCTCTCAATTCATTGAAAAATAATATTATAAATAATATTAAATATTAAATATTAATATTAAATTATTATAAAATAATATTAATAACTGTATTGCGAATCACTATGTAAAATACAAATATTTTGCAACGATTCTGAGCAGCAGGAGTTGAATAAAAATTTGCTGCATCCCTTAATAAATTTTTTTACATTGGAAACATTATAACAATATTCTTATACTTTTCTAATCTTTTACTATTTTATTTTTCGCCCAGTCAAATTTCTTCATGAACGCATAAAAATCCACAGTCTAGTAATAACCATTCAAAAAATGACGTACAGAGGAATTTTTTAACTTTATCGATAAGGCAATAATGGAACTACATATTGAAAGATCGGTTTAGTATTAATACTGTGGTATTCATACCACGTTAATTAGGCAGTGAATAGAAAATTTTAAACTGTAATAAGTAGACTGCGGATTTTATGCATTTCTGATAAAAATGTACACGTACAATTTAAAACGGTGGACATACTAAAAAGATTTAGGTAAGTCAGTGTATCAGTTCCAGCTTAATAAGATACTTACATGGAGAAAGAAGATTTTATTCATCTCAAAGATAGGAAAATTTTAAAAATTGAAAATGTCAATATATGATTGTTATTAAAATTATTAACCTGTTGCTAAATATTTAGTAACTGATACCGAAACATTTAATAATGTTTAAAATATTTTGAACAATGCTACAGCAAATTTTAGTGGTGCCTGTCTCTCTTTCTCTCTCAAAGGCGGTAACCAAAGGGTTAAATGAGGAAATACCATTCTATTTGGTTTCTATTTCTTTCAATTGACGCAGACAATTTTTATTTTGCGTAGATCCGCAGTCTAGTAACAACCATTGAAAAAATTACATAGAGAGGACTTTTTACATCCTGGATCGCCTTCATCGGATATTAATGTCTGAATATCATGCTGTCCGGCATCCTCTAAGAGAGTATTGCTGGTTCAACCCAATGCAAGGCAAAGGCTTTTAAATGTTTTACCTAGGTATCCAGTTAGTCGACTACTTTGCCAAGTTATCTATAATTTGGTTCTGTATGCAACGGTCAGAGCGAAGGTGTTTGCAATAGCGGATAGAGTTCGCTAACTGTGCCGGGTGGTCACACAGCATCCTGCCCCATGACCTGACCCAAGAGAGCCGTGTCGTCTGTATACCATTGAACAGCACCTGCAAGAGTGTATAGAGTCTGTCGGATGGTCAAATGTTGAAGATGAACTCATTCATGCGAGAAAGTAAGTGCAACTTCGCTAACATGCCCGTCCATTTTACCATTTACTTTATCAACGTCCACTGCGTCTGAACATTGTCTAATTTGAACTATAAGTCTATGCAAACCATGCTGGTACTAACAGCATAAATAGACTGTGGGCATTTATACAGAATGAAGATTTTTGTCATCAAGTACAAGACACAGGAACCATATTTTATTATTAGATTCACACCGGCACTGATACTTTACTAATTGGATATAATTAGAACCTTTCCTCATCACAATGTTCTTCGTTGATTCTGTCTTCCGTTAAATATTATATTTTTATAAATTTAGTATTATTAAATTCCTCTCATTTTGTTACTGATGGGAATTTCATCTACCCAATTTTGTTGTAAATGCACAAAATCTGGAGTCGGTTCAGAAAAGAAAATTCAGTAAACGGAGTTAATAAACAAACTGTGTATTTTAGTCTAGCTTTTAGTCATTATCAGTAGATTTTATGCATGTGTAACAAAACTATTGTTATATAGAAGCTAAATAGAAATCTATATCTTTCATTAATAATAATTACAATATTAATCCCTTCAAGAATACTGACACACATGTGTACTTACATTATGCTCGTTTAAAATTAAATTAAAATTGTTCTGAGTAAAGAAAATTAATGTCTACCGGAGAACTATTCATTAAAGAATCTCACAACAATAAAAAACGAAGAGTACGTCGTATAGAAACATTGATAATATTTTAAAATATTAATGATTACTCAAACAAGCTAGAAGAATATTTTATATAGACAATGTATTAATTTAACAAACTAAAATAGTATTTTATGTAGACAATATATTAATCAAACAAACTATAATAATATTTTATATAGACAATATATTAATCAAACAAACCATAATAATATTTTATAGAGATAATATATTAATCAAACAAACTATAATAATATTTTATATAGACAATATATTAATCAAACAAACCATAATAATATTTTATATAGATAATATATTAATCAAACAAACTAGAAGAATATTTTATATAGACAATATATTAATCAAACAAACTAGAAGAATATTTTATATAGGCAATATATTAATCAAACAAACTAGAAGAATATTTTATATAGACCATATATTAATCAAACAAATTATAATAACATTTTATGCAGATAATATTGAAGTCAAACAAATGATTACGTAATGTTGTTTTCACTTAGAAAAATTCATCCATGAATAGGTTAATGTTCTAAAAGTCTCTTTTAATATTTCCACTTTTTTGTTTTTTCTTTTTAATTACGTTTACTCATTTTCGTCATAAATGTATAGAATCCGGAGTTTAGCAATAAGGACTTATTTTCGAAATTTCGTTGGCCAGAGCTTATTATATGTATGTATAATGGATCGCCCTGTTTATTGGAAGTCCTTCTAATCCTCGGCATCGATTTCCACTCCTGTCCCTATTATTGAAAGCAATATTTTTGACATTAGTCCCGCTTCACGACGCTTGTATGCACGTGCTTCATTCATATGCGCTCATATGGTAATACGACGAGAAAGGGGACGTTATATTCGCCGGTGGCACAGTGATCTCACTAAAAAATCCAATAAATTCCCCGGTTATTACTATTATTAACGGCATGCACCGATTACCAACAGCTTTCAATAAAACTTTGCTACCGGGATCACGTGGCTTCACGGATCCGTAAATCTATGGCAGATATTAAATTACGAATTGAACCCCGTGAAAAGGCATCGGATCGATGATCATTTCGATAACGTCTATATTTAGATCTGATCATAAATGGAGAAATTTAAAGCGAAATCGTAAGAGCAGTTTCATACAGAAATTATTCTCAAGAGTCTTTACGAATTTCTGAGACATTATCTTTGCACTTCATTATCCTTGCAGTCTAGTTTACTAAAAAAACCTTTGTTTGCGAAGTGAAATAAAAATAAAAGTCTTGCGTGAACATCTGCTAAAAGCATATGGGCGTGGCTACTTGGTAACGAGAGGTAAAGTAGCGAGGAGACCTCGAATTCTTGAGAACTGAGATTACTGCAAAAATAAACAGCAAATTTCATTCGCATTAACGCGCAGTGGATGCAAGCGTCGATTTCTTCTCTCGATTATACGTTTTCGGTGTCTCTCGCTATGGTCACTTAAGAAATCTTTAGGAAAGTCCTTTCAATTTTCTATAGCTTTTGAAGAAATGCAAATTTCAAAGAATCTCTCATACTTCAAAACTAAAACAAGTTAATTTCTGTAGAGTATTACTCGAAAAGTTAATTATTCTCTAAGCGACCTATGCAAAGAACATTCTTTTAACCCTTCAACAAACTATTGGGGTCCCACTCAAATTTATGCTAATAATTATTTAATGTGGAACTATTAACAATATAATTTGTGGATATAGATGGAACTTCGATACAGATGAACTTTAAGTATAATTTAATTAGATTGCATTTGTAGCGTGCTGATTGTCCATAGCAGTGATTTCGCGATACAATTTTATTGAAAAGTTTAAATAATTTCAGCTTACTATCTAGTAAAAGCTTTTGGTATATTTTTTGTTATGCAATTGGTTGTCGTATGAGTAACTTTTGCTTCAATCATTTTTTTGTCAGTTTATTGGAAACGTGTGAGAAATTCACAAAATTTTATAAATAATGTTTTTATGCAGAATATTTTTTCACATCCTCAGATTATACTAATATGAGATATAAAAATGATCGACAATTTTGTTTGTCTTGCCAACGAGAATACATCCTCATCTACTTCTACAAATTTACTTAGGGCAAAATATTTATTTTTAAGTATTTTGATCTGATTGGAAAAAATACCGCAGTAAAACGTACACCCGCAATAATAGGTACATTTACCCCAGTCTAAACAAATGCAAATCGCTGTGAGGAAAGTAATTTCGCGTGTATTATACTTCACTATGGAAATGATGAATCTATCCTTCTAACAGATAAATCGTGAAACGTCGCAGGCCTGTTAGTGCAACGAAATAAAACAGGAAAGGTTTCAATACAATTTCTGCATGCTCTATAACCTAGCCGATATAAAAATAGACAAAGCCAATTTGTTCGTAGAAGAGGCTTAACTCGCGCACACATGCTCGCGTGATAACTGGAAGAACTGCGTTGCATTCAGTTACTTCAAATGACGCAGAAACCGATTCCCGGTCCATGGTTTACGACGAAGCTGCACGGTGCTGTGACGCAGTCATAAACCTTTCGATAAAGAAAGAGCATGGATATATCTGCTTTTACGTTTTTTAAGATATCTCAACTTGTGCATCCTACAGGTACCAGTGCTCGTTTTCTGTATTCCCATTTCAATCACCACAGCGCACTATAAATTATATTTAGACATTTTTGCGATCGAAAAGAATTTTATAATAGACTAGCAGCCCCCGACACGGCTTCGCCCGTGCTAAATTTGAGAAAAATTTAGATTTTGATCGTAAGTATGTTAATATATACATACATACAAACATCCATTTTTATACATATAGATATAGATGATAATCCTGGGGAACATTATTAATTGATTAATAATAATTTATTGTTGAAATAATAGTTCAAATAATGAATATAGACTAACGCGTCCGAACGTGATCGAACGTGTCTGAACGTGTTTCGCGGTATGTAATATGACACGTGCATGCTTTTCCCAGGAAGACTTGACCTTGAACGTGTCCGAACGTGTCCGAACGTGTTTTGCAGTATAAAATACCTCGTGTTCAAATACCTATGTATGTATACCAATTTTCATAGCGATAGGTTCAACGGTATGGAAGTTAATATATTGCAGCGCCATCTACAGCGGCGAGTTACAACAAAATGAGTAGCGTAAAAACCTTCTCCGTAAAAAAACACATATATGTGCCAAGTTTCATGTTGATTGGTCAAACAGTTTCGAAGTCTATTAATCATATACATATATATGTACAAATATCCATTTTTATATATATAGATGTATGATGATTTCGGCGCACAGGTTCGATCAATAATAAAAACTTATTTAAGAACAATTTTGCAAATTAAGACCTCAACGTTTCGATGCTGATGAGGATCATTCTCAAGAGAGATTTTTGCGTTTGTTATATAAGATTAAACGTAAATTTTATATAACAAACGCAAAAATCTCTCTTGAGAATGATCCTCATCAGGATCGAAACGTTGAGGTCTTAATTTGCAAAATTGTTATTGAATAAGTTTTTATTATTGATCGAACCTGTGCGCCGAAATTATCATACATCTATTATAGCACTCTATAAAGTAGTAATAAATATTGCTGAAAAAGTTGGATCAACGCTTCGGAATTTTTGATTGACACGTTAATAATTAGTATATGCAGATGACATAAATCGTTTTCTAAACTGGAACACTAATTAAATAAAATTATAAAATTAATAAAGAATGTTTGCATTGATTACCAAACACAGGAGTCGTATTTATAAAAATTTCAGTGGCCTTAAATCTTTCTAATACCTCCACTGTTTTAAATTGTGCCCATTTTTACCACGCTTATACATATTAACGTGTTGTTTGTTGTATGCGTCAAATCTTGTAATCGAATTCTAAACCACTTCCCGATGAGCTAGAGACTTGAAACTTTAAACATAGCTCCACACTGGATGACAATGTAACATTAAAAAAAAACAATTTTTTTTTAAACTGTGCGTTTAAACTATACGTTACACTAGTAAGTAAACGCTAACGACTTAGTATGACTGTAATAGTATTTCAGAGTTAATTAAATTGAAATATCTTCTGAACTACTAACTTTTCGACATACAAAGGTTAGTACATTTTTATGAATTTATATTATGAAGTATTATATATTATGAAGTTGACCTTCATATATCCTTTACGCGTCCACCTACAAAAAAGCTACTAACATCAGATTAATTCCCCCTCGAAACCATGCAAGTTCCGTCTGATGCATCTCTTCCTAACACCAATAGCAGCCGCATTATTCAGGTGTTCTGTTTCTGCGGACTCACCCTGTATAATTGATAGAAAGACGTCTCTATTTAATTGATAACATCGTCTGCGAGTTACACGTGAAGCACGTTAATAACTTTAGCTAATAGAATGATGAATCGAAAGATTGATCATTACCGGTCATCAATCGTTACACGGATAATTTACTTGAACGGATTGATTGAGCATCTATACTCTCACGGTTACGGAGCAATTTAATGGAATTTTGTCAGTGACTTGTCCAATGAATAACGGTATTCATGCAGACACCGAATTATACGAATTAAACGCACGCAATTAAATTAAGCTTCATTTTATTCGAAGTTGTGTACGCCCGGTGGTAAATCGCGCAACACTTCATAGGTAGGTGATTACAACTCTTTTTTCCGAAGACCGTGTTTACATCAACACTTTCTGAACGCGCGTGTTACATGAATTTAATTCGCGTACAATGCAAGGAGCCAATTTATCGGAATATTGGAATTGTTCGCTAACGGCGTGAAATTTCATCACGTTCGGTAATCGAAGTTATTGCTCGCTGATATATTTTGTTCCATCGGGAAAATAATCAAACGTGGAAATATCTCAATCTTGAGCGTATACACACAGGGTGGGAAAATAACTTTGTCCACCTGGAACATTTCCATTATCTTGCAATAATATGAATAAATATTAGAATATTTAAAAAATTTGCATGGTATGGAAAGGCAAATATTATCATGTAAACCCTATTTATGTTGCCGAAGGCGATTCAGAGATTAATTTACCTTTTATGTCTAGAATGGATAAAGTATCGAATCAAAAAGTTGTTAACAAATACAAGCTGACGACAGTGTGGTATACTTGGTTAACGTATTTATAATAATTAATCCTTACCCTAAAAACTGCTACACTATTATTCAAAATATTGTTTACATTATTAATTATGTTGGGATCAAAACGATTATTAAACATTTCAGATTTACATAAAGTGTTGTATTAATTTTTCATATCTATGTCGTAAGATCTAGGTATTATAATTTACAACTTAGATTATTATTGGAAACTATACATATGATTGAACAAAACGTTAATCTTAGGTATGAAACACCTAAGATTCATGATTATTACCCGGCATTACTAAACCAGTAATGTTTATTTATGATGATATTTCCAATATAGTTTAGATTCTAAACGTTAAATTCTTCTCGATCGAAAATTAGTAATATAATAAATTGAATGATATCGGCGCTAGGTTCAATCATTTTTAGAAAAACAACAAATGTGCAATTATTTAAACATGTTTCTAACGTTTCGATCCCTATGCGGATCTTTTTCAAAGAGACACTTTTGCGTCTGAAAAAATGAGAGAACACAAAAAAAGAAAAAATTATTTTTGGTATGAAAACAATTATCACATATAAAAATCAAAAATTAAATTTAGGAACAAAAATTAGTGAGTTGCACGTGGATGAATGATAGTTTAGATTCTGCCTAATTTTTTCCTTTTTCCTATTCACATTTTTTTATTTTTTATTTCTAAGTGACAGGTGGTACAAATGACATGAATGTTGATTTTTTCTTTTTTTCTTGTCACAATTTTTTACAGTGTCGGTTGTGTAGGATTTTATGAAAAATCATGAAACGTTGTCGTCCTATAGTATACATTAGTTCTCACTGTTCGGTCAGCACATGTTTCAGTTACGTATCTGCCACCTTTGATTAAAGTTCGTTTTTCCGTAACTCCTTAATTATTTTTTCAAAATCAATATTTCTTCAACTTTTATTATATTTATATGATCCGTATTTGGATCGAAACATTGAGGAGAATGTGCAAATAATTTGCAAATTTGTTTTTCTATGATTGATCGAACTGTGTGCTGAAATCACAAATTCCATCATACAGGGTGTCCCAAAATAAGTGTAACTCCCGGAAATGGGAGGTTCCTTGAGTCATTTGAAGCGACATTTTCCTTTACAAAAATGGTGTCCGCGGCTTTTGTAGGAGTTATTAACGAAAAACACAGATCAATCAGAGCGCGACCTAGACGCGAGTCAGCACAGTTTACCCGACGCGCCGACAGACAATTGGCCGAACCTGCCATCGCCTGTCTAGATCGCGCTCTGATTGGTCTGTGTTTTTCGTTAATAACTCCTAAACAAAGCCTCGGATACCGTTTTTGTAAATGAAAATGTCGTTTCAAATGACTCAAGGAACCTTCCATTTTCCGCTCCTGCACTAGTTTTACACCCTGTATACACTAGATCCATGGGTCTGGTACCCCCTTAAGGGGGTAGAGGCCCCACGTGACCATGGTATTTTTCATTGTGACCAACCCCCGCGCGAAAAACCAATTTGGCAACAGTGATGAACATACATTTGCATCAATCTAACGCTTCAATTTCGCTATAATTACAGGTTTTTTTCTTTTAATCATTATCTTCATTGCTATTAATGGATCCGAGTGGCTTCATGCCCTTTACACTTTTGTTGTTACGAATCTACGCTGATAGTTCACCTGAGTTCACCTGACTAAGCGCCATCTCGTCTAAGTAGCTGAACTAAAATGGCTTCTACTCACCCTTCATGAAGGGAATCTGGGGAACAATTGAATGCGATCACGCGGGAACGTTTCACGTCCTCATACGATTATATTTTGAGCTGAGTGAGGGTTCATTCGAGAGAGGAAGGTTGCACGCAGTGCGGTCTTCTCGATTTTTTCGCGAGAAAAATCTTCTTGTGAACGAAAAATACATTAGAATCTCCGGAATTTTTCTTCGTTTGTTTCGCCTACTTTGGACACTCATATTACTTCATATAAACATCATCTAAAGAAAACATGAGAAGAGCGCACTGCGTGCAACCTTCCTCTTTCGAGTGAGCCCTCACTCAGCTCAAAATATAATCGTATGAGATAATTAAATTTTTTAATGTTATCGGCGCCAGGTTCGATCATTTTTAGAAAAAACAACAAATGTGCAATTATAACATGTTTCTAACGTTTCGATCCCGATGTGGATCTTTTTCAAGGAATCATTATTGCGTCTGAAAAATATTTTGAATGAATAATAATGTAAGAAATTATAAAGTTAATAGAACCCTCAAAAAACTTACATGTTGTGTAAAAACTAGACAATACATTATAACACATATTACATTTTGTATTAAAACTATTTAATCTTCATGGTGGCAGATATGTAACTGAGCACATGCTGTTTGAACGGCAGGAGTGATAACATTTAAAAATTTAATTATCTAAATTTGCGATCGAGAAGAATTAACCTTTCATAATCGTATGAGGATGTGAAACGTTCCCGCGTAAACCCCTGTTTTCACTTGTTTTCTAGTAATATTCTGGTTAGATTCTAGTAATGTCACGTGGGTACTTTACCCCCTTAAGGGGGTAGAGTACCCACGTGACATTACTAGAATCTAACCAGAATCTAACTAGAAAACAAGTGAAAACAGGGGTTTACGGGAACACACCTCACGTCGTCATATGATTATATTTTCAGCTCAATGAGGGCTCATTCTAAAGAGGAAGGATAAATGAAGCGCGCGTGGGTCCAACTTCAGTTACATTATGTTTATATCCAGTAATGTAACTGTCCAAAGTAGGGAAAACAAATGAAGAAAAATTCCGGATTTTCTAATGTATTTTTCGATCACAAAAAGATTTTTCCTGCTTATTTAGGGACCCACGCGCGCTTCGTTTAACCTTCCTCTTTCAAATGAGCCCTCACTCAGCTCAATATAAAATCGTATGAGGATGTGAGGTGTGTTCCCGTGATCGCATTCAATTGTTTCCCAGATTCCCTTCATGAAGGGTGAGTAGAAGCAATTTTAGTTCAGCTACTTGGACGAGATGGCGCTTTGTCAGGAGAATTATCAGCGTAGTTTCTTTACAACAAAAGTGTAAAGGGCATGGAGACACTCGGATGCATTAATAGCAATAAAGATTATGATTAAAAGAAAAAAACCTGTAATATAGCGAAATTGAAGCGTTAGATTCATACAGATGTATGTTCATCACTGTTGCCAAATTGGTTTTTCGCGCGGGGGTTGGTCACACTGAAAAATACCATGGTCACGTGGGGCCTCTACCCCCTTAAGGCCTGTAGCGAAGGTCTGACCAGCGACACGAAGAATTCCGGACCACCCCGTAGGTCGCCGTAGGATATAAGAGTCTCGGGCTTCTTTCGTCACGTAATTGAATCCTTCGAAATCTTTCGTTCCGTAGAGCGTTTCTTTTAAACTTCTCGCCTTTCTGTCTCCGGCTTCCGCATACTTTTAATTACGGTAAAATGCTCGTATTTATCGGGTATTCCCTTTGTCGTAAGAAATTGAAAAAGTTTGACGGAGCTTTCCTATTCAACTAACACCGGGAGTTCACCCGGTGTATATACATTCACCGTGGAGAAGGGACGATTACTTAAAAACCTTCCTTATTTGCAGCCGATACTCGGTTATATCTGACGCTCGCCACCGCGTCACTGCCGCGCCGCACCGATGAGCAAAGTTTCGCGTAAATTGAGTCTGGCCGAGAGGTGATCGCCTTGATTTGATAGAAACAGAAATGCAATTAGAATCGGATCCGAAAGACCGCAGCCCGCCGTGCCGGGATCGTAACCTACATTGAAACCGCCTTTTTCTTCAGTCCCTCTCCGCCTTTCATGGCTGATTCGTTGTTCGTCAAAATTGTTCGTTCGATGTAATCGAGTTCCTCCGATTCGGATTGGACCCCTCCCACCAACCTCACGTTAATACCTGTATTTAAAGCTGGAAATCGACTCGAGTTGGTTCTTTCCTCAATGGATCGCGTAACCGTGTTTTATCGAATCCCTTAAGTGCACGATACTCTTTCGTTCTTTTTTTCTCTCCAACTTGTGTATAGACTGTTACCTATCCGCCATTACCGGGAAATAGAAATGGAGAACGATTGAATGCTAAATATATGGAACAAGTGGTGAAGTTTAAAACGATCGTCGGTCTCGGAAAGTGTGATATTACGTACCGGGCTTTGTTCGATGACTATTGGGTCCGACAGTTTAATGCGTTCCTTTAAAGCAGGGATTCTCAAACTTCTTATATTTTGTTCCACCCGGATAGGAGTCCGTCAACGAAATGTTGTAGATGGCAGAGTTGGGCAGTAACTAATTACACGAGTAATTAATTACAACTGCGATTACATGAGCAAAGTGGTCTACAATTTCAAAATAGCTAAATGGTCCGAAACATAAAAATTAGTGATTTAAGAGAACAATTACAGTAATTTGTAATTGCGGACCACAATTACAATTACATGTAATTGTAATTGGTAATTGCAATTACTTTTCGAATCACTGTAATTGTAATTGTGGTCCGCAATTACAATTACATGTAATTGTAATTGGTAATTGCAATTACTTTTCGAATCACTGTAATTGTAATTGTGTTCCGCAATTACAATTACTGGTTGAGCCAAAATAATTGCAATTATAATTACAATTACGTGTAATCGTACTTTTATTTCTGCAATTACAAATTACATTAATTGGTAAGTAATTGTAATTGTAATTGCAATTACTTCAGCTCAACCAGTAATTGTAATTGTAATTGCAATTACTTTGGCTCAACCAGTAATTGTAATTGTAATTGCAATTACTTTGGCTCAACCAGTAATTATAATTGCGAACCACAATTACAATTGCAGTGATTCGAAAAGTAATTGCAATTACAATTACATGTAATCGTGCTTTTATTTCTGCAATTACAAATTACATTAATTGGTAAGTAATTGTAATTGTAATTGCAATTACTTTGGCTCAACCAGTAATTGTAATTGCGGACTACAATTACAATTACAGTGATTCGAAAAGTAATTGCAATTACCAATTACAATTACAGTGATTCGAAAAGTAATTGCAATTACCAATTACAATTACACGTAATTGTTCACCACCTAGCAGCAGGGACTTTTAGTATGTTTACCAGCTAATTAGTCCGAACAAAGTTCCAAAGTAAAAAATTGTGTTCCTTCCATTTCCCTCTACACCCCCTTTAAGCATTAATTGACTGGACATTCGAAAATACGCATTAGCAAATTTGCTTTCGAGGTGAACGAGAATAGTAACCCGAGTGAATAACTTCACTGGTGACAGAGTAGTTTACCGTCCCATATTTAGACGCTCGTGGGAACTATCGTGGTTTCTTTACAGATCGAATCTAGGACACCTGGTTGATTTTCCAGAAAGAAACAGATTTCCTTGTAATATTTACTTCTGTTCATTCTGCTTGATAGCTTTATACCGATGCTGCCTTATAGTTCGTCAAGAACTCCGCGGTGCTGTGATTAAACTTCGCTGGCTAACTTCAGAATCACGGACCATGTTTGAAAGCACGATACCATATGAAACTGTCAGGCTATATTGGCAGCAAAAAATATCGTCCTGTGGATATTCATCTCTGAATAGCGAAAATCCCTGTAAAAGAGCCTGCTACAAAATTAAATCTCTGCGGTCCGAATTTGTTGACAGATAGGCACCTGCCAAGTTCAATTTTTTTTCACATAAACCGCAACTAGCGCACATATGTGCTACGGGCTTGGACGCAGAGAGAATCTCGCAGAACTGTGGAGAATTTAAAAAAAAAGTGTTTCGAACATTACGAAATATTCGTACGAAAAATATTAATTCTGATATTGGAAATTCGAAGCGAAATTTCGATAAACGAGATAGTTTTAATACTGCTCAGTTACTATTTCTTCTACGTCTGCTGAATAATTATTTTTTAATTATCAGGATGATAATGTCAATGATTTATGGTTTTTAACCTTTCAGCAAGTTACTGTTTCAACAATGATTCTATCATTAATTTAGAATACGTCATTCTACCTTGGCAACATTGTTCAATTCGCACGATTCTATATATATATTGTTATAACACTGTTTGAAGGGCCACATGTAACGGTGTAGGGGAAAAAATTTTCAAGGTCATTTTTTAATGAGATTTCAAGATCATCAATGTTTTTTTAAATGGAACGATACATCTTCGTTAACGTAATGTTGTAGCCGACAAAATAACGAATTTATCCATGTAACACAATATGACCTACAGATGACCTTCAACCCAGAAAAATGGAATAAATAAAATTCATCGTGTAAGATTCGTTTGTGTATCGCAATACACAACATTACTTTTTTCTGTTTTTTTTTTAATCTTTGATACATACTATGTATACGTATTTATTAAAAACATTTTTACACAATCTTCTTTCAGCTTCTTTATAAACTTCTTTGTTTCTGTTGAAGAGAGAATAATAATCTTTAATATATTTATTTGCAGTACTATCCTTTCAGAAATACTGTCAACTTAAATTACAAAATGTCTAGCAGTGGAATACAGGGTATTGTTTAACGTAACGTAACCTTTCGTTATTACATTCGAGCGTAATTACTTCGCAACTTTTAATTCCGAAACAGACCTGTTACCCGCGCCGTAATTATACGCAGAAAGGAGAGTTCTATCGTAGGTTTTCGAATTGCGAAACAATTTAATTATAAAAATTACGAAGCATGTAGCAATCTCGATTTGAAAATAATTACGATGTGTTTCCCATTTCGTATACTTGCAATAAAAATTAACGAAGTTATTAAAAACGTCAGCAGTTTTAATTCCGTTTATGTCACGTGTTTCATGCGCAAGGCGGAATTTACAATTATTATTATATCAAACTAAACTATTTTTTACTACGTCAATTTGTGAATTATATCTTTGAGTTTTTTAACGTATTGCTATAACGTATAGACAATATACGAGACACTTTTTAGTCAATGATTGACTTGAAACAGACCATCACAGTTTAAATGCATAGAATGTAATTATGCAAAATGTGAATGTAATTAAGAATTAGAAAATATTATATAATTGTCGGCTTACGTCTTTATAATTAATCAGTTACAATGATATACGGTTCGGTTACTTTTAAGTATGGAAATGGTAAACCATAAAGTCTTACTTTATACAGGGTGGCCTTTATACAATAGTATAAACAAATACTAATTCGAAAACAAAGCCTCAAACGAAAAGAAATGTATTCTGTATTTTCAACTCATTCTCTCATCTAGAATTACCCCCTCCACTGTTATAACATTAATAATAGGACACCCTGTATATTATGTATAAGATCAATCGATGAGAACTAGCATCTATATAATCTCGTAATCAGTCGTTTATATCAAAATACTTCTTTAAACAAATCATGCTGTATTTCGAGTAGCTGATTATATCTTAAATTAATTTATTTTTGATCATAAAGAAAATTAATGATAATTTTAAATTGATTAAAATGTTGTTTGGGTTTTACATTCGAGTTACTCATTTTAATTATAAATGCGTACAGTTCGCATTCTACAAATGGAAATTATAGTTTCTCTTAAAAGATCAGGGATTAAAAAATTGATAAATTACACATAAGAGCTGTATTTACAACCGATTAGTTTTTCAGCCACATTAAGCAATATTTCGTGCAAAGTACGTCAACGACGTCCTCAAATATTTGATCGATTCGCAAATGAGCAAGTAGATTCGGAACACGTTCGAGCAGCTATGCATAATAGAACGCTTGAGAAGGTTGCAGAAATGTTCATACACCCCAACAAACTTCCGAGCTCTCGAAACGTTCGAACGAATCAGACGTTCGAAATTTTCAAGCCTCCGAGGCTTGAAAAGGAACTATCGACGTTCTCCCCGTCTTCAGTTCTAAAGACCGCGGGCAACTGAGGCCACAGGCAAAAGGTAAACACAGAATGAATCACGCATGAACAAAAATTTAAACTTTTGCTCTTTTTGCTTCACTTTCGTGAAACCGTCTTAACCAGGCCGAGATTCACTTGATGGAGGTTCTGACATGACTTGATTTCGAGAACTTCTAACCCTAGTTACAGTTTATCCAAAAAGTATTCGATATTTCCGGTTTCTGGAAAAATTGTGGATATTTCAAGTATCTGTTTGAAGTATTAGTTAGTAGAGAAATTGTCGATATTTAAAGTATCAGCTAGTAGAAAAATGGTCAATATTCGAAGTATCAGTTAGTAGAAAAATTGTCAATATTGAATGCATTAGGTAGTAGAAAAATGGTCAACATTTAAAGTATCGTTTAGTAGAAAAATTGTCAATATTTAATGCATTAGCTAGTAGAAAAATTGTCAATATTTAAAGTATTAGCTAGCAGAAAAATTGTCAATATTTAATGCATTAGCTAGTAGAAAAATGGTCAATATTTAAAGTATTAGCTAGTAGAAAAATGGTCAATATTCAAAATATCAGTTAGTAGAAAAATGGTCAATATTTAATGCATTAGGTAGTAGAAAAATGGTCAACATTGAAAGTATCGTTTAGTAGAAAAATTGTCAATATTTAATGCATTAGCTAGTAGAAAATTGTCAACATTTAAATTATTAGCTAGTAGAAAAATGGTCAATATTCAAAGTATCAGTTAGTAGAAAAATTGTCAATATTTCAGGCATTAGCTAGTGGAAAAATGGTCAATAATTAAGGTATTAGCTAGTAGAAAAATTGTCAACATTTAAGGTACCAATTAGTAGAAAAATTGTAAACATTTAAATTATTAGCTAGTAGAAAAATGGTCAATATTCAAAGTATCAGTTACTAGAAAAATTGTCAATATTTCATGCATTAGCTAGTAGAAAAATGGTCAATACTTAAGGTATTAGCTAGTAGAAAAATTGTCAACATTTAAAGTATCAATTAGTAGAAAAATTGTCAATATTTAAAGTATTAGCTAGTAGAAAAATTGTCAATATTCAAAGTATCAATTAGTAGAAAAATTGTCAATATTTAATGCATTAGCTGGTAGAAAAATGGTCAATATTCCAAGTATCAGTTAGTAGAAAAATTGTCAACATTTAAAGTATCAATTAGTAGAAAAATTGTCAACATTTAAATTATTAGCTAGTAGAAAAATTGTCAATATTTAATGCATTAACTAGTAGAAAAATAGTCAATATTTAAAGTATTAACTAGCAGAAAAATTGTCAACATTTAAAGTATCAATTAGTAGAAAAATTGTCAACATTTAAATTATTAGCTAGTAGCAAAATTGTCAATATTTAATGCATAAGCTAGTAGAAAAATGGTCAACATTTAAAGTATTAGTTAATAGAAAAATTGTGAATATTTAAAGTATTTATTTAAAGTAGTAGTATAAAATTAGAAAAATTGTCGGTATTTAACCAGTGATAATTTTGTAAAAAATAATACTACAGAAATTTAGACGTGTAGAGCTATCATCTTATAGCTTATATACACGATGTTTTAAATTATTCTTCTTGGCCATTTTTTAATTTCAAGAACCATTGTCATTGTCTAATAATAAAAAATGTCGTATTTTATTTATTGTAAATGTTCGTCGTTTTGCTTGTTACGTCGAGTGCAATTGAAAGCTAACCTCGTGAGTTCCAATATGCCAATACGTAGCAGAGATAGTCGTTTAGTTGCAAACAAACGAAATGAAAAATCGATAATAGATAGAGTAGCGTGGATTCCAGTCTTATTGGAACCGTAACAAGAAGTGGGAGGTTTTACGTGGCTGATTGATTACCTAGTTAATTGCATGAACCTTGATACTTGCAAGCATTTCAAGCATTTCAGGCAACCATTGAGGTTCCACTAAAAACACTCATGCTACGTTGACGTTATTATTTCACTGAATAGCGGCAAACCAATTATAAATTGCTCAAACACAAGTGTTTTATCAGAAAAAGTCTTTACTGATGAGGTTCAAATTAATACAATTCAAAATAATACAAAAAAATTGAAATTTGCTTCAGTAACATTTACATTCGACATTTTATTTATTTTCAGGCGTAGATTAGCAGGTATTATGTCATGATAAAGAGTCTTTACTGAAAAGATGTAAACTCCTAATCAATTCTTACAAACAAAAGTGAATTTTCATTATTTGCAATTTTGGAGTAACATTCTTTTAGAGTACAATAAAAAAATGTATATATCATTCCTTAAGAATTTTAATAAGTTGAAAAGAATTGAAGAGTATACAGTATTATTTAAATGGCAGGTTTAAGAACTTTAAGAATCTATTAAAATTATTATCGAAAAAGAAAGTATTGTTAATTAATACAGAACATTTTGATTTTGTATAAAAAGTACTGTTACTGTAACACAGTCAAAACAGGTACAAATTGGACAAATCTCTGCAAATTTGATATAAAATAACTATTTTCTAGAATTTAAATTTGTTACAAATTCAAATTTGAACTTGTACAAAGTTTCTTAGCGTAGTAATTACTCGTATACTCAATTCATGTCTCAAAGATTTGACTTGAGAACATTCATCAAAAATCAAAGGGTAGTGTTCACAATTCGAGACAGTGAATTCCTAACGATAAAAATTGGACTTTTGTTATTTTCTCGTCAAAATCTACATAATTGTAGCAAAAAAGGTTACAAGTTTTCAGTCTACTGAAGTGAAATTCAGTTAAACATGAAAATGATGGTAAAATATCAAGATCATTAAAACTTGAAATAGAGTTTTATGTAACTCCTGTCTTCTCTACAATCGATGCAGACTCAATTTATTTCGTATAAAATTTCGTACTCCAGTCGATTAAATTTTCTAGTGGCTAGCTCTGGGCTAGGTAATGTTTTCTGTCATAACATAAAACACTTCGCAAATTCTTTGCGGTTTAAGGGGACATTACACTTTCTCGGAAAAATCGACTTTTCAGAAAGTATCATATTTCAATAATATTCTCCGAAAATTTTGTTATAGACAATTATAGCAGGCATAGCTGATTGAACGTAAGTAGATTTTATATGTGAAAATTAATTTGTCAAAATTTTAAACGCATTTGTCTCAAAACATTTTTATAATAATCGGTGTACATAATAACTTAAAAGGAGATTGGTTAATTTTTTCCTCAATTTTTAACGTTTCCTTTCGAAGAAAATATTATTTTTGAGATCACCAGCTTCGAGGGTCCACCATTTTGTGAATTTTTGCTCAAGGCTGCTTTCTTGGGAGGCTGCAAAAAATCCCTTTTAAAGATCATTTACAAAATTATATAGAAATTTTGTCTTGTATTTGAAGACTTAAGCTACACGTCAAAAGAATTACGTACTCGAAGATTGTTTTCGCATTACTTTATCAGTCCCATAAACATTATTCAAATTTTCGAGCGAGAAAGTGTAATGCCCCCTTAACCTTACTGTTCGAAGACGCGGCGAGATGAGGGAAACAAGAACTCCCCCTCGTCTTTACATCGGCAAGCACAAGATGAATGAAGCATAATATTTAACCACTTCCTTATGCTATTCTTTAGAACACAGTTTCAAGTGTACGTTGTGGAAGTTGATGTTCGCAAATCAAGCGAGATCGTTCGAGCTTCCGCCAGAAAACAATGGGCTCTCCCAAACGGAAGTGTTCTGAAGAGTGCTCGATCGCTTTTTAGTATTATCTGTCACGAAAAGCCCGCGAGGAAGCTTCCAGTTCCTCTCGCAATTCGTGACCTCCTTTTTATATATCTATGTACTTTCATCTCGTTAATTCGACATTACATAAATTTCCATTAAGAAAATATTTATTCATTCGATTTGACATTTTCGTCCGAGTGTTCTGGATGAACGATCACGAATTTCACGAGATCGTTTAAAATCTGTAAAGAGGAACAGTCGTTATATCATAAAGCTCAATTCGTATTTTATTAGTGTAATTTCATATTGAATTTATGAAATTCTGTTAGAAGTTTCACGTAGTTTTCATACTGCTAAGTATTAATCAATATTCATACTTCAGTATTTATACTGCTTCAAAATGAATCCAGATATATTGTTGTACTATCTTCTGAGTGAGATTATCTGTCTCTTGGATCTGATTGTACTTGTAAGTCTCTATAAAAATTTTTTAAACGAATGAAGAGAAATGTAATGTACTGAGTAACGTTCTAAAATAAATTAATTAAACGTCTGCTCTAAATGTGAGAGTAAAGAAAGTATTTCATATGCATTTAGGAAAAAGTTAATTAATAAATCAATTAATTTCAAAATAATTAAATTCATTTCAAGATTAATCAATTCTTCTCCATCTTTAATTGCGTGTAGGTCGTTGACCGATTTTAATTAAATTTTCAGGATGTATATAATTAATACAGATCTCCAAAATTTTCGATATAGATCCACATAAGGAAGTTCTAAACAACTTTAATGATTCCTTTTGCAAATCAGACCAATAGTAATTTTTCCAACAACTTCTTTTTCTTGACGTGATTGATTTAACTCCTCCAAAAAACCCAAATCGTTCACTATCAATAAAGTTATCGTTCTTTTAAAAATGGCCGAATATTACTACGAGTGACTACAGTAAACATTCTGTTTACTATAATAAATTGTATGATATCGGCGCTAGGTTCGATCCTTAATAGAAAAAACAACAAATGTGCAATTATTTACATGCTTTTTTACATTAGGGATCGAAACGTTAGAAGCATGTAAATAATTGCACATTTGTTATTTTTTCTAGTAAGGATCGAACCTAGCGCCGATATCATACAATTTATTATACTATTACTTTTCGATCGAGAGGAATTTACCTATTATTCTGTTTACTATATGTGCATCAAGAAAATAGATATCTGTGGATCCAGTGAAAAGTCAGCAGCAATAATTGTTAGAAATTCTTTGAACAGCAAGGTTGATCATAATCGTGCAACTCGCAAGTGGAATCACTCGTGGTTATTGAACACGCTCAACGTAATCAATGCGGATAGTAAACACGTCAGCGAGCAACCAAAGCGAATTGGAGTTGAAGAGCTGGGTACGTTACTCTTCACTCGTTGGCGAATTTACTATGTAGCCATTAACCCTCGAAGAGTCGACGTCTGCCAACAACGCAGGCAGTCGATATCGGATCAATGTAACCTATATCAAAATGTTTCTTCTGCTCACCTTAAGGGAAGGTTCCAGTCTAGGAAGCTCAAGACATGATCGGTTTCAGGACTTTGTTCCTAACAAAATAAACCAAATAATATTGCACACATAAATTATAATTATGATATCGGCGCCAAGTTCGATCCTTATTAGAAACAACAAATATTTCAAATTTTCGATCGATAAGAATTCTTCCTTTAATATTGCATCCATTATCTGTGCCACCATTGCGTATTGATCCTATGATCAATCGCTTTGTGGTAGCAGATAATTTTGGTTTTCGTCCTGCTTTATTTTTTATTACCCTTCGTGTTATATTTTAACGAATTTTAGTGAGATAGACCAGATTTGAATAATTTTTTAATTTCCAATATTTTATTCACCTCGATTGGTCTCATTATGAACTGAGACTAAAAGTAATTGTTTTTATTTATTACTTTATCATAAACGTATTCTCGAATGTTTAAAAATAATGTTTGACTTTCTAGTAGTTATAGTTTTATTAAGGAATGCCAAAAAGTATTACAATTGTTCACACTTAACCTTGACTCAAATAATTGATCAAATTAGACATTGAATATAATATGTAATACACAGTGCAGTATCGGAATTGAAATCAGCAATTTTAAGAGATTGGTTTTAATAATTTAATGAATGAATTGAATAAATTTAATAAATTTTATTTTAAAGCATACATCAAAATGATATAGAAGAATTATTGAAGTGGTAAAACGTAAAGGACAGTCCATGCATTACTGAAACTACAAAGAATTGTGTAATTTTGTTGAATTCTAATACTTTTCTTATTTTATATTCAGTGCCTTGTCATATTGCCCACACTAAAAGTCAATTTTTGTAAAATTAATTAATGGTTTGAACGAGTTATTTAATGTTCAGTATATTACATAAAAATTAGTATCTTGTTTTGTTGTATATTCACTTTCTACGTGTATATATGTACAAATAAATGTTTATTGCTAAAAATCTTGACGTGCCTTATCATTTTGACCACCAGTGTACATTTTTGTACATAGTATCGTATACATCGTTTTATTATATCGCATATATTGAAAGTCTATCGGTAACTAATTGTTTAACAAGTTGTTTATATTTTTCGCTTATAATTCTTTCTCTACCTCGACGTAACAGTGTGCATAATAATATTAATATGTATTTGTTTCTATAATTTCACGGAGATCACTTCATTACGCTAATGAGATACATGTGCAACATGAATATTCATATTTGCACCACTTTAAAATTCATGATTTCTACCAAGAAACCCACCGAGACCTTACTGCGAATACTCTCAGTGAATATACGTAAGTCTCTCCTAGTCACATTATTTCCTATAAGAAATGTGATTAAATAAATTCTTCTTTTGACATAAAAAGGAAAATTGTTTTCTGTGCTGCTTAAAGCGTAATTGCAAATTTTCATCAGTGTAAATGCATGACACACTTCTTTTTAGGAAAGGTTCCATTTTCGAGAGAATTAAATTTAAACGCTTGTCGTGTACGTTTGCTACTACAGAGAACTATGAATGTGTTTGCTAATTACGTACCATTTTCATTGAGAAAGAAAAAGAAATTTGGTGTATGGGAAGCAAATGATTACAGTTAAAATTTTTGGAAACAACAAGCATTTATATACATTTTCATTAATTGTAATTCCGTATTATCAATAATACGTATAATAATGTTATTATTCATTGATCTAGCATTATTGCATCTAACACATTATTTATTACAGTGAATTATTGATAATGATGTTGTATTTCTTCTCTCTAAATGTGAAGCAAATATAAATTCTATAAACCTGAAATTATTATCATTTTAAATATTTTGATTAATATATTTGAAATACAGTAGGATATATTCTTTTAGCCTTTGACTTTTTATCATTCTGTATTATCAACACTACGTACGATAATGTTAATCAAATCAATAAGATTGCTGTGGCATGAGTACACTGGAGGATTTTATTTATTACTGTAAATGATTGATAACGATATTATATTACTTCTCTCTTACTATAAAGAAAATATAAATTCTGTAAAGCTTCAATACGTTTTTAAACTTATCTTAACTGTGTTAAATAGTATATTTTTTAAATGCATTCATATGTTCTTTCTTTGAAATATAGTGTGTTGTTTCCATGATTGATTTATCCATATTAAAATTTGAAGCTTAATTGTTTCTGTGTTACGTGAATTAACTTGTAAATAAATTCACATTATTTAATGTGTAACATATTTATCAACATAAATTATCAAAGTAATTGTTTCAAACATCTTGATAAATAAAAGTGTCGAGGAAATTACTGTGAGCCAATTCAAGTACTTTGTTTATTTATATTCATAAAAATTGTGTTGCAGCTCTTATACTATTCGCAATCTTCTATAGCCAGCACAGCAGAATTAAAATGTTACTTAATTTTCTTTAGTGTCACTGTCACCACAATTCTCGAAGGTACTGAAACTCCTTTATAAGAAAAGCCGGTAGGTTTTGTTCCATGACTTTACGGAACGCTCGCGAACGTAATTCAGTGGTGCGATAAATGAATTACGAATCGAGGAAGAAGAAAGAGAGAAGGAAGGACAACAACAAAAAAAAAGAGGAAAGTGCATTCGTAATGCATCAATAGCCGTGCCTTCTGATACACAGATAGTATTTCTCGAGCTTCCTACGGGTGTTTCGCTAGGAAACAGAAGACAAGCAGAGAGGTCGAGCACATAAGCTACTTGGATTCCAGAAAAAGTTTTCGCATTAGGCGACGCAGTTGTCTCAGGTACAGAGGCTGATTCCGATTTAACGACGTCACAGAAACACGAACTCCGTATTTTTGTTAGGGACTTGTGCTTCCAGCAGTTAATGCGCTCTTGGCTCAAATGCTGTATACTTTGTCGTTAATTCGACTTGTTTGAAAGGTCATTTTCAGTTTGTGATACACCCCAGACTAATTAGTAAAACGGATCACCCTAGTCAGTTCATGCGTAGAATATCAAACGTGTGAACTTGACGCGAGGCAGAAAACAACTGAAATTTCAGAAAAATACATACATTCTTCCACCACTTTCTAGAAAACACCAGCTACTACAGTTTCATTCCAATATAAGACGACTCTGTTAATTTCGAAACAAAAAAGTCGTTATCCCTCTTCTCTTTTCGAAGTTATTTAATAAAGTATACCTAAACTACGGATTTTTATGCAAAATAAAGATTTTCTGAAATGATTGTGGAAAACAGAAGTCAAATAAAAATGTTCTGCATTGATTATTGGAAGCAGAAGTCAAATAAAAATGTTCTGCATTGATTATTGGAAGCAGAAGTCAAATAAAAATGTTCTACATTGATTATTGGAAGCAGAAGTCAAATAAAAATGATCTGCTTTGAATATTGGAAGCAGAAGTTAAATAAAAATTTTCTGCATTGGTTGTGGAAAGCAGAAGTCAAATAAAAATGTTCTGCATTGATTGTGGGAAGCAGAAGTCAAATAAAAATGATCTGCATTGATTATTGGAAGCAGAAGTCAAATAAAAAATACTGCATTGATTATTGGAAGCAGAAGTCAAATAAAAATGATCTGCATTGAATATTGGAAGCAGAAGTCAAATAAAAATGATCTGCATCGATTATTGGAAGCAGAAGTCAAATAAAAATGATCTGCATTGATTATTGGAAGCAGAAGTCAAATAAAAATGTTCTGCATTGATTGTGGGAAGCAGAAGTCAAATAAAAATGTTCTGCATTGATTATTGGAAGCAGAAGTCAAATAAAAATGATCTGCATTGATTGTGGGAAGCAGAAGTCAAATAAAAATTTTCTGCATTGAATATTGGAAGCAGAAGTCAAATAAAAATTATCTGCATTGATTGTGGAAAGCAGTAGTCAAATAAAAATGATCTGCATTGATAGTGGGAAGGAGGAATGAAATAAAAATTAATTTCATCCTTCAATAATATTGTTGCCCTAAAAACATTTACTGTTTCATATTTAACGCAGTATATTTCTTCATAAATTCCAAAAAATGCGCAGTCTATTGATAACGAACGAAATGCGGGACTTAAATGTCGAAGCAATTGAAGCAATATCAGAAGAGAGGTATTAGATTTTTTCTTATCACATCTCAACGAGATAATTTTAATACACAAGCTAGAGAAGCTAATTTTCGATTGGCCTTCATAGCTCTACTCGTCTCGACTATAAAATGTTCATCGTCAAATTTTATTCAGTGCTTATAGTGAAGTTTGAATAAATTTGAATGTAATAATGGACATTCAACACTGGTATTGTGTTCACCTAACTGCTGCATTCACTTATCTCGTTTCAGTGAAATTGTATTTGAAATGAAATAATATTTGGAAAGTGTGTTAGCCTGTGTTTGCACAGCAAACTAAAATAAAGAGGTATACACGGTGTCCCGCATAACAGAAAGAAATTTGTTCATGAAACACGAGGGTCATCCTCATTTTTTAAAATGGCACTGCATATTATCTTGCACATAATATTATTGCTTGTGTCAAGACAAATTTGCACATAATATTATTGCATGCCGTGACAAACTTGACTGATTATGCCCGAAGTTTTCACACATATCGAGACATTATTGTACGTAAGTTATTTTTTGTGGAGTGTTAAATATTGCTATCTGTCAACGCGCTTTCTTTGTTTCGCTTCTTCAATCGTAAAATAGTTATAGTTATATATATGCAAAATCAAGTAATTGCATATTCCATATCGATCACCAGTGGCCTAGGCTATGTGAAAACAAATTTCCTCGTTGATTCGTTGATTGCAGCTATTGTGAGTGTGTTGGCGAGTAAGATGATTAACATTTTCCGTGGCTCGATAAGCTTTCTTGATTGGTTCAGTTAATCCGTTTAATTAAACAATGTTTAGAAGAAAATATTCTCGCGATCCGTGACTCAGGCTAACTACTACATTTCAGTCGCATGAACCAAGTATGGACGGAGCAATTGAGGCCATAGGTGTAATAAGGGCGTAGGTGCAAAAAACTGATTATGAGAGAATAGCGTTCAAAGTGTACAGGTCACATGTACAGGGTAGTATTATTATAGAATTTTAACGAGTAAAAGAACGCAATACTAATGTTCAGTTCCGTTCATAAACACTCGTAATGATACAATAACGCTGGCAACTAATCTGGCAAAATTCTTGCTATAGTATATGCAGAAAGTAGAATTGGTCGATCATGATCAGACGCGTCAGATGATTTCTATCAGTCAGACGCTGCATTTTCAAACACAATTTTCTCGAAGGCAAAGTTTTGGAAGAATAAATTTGATTCTGTATTTTCAACTTATTTTCTCACCAACTATATTTATTATTATACATACAGATAGATTATAACTTAAGTGATTATAATTTAAGTGATTCAAAACACCAAACTAAAGTTACAATGACATTTTTGGAAAACAATGTTCAATTATTGTGGGGACATTTAGGGAAAAATATTCATTTAATCACACTGAAATCTGAAAGATATCAGTGTCAATGTTTTTAACTAATTAATCGAGAGCATAGCAATTAGTCTTCGTAATAGAAGCAAAACGATATCACTTCTGCAAATGGACAAAATTTTGCACTTACTATTGTGTACTTATTAATATAAAATTAATTACTAAATTATTATTGACCAGTGTCCAAATTTATTTTTTATGAAATTACTGCGTGTTAAATATCAACAATTTTACCAGAATCGAAAGTTTCAAATACTTTTTGGGGATCCACTGTGTACATTTAGTGGATTTTGTTTGAAACCATCACAACCAGTCTGATATTATAAAGTTCGAGGCTAAGCCGATGTCCTTAAATCGGACAAGAGATTGTTCGACACCATCTGACTTTATCCTACTTATCCACTTGAGGGACAGGTTTGCACATTCTTATTCCTATTGGGGATACCAGTGACTCCGATATGATCTATGACGCTATTGTACACTCCAGAATGGCAACAAATGTCATCCTTCGAGCAGATGATATTTCTATTTCTACATTCAGTCGTTTCTTCCGTTACATCTGGTACGAAATTTATGATCGAGAAAATCAGAAGACTATTGGAGCACTTGTTCTTACTATAAAAATGATTTATCATTTATTTATTGCTTCAAACCAAATAAAGTTTATATTAAAGGCTTAATATATTTCTACCAACCTTAACAACCAATTTAATATTGACCATTTTCGGAGTAAATAGAATATTGATATAATGATGAACGTTATTATTGTTCATTTCTTTATGTAGATAAGAAAATTTAGATAACATTAAAAGTGTTGGCTCAATTTAAAAACACTGAACTTTAAACACGTACAACTTTTAAACAAATTGATTCCTAAGATTTAAACTTGGATCAGCATTATTTCATCAAAATCTACAGGATTGCATAACAAAATTTTTGTTTTCCTCAAATGAAGTTCAAATGTTTTATTATTTTGTCATTTCACCTAATAAAAATCATCAGCATATTTCATGTTTGAGAGGAGTCAACACACCCTTTATTTTCGTATTCCATTTCTTTAATTAATAAACAATAATAATCTTCAATATGTTTACGAATAATTACTTTCAATCATGAATAACTCTATTTTGGTCGATTAATTTCTTTTTCAGAAATTACAGTCCTGATATATAAATGTAAAAGAATAACTGTAAATAATGAAGATTGTATAATAATTGACTAGAAACCGTTTTCTATTCGTTTACGTAACATTTCAATCGCTACTGCTTGTCAGTGACTGAGAAATGCAGAAATAGGTCTTCGTTTGTTCATAAGTTAACAGTTTTTATCATCGTCGAACGTCTCTATCTAGGGCAAGCGAAACTACCACGTTACGGTGGAGAAAAGATATCTTTTACACTTCGTTTCGAACTGGAAGAACTGAGCCGGAAGATAGAATGATAAAACCGATACATGTAGAGACACTGTAAAATCGATACAATAACAGTTTTGTTGAATCGTAAATGGAGCAAATGTACGTTCAAATCATTTACAACATCCGTTTGGTTTATATTTTTCATTTAATTCTCTACTTTACTGGATTCTAACTAGCAT
This sequence comes from Lasioglossum villosulum, assembly GCA_963971365.1. Lineage (NCBI taxonomy): Eukaryota > Metazoa > Arthropoda > Insecta > Hymenoptera > Halictidae > Lasioglossum > Lasioglossum villosulum. The sequence continues at coordinate 43,588,205 of OZ020495.1, read as the reverse complement.
TATACAAGGCGTATCGAAAATCGTGACACGACTGAGTGGAGAATCAACATGAAAAAATAACTAGAGAAAATGGTAACATTTTTTCTTTTGACGCCTCATTTTTGAGAAAATCAATTTTGAAGATGCAACGAATCGGCTGACACGTCTGATCATGGCCAACCTATTCTACTTACTTGGTACAATCTGTCACGGTAATATTCGACCACATTTAAAAAGGATGATAACTTTCTAAACATTTAACCATGTGACTTGGATTTTTTGAGAAGTCGGAACAATTATTGATACTACATGTTTTGGCAAAAATTTACTTGAAACAATTGCAATTAGTCGGAATTATGGAGAAAATATTAGAAGTTGTTGTTTACAACTTTTTTATATGAATCTATATTAAAAAATTTGTTGTGTAGATATGTATCAATATTCTGAAAATTTATATGTTTATTAACTAGAACTCTCCATGGATGTTTCAGTTAAAACATTGATATTATAGTACTTACTAATGGATCAAAACTTCGATTAAACTTGTGCATACTGTTTTTCCAGAAATCAAAAATTCGAAAAATTCAGTTTAATTCAGTGGATAAAATATGATACGATATTTTAAATCCTTAAATGACATTAGTTAGTCCAGTACTTCTGTAAAAGTAAACTTCTCAAATACAATAACATTTTCAGCTCAATAGATTTTTCATTATGGCTAGCCACGAATAATATATTTTCTTAATAATTAAATGAAATTCTATTTTACTTAACACTTAGTATTTGTGCTCAAAAGTAGTTCAACTAATAGCACATTTACTTGCTTAACCGTTTTCTGTTAATAATTATGTTATGCACTGGATATTAGATAAAACTCTTCTTTTAGATCAACAGAAAAATTAATAGATTCCGAGCAAGTGCAATTTTTTCCACGTCATGCAGTAAATTTTAAATTCTCAGCAAAATTTAACAGTTTATTATATTTTAAAGTGCATCGGTATATTAATACGAATCACTGTATTGTATATACAATATAATGTACAAAACATATTCATTTGTCATTCCGTTAATATGTTACGCCATTAGAATTTTGCGTGTAATGTATCAGTGTAACGTGCTCGTATGTGGCACTCTGATTTCTATGGCTGTTATGATATTAATTTATTATCAGGGAAATGATACATTACAATAAAATAACTGATCGGGGTATGATCTATCAACATGTTTGGGTATGGATTTAACTACGTAATAAACCCGCATATAATGCTTTCAATTAAACAATGCCTCAACATTTTTGATATTTGTGTTCTCGAAATGCCATATAAATCGACGATTTTAAACAAGAGATTTAAAACAAACTATAGAGGACATAAATTACAATAAATTATTTGTACGTGCTGCCTGTGAAAAATATAACAGAGACTTTTAAATTTGCTAGAAAGCTATTGTTTGCCGAAAATTTGGTGAGACGATTACTGCGTTACGGAAAGATACACAATGGCTTCGATGTATGTTATTGCTATAGGATCGTGGACTCCCCGGTGAGTGCCATTATCCCGGGGGTTGAACTAGATTCCGTTGAATGCGAGATTCCCTAGAATAAAAATACGTTTTAAACCTAAAATCCGCTCTGATTCTAACGTTGTTAAATCAAACAGAATGAATTTAGCTTCAACTTTCCAGCCAATAAAGACATACTGGAACAGTACCATTGAAAAACGTTTTCGAACACCGAACGTATTAAGTTTCGTGACTAATGGAAGAGTCAAAGAGTAATCCTCAACCCTTCTGGGATTTAATTTAATTTTAAAACCATGTAATCTGTGTGTTTAATTATTTTTAAGCGGTGATAAGTATACGCGACTAAAGCAGAGTAAGTATACTTATCATAAAACTGTAATAAATCATAATATAGTGTCAAATTATTCTTGGTGCAAAATATGCATTTCAGAAAGTCATTGATGTCATTTACGGAATTTAAGAATTGGTGAATTATTAAATTTATCAATTAATTAAATGGTTAGTAAGGAAGTAGTAATTGATTCATTAGTTAGTAATGAAGTAGTAATTATTTAGTTTATGTTTGTATGAAATAATCAAATTTTAGAAATTAAAAACTTGAACTTAAGAATGTAATTTATTTTTCAAGAAAAGAAGGATATCCTAAACTATATAAAAATTATGTTGTTAATGATGCTTTTACAAAAAGCTTCTGTTGTAATATCGATAATTTAAATTATTTATGTTTTTCAATTGTTACAATGACTTATCTTTGAAAATTTATTCTGAAATTTGAATAATTCACAGCAAAAGCACCAACGTTAAAGAAATAATGTGCAAGTGAGACTCGTACCTCAAAAAATACTTTACAAATTCCGGATAAAATTCTGTTATATTAGAATCATTTGTAAAAAATTTATTTCGTGCACGCACAATTTAACACGTTCGCTATCTGCCTGATGCATATGTGATAGCTACGATCACGAATTTTGCGTAAAAAAGTTAAATTAATTTCCGGTGGTATTTGCTAGGAGGTTAAAAATCCATAATTTATCTTTGGTATTAAATTTTTTACATGTATCATAAACCGGGTGCGTTGTATTTCATAAAGAAGCATCATTGTGAAAGTTGTTAACGTACGTGTTAAACGATGAACTCGTATAATTTACACCAAATATTTTTTTAAAACAAAGAAACAGACTCGTGTTCCATTTTTCGAGTTACTTTCGCAGAAATTTTATGTTTTATCTTTTTTAGAACAAGTTACATTGTATAATGTGTAACGTTGTTGTTATCTCATTACTGAACATTGGATCTCTATGCAGAATGAAATGTTTATACATCGTTTGCACGGGAATGAAGCTAAACAAACATTTATTTGTTACTTAAATAATTGTAATTGATCGCAAATAACGTCTCCATATTTTCACATTTTTTAAATGTTTTTACTGCTTTAAGTATCACCGACATCTTTTTGTTGTAAACGCATAAAATCTACTCATTACTATTCTTCATATAAACCATAGTAATTCTAGTTTAGTTATGTGGTATTAATGCATTTTAAAAAGTTAGTCTTTCCAGATTACAAAATGTCTGATATGTAAGTCACGTAATGGCACTTGTATACATATTTCCATCTTCAAGCATAACCTATTATGTACAAGAATAATTTCGTAAAGTAGAATATAATGTTTAATTCTCGTAATAAATTATACAAATATGGATATCATACGGATCGTAAAAGTGTTTGTTGCCATCTAGAACATAAATAAAGAGTTACAAGAATAAATTCGGAAAGAACGTAATATTGGGTTATTATAAACAATAATATAAAGTAAAGTGGTAATCGATAATGTAAAAATATTTTCTGAAATAGCTCGTATCATTTGTTTAATAAAGTGTGGGATTAAGGATTGACAAAGTAGGTTATTCGTTATATTCTATCTGAAGCCAAAAATCCGTTCCATATTTTTCTTTGAGCGCCACTTCCGTAAGATGGCATGGGTAGATATCGGTGGCATAATCCACTTGGATTTGGAAAGGACGTGCAATAAAATCAGGGACATTTGAAGCATACGTAATGCACGCTACGTGTGTCGAAAAATACGAAATGTTTAGAACTCAAAGACATCCTTAACAAGCACGTCATTTACGTAACGAAATTTTTCTTACTCGTTAATCCAGACAGCAAATACAACGCATTTTTAAACAATAAAAAATTATAAAAGACATACTTCTTCAGTTTACATTCAACAGACAAGATACGTGCATATTAAAAGATTTACATTAATTGGCTGGGTAAAACATTACTGGAACACAGTTCTCTGTATCTCGATCGTCACTTGTTCATAACAATATATTAATGTTATCGGCGCCCTGGTTCGATCAATTGGATCCAATAATATTATTCCGGATTTCATAAGAAATAATGTCGTTAACAAAAGAAGTATATATTATACCACTACTGTTCATTCTTGCAATAAATTGTTGAATTTAATTAAATTTAATATCGATCAATATCCAATTGATCGAACCAGGAAGCCGATAACATTAATATATTGTTATTACAGGAACACATTCCGAAAGGAACTTTCGGAACACCTAACATAAACTTGTCAATCTACCCAGATAGCACCCGGACGTCCGTGCAATCTGAGTATAGAAGTAGTTTCAATAATTTTAATTCAGACTTAAAGAGTGTGCAAGAACACATTAACACAAGGCATGCGTAATATAAATTACGAGGTCGTGGTGTTCGCAACAAAGGGGCCGTAAAACTTATGATACATCCATCTCATCCTTTGTATTTTATTTCCTCGGAAGAAAACGAAAACAATTAAAATTCTCTTCGCGCATTCTTCGTTTGCAAACTGGGAAAAGTGAGGCAATGAAACCATGCAGTTTTACGCGGTTGCGCTTGCATAAAACAAGATGGAGCAGAATATTTCATGGGCATGGGGATTTCTTTGTGCAGCACACTGTACACTATGTACGATTTAGAGAGCACAATTTGGTTGAAGAAAGGCAAGTTCGTTTGAATAAGCAGGCTCGTTAATCGAGGGCAAGTTCTATTTCCCGGCAGCGGAAGGATTAAACGTGGTCAAGCACACGGTTGCTCTTTCACAGCAGTTACAACTTTTTCAGGAACACGGGACCCTTGCGATCTCCTCGGCGCCGCTGCGAGAGGTTGTTTAGCCAGCCAATACCTCGAGTTCCAATTTAATGTATATTGAAATAGTTTTGCGATCGAAAAGAATTGATAATAGATAGATGGTTTCGGCGCACAGGTTCGATCAAGTATAAACTAAATTTCCATGTTTTATAACAAATTTGCAAGTTGAAATCTCGACGTTTCGATCCTGATGAGGATCATTTTCAAGAGATTTTTGCGTCTGAAACAAAGTGTAACATTGCAAAAATAACTGTATTTTAAAAGAAAAGGAAAAAACAAAGTTTTGAACTCGAAAAATGAACTTATTTTTCTTACATGTTATATAGGAAAGAAATTTATCTTTTATTAATAATGTGTTACTTCCATGCTGGTAGATAATGTACTAAATCCTTGTTAAAGGTTACACAGTAAACAATGCATACTAACGTATAGAGAATTGAAATTTGACCAATTAGAAGCAAGTGATCTATGTTTGCTCAATCCATATTAGGCGGTAAATTCAAACCTCAATATAGTTCGTCTCAATCACATGACTACACAGTATAATACCTCAACATTGTTGTGGTGGCTGAAGGAAATTAACATTCAACTACATTTGAAATTTAAATGTAAATAAATCGGAATCAAACATTATAATATATGATATTTATAGAAAACTATTAAAGATTAGAAACTTCATCATAAAACATTACTGATACAGTAATGCAGCGTAATGGTCATGAATCTTAGGTGATTCATACCTAAGATTAACGCTCTTTTGTTTAATCATATGAAAAGTTTCTACTAGCAATCTACGATGTAGATTTGATTCCTTGTCTAATATTTTAGCATTATCAAAATCAAATGCATGATCAAATTCTATTGAATGTCTCGTCAATGCTGTGTGTTGTGAAGGAGAACGAAAAATATTACGTTTATGTTCTGATATACGTGTATCCAATTTAATGTTAATGGAAACTTACGTTTCTCACAGTGCGCCATATGTATCTGCGTCAGAATCGCCAGATGAGAGGAGGAATCAAGAATTGAGAGGAAAGAGTTAAAGAGCTCATTGACGGTCAAGTATATTGCGCAACTTATTGTGGAAAATCAGAAATTCAGTGATTTTTTGCAGGAAAAACAGTACCATTTTAAGAAATTACAAGGGTTTCTTCTATACAGACTTCTAGTTTCTTCTATAACTGACGCTACATCACAACGAGTTCAGAAGCGGTCAATTGTGATTCCTAAAAGTCCAATCTATGCCTGTCCAGAGTCCAATTGCATATTTTTACGTTATCTTTGAGTAATTTGTAATGTTTGGCAGATGCTGCCTGTCACAAGGCATTCGAAGCAAGCACAACGTCACAAGATGGCCACCACTGACAGATTTTCGTAAATATCTACCTGCGCGTCATACAGCGCAGGATTAAGGGTGTCGATCCGGTCTCTACTTTCTCTAGTGTGAGAGACACACATCACTAAACACGTATACGTACACGAGGACTGCAAGGTTTCCGTATTTTTCGATTCCTGACTCTATAATGCAAATTGCAGTTTTTTGGGTAGTCACAATCGCTAGATAAAAGATTAATCTATGAAGGACGTATCCTAAGAATGGCTTAATTTTACGTATTCGAGGCGCAATTTACTTTATTAGGTGGTCGTAGGTTTATGAAAATGTCTCTCGGCAACCATGACAGGCGGCAGCACTATCGCTTGTCCCGTTGCATCTCACTGCTGTAAATTGTTCCTCGAATACGCAAATTTAAGCCATTCTTAGGATACGTCCTTCATAGATTAATCTTTTATCTAGCGATTGTGACTACCTAGAACACCAAAATGTGCATTATAGAGTCAGCAATCGAAAAATACGGAACCCTTGCAATCCTCGTGTACGTAACCCTTTTATCACTATGGGTCTAAGCCTTGGTTTGCTAAACTTAAACTCTCTAGAGAATTCATTTGCTTGATTAATAGACTCCGATCTGGACACTATCAATTGAGGGCCTCCCTTTTTAAGATTAATATCGCTGATGACACGAGCTGTCCATGTGGCTGTCTGGTACAGGATCCTGATCATGTGTTATGGCAATGTCCGATTTATGAGAATAATAGGGATATTTTGACCCGCAAACTTTGTAACAAGGGCTATTTTCCACCCTATACCATAAATTCCTTTTTGTGTGGACCTTCTCTTTGCCCCCTATTCTATATACATGGATTTCTGAAATCTCACTGTTTATTTCTGTAATTTTGATATTGTACTTGAAAATGTTCTTTGTGTTGAATCCGTCTTAGTTTGTAAGTCAATTTTGTAATGTTAGCATGCACAACCAAGTGCATGCTGCTAATAATTCCATGTGGGGTTTCAAAGCTTAATAAAAAAAAAAACGTGTCTAGCGCTGTGTGTCTCTCACTCTCGAGAGTTTCTCGTCAAGGTCACATTCGAATCTACACACTTAACGTACAACGACAGCAACAGTGATGAGACTGGTCTGACAAAACTTGTGCAACAGCATTAAATATCAAGAAATTTTGATTTTACAAAACAGATTGCGCAATTCGTCAATCAGTACTATACACTGTCAATAATGTTGAGCAATATGCTTGACAGTGAATGGGCCCCTTTATCCTCTCTCTCTACCAGTACCAGGCGCATGCGCGACAAAGACGATACACGTCACGTGACAATAGTGTCGTGGAAGGGAAAGTTGGAATGGGGACACGTGTCTTAATCTGGTAACTCTGATTCACGTGAATGCTATATAATATAGAAATAGATAGGGAGAACGGAAAGATCAATTTGCTCCTCCGTTAAGGATCACGTGCGCCAGATGTATCTATAGATACAAACAACCTAACCCAGTTCGTTTTATCAAAGAATCGGATCCGTTTTCGTTTTTAATCAACATCGACCTACATTGATCAGTCGCCAGAGGCCTTTATTGTTAACAGAGATACGAGCAACCGATTTTACAATCAGCACACGGCCATTCCTAAATAGCTTGCTTACACATGCACACGCGAAACCAGAATCATATGTGGAACTCTCTGATAGGCTCCATTTAAAAAGTAAGGTTTCTTCTCGTTTGAATTTTATAAATTATCAGATGATCGCACGAGTTCGTGCCCGATTCCAAAATAAACTTCAATGGCAAAAATGTAAGATTAGGATTTAGCGTTTACCGTTTATATTAATTTTACTTTATATTACGTTACATACTTCATTTTTTTTAAGTGTTATATTGTACGCTATAATGTATGCAATTTGTATGTTGTATAAACCAAACGTGGTTTACGACATCAATAAATAAGTAAATAAAAAATAAAATTCAATGGTTAAATTATAAAGAATATTAAATTTATTAATCAGTAGACTGGGGATCTTTATGCAATTATGGCTTTTGAAAATTTTCAAGAAATGTTAGGATGAACAATATGACAGAATTTAGTACGATTTTCATTTATTTCAGATCTGAAATGATCTACTACAACGGACACTAAGATTCTATTTTATACCACTATCTTAAAATTCCTCCACAAAAATTGAAAATTGCATAAACATCCGCAGTCTGCTAATCACTTATAGTTAGTGTTAATCACTTAGTCGCCATTATTTTCTACAATTAGAAAAGCTATTCTTTAAAATCGGGGACGAACTGATGCAATCATCTAATAAAAATTATCAATTTTTCTGTAACAAGAACATTTCCGGTATTAAATAAGTTCTCAGTCGACATAGGAAATATTAAACCATTATTTAATGTATAGTACTAGCACTTACATCGACGTTCTGAATATTATTTATTTGAAATATTCGCGTGGATAATTTGCAGTTCAATACTTGTTTGTTACTGTACCACCTGGTACCAGAGAATTTTTATTGTTCTCAATTTTCTACCAATACAGCGTGCGACTAAATAACACGTACAAGGTGTTTCTACATGTGAATATAAATCGAATTAAAGCAATAACATTTTTTCGTTTGACGCCTCGTTTTCAAGAAAATCGAGTTTAAAGATTCGTTGGATTCGCGTGCTATCGAATAACACGCGTATTCGTTGCATTTTCAAACTCGATTTTCTCGAAAACGGAACTTCGGAGGACAAAATTGTATTCTATATTCTATTCTTATTTTCTCACAGGGAATCGCCTCGTGCCCGCCTGTACACGTTATTCAACCGCATTTTGAATAGTAGACACATTTTCTCTGTGTTAACAATAACCTATGGATCTTTCGAACCTAGGAGGTTGAAAAGCGAGCTTGATTTTGAGAATTTTTTTATTCCAATAGATGGTTGCATTTAAAAGATATTTGATCCGCAGATCGTGACATACTTTCTTCTACAAAGTACTACATTTTCGTTAAAAATATCGAATAGAAATGGAGTGGCAACCATGTTTATGTAATCTCAAATACTACTGGATTAATTTCTTCGAAATTTTTTACAGACATACTTGACACAATGATCTGGTATGAGTTTGTTCCCAAATATAATTTTGTTTTAAAAAATGTAAGACTATCATGTTCAAATGTCCGCCATTTTGTTGTCTACTTTAAAGAGAACTATGATGTTACTTATTATTATATTAATTTTATTCAGTATTTTTTAAAGAAAATGTAGTATTTTGTAAATAAAAATGTGCGCAACTTATGGACCTAAATGTTATTTTGATACAATCATTTTTTGAAATAAAGAATCCTCAAAGTTATGCTCCCGTAATCTTTTAAGCAGATCCAAAGCAACATATCGATAGCTTGATGAGCACAAGTGCTCATTTTCGAAATAAAGTCCATAGTCCGTAGTCTAGTTATCTGTAATTTAATTTCACAATCAGCTTCCGTCAGATTCAACGGGTTTATTACTTGCTAAGCCACCTCGCGTAGCAGTTCTTTCACAGCGGCTTCCGGGATTGGATGCTTTGATCCATAAATAGATTTTCAAAGAAGCATGAAATTGAGATCTAATACGTCTTCGATAAATAATATTAGTGTCGGAGCTGCGACGCACGAGTGTGAAAGAAGGATGTCGAAGAAAACGTCGAGTGCACTACTTTCAGTATGTGCTAACTTTCGAAGCGAACAAGCTGAGATGTCGAGGACACGAACCACTTGGATTTCAGCAAGAGGTTTCGCGTTTCGTTCTCACTTACCAAGAGTGCAAGTAGATACTTCGACGATGTTTTCAGATCTCTTTTGCTACAGTTTGGTCTACGAACAATTCTCCTGCGACATTACGTAACGCACGAAATCGATCCATTAATTAGATCGCCGACCATTAATTAATGCATACCGATTACGTTTAAGCTGGGCTCGAAATAAACAGTCATCTACCATTTTTTTCAAAAATTATGAATGAATTTATCTGTCTAATTTAACGACATAATTAATGTATAAAGTGAACTCAAAAAGCATTTAAACCACAACCACAACCATAAACGTGGACTCATTCTAAAAATGCTTCCATAAAATGAATAAAGAAACCAAACTATTGTGTGTGCTAATTTAAAACTGAACAATTTTACCAAGTTTATTCATATTTTCAAAAATGAAGAAGACACTTACAAAAATAAAGAAGACATTTTCAAAAATAAAGATGACGTCTACAAAAATAAAGACATTTTCAAAAATAAAGATGACGTCTACAAAAATAAAGAAGACATTTTCAAAAATAATGATGACGTTTACAAAAATACAGAAGACATTTTCAAAAATGAAGAAGACATTTACAAAAATAAAGAAGACATTTTCAAAAATAAAGATGACGTTCTCAAAAATAAAGATGACGTTCACAAAAACTAGCTGGTTATTATTGCTCGCTTGCTTCGCGAGCTTCGCAGGTGGGGGTATTGTAGCTCGCTTTGCGATTTCGCGAGAGGGTTAGTGGTACGGATGTTATTTTGTGTGTGACTCTCCACGAGCCACACAAAGAACTTCCCGATTCGTTAGTTGCAGTATATTATTATCATTATTTAGTGTACGTTTTAAGAAGATTATACGTCCTCAGGGAAGTTCAATAGTTTTCTACTTATCAAAATGTTTTCTGTATGGCGTCGCATTAAACCAACACCGTATGTTCGTTGCTCGCATGCTCCATTAACCATTTTTTTATATTAACTTTCAATTTCATCTCAGTTAATAATTCGTATTGAACTGCTTGATTTTTTAATGGATTGTAATATAAATGTTTTTGTACTTTCATCGATATTCTTTGAAAATGTATTCTCGGCAGTAGCGATGAATAACTCACTCTTGCATTGGGATAATTTTCGATTATTCTAAGCGGTAACATTAGATTTGTTGCATAATTAAAAAAGGAAAATAAAAAAAAAATTTTTTTTAATAAATTTGTTTAAATTATAAAAAAAAATATATGTAATTATTATGTTTGTTTCTTCGGTGGAAAATTTCCGTCCTCTCGTATAATTTGCATTGTTGAATGAACTTCTTTCGAAAAAAACTAAAAAACTACTTGACCAATATGGACCAAAATCTAATCAGCTCTAAGTTACAGCGGGGCACATCGATTGCATCATTCATCCATTCTGATCGCATCGTTACTTTTTCAGAAAACGTTAACGAAAAATTTGATACCATAGAAACGGTGTCTAGAATCGTCTAGACATTGTATCTGGGCCTGTGCTGCGTTCAAGTGAGACATTGTCACTTTTGAGATATTTATTGGCATCCTTGGCTTTAGAGTTAGTTATGGACTTGGGTACGGCTGAAAGTTAAGGGTCTCCTTTCATACCGGGAAAATAAACCAGCCGTACCCCAGTCAATGACAATGACGCAACGCAGACCCACACTCAGCGGAAAGACGACACCAGTTTGGGGATAGATATTTTAACAAGGGATCTTTGTGCATAGGCCTGTTTTATTTACAAGATCTAAGTGAGAAACGAAATCTCAGAATTTAGTAGGCGTACCGTAGATTTTGAATTACGCCCCGAACTGGTGATTGGTTCCCTGTTTTATCCCCACCAAAGAATATATCCTTTCCTGAGCTTTGGTGGAGAATGACAGGAGAAATAGCGGTCAGAATTGTATGGATTTTTGAGAGATTCGGACGAACCGCGGTTTTCTATAGATCGGTTATCGAAACATAGAACGTGTCAAAAGAGCGAATTTAAAGAATTGCGGAGTGGTTGTGTCGTCCGTTTTATGAACTATTTTTACCGTTTCGGGTGTGAACCTTTCATTATTTTTTGTGAACTTTATGAACTTTATCCGAACTTTATGAACTTTGTGAACTTTTACGAACCTTTATGAACTTTATGAACTTTGTGAACTTTTACGAACTTTTATGAACTTTTATGAACTTTATGAACTTTATGAACTTTATACGAACATTTGTGAACTTTTGTGAACTCTTGTGAACTTTTGAACTTTATTACATGAACCAATTCCGTTAATTTGTGTCAGAACTTTGTGCATTCCAAACCTTGAACGTATGTGCTTCCTGTACAATACCGTATACAATCGAGAGCGTTTATTGCTCCTGAGCCAGCAGCAATTCGAATTTACCAACGCTCTAAACAAACGGACATACGCGCACGCACGCACACACACACACACACACACACACACACACACACACACACACACACACACACACCATTTTGATAAAAATAGTCTAAAATGAATCCAATGACCATGAAACGTGAAGATCTGTTAAAAATTCGATTTTCGATTTTCGGGGTAATTACCATAACTTCCCTATGAATCGGGAAGTTAATAAAGAAGACATTTTCAAAAATGAAGAAGACATTTTCAAAAATAAAGATGACGTTTTCAAAACTAAAGAAGACATTTTCAAAAATAAAGATGACGTTTTCAAAACTAAAGAAGACATTTTCAAAAATAAAGATGACGTTCACAAAAATAAAGAAGACATTTTCAAAAATAAAGAAGACATTTTCAAAAAGAAAAAAAACATTTTCAAACATAAAGAAGACATTGTCAAATCTTTTTTAGTATACATTAAAAATGTTTCCATAAAATAAATACAGAAACCAAACTATTGTGAGGCAGCTTGAAACTGAATTGGTATTCCTATCACAGTTTTTTCATATTTCCGATAATAATGAAGACGTTCAAGTGCTGAAGTTTCCCCGACCACCCTGTACAATATAACATGCACACAGAAGTTTTTATTTATCGTGAACGGCCCATTAGTATCTTTAGATAAGCAATCGAGTCGTTTGTTAAAGTGCGAGGGACATTAATATCTACCTTCTGTCACGATGTCAGGTCGCGATTCATCATGCCTTCAAGATTGATACTTAGATCCAGTAATTCCAGCAAAATTAAAGGTTCAAGAATCCAGGACTTACTTTTCCACGACCAAGGGATTTCTCCCATGGGTATTTTTTAGCTAAATGGGTTAGGCGAACCCATCGACGCGACTTGAAGCAGGCATTCAACGCGGTCATCTCGGCATACGAATGCAGGACTTCTGAATACGCGTCTCTACTCGATAATTTTCTCGATTCACGTTTGCAGTAAACTTTTTCCTTCGAAATGCGAGTCGCTCTCAACGTTACTTTCATGCCTAGCCCTAGGAAAGCTAAGCTTCAACTTCTCCGGCTTTATACGCCCATAGCAGCACTAGATTACATAGTCACTTATGACTGGTGTACCATTTGTGAGAAATTGTTTTACCGAACTGAAAACGGAGCTGGGTAAAATAATATTTTGAATAGTAAATAGTAAAAAATTCGATTTATTTTAAAATACTAATACAACTTTGAAAATTAAATGATTTTTTCCAACAGTATGTTTTTAACCATTTTAGTGTCGAACAATAATGTATTGTACCGTCGGCTGGACTTGCAAAAATTATTATTTCTTTCTATTTCGACATCTTTAATTATCCTCGGTACTTAAAAGATTAAAATTGTATTTTATTTAAAGTTCACTGAAAATATTTGGATTTTACATTGAAGTGTCATGTCTATTTTTTAATATTTCTTTTATTTTAAATATTATTGCTAGAAATAGTCATTCGAATGTAAGTAACATTTCTTCTTTGGATGATTGTAATATAAGAAATAAGTAAGGACGATGATATTTTATTCTGCAGTGCAAACTATTCTAATGAAAATATTTTGTTCACCAAAATTGTATGTGTTATTTAAAGAACCATTTTATTTAAACCGAACAGAATCTATAATATTAAATAGTAACACATATTTCACATTAAATAGCACATATTAATCAGCGCTCCAATATCGCTCTTGCATGTCACAATATTTACCAATAAATATTAATGGAGCTGTTCAACGTATCACAAAATAAAAATAAGATCGTTCTTGTACGTTCTAACTACTGCTTGAAAAGTATACCCTCTTCATTTCGAAGAGAGATTTTAAATTAAAGTAATATCGATATGCATGCAAGGAGTTTCATTGATATTATAAACGACAGATTAAATTTTGCAAAAGTCAAACGAATGCAAAGTACTAATGTATGCAAATAACAAGAAATAATTAAAATGAAACGAATGAGAGAGCTTTATTTTATTATATTATGAAGATTGTTCCTGAAATCGTGATACAACCGAAAACGAAATTACTTTGCATGCAAATGTGTGTTTAAAACATAAAATGAAATTTCATGATATAATGCAATTCTACCTGATATTTCTACAGTAAAGTATCGTTTTCCTTTCACGATACTTTTTGCTTTGCAACTCTCAGCTATTAAAAAGATGAAGTTTCAATTACGGAGAGATGGGCGTGATATTACCCTTTAAAGATAAGATCTTACAAGAGTTGCTTAATTTTCACAGCATTAGCTCGATGTGATTGTCGATTTTTAATATTTTATAGCGCAATTTGTGTTACCTTTGCGATGTAAAATATTATAAATCTAGAATCACACCAATTGTCCAGGTCTCACTCCCTTTTAGATGTATACACGCTTCTTAATACACATTTGACAGTGTTCCATTTTTTACCGCTCGCACAGTGGTCCTTTTCAGCGATTTACCTGGACAAAATGATTCCAGCATTATTTTAAGACTTAAACACGTAGTTAAGTCTTGCCATCAGCTACAACAGTATGTAATAAAATATACTTACAAGGAGAGTGCCTTCGGGTCACCGATTTGGTTGAGATTCTGTATACTTATAGTTCTCGATCTCCCATTTACGAATATATACCATTGTAGGTGCAAACACTCAATAATTGTTGAGATATTTAATAAATAAAGTTCTATAGAGATACTATATGCATAATGAATAATGTCCTGGTCCAGTGGCAACGTACCACGCTTACACCCGGTGGGTTAGTGTTCGATCCCAGCCCGGGTAAAAATATTTTTTTTTCTTATTTATTTATATTATTTATTCACTATGTAATGTCGTCTTATTTACAAGATATTATACAATTATTATAAATTAAAGTACAAAAGTCTTAATAAATTATAAATAAATTAACCGAAACGAATAATATAGTAAATTATCCTCTCGTGTCTGGAAACAGAAGAAATAAAATAAATATAGGAAGCCAAAATATGGTGTACGATAAATTTAATGATATTGTACTTACATATTTTCAATATAATATATTGTACTTACATATTTGTAATATATTGTTTATTAAATATCTCAACAATTATTGAGTGTTTGCACCTATAATGGTATATATTCGTAAATGAGAGATCGAGATCTATAAGTATACAAAATCTCAACCAAATCGGTGACCCGAAGGCCTTGCACTCTCCTTGTTAGTGGCATCTAAAAAATTAACATGACCATATTACAAAAAAATTACAAAAAAAAGTTTTGTGAAATTTTTTATTGGGATTTTCTTGCCAGGAACATATTGAGAAACGTTTTCTTGCCAGATTATCAAAAATGTTCAAAACAATCGTTTGGGTATTTGCAACAAAAAGCTTTCGAACTGACCACAGTGATCCTCTTCAGCGATTTAGCTAAAGTATTTTTACACGTTTCTAATTACCGTTGCCGTTAAAGTAACGTTAAGTAAGTAAACAAAAAAGTAATTACAGTAAGACACTTAGTACTTAATATGTTGGAAAACATACGCGATCTTCTACTAGCGACATCGTGCGCTTCTTTCTCGAATAAGGACGCGTCCTGCGGTTGTTCTTTCTCTTCTCCATCCGTTGTAACGCGAACACGCGGTTACTAATTACTCGAGTGTAATTAATGAAGTCGATATTGTATCGCGGTCTGTGCGCACGCTCGATCAAGCTTTGCTATCGTTTAATCTGTGCCAACGTGACATGTACAGGGTGTAAAAAAATATGTCACGGGTATCATAAATGGATTCCACACGGTTAGTTCGGTGGAGATTTGCAAAAAAAAATTTTCCGCATAGTTGACCTTGAAATTCAAGATCCAACTTTTTTATTCTATCATATTCGTCACAAGTCAACCGTTCTCTTAACCTCTTGCCTTACAATATCGTGTCGAACTTATAATGAGTTGACGTTTATAAAAAATGCGATACAGTTTTAAAATGAAATTTCGAATAGTTTACTGTGCAAACATTTGTAAGATGTAGATACTTATAAAACAATCAATGCTGTTTTCAGGTGAAATTTCCGTTTGCAAAGTAGTATGCATTACATTTAAACTTTCTTTTGTCCGCTATTGTGAGTCTGTAAATATTTTACTGATTACGCCTCTTCGATATCTGAATCTCTCGTCTACATAGCCACGTTAACCTACCCCTAACTTGGCACCTAGGCAGTGGTTAGCGGTGAAAACTGGTGCTGAGTCAGCGGTTTTTTGCCTCGACCAAACGCGACGTAGTATATATTTCCGTAAACGAAAGTAGGTCGCAAACTTTTCGAAAATTCCCGTCGCCGTTTGACGTTTCGCACGCATTAGCGGCGCACATTGGCAATTAATGCGCCTTACGAATCACGTCAGACATTAATTGAAACCAGAATAGACGCTGTCGCCAAGAACAGTTAAACGTGGACTGGTCACAATAAAGTCCGGACAGAAGACTATAGGTTTTTTAACGGTTAAATTTCGACCGGTTAGTGGAAATAATAATATTTCCAAACCGAATATAGGGCGAAACTTTCGTTTATAGCAAAAATCAGAATTCGATGAAATTTTGAAAATAGGTTCTTGTTTAACTAAAATGACGATTGCCAGAAGGATTTTTGGCGCATCGAAACAATTTTTTTTATCATTTTAATATCGCGCTCTACCTTACCGACTTTCTATTTTATATAGAATATTTTCAATTAGATGTAAAAAGGGATCATCAAGGGATTAATTCTCATCGCATAATCTTCCCATTGTAGATATTGGTTCAGTTGGTTTAACAATTGAAATTTTCTATACATTTTACATTAATTTTTCTTTACACTTAGCAAGTATGTTCTTTAAAAATATTATTTACAGTTTTATTAATTTTGTGAATTACCCATTACATTTTGTTTATATATATTTTCAGACGCAATTGCTCTTGAAAATGATCCACACCTGGATCGAAACGTTGAGTTACATGTAAATATTGCTAATTTGCTTTATTTTTTATCGAGACTGTGCGCCGAGAACATATAATTGATTTATATTTTACATTAATTTCCAGAATATATATATGACGCATGCGCACAGCACGAACATAAAGTACAAAGTCGGTGAGTCAGTAGTCGCTAAGGTAGAGCGCAACATTGAAATGGTACAAATTTTTTTTCGACGCGCCAAAAATCCTTCTGGCAATCGTCATTTTAGTAAAAAAAGAACCTATTTTCAAAATTTCATCGAATTCTGATTTATGCCATAAACGGAAGAACAGCCGAATATAGTACTTATAGTACTTTTAGTAAAAGTCACTCCCTATGCAAATTATTCTTGTCAGAAGAAGTGAGATCATAATCAAAACTTCAAAAAACTATTTTCAAAGTTTGATTGGTATGCATGTACAGCTGAACCAAAAAGTTCTTGAACACCAGAGAATTTGTTGATATTTGAACCGTGATCATTCTCTGAAACAATGTAGTACACCAACATACTTGGACTTGTTTTGAAGCTCGAAAACTCTACTTTTGTCATACATCGTCCATTTTTATTTAAGATGTATTTTTGCCATATAAATGGACGACGAAGAGCCTGTACCTACTGCTGCAACAAAAAGAACTGGAAAAGAATCTCGCATTCTTCGCTTATTTTAGAAATAATGATTGGAACAAGGTAGATTCTCTTACGTTCAAATTCTGGCGAGAAGCAATTTGGGCAATATCGGAAGACGTGTAGTGCGGAATTGGGGTTATCACGTGGTCCCTACAAGTTCTTCACTGCCGCCGCCTGATGGACGATCAGTACATTCTCTACCTTGTGTAAGCAAATTGCAACGAACAAGGTCCAAGTAAAGAACGGGCACTTGCTAGGGAGAGTGCCACGAATAAAACCGACAGTAGTGTCTCGTGGTTTTGCGGCGGAGTGTACCAGAAATCCGCGAAATTTTCTCAACGACCCATTATTCCGTAGGAATATAGCTAGCGATGAATTTCGTTGTTTCCGCGGTTAAATTACTGATCGTTCTTAATTGTAACAGTCGTTAGCACGCGGTTCGCATCCAGCGGCCAGGAAACATCGCTCACGTTTTCTTCGGTTCGGCGAATAACCGCGCGTCACCTTTACAGGATTAAACTGTTTACAAGGAATCAACTTCTAGATTACGAGGTCGTAACGTCGACAGCTTTATGAAATTCTCGTTTCGTCGGGGAGTGTGTAAAGAATCCCTTCGAAGTATTTTAAAGCTTCCCAGCGATACCGTAGAAACATCATTACAGCGAGATAAAGTTGTTAGATCTGGTGACTTGAGAAGTCGGGTGGCAACGGGAACGGCAGAAAGTATTACTGTTTGCGCTGTAACCGTTGAATATTTCTCTTTGTAACCATAAGACCGAGATGCAGCTCCCTTTGTACGTGTTCCGAAAGAAATGCCTAATGGTTTCCGCTTAATTGCTTTCCACGTACGGGAGGGTCTGCATTCGTTCGTCGGGTTCGTTTCGCCGGGTGTTGCGCGGAATTAGCGCAAATAACATTGTTTATAACTTTTTAATGAACGCGAAGAATGAGAAACAAAAGGCGCCACGGTAAAGAGCTATTGTCGAGACATCGCAACGGAAACTGCTCGAAGTGATCATTCCCGCTACTCTCTCTCTCTCCCTCGCTGTCTTGCTCCGCTTTTAACGACCGCTTTGAACCCGAGACTTAAAGTTACGACGAAACTCAATGACGACCGTGAACAAGCAAACCAGACTTCTTCTTCGAATTTCGAGGAAAGTAGATGCGTTTTGCGCTGCGCTCGCTGCTGGTGAGCCTGTCGGATTTTCTTCGAATTACTCATGAACAATCTCTGGCATAATCTTCGGCAGAGACGCATCGTGGCACTCGCAGGCCTTAGGCACTTTTCTAACGACTGCGCCATCAGCAACCCCTCGAACCCACCCCCTCGTCAGACGTATTCGTCGACTGTCCTGAGGACTTCTTTTTTTTGGTGACAATCCCGTTCGCACCAGCAAGTTGTACTCAAAAACTCGAGTTCCACTGCTGAGTGAAAGAGCTCCTGCTCCCGCACTCCTCATCCCTTCAAACCGCCGCTACTGGCTCGATAACTACGGCGGAAACCTTTCTTTCAGGGTGTAGAGTCTGACTATCGAATTTAAATTAATTTTGTAGATTGATCGTAGATATTTTTCGTAAGTGTTACATCTGCTCGTAGACTACACGTTTTTCATGGACTCCTGTGCTCCTGAACGAAACGCTTGTCATTTTCAGCGACTACAGAAAACTCAATGACTCCTTCTATCGCTATCGTGCAGATACGTTTAGTCACAAAATGCAGTAGAAAGAAATTCAAAAAAGAAATTTGTTCATGATAAGGGAAGGTCGCAATCATTTTTTAAAATGGCGTTACATATTCTTTTGTACATGTTCTGGTATACTATGACCTTCACACTAAGGTTTTAACAATAAGGCCGGCTCGACAGTGGATTTTATGCAGTTATGACAAAAGTGAGTAGGTGTAATTTACAACAGTAGAAAAACATTGGTAGAATTCGGAAGTACTGTTCTATCATTTTCAATCTATTAAATATATTAAGAAAGAATTTTCTATTTTCGCTAGTGTTTGTAGCCATTTAGGTAGAATGCTTTTTGCATTAAATCTTGACCGAACAAAATGTCTGTACACTAATTTTTGCAACTATATTGCTCGATAATTACAAGTATCAAGATTCTTTAGCTTGTTTAGAACATATTTTACTTCGTAAAGTATCGATGCTGGTATTCTCTGTAATCTGAGCAAACTCTTCAGGGTTGGAGGATGGCGTTCTTAAAATTTCGCCAGTCATAGAGCTGATGTCCGCATTGCAGTTATCACCGTCTGTGGGGTCAGTAACCGGTGTAATAACACGTTGGTCATAAAGATATTGTTGCTTAAGACCAAACACTTTTGGTACGATCAGGTTTACGACTCGAACAACAGAAAACTGCTATCCTCGAGGTATTATCGATAAATGGTACTTTCAGTTCTCGACAAATCATCTTTGGGGTTAATGATCAAGCGAGTAATTTATGGCTACGCGTTTTTGGCCAACACATTCACTCCGTCGTTCTAGCTGCCAACTCAAAAACGATTGACGTGCTATAAACCTCAAGTTACGATCCCCATAGTTTGGAGTTCACTAAACGGTTGAGTATTGACCAAATTAAACACGATTGACCACGATAGCCAGCCCAGTCCAGCACAATCATATATTTTTCTAGATCAGAACATTACCTGCTAGTGGCTGCTTAATAGTTCTTTTATGTCTATCATTTATAGTTAATAACTTCTCAAGTTTTCAATAGCAATAGTTTTTTCAATTGTTGATCAACAAGTCACTGGAATTAATAAAGCCTAATAATTAGACTGCAGATTTTATGCACATATTGCAGATTTGGGAAGTTGGAATTCAATGCAGTAGGAAGACTAAATGAATTTGAAAGTGTCAATGCATTATTTTCTGCAGAATTTATGCATCTATGGCAGATTCTTCTAAATCTATCATTTATCGATAATAACTTCCTAAGTTTTCAATAGCAATAGTTTTCTCAATTGTTGATCAACAAGTCACTGGAATTAATAAAGCCTAATAATTAGACTGCAGATTTTATGCACATATTGCAGATTTGGGAAGTTGGAATTCAATGCAGGAGGAAGACTAAAAGAATTTGAGTGTCAATGCATTATTTTCTGCAGAATTTATGCATCTATGGCAGATTCTTCTAAATCATTTATGGATAATAACTTCCAAAGTTTTCAGTAGCAATAGTTTCTTCAATTGTTGATCAACAAGTCACTGGAATTAATAAAGCCTAATAATTAGACTGCAGATTTTATGCACATATTGCAGATTTGGGAAGTTGGAATGCAAAGCAGTAGGAAGACTACAAGAATTTGAGAGTGTCAATGCATTATTTTCTGCAGAATTTATGCATCTATGGCAGATTCTTCTGAATCTATCATTTATGGATAATAACTTCCTAAGTTTTCAATAGCAATAGTTTTTTCAATTGTTGATCAACAAGTCACTGGAATTAATAAAGCCTAATAATTAGACTGCAGATTTTATGCACATATTGCAGATTTGGGAAGTTGGAATGCAAAGCAGTAGGAAGACTAAAAGAATTTGAGTGTCAATGCATTATTTTCTGCAGAATTTATGCATCTGTGGCGGCGACTAGCTGACGCCACGTCCCCGCCATATGCTTAGTCTTAAGATAAAGTATGTTTGGGATGAATGTATCGGGTTGCGTGCTGCGCGATAGCGTCGAGTGAATGTTTGGACCATTGGGTCGAATGTCTTTTAGGGTGAGAATGTTTAGTTCAATTTAGAGTGAAAGCGATCTGTGTGCGAGTGAGAAAGAATGTTTTTCGTAGAGTGCATCTGAGAGCGAACGGTTAGTTTGTAAGTTAGTTCGGCTACAGAATTCGTCGAGAGCAGTCACGCGGGCTACGCGGGTTGTAGACTGACTCTCGCAATAAAGTCATTTATTGTTAATCTGTGTCGACTCATTTCGTCCTAGCGGAGATACATCCACATTGGTGACCCCGACGTGATACTTCGGGAGCGAATTAAAGGGATTTCGCAATCGCGCGTCATTCGCGTGTTTTCGTGTGGTGTATCGCGCGTATTCGGACAAGGACACAATTTCGCCTACAGACACTTGGACATCGTGCGTAGTGCAGAAAGTGCCGGCGTGTATTTAGTGACATTTCTTGTACATATTGTAGTCCGTAAGTTGTTTTAGTGCGTAGAGACAATGGCAACGCCGCCCGAACATTCCCTGCCAGGGGGTAGCGCGCTCGCGGTTCATCGTGTCGCGGTTAAAATCCCCGAATTTTCGCCGTCCGACCCGGAACTATGGTTTGCAATGGTTGAGCGCAGCCTTGACGCGAGTGGTGTGACGACCGAAATGACTAAGTTCGGGTATGTTCTGGGAGCGCTGAAACCGGAATATGCTAACGAGGTCCGCGACATCATTCTGGCACCCCCGGCTCAGCCGTTCACCAAGCTCAAGGCAGAGCTCATCAAGCGGATCGGTTCGTCCCAGGAGCAGAAAACTCGGCGTTTTCTCGAGCACGAGGAGATAGGCGACCGGAAACCGTCGCAGTTTCTTCGCCATCTGCGATCCTTGGGCGGTACAACCGTGTCCGAGGAAATTCTGCGTACCCTGTGGTTGGGCCGACTACCCTCGAACATGCAGGTCGTCCTGGCGACGCAGCGGGACGTCGAACTCGACCGTGTAGCGGAATTGGCCGACACCATCGCCGATACAATGGGCCCACGCGCACAGGTGGCGGAGGCCTCTGCGGGTCCTTCCGCGCCGCCGCCTGCAGGACTGTGCGACATCGAGGCACAGCTGTGCATGAAGATGGCACAACTGACGGCAACGTTTCAGCAGGAGCTCGCGGCAATTCGACGCGAAATAAATTCGGGTCCGCGGCATTTCGAACAGCGACGGAACGGTACGAGTCGGTTTCGAGCGCGATCGCGATCGCGATCTCGAGAACGCCGCACCGAGCGCCGGGGTGGAAAGTGCTTCTACCATTTTAAGTTTGGGGCGAATGCATTGCACTGCGAGCCCCCGTGCAATTGGTCCGCGTCGGGAAACGGGATGGGCAGTCGTTGATGGCGGCCGGCGATCACTGCCCGTCGTCGCGCCGTTTATTCGTCACCGATCAGATGACGAAGACGCAGTTTTTGATCGACACAGGTGCCGATCTCTGCGTTTTCCCCCGATCGAAGACTCGCGGGTTTCGCGAGCGGACGACCTACGCGTTATATGCGGCGAATGGGTCGGAAATTGCCACGTACGGGACGGTTACGTTGAGCCTCGACTTTGGGCTCCGTCGCGCGTTCGTGTGGCGGTTCGTGGTGGCCGACGTGTCGAGGCCAATAATAGGCGTCGATTTTCTCGCGCATTACGAACTGCTGGTGGACGTCGGCAATTGCAGACTTTTAGATCAGGTGACGTCGATGACAGTGCCAGGACGCTCAGTGCGCGGGTGCGGGCCGTCGGCGCCCTCGGTAAAGACAATTTTCGGTGACTCGAGGTTCCACGAGTTGTTGCAGCGGTTTCCGAACATTACACGACCAGTGGGAACACCCGCGGAGGTGCAGCACGGTACGGTGCATTATATCCGCACAACACCGGGACCCCCTGTGGCGTGCAGGCCCCGGCGTCTCGCGCCGGACCGCTTGAGACTCGCGCGACAAGAATTCGAGACAATGATGCGCCTCGGCATCGCGCGACCGTCGGAAAGTGCGTGGTCGTCGCCGCTTCACATGGTGCCGAAAAAAGGTCAGGACGCTTGGCGCCCGTGCGGGGACTACCGGGCGTTGAACGCGCGAACGGTGCCGGACAGATACCCCGTGAAGCACATTGAGGACTTTGCTCAAGCACTTCACGGGAAAACAGTGTTTTCTACCCTGGATCTGGTGCGTGCGTACAACCAGATTCCCGTGGCCGCCGAAGACGTTGCGAAAACGGCAATAACAACTCCTTTCGGACTTTTCGAGTTCCCGTGTATGTCGTTCGGTTTGCGAAACGCGGCACAAACGTTTCAGCGTTTTATCGACGAGGTGCTACGCGGCTTGGACTTTGCGTACGCGTACATCGACGACATACTGGTGGCATCTTCGACAGAAGAGGAACACATGCAGCACTTAACGGAGGTTTTCGCGCGCCTCAATAAGCACGGCGTTACGATCAACGCGGCAAAGTGTTGTTTCGGCCAGGCGCAGGTCAAATTCCTGGGATACGCTGTATCGTCCGGAGGCACCAGCCCGTTGGAGGAAAAGGTGAAGGTAATTGCCGATTACCCGCAGCCGACCACAGCCAAACAATTGAGACAGTTCCTGGGCATGCTAAACTTCTATAGACGTTTTATGCCCAGGGCTGCGCAGGTACAAGCGCCCCTAAATGACCTGCTACATGACAATGTTAAGGGTAGCGCCAGGTTGGAGTGGACTGAGGAAGCCGTCGCGGCCTTCGCCGAAGCGAAGGAAGGTTTAAAGGAGGCAGCGTCATTGACGCACCCGAGAGACGACGTGCCTCTCGCTCTTTTCTGCGATGCGTCCGATTTTGCAGTCGGAGCGGCACTACAGCAGCGCGTCGGGGAGGATTGGCAGCCGTTGGCGTTCTTCTCGAAGAAACTCAGTCCTGCCGAGCGGAATTACGGCGCATATGACCGGGAAATGTTGGCGATATATTTGGCAATTAAGCATTTCCGGCATATGGTGGAGGGGCGTACCTTCACGGTGTACACGGACCACAAACCTATAACGTTCGCCTTCCAGCAAAAGCCCGAGAAATGTTCCCCCAGGCAGTTCCGATACCTGGATTTCATCGGGCAGTTCACCACCGACATCCGCCACATCGCCGGGGAGGAGAACGTCGTCGCTGACGCGCTATCCAGGTTGGAGGAAGTCGCGGAACCCTTCAATTACTCCGATTTGGCGGAGTCTCAGCGGCATGACGCGGAGCTTCAGGCGTACGTGCGCGGAGAAATCGCAAACAATTTGCGTTTTGAGTGGGTGCGGTTGCCCGGTACGGACACCGAAGTGGCCTGTGACGTGTCATCGGGAACTTCGCGACCGTTCGTCACGGGACCGTTCAGACGAGCCGCGTTCGATTCGGTGCATCGCCTGGCGCACCCGGGAGTTAACGCGACGGTAAGACTTGTCACGGGACGATACGTGTGGCCGTCCGTTAAGGCGGATTGTCGGAGTTGGACTCGAGGTTGTGTTCCGTGTCAGCGCGCCAAAACAAGTAGACACGTTTCCGCGCCGCCGGGAAGTTTTAATGTGCCGACCGGAAGATTCGAGCACGTGCACATAGACATTGTGATTCTTCCGGTCTCAGAGGGGTTCAGGTACTGCCTGACCTGCGTCGATCGCTTTACGCGGTGGCCTGAGGCCTTCCCGGTCAAGGACCAGGAGGCTTCGACCGTGGCACGCGCCTTTTACGAGGGATGGATTTCCCGGTTCGGAACCCCTCTGCGCGTTACGACCGACCAGGGTCGGCAGTTCGAGTCGCGTTTGTTTCAGGCCTTGTCCCAGCTGACAGGTGCGACCCACTGGCGGACAACGGCCTACCACCCGGCGGCAAACGGCATGGTGGAAAGGTTCCACCGCCAATTCAAGGCAGCGATCCGCTGCCACCAAAACGCCCGTTGGACAGAGGTTCTTCCAACCATTTTGCTGGGCATCCGCGCAGCCTGGAGGGAAGACCTGCAGTCCACAGCAGCGGAGCTGGTGTACGGCGAGACGCTGCGCCTGCCTGGGGAATTCCTGGCACCGCGAGGCGGAGAGGCGCAGCCACTGTCGGGGGATTTCGTCGCGAGGTTACGCGAGCATTTCGCGGCCCTCGCCCCGATGCCTGGCAGCAACCACTCGGCAAAGAAAACATTTGTTTTCAAAGACCTTGCCGCGGCGGAGCATGTTTTCCTGCGGCACGATGCTGTTCGCAAGATTCTCCAGCCGCCATACGACGGTCCGTACAAAGTCCTCAGCCGAGGAGGTCGGACCTTCACTCTGGACATCCGGGGCAAACCAGTCACCGTCACGGTGGATCGCCTGAAGCCAGCGTACCTGCTGGCTGCAGATCCAGCACCGCTGACGACGGCGGGAGCGACGCGGCCAGCGTCACCTGGACGGTCCGAGGGACCACCACCACCCACACCGACCGAGAGTGCGGGGCGGACGCTCCGCTCATCATCACCATCGCGGGGGCCGGCGTTGCCGCCCCCCATCCTGTCAACGAATGCGGGCATACGCACTACACGGTCCGGAAGAAGGGTTCGATTCCCGGACCGATTACAAGTTTCGTGATTGTGTCAATCACTGGCGGGGGGGTGATGTGGCGGCGACTAGCTGACGCCACGTCCCCGCCATATGCTTAGTCTTAAGATAAAGTATGTTTGGGATGAATGTATCGGGTTGCGTGCTGCGCGATAGCGTCGAGTGAATGTTTGGACCATTGGGTCGAATGTCTTTTAGGGTGAGAATGTTTAGTTCAATTTAGAGTGAAAGCGATCTGTGTGCGAGTGAGAAAGAATGTTTTTCGTAGAGTGCATCTGAGAGCGAACGGTTAGTTTGTAAGTTAGTTCGGCTACAGAATTCGTCGAGAGCAGTCACGCGGGCTACGCGGGTTGTAGACTGACTCTCGCAATAAAGTCATTTATTGTTAATCTGTGTCGACTCATTTCGTCCTAGCGGAGATACATCCACACATCTATGGCAGATTCTTCTAAATCTATCATTTATAGATAATAACTTCCTAAGTTTTCAATAGAAGTAGTTATTTCGATTGTTAATCAACAAGTCACTCGAATTAATATAGTCTAATAATTAAACTGTATGTTATACTGTAAATGTGTGCATATTGCAGATTTGACAAAGTGAAATTCAAAGTAATAGTAAGATTAGAAGAGTTTGAGACTGCCAATGTATTATTTTTTAATCTATTAATATTATTCAAGGAAGAAAGCAACTCTTGGTTTCTTTTTCTCGCAATTGTAAGTACATATTTATTTTGCATGATAGTCAATTAATAATTTTTTCGGAATGATCATTTAAATGAACATTTTCATGCTCCTTCGAAATGAGAAACAATGAGAGAAAATTCTAGAAATTTGCAGTTGCTTAAATAATACCTACGTTATTTCCTAAACCAAATATTAACCCTGCACATTTGTATGCGAAAGTACAAAAATATGTAAAAAGAGTCCATTTGCAAATTTTCCAGCAATTCTTCCGAGAAGAATTTTGTAAGTTCAATTTTTGTCGAAATTTCGTTTCGCTGTCCATTACTAAAAATGCACCAACCAGAATTCGCACGTCCAGGTAACCTTCGGGTTAAACCATCCACGCATAGTTAAGTTGGTGTGCGAAATGCTCGTGACGTCCAATGATATTGATTGGACAGTACCGACGTCCATAATCTGTGATCGCGAAAATAAAATTTCGATTCGTTGAATCTTTTCATGAATTCTCAGGTGCTTATTTCCGTCATATAATTTTAATCTATGTACAGCGGAGGACCATTAATTTTGGAGCTCTAGGCTAGCACCGTTTGAGAGTTTACCCAATTAATCCAAATTGACTCGAGTACCAAAAATTGTTGTACAAGTTACTTTTCCTTAAGTTGTGAATTTGAATTGGTTTGGTTCGTTGTAAAGTAGCAGCTCTTGTGAAATGATATTTTTCTACATGAATTCAGTATATAATTTCTATAATTTTCTATGTAAATTACATCATTTATATCTGATTTTATATAACTCTCTTATGCATTGTGTTGCAATTATAAATTAATCAATTTTCCATTTGATTATGTCTATCGTATAATTTTTATTCTCTCCATCTATTTTTATATTAATACCTATTTTAAGAATATTCAAGTCACATAAATTAAATGTATCTATTTTTGCAAAATATCAATAATTAAAATAAATAAATGAAATTTTAAACAAAGTGATAGTTTGAAGTATGTCCATGATATAAAGTATAACGTTATTTAGTTATTTTAATATTTCATTGTTAACGGAACATGAAAATCTGTAACGAGTGCAGCAGAACTCTGAAGATATAATTTTTCGAGAAAATGACGACGCGTAGTGAACTTTTTCTACCGTTTCTAATTATTCAAAAGAAATACGTTCGCACGATATTATTGCGGCATTCACAAGAAATTGACAAATTAAGGCGCGATAGCATGCGAAATGCGCACGTGCATATGTATGATATAAGTCAATAGCAGCGCCGATTAGAATCTGTGAAGTTTTCTTCTCGTAACGTATATTTTGCGCCACGATTCCACTTTACAACGAAACCCTCATTGCCATACTTCCAGCGCGAGTCTATCAATCGATTCGTACTCAAACGTCTACCGATTTGACGTTTCATGTAATGTAATGCGTTTGCAAAAAGCCAACGATGAGAGCAACGCGACGAATGAAGTGAATGGCAGGTGCAAATCCCGGCCATTAGAAAGACCCTTGAATGCGAACACGCGATTCTGTCACTACAGTTGATGTACACACGCGTGTCCGTTCGGGTTTCAGTCATTAACTAATCAGTGAAGAATCACACGTATGACTCACGTAATTTTATGTGCAATCTATCGTTTTACAATCAATGTTTATGCATTCACTGCAACAGTAAACAAATTAGCATAAAGAAACTAGCACATAATAGAAATATTTTTATAATTTCAATGAATTCTTTATAAACCAGTATGTTCCAGTACAGATCATAATAATAACACACTTAATCTTGTCATTATAATGATGCAATACACTTCTTATACAGGATGTCTCAAGAATGTTGTATTTCCTTGAAAGGGTTTAGAAAGTAATTCAAAATGACCTCAGGAATCAGCCCTTTGAAGGAAGTACAATAGTTTCGGGACACCCTGTACATTAATGTTTATTAATATTATATATTTTATATATTTTATATATTTATATTATATATTTATTTTATATATTTATTTTATATATTTATATTATATATTTTATATATTTTATATATTTTATGTTTTATATATTTTATTAATACACCGTTGCTTTCAGAACTACATGATTGTAAATGTAAACTACTTCTTCTTTTTAGAACTAGTTTTCAAGTATATTATATTCAATGAATTTTTATATTTGCTTTGGTAGTTATTAAAACTTTAGAGAGTACGTTGTACTGTCTTTTTGTTTGGGAGTGTATGCAGTTCGTTATGAATACGATACGTACATATACAGTATACTTTATGCAGCTGATCGAAATAATACATAAAAAGTAATATAAAATCGAAAAGACAAAGTTTATTGTAATATTCTTATATCTCGTATAAAACTTGGTCCACTTAATAGATTCTACTAAATATTAGTTTTCAAAGATAAAAAAATTGTTTCTTAAGTCTGAAAAACATATTGTTCGTCCACATAATGGACAATGCTACCTACAGCATTACTAGATTAAATAAAAAGACAGTGAGAATTGTTTTATAGTCACATTTTAGTTTAAAGACTGTTTAAACGTAAGCTCGATAATTATAATTTATGCAAGGGGCTGTTTGATCATAAGTAGAAGTACATGTTGCTCGAAAGTGCTGCCTACGTCAAAGTTCTGACATTTTAAAGTTACATACAATCTTGAGTTTTCGAAGCTCTATCGAAAGCTAGTTCCGAAATAACCTACTTAATTCACTAAAATTAAATTTTGATTCTGTCGAATACTACAGCTACTTTGGCAGAAACTGGCTTTTTGAAGGTTCTAAAATCCGCTCAGCATAGTCAATCACGTTCTTCTTATCTGAACGCACTTTTACCTTGGGCTGTATGTGAAAGCTTTTACTATTGATTTTCGAGACAAATAGTACGTCCGGTATGCATAATGGATGAAATATTTATTAGAACTGGTATTCACTATATTTTCTGGTGAATACTTAAAATAAGTATGCACGATACGTAGTATTTAAACAAATTTTACAAATACGAGCAAAATCAAGTTTCTTTCTTAATTCTCCTTTGCTTCATTTTTTCTCACTTGTCAATTATGGATTTCCCTATTGATAAAGCACCGATGAATTAATAATTTTTCCATTAATAATAAAGCAAATACTTGAATTACCAAGTGAATACTAATAGTATTAGTAACAGAATATGCATGAGAAATCTAGTATCATTTATTTAAGATTTTACAATAGTTACTACCTATTGCTAGTAAACAATTGTGTATAAGAAATCTAGTGATATTTACTTACAATTTTACAAAATGTGCTACCAAGTGCTAGTAGAACATTCGTATAAGAAATCTAGTGATATTTACTTACAATTTTACAAAATGTGTTACCTAGTGCTAGTAAAACATTATGTATAAGAAATCTAGTGATATTTACTTAAAGTTTCCCAAAATTGTCTCTCTAGTATGTACTAATAAAACGTTACGCTTAGAAATCTAGTAATATTGACTGAAAATTTTCCATAAATATTCTATAACTAGCAAAAGACTATGCACAAGATATCCAGTAGTATTTATTTAATATTTTCCAATAGTTACTACCCCTAGTGTTAGTAAAAGACTATGCATAAGAAGTCCACTATTTGTTTAATATTTTTTAATAGTTACTACCCCTACTGCCAGTAAATGATTACGCATAAGGAATCAAGCTTCATTTACTTGAAATTTTCCAAAATTTACTACCTAGTGCTAGCAAAAGATTTTGCATAAGAAATCAAGTACTTTTACCTACACTCGATATTTGGAAGCATTTACTTATTTTCATACAACGAGACCTTCTTTCGTCGAGAGGCAGATCCTATATAAACAATGTCCCTATTCTTTAACCAAGCGACGTTATGTCGAGCGGCCCGACATACTTAAACATTCCTAACTTTCTAAACGCTGTGTCCACAGGCACCCTACATATGATGTCCGCGCAATTTTGCAAAATTTAGAAAGGCTCTATTCAACCCCCGTCCCTCTCATAAATCAGCCGAGAGCGAAATAGCGTCAGGCTATCTGTATTCAGGTTCTTTTAACCCTCCAGTTCACGAGTGAAGAGAACTCCCGCCAATGCATGGAAAAAGTTCAAGGAACCTAACGTTCTGTCTGTAGTTTTACTGATAAGTGTGCAGCCATGTCTTCTTATAATAAGATCATTCTTTTATTCTATAAATCAATTGCAAGTAAACACGGAATACAGCATATTATGGCATTTCGTTAAAGATAGATGGTAAAAATAGCAGCAGAAAAGTAGAACCTCAAATAATTTTGAGCTCACAATTAAATATTACAACTAAATACCATAATTAGAATATCAATTTAATTGTAGTAATTACTTGACATTACTACAGTACTATCCAGTTAATAGTATTGAGAATTGATTAGCAATGATTAAAAACTCTTTTAATGTCGATAAACAAAATGTGTGTTCCTGCTACAGAAAATATTTATTTTAATAGTTTATATTTACAACATAGCACTGATTATCACAATGTTATCATAATGATTATGATATTAGCGTATTAGCAACTATTGGGTTGGCAAGAAAGTAATTTCGGTACTTTAAAGTGAAATAGAGAGCCCAATTTTTCCATTCAAGCAATGAATCTTAATGAATACTATATTTTCCCTTTTGTTCGATCCTTTGCCAAACAGAATAAATAAGAAAATATTTTATTGATTAATGTTCGTCACTTGAATGAAGATATTCAGTTTTATATTCCCTTAAAATACCGAAATTACTTTCTTGCCAACCCAATAGCATCAAGCAACCCGCTTAATGAAGTCTGCTGTTTCTTTCGAAATATTCTTTTTATCAACGTTTAAACAAATTTTGAATTTTGGAATTTTTGCTTTTAACGTCTATAACAGCGGTGGGTTTCCCCTTACCTTTCACTAAGTCCTCGGCGCGCCGGTTTCCGGTGAAAATGGCACAAAGGTACCCTTGCGGGCGAAAGTTTGCCAAACACCATGGACTTTCTTTCTGATTTGAAATTCGCGCCTCGCCTTTACCCTTGGTGCAGGCGAAGGCTAACTCCCTTTGCCTTTCTGTCAACTCGACAACTATTAGGTCTCAGAAAAGTTCAGGGAGTCTCCTGGGCAATGTACTCATAATCCTTTTTTTTCCCTGAGACATAGGATCTTGTTTGACCTGGCGTGCGTGCAGCAGTCTGAAAAAGTTCTTCGAGGAATATTTGGACGGAATATACAAACGAGAGAATGTAAACAAGTGTAAAGTGTACCTTAATCGCATTATGCTTAGAGGTCCAGCAAACTTGCGCTACTTCGGCAAGCAATTTTTATTTTGAGAAGAGTAGCCTGAAAAAGAAATTTTAAAATTAAAAAAGTCGTACAAGAATATTTCATCGAAGTTTTAAGGAGAACAATCAAGGGCTCATTGTGATAATTAGATTGCGGAGCTTTATGCAGAATAAAAA
Source organism: Lasioglossum villosulum (assembly GCA_963971365.1). Lineage (NCBI taxonomy): Eukaryota > Metazoa > Arthropoda > Insecta > Hymenoptera > Halictidae > Lasioglossum > Lasioglossum villosulum. Next base: position 43,556,088 of record OZ020495.1, on the reverse strand, counting down.
TCTTCTGCATCAATTGCAAGAGACACCAAATTGGATGTTATTTCTTCGCTTAATGATTTTAATAGAGGAGAAATCTTATATTGATATCTTCGATTCTTAAAATTTTCCAACAACTCTGACCCATAAGGCAATCGGAGCTATTTTTAATCATTTTTTCTATATCTATATGAAATTGATATACAACTACTCTACGATTTATATTTCTTCTCTAAAACGAACATGTAATGAACAAGTTTGTTTTATCGTACAATATGAATTTATGAATAATACCATGCGCATAATTAATCTTGATCTTTTCCCACCTCTTATTCTTCTTATTCATAATTCATAACTACACGAATTAAAATCAAAACGAATTATGTACATTGTAATTTAATTGAATAAGAGAACAAAATTAAAAATTACATTATAATTTTAATTAAATAAAGCGAGACTGAATTTCAAATTAAAAAATAATTGAATACAATGTAATTTACTTTGCAATTATAATTCGTCAAGTAATTCAATTGTAATTCGACACAACCCTGCCGTGAAGTAATCCATATGCAACATTATTTATTGTGCACATTAATATAAACTGAGTCCAAGACTGGATTCCGTGGACACGAAAAGCCAGTAGAATATTGAGACATTTTCTCGAACCTAATCGCTTCGATACATGATGACTCTCATGCAAATTCTTTTAAATCACTACGTAGGTATCTATAATTTGTCGAAGATGCAGCACAACGGATTCCGTAACCTGAAATTAATAAATGAAAATACAGTGATTTATACACGATATTTGGGAAAAAATGATCCCCGCTACTGCGGAGTAAGTACACCTCTTTGTGGAGCCAAGGCGATCGATTGCCGAGAGTGCAACATGATACGAGGTCAGATTTAGCCGTGAGACAATACTAATTCGATGAGAAAACTGTGACGGTTTCAATTATCAGTTAATAAAATATTTATCAACGTATTTTTGAAATTTTTCTGATTAATATTAAACCAAACATGGCAGAAATCGGATCATATTTACTTGTTCATTGCACGATGCAATAAATGATATCCAAATGTTTCATATGCAAACAGAGGATTTTATGCATTCATGACAAAAATGTCTAGGTGTAATTAAATACAATAAAAACATTAGGAGAATTTGAAAATACTGACAAAAATGTCTAGGTGTAATTAAATACAATAAAAACATTAGGAGAATTTGAAAATACTGACAAAAATGTCTAGCTGTAATTAAATACAATAAAAACATTAGGAGAATTTGAAAATACTGCTATTTGTTGCAATCCAGGTAGAACACTTTTATTTTGCATGAAGATTCGCTATATACTCATATGTAAACAGTTAAAATTAAAACGAATCATATACAAAACACGATTCATTGTAAAAATTAATAATCAAGGTTTTATTTATTTACCCTGGAATACAGGAAAATAATACATAAATACAACAGAAATCATTATGTAGTATATAATATAATAAAACGTTGTTATTTAAACAATTTTCAATTGGAAGTAGTTCTTAGAAATAAATTTTTTCTTAACAACAATTCATGTTAGAGGAGTGAAGAACTATTAAAATTAAAAAAACATTGTATAAAGAAAACTGATGTATTTTTAATAAATAATTAAAAAATATATATAATATACATATATTACAGTATATAACACTATACATTAATATAATATATACAGGGTGTCCCACGTAATCCTTTTCACGATTATTTCAGTATACAAGTGTATTGTTGCGATAATCTGACAAAAAAATATTTTAAACAAAAGTGTGTCAATTTTCGATTACCACATTGCATTAAAAAAGGGTTGAAAAATTGCATTTTTTATTATTGTCAAGGGCACCTTCATTTTCTAAATGGCACGTCAAAAACTGATCAACTTTTGTTGACACCCTGTATAATAATACATAATACAATACCCTGTATAATAATACATAATACAATACATGTATATATAATAATTTAAAATACGGATAAAAAATAGAAATCCATCGTATGTTTATTTCAGTACACAAATTGTTGATTACCGCTCGTGAAAGTAGAAAAAATTGTGTTTCCGCATATTGTAATCCGAATAAATAAACGAGTAGCTGACATCGAAATGTCGAAATCGTGTTCCTTAGGAACATCAATTGCATATTCGATAATTACGTTACGATATGCAAAACGGCAATTATCACTCTGCTGTGTCCCCTTGTAAAAGTTTCAGAAGTGTTCCTTTGTGGACTGTAATCCGATTAAATAAATGGAAACCCGGTATCGGAAGCAGGTCTATATAAGTATTCTTTCGAAACAATCGCGAACGAGTACGCGTTCCACTTTGCATTTGTTTTGTGAAAGGTCTTTGTCGAAATGCGATGGTAATATGAAATTACTCGGGAAATTATGTGATAAAAAAAGACGCCAAAGGGCACGGAAGAGGAAGCGAGCACGCTGGATACATCGCGAGATAACTGAAAACATTTTCCGCCAATGGAGAAATATGCCGGATAAATGTAGCAGATAAAGCTTCAAAAGAAAATTCTAATTGAACGGAACTGGAAGCGCTCGAAGTTAATCGATAAGAACATGGTAACATATCTAAAAAGACTATGCTCTCTCTCTCTCTCTCGACAGATGGTTATCTTTTAATTGAATCCAGATAACGAAGTCCATTAAATTTGTAGTAGCGAAACTTAATAGTGTTTAATGCTTTCGAAAATGTAAAAATATATCTGAACCGTGGTATTAACCACCATTGAAAGAAAAAATTTGAACACACGTGTGCAATACAAGATGATGCAATTAATTATGTTGTGCAAATTAAACTACTTTTGCAAAAATGGTTGACAAAAAGTCATGTTTTTCCATGCACACAAGAATTCGTTTTCTTTTATTTTGCTTTTTTATCAAAACATAAATCTTCCATTTCTGACCTTGCGTGACCTTCGAGGTCATTGTGTAGTAGATGCATGAATTCGTCTTGTTGTATAGCATTCCATTAGAAAAATTGAAGGTCACCTTCATTTCTATAAAAATAATGTAAACAAAACGGAAATGCATATTTCATTGTGTTGCGCATAAAAAATTACTACTTTTTCCAATTTTTACTATTTCCAAAAAAAATGCTGGCTAGTAATAGCCCGAAGACCCTGTATATAAATATACAAGTACATACAGCGGTCTATCTCAAAAATATATTGTTCCATTGGATATGAAAATGGCAGACGATCCTCCGTATTTGCCAAACAATAAACCTGTCGTTCATCGTAAAGCAAGCATGCACACTCGCGAAATATCAAATCAGACTATCCAGTCGAACGGATTTGCAGGCAGCACATGTTTTTGTGTAAACATTTGCGATTGCCAAGGCTATTGTCTACCCTCCCGATTCCCCACTGCTTCTCGCTCGCGGTAACTGATCCGTCGAAAATATCACAATAGCGTCTGTTGAAAGTATAAACAAAGTATCTGTCCAGAGTTTTGACAGTTAGTTATCGTAATAATATTAGAGTTACATATAATGTTTTATAGATCCTGTTAACCACAATCATTGTTCCGATTGGTTATGTTTTAATTAAAACACAGTTGTTTTGATCTGTATTTGATCAAATTATTATTGATAAAGATTTGATCTATACTTACAACATACAGCTTCTGTCGATGATTGCTTCGTGTCCAATTTGAAAATAAAATTCTCTGGTTAAATTTTGAAGAATATAGCTTTATTAATTAATTATATAGCCAGCATTCTTTTCTAATTGTAGAAAATGTGTGCATTCATCTAATATAATGGACGTAATACGTACAGCTAAAGGTTTCATTATGTACGGAATGATTCTAAATGTGAAAAAGATTTGTGACAATTTACACGAACCACGTAGCCATTAAAACAGCGTGGAATACCAATTTTATGAATTCTTTTGCTGGAAAACTCTTTGTTACGTCTACAACGCGAAGGAATATTTTATTAAATCTACATGTTTGAATACAGAACGCAGTCGAGATGGAAATTCTATATTGCAATTCTACTTCTGCCTCGTGTAATATCCCTGGATCGAAGTAGTAACAATAAAACGGAGCACGTCCAGTCCAAATTAAAACAACGGAGAGTGATACTCTACGAATTCGGTATTAAGCAAATAGTTCAGTATATTGGTAAGTTTAAAATGGAAAATCAGTCGCTTGTTATTCGACAGCAAATTTTATGCATTTATATGATAAAAAAGAGTAGCTATAATTTAAAACAGTTACAACATTAGAAGAATTTAAGAATACTATTATATTATTTGCGATCTACTAAGCCTATTAAAAATGAAAATATATTTCTATTTTGCTCCTGTTCGTGTTGCATAAAAATCCGGTGTCTATTATTTTTTTTTTATTAATGCAATTAAAATCTCAAATTCGAGATTATTTTGCCGTACATTATATGCAATAGCAAACTACAAAGTGAACTTTATCTGATTCTTATTTCAAAATTCATATTTGCCTGCTTTTAATAAATAACAGTACTGTCAGGAAATTGATATAATGCGTTTATAAATATTAATATAAAATTAAATAATATATAATATATTTTATAATATATATATTATATATTATAATTTATATAAATGATATAAAATTAATATAATGAAAAATGCGTGTTCAACAGCCGGTAGTAATCAATAAACATGGTGTCAGTTTGCTCGAGGATAATGCTCGGTCGCATATTGCGAAAAAACAGTAAAAAAATTAGCAGAGTTGGAATGTGAGAATTTTCCTCACCCTGCTTATTCGCCTGACCTGCCACCTAATGATTACCATTTTTTTCAAGCACCTAGATGGCGTTTTGAATGAAAAAATATTCAAAGAAGAAGGTGCTGTAAAAACTGCATTTGATAACTTTATTGCCTCACGTTTATTACATGTCGTAAAATTAAAGTTTATGTTAAAGATTTAAAACGCCCGTTTCATTTGCAACAACCTAATATATACACTTGCTGTATATCCAGTTTCGTTTACCTCGATTTCTAACGACAATTGTTGCTTTTGCAGAGTGCGCGGTGAAGAACGGAGGAGCGGTAGTGGAGCACCATCAGTCTTCTTACTGGGAGCAACCCTTTAGCCAGCCATACTTCGACAACACGACGAAGAGGGAGACCACGACGACCGTCGGACAGACTGCTCACCTGCACTGCAGGGTGCGCAATCTTGGCGATCGCTCTGTAAGTTCCGAGTTACCTTATTGCCTTGACCCCCATGTAATAAGGAACGGCGCACGGCGACGTCGTGTTTCACGGATGAGCAACCGTCTGATGAAACGATCCCGCTCGGTCCACTCGCCAATGCTTTTCACTCTGACTTTTCCCCTCGTTTCATCGACCGAGGATTTTCTGGCAATTTCTGTCGCGATTTCCGGAGCTGATTTTAACCCTCCTGACAGTGGGGGCTGTGCTTCTTGCGCTGGCAACGACGCGACGCCCCCGGAAAAGTGAAAGCGGATAAGGCGCCGCTTAATTTTTAACACGTTGGACAAACTGAATATCTTAGATCGTCCGTGTGATTTTTTAAACAGCTCCTGGCTTCCTCGGGGTACTCGAGCGAATTTCTAACGAAAATGTTCGATGATGGCGCCGGGATTTTTGTAACGGTTTCTTATTTCGAAGTACGTATTTATCGTTATCGTAACGGAATAAATAAATAATTTATCTTGACAATTGGCAAAATGACGAGTACTTAAACAGCATAGAAACGTATCATAATTTCAACGTAAAAAGAGATATATGTGGCACGAAAGACAGAGATTTGTATAAATGGCGTAGAGTCCTTCTAGTTTAATTACTACTTCCCTGTAAGGGGCGACTTCTGGAGTCATTTGATATACAGTGGGTAAAAAAAGTATTCGCACACTCTTCAAAAGACAATAACTTTTTAAATATCGTGTTATACAATTTGCATTTTTTTGGGAAGCTAGAGCAATTAGTTTGCCACAGGATGCGAGAAATTTGGTAAAAAATTGCAATTCATCGGAATTGTAGCAGAAATACTAAAAGTTGCATTTTACCACTTTTTTATGTGGGCCAATATTGAAAATTTTAAAAATGCGTTTTGTAGATCTTTTTGTAAAAGTTAAAAAAAATATAAAAAAATTTAAGTGGTACGCATTGCTAGTGGGGCACACAGTTATTAACGGTTTTTTTTTATTTTGTGTGTGACTCTCCATGAGCCACACAAAGAACTTCCCGATTCGTTAGTTGCAATACATTATTATCATTATAATAACTAATAACTCACTCTTGAATTGAGATATTTTTTGATTATTGTAAGCGGTAACATTAGCATTAGTTGCATAATTAAAATAAAATTTTAAGAATATAAAAATGAAGTATATATAATTACGTTTGTTTATTCGGTGGAAAATTTCCATCCTCTCGTATAAATTGCAATGTTGAATCAACTCCTTTTGAAAAAGAACTAAAAAACTACTTGACCAAAATGGACCAAAATCTAATCAGCTCTAAGTTACAGCGGGGCACATTGATTACATCATTCATCATTCTGATCGCGTTGTTACTTTTTTAGAAAACGTTAACGAAAAATTTGATACCATAGAAACGGACCGACATTTTGATAAAAATAGTCTAAAATGATTCCAATGACCATGAAACGTGAAGATCCGCTAAAAATTCGATTTTCGATTTTCGGGGTAATTACAGTAACTTCCCTATGAATCGGAAAGTTAAAAAAATTTTAAAAATACAAATGAGATATATATTTCCAGAAAATTTCCATCCTCTCGTATAAATTGAAAAAAAACTAAAAAACTACTTTACCAAAATGGACTAAAATCTAATCAGCTCTAAGTTACAGCGGGACACATCGATTGCATCATTCATTATTCTGATCGCGTTGTTACCTTTTTAAAAAACGTTAACGAAAAATTTGATACCATAGAAACGAACATACGCACGCGCACACACACACACACACACACACATACCGACATTTTGATAAAAATAGTCTAAAATGACTCCAATGACCATGAAACGTGAAGATCCGCTAAAAATTCGATTTTCGGGGTAATTACAATAACTTCCCTATAAATCGGGAAGTTAAAAAAAGCGGAAAAAAGGCACATACAGGTCGAATTGAGTAACCTCCTCCTCTTTCGGAGTCAGTTGAAAAAGGATTGCGCACGTAAAGGACATACCGTTGATCGTCGTGCGCGAGCATCTTAATGAGAAGTATTTTTACGAATAAGTACGGGCCACCGTCAAATAGTGACATTACTCGTTATCGGCGTTAGTCATGCATCAGCGCGTGACACACAGGAACCCGTTGGAATCCAATCACCGATCGTAATCGACGATAAATCAAATTTCTCTCCACCTCGTACCCACTTCAGCCAGTGTGTGCCGCGTGCACGGCTCTCTATCTGCGCCGGCCCAGGCGTTTATATTCGCGGTGTAAAATCAATGTGGCAACACTCGGTGCATTGTCGTTGCGTGCGACAGCTTCACGCCATTCGTTGTTTCAAGCGGTATTGAAATGAAAAAAATACAGTTTCAAAGGTTCGTTTACTTTCCCATTCATTATATAACACATTATTCGCCGTTTTAGCTCGGCTTGATCCGGCCCTGGTTCACAGGATGATGATCATTTAAACTGCGAAACGTTATACAATTCACGGATTCTGCGTGATTTTTTTTCAGACCCACCGTCGTTACACATTACGTCACAATGAACATCTAATTTAGCCCCGCCGGTATTGAAAGCGAGAAGAAATGCGATTTTAATGGAGATGCTATTTTCTACTAACGACACTGCGCTCGTTATTTGTTTCGTTTAACTGACGTCGTAGTTGTATAATGTTTCGCTAGATGCAATCCATCCCTCCTATTGAATGGGAACACATGTTAACAAAGAAATATCGCAGACTCCTTGAATTAAATTAATTCAATTAATTCAACTACGCTCAATAGAAAATGGATTTTCGGGCTAAAAATATACGTTTTGTTATTCATTTATAATGAATGCCTGTGGCTATTAGTATCTACGTTCAAATCGCGTCGAATATTTCGTAATGAAGCTATAATCTGCTTATGTTGGTACTAGTTTCAAGGACATGTACAGTTTACAAATAATTAAAATTTCTATGGCTTTATAGTTATAGTTACACTAGCTTTTTACAGCAAACGTTTAAATGACGCGTTGTGATATTTTAAATTTACAATTACTATGATTGTAAAGATACATCCATGAGAAATTATTCAGCAAATTTATTTCTATGGGTATATACTTGCTGGAAAAAAATGGCTAACATTTTTTATAGACAGTATAATGATCACTTTTAGTGCTCTGTAAACGAATGCCACTTTTGTTTTACTAACACACGAAAAATGAAGGATCTCGTATTGATAGCTATAGAAATAGATTAACCTATAGATTACACTATTAGATTACATTATTCTTCGTGGAACTGATAACAAATATTTTTTTCAAAATTGCAATTTAACTCTAAATAATATTTTTCATGTTATTAAACACTCGGCACGTTTAACGACTTCATTGAACCAGAGGAATTGGGAAATCAATTTGTCTGAAGCATATGAAATAAACAAATTATTTTGATTTGTCATAATCGTCTTGACGTTCATTACGATATCATATGGAAGGATCAGATATATCAATACGAAACCTCTTTTTCAAGAGAACATACAATCGAAGTGATAATTGCCTAGTTTTATCAAATTGGTGGAGTTTTATCTGCGTTCATCATCAATCATTCTGAAGGGGAGATGGCAGCTACTAAAGTTGGGGTTGAGAAAACATATTTCGTCGAATATCTCGGAAACTACGAAAGATAAAATAACATTGTGACAGAATAACAGATATTGTTTGTGTTTGTTATGAAATAATTCAGTTGTACCAGTAAATTCTGACAAATTCTATTGGATTAAACAATATTTTAGCGAGTAGTACACTTCATTATATTTTTTGTCGAAGTCTATTTAAAATCACGGGAACCAATATGCAGACAAAAAGACTAATTTTGAATTTGAGACTAGAAAGTGATAGTTATGAATAAACTTGTGTTGCATTTTTACAAATTGACCTAAATATAATTGTAGAAGTATATTTATTGTATAATTTTGCTATCCAGTTAAAGAATTAATAAGAAAACGCCGATCTTTAATATATATCTTTTAAAGAAATGGAGCTTCTTTATTATAAACGAAGCAATTTTGGTAAATATTCAAGCAAACATATTTTCCATATTGTTACATTAAAAGCTATTTCTACATAAGTGGTAGCTTTTAAATTATCATATGTCCTCTTATCTTAATCATGTTTGCTGGTCTTCAGTACTAATCGAAGTAATTTAAACACTTCTTCCAAGTGTGAGACATTCGATATTATTAAGAAAACAAAGATGTCGTTCAGTTTTATTATGTCTACTGAATTTTGTATACGTTCTCTTGTGCTAAGAGACTTATTTGATTATTCATGCGAGCATTATTCGTTGTATTCAAACACGTGTGATGTATAGACCTCCGAGTCAGAACCGTTGTGACCTATATATGGCTGAACGGTCTGAGCACATTAATTATACGAGATAAACCCATTAATATGTAATCACAGGGTGCTTAAAGTAAAATTAGAAAATAGCATAGGTGCACTGGAAGGATCATTGCATTCCTTCCAACAAATATTTCGAAAAACCATCACTGACATTAAGAGATTCTCAGACGTGTACATCTTTATATGAATTGAATTTGAACAATTCCAATTTGCCTCTAACGTTATTTTTATGCATTTTTTGATAAATAGCATTTAGAGTAGAAATTAATTCATAGCAATTAAAATACATTGTACTATCGAAATATATAATGAAATTTGTGATTTGGGCGCAGGGTTCGACCAACCATAGAACAAAAATTTGCAAATTATTTGCACATTCTCCTCAACGTTTCGATCCAGATATGGATCATTTTCAAGAGAGACATTTTTGCGTTTGCTGTGACAACATGGAAAACAAAAGAACAAATAATTGAGGAGTTACAGTACATTAATTATTTGTTCTTTTGTTTCATTAAATTAATTGATTAAATTAAATTAATTAAATTAAATTTCATTATATATTTCAATTTCGAACGAGTAGAATTTTACCTGTACTATGGAAAATACTTTCCATCACATTTTATAATTAATTAATTCGAAATTTGTAGGATAAAATATTTGGATTTCATATAAAAATACAACTGATTGATTGCGAGACCCGTGAAATAATTTGTATACCTAATAAATTGTCATAGACTTCTATTCTCCTGGATAATTTTAGTCTGAAGTCTGAAACTATCAGTTCTAACGAATACAATATTATTGAACATTGTAGGATATTGTGTATGTATACTATAATTAGCCAACAAAGCGTGCACACGAACACGAAGTGTAGAAAAATATACATTTGACATTATGTACGTCAGTCTTCAACAAGAGTAAACACATTATCCACAGTAATTTCGTGGCTGCATATGTCAACATAATATAATTAGTTCATTAATAACCGAGAACCCGCCGTGAACGCCTTCATTCTCCGCAGATTCACCAAAACTTCTATAAACCTAAAGTTTACTTGGCAAACTTATACAAAGTTTATGTTTCAAAGTCACCGAACATCACGCTCTTATATACCATCAAATTTGTCTTGTTGTCGACTACAATGTGATGCTGAGAGAAATCCGCTACTATTTTCGCAATCCAGAGAGCATTATATTTAACTAAGAAGAAAATCTCGGTGGCTCGAAAATTCAAAAACATTTGATAAGAGAAGTTCTTCATATACTGTGCGCAAAGGTTTTTCGAAAATCCATGGTCTTCCATTAAGAAGTGTTATTTTAAATTATAAAAAAGTTGGTTTTGTACAAGTTTACAATTTTACTAACCACATGTTGAAGAGTGACAACTCTAATGTTCACAAATAAAAAATGCCACGTTTAAAGTGACACCCCTTAATGGAAGATGCTTTAAATAAAATTATACACTCTCTTAGATGTTTTGTTAGCATTAAATTGCATTAACAATCTTAAATGGGATTCTACATTTGTGAATCTCAATCTCTATTTGTGGAGCCTGTAATATTTTTATTAAGAAGTGTTATTTTAAATTATAAAAAAGTTGGTTTCGTACAAGTTTACAATTTTACTAACTACATGTTGAAGAGTGACAACTCTAATGTTCACAAATAAAAAATGCCACGTTTAAAGTGACACCCCTTAATGGAAGATGCTTTAAATAAAATTATACACTCTCTTAGATGTTTTGTTAGCATTAAATTGCATTAACAATCTTAAATGGGACCCTACATTTGTGAATCTCAATCTCTATTTGTGGAACCCGTAACATTTTTGGGGCACCCTGTATAAGCGAATTACACATACAGTTTCTTTAGTAGCAATATATTTTAGGTTTAGTTTTCAATACAGTATTCAGAATTGTCTGTTATTGAAACACGTGTCACACGAAAATAATTTAGTTTTAAACGATTCCAATATTAACAATTATTGTTTTCAGCATTCTAACTACGTAACTGTACTATAAGCGAGGTTTTACTGTACTTTTTAAGTGCTCGTATTATCTTTTCCATTTTCTTTATTTCGTGGGACTCACAAGTTGTACTGGATTCTTTGCTGTTATTCATTTCTATTCGTGTCCTCGTTCATGGGTTAAATTTGTTCGTTACGTTTCAATTATTTAATAAAATGTCGGGTCTCGTGTGACTTTTTCTGCTTTGCAGAAATGTGACCCACATGATGCTAATAATGAAGCAATTTCTTTTTGTCAGCTGAGAAACGGTCCAAGGGATGAAAACACCCTCTCAAACAAGTCTTGGTTTCATACTGTTGTGGATATTTGGAAAATTCTGTACAAAAGAGGAGAAAAGTTGAATTAAGCGAAAAAGGATGAGAACAATTTTCAACAAGAAATTCTTTTTCATAATTTACAGTTACATTTTCTTAATTTACTTTTTCAATATTTATTTATTATAAAGGTCGCATTAAGGTCATTAGCGGCAACGTTTGGTTCACATAATATTTAGGAAGTTTACATTAGATTTACGTAAGGTACAAGAACAGTTAACATATCCTTATAACACAACAGAATAAGATTATATTTAATTATATTTTATGATACCATTTGTTGCAGTTTAAACCATTAAGAGCACAGCATATTTTAATTGAACTTTCCTACGTCTGATAAAATTTTCTAAATATTCGTGATAATACAATATTCTTGGTAGAGGGTATTTTCACTCCTAGGACTGTTTCCCACGATGAAAAAAGAAATGACTTTGCTATTAGCATCGCGTGAACCTCGTTCGCGCAAAGTATTAATTTCTAAATTTTCGAGTTAAACAACTTTCGTTGTAACAGGGAATTTTTGTTGCAAATACATTCCTTCATTTATGAAACCGTCGGGAGTAGTCAACTCGAAGCACTCCATATATCATCACGAACTAGTTGGCGTGAAACTTGAATGGAGCTTCCAATGCAAACAGTAGCTATCAGAAAAAGTTCCGGGCCATGAAAAACACACGTAAGTGGTCTTAAACGAGCCAGTGTTTTTTCCAGATCCGTGCTGTTTTTTGCAGCTTAAAAATTAACTCTTAACCGTAAGCGTAATTTTACCGGCACGTTGTTACAGAGGAAGTTCTAACGAACCTTCTATACTATAAAATTCAAATTCAATAAAATTTTTGTATAGAAGATTCTACACTAATTGCAAGTGAAGAATTCATAAGAAATTATTAGACAGCCAAGAAAGAGAAATACAGAAATTGAAACAGTGTAATCATATTGGCCATGAACCAGGATTAGTACATCTGTAAACTACGAGAAAATTCATATTCAATAATAATAAAACAATCAAATTTTTCACGATATTTATGTCAATATACATATGTATTAAATTGTCTTGCAAGTAAGGCGATTTAAATAAATTACTAGCATCTTTTTAATAGTATTTGCATCAGCCATTTACAGTGAAGCCTTGACCTGTGAAAATTCCACAGATCGTAAGGAATAAACGTAAATAATGAAGTAAATTATATCGTGATTAGTGTCATTTCATGTTAATGAAACTTCCATAAAAAATAATGAAAGATAAAGAAGTTTTGTAATTGGATTTAGTTTTTCGTAGATCATGCGGTTTCCGTTTTCTTAGATCATGCAGTTTCCGTTTTCTTAGATCATGCAGTTTCCGTTTTCTTAGATCATGCAGTTTCCGTTTTCTTAGATCGAGGCTCTACTGTATTGTACATCGTTCTCTTGATTACAGAAAACGAGGAAAAATATATACGTAGTACACTAGTGATTATGATTACACGTTTTGTATTTTGTTTTCCTAAAATATGAATGAATAGTCGCATTACTAATAGGAAAAATCGTATCGATTCTTCCAACGTGACTTAAACCGAGTTGAATGATTTATTTTCCCAGGAACTGTGCTTAAACATGGAATCGATAAAAATCAGAAGAAGTATACAAATGTAGTAGCCTCGCAGATACTGTACACAGAATCACCTTAAACGCAAAACAAGCGTTGTAAATCAGCGCAATAAACTCGAATAAAAGGTCCAGCATTAGTGACGGCTGCGTTGCCTCAGTTGCATTTCTTTCGCCTCATAATAAAATGTCTCTCCATAAATCGTAATCGTGCTACAATAGGTGATCACGTGAAACTTCGATTAATTTACATAGATGGTGCATCATTATGCTTTATTTATACCGCGGTAATTGCGTATTTGTGTACAAGTGAATTGCACGATGACTGCATAGCTTGTAATACGATTAACGAAACAACTGATAACAATAATCTTTCACGTAAATATAAAAGAGGTTAAAGAATAACATCATCTCCAATGAGTGACATTGATGTTCGCACATTGTTGCTCTACAAGCTTTTTCTTGATAAGGAAAAGAATTGTTTGATTGTGCATAATATTACATATAGTGTATACAAGACTATGTATACACTGGAATGTACTTGAACTACAAAAATGTTGTAATTCCTTGCAAGAGGCGAAAATGATACTTCAAATGACCTTAGAGATGATCCCTGTCAAGCCACATTTTTGGAACACCCTGTACTATCACTAACTTACTAAAATACTCAGTAATATAATAGAATATACTAGAATATACTAAAATATACTAGAATATAGTAGAATATGTTGGAAGATACTAGAATATACTAGAATATACTAGAATATACTAGAATATACTAGAATATAGTAGAATATACTAGAATATAGTAGAATATACTAGAATATACTAGAATATACTAGAATATACTAGAATATACTAGAATATACTAGAATATACTAGAATATACTAGAATATACTAGAATATACTAGAATATACTAGAATATGTTGGAAGATACTAGAAGGTACTAGAATAAACAAGTTGTTGCTCTATAATTTTATTCTTCATAGAGATAACAAATATTCGACTATACATAATAGTAATAATGTATAGAATATAGTATAATAACAAGAATATAGTATAATACATGTACGAAAATGTACTGGAATAATACAGTAAAATTCACTAGAATATAGTAGAACATACCAGAATAATAAACTTTTAATGATTTCACCGCACTGGTTCGATCAATTGTTATTTAAACACTATTTGCAAATTATCACAATATTTTTTGCGTTTTGATCTCACTTTAGATCATTCTCAAGAAAATTAGAAAAATTGCGTCTGTAAATTAACAATCAATATTGTGCTGACTTAGCATTAACATGTGGTTACGTTAAAGTTATAATTAAAAATTTTGATTTCTTTTACACTAAGCAAGTAGGGAACAATTGTTTTTCTTGTTTTATAATAATAAATAATATTGATTGTTAATGTACAGACGCAATTTTTCTTATTTTCTTGATCTATTAAAATTCACTAGAATATATACTTACACTCCACTAAATAAATTACAGTAACTTCCCTATGAATCGGGAAGTTAATAATAAAATCAAATTTATCGGCCTAATCGAAGCGAAACTCAGGCGAGCGCGTTCGAACGACAGGTAATATCTCTATAGTGTCCTTAATTGATACTTAGTAAACGAAAACTTCTTACTACAATTAATTTCCCGCGAAGACGTTTCGGGGCATCAATTCTCTGTTCTCAACATCGTTCAGCGCGGAGAATAAACGTTCCGCCGATAAGCCATCCATTTCCCAAGGTTCCCGCGTGCTCCTGTTCTAATTATATCTGACTGAAAGTTAAATTGAACCGTGAAGTTTTTTGCGGCGAAAAATTACAGGCTCAACATTCGGGGCCTGGATAATTGAGTTCGATAGCGGTCAGCGGCGCGGCGGTGAACGAAGATTATTGCGGATCAGTTAAATGTTTTCACGTCGAGAGCTTTGTCGAAAGTTTTTTTCTCCCCTCCCACTTTCTCCGCCCCCCACCTCCGACGAAGTGCGATTTTGCCACGATTCGATGTAATACGAAATTTGGACAGACAAAGCGGGTCCGAGAAGAGGGGTAGATTTTATCGATAATTCCTCGTTGGATTTACCAAAGCGTAGAAGCATAAATTTTATCTCTGTTTCGCCACGCTTTATCCAATAAATACAGAATTCGTTTTTTATAAAATTATTCGAGCGTAACGCTGCGGAAGGTTATAAGGATTTATTCTCGTTCGTATGTGCACGCCCCTCCTGCTTATTATATTTTTGGTCGGCTTTGTTTTTACATTTCATAATGTTCGTTATTGACGTTCCGTTATTTTATTCCGACGGGTAAACGAAACGAATCACGTCCGGTATTAATTGCATTCCCGATCTATTTCACGCGCAGCAGATATAATTACTTTTAATGCTAATAATTATATTGATTGTCAAATTTTGTCGTACTCGTAAACCGTGGTTAGTTCATTGTTAATTGCAATTTTGATTTGGCAATCGTATTATATGTTTCTATTTAACGTGAAATACAAAAACTAGGTTGCAAGTGGTGTGGGAAGTCAATGGATTACACATTTGAACTATCACTTATACGAACTCCTTGTCCCTTGACGAATTCATGTAAATGGAGTTTTACTGTGGAATGAAAATATTACGTTCAATATCATTGATTTTCTCTATTCTATTTGTAAAATATTCTTACAAGCACGAAATACGTACACAGTGGTTCTATTTAATCGTTAACAATGTTCCAATCTGGCTAATTGACATCTCATGTATAGAAATTGAAACGAATTTACAATGAAATTAATAATATACGATCATTGAGATACTTTCATCACTAGATTGCGGATTTGATGCATTTATGACAAAAATCGGTGGATGTAATATAAATCAGAGAAAGAAAGTTTTGTACGGTTTCTGTGTTTGCAATAAAGGTTCACAGTATACTTGTAACTATAAAAGGAGTTACCGTTGCAATAAATTTTAAGCAATTTTTATTGATTTAAGTACATAAAAATTCTGATTTGCTTACAGGTCTCATGGATCAGACAACGAGATTTGCACATACTCACCGTAGGAATCCTAACGTACACAAACGACCAGCGTTTCCAATCGTTGCACAGCGATGGAACTGACGAATGGACCTTGAAGATCACTTCACCACAGGTTCGGGATAGTGGAATCTATGAGTGTCAAGTTTCCACCGAGCCGAAAATTAGCCAGGCTTTTAACTTGAGCGTCGTAGGTTAGTAAACTCAGACAATGTGATTTATATTTGCGTTAATGAAAACCACTACTCTGTTCAAAAAGTTCCAGGACAGTCTTGTTTGCAAGAAGCAGTGCAATGCTATATAATGCTATATAAAAGTAAAGGTCACCTTGACTTTTTTAAATGACACTATATGTTTTGGAAAGCATAGGATTGTTTCTGAGGTCGAGACAAATGTAACAGTGTGTTACACTACGACCTTGAAATGACCTCAAACTCGAAAATTTTGTGCAAACGTAATTTTAATGAAAAGTTATTTCCTGAAATATCTATGAAAATTATGTGTACAGACAAACCTAAATTTATAAATAAAGGTGTTTTCAATCGACGAAATCAACGTTATCGGTCAACAGAGAATCCACACTGGACCACAATTAATTGAAAATTAATTTTTTCACAAAAATTACGTTTGCACAAAATTTCCAAGTTTGAGGTCATTTCAAGGTCATAGTCAGAAACAATCCTATGGTGTCCAAAACATACAGTGTCACTTAAAAAAGTCAAGGTGACTTTTACTTTTTTACGTAAAAAGCATTTTTTCAGATTTAAGGATACGCGAACATTTACTGAGAAACTTTTGTCTGAAACATTTTTTAATTCCAGTACTGGAAATGCCTAAAATTCTGACATAACGAATACACCCTGTATATCAGATCCTACACCTGTTTAGAGCATATTTGCGTTACCAACTTCAGATCAGTCGAATAGTTTCTAAACAGCAGTTGATTTTGTCAATCGACGTTCGAACCATCGGAGATTTTCATCATGTTGAATTAAGCAGCGTATCTGCATGCTTGTTCGAAACTTTTTGGCTAAAAACTCGACGAATCTCATTCCTCAGGCATCGTATTCGCCCGATCGAGCTTCCTGCGACTCTTCTTTTTTCGCGATTAAAACAACCGCTACGGGGACGCCGATTTCAATCGATTTAGGAGATAAAACAAAATTCGCTGAAAGAAATAAATGCCATCGCAGAAATTGAATTTTTGAAATGTTTCGAAGATTGGAAGAAATATGGCAAAAATGTATCGTTAGCAATGGGGATTATTTTGATGGCGACCAAATGGAAATTGATAAATCAATGAATTTAATGAATTGGAATTTTTTGAACAAGGTAATATATATATGCATATGGCGATTTTGCAGTAATGTTTGGACACTTTCAAAAGGACTATAAAAATTTTATATAAAAAATTAAGTTACGGCGAGATACTTCTCTAGTATCATGTGTGTTTTCACTGACCCGTATAATGTTTATAACATCACGTGACATACCTATGAAAAATTCATTGGTGTTTTCATCTGCAGTCCCATACTGTAAAGTTGCGGCGCTTTTTCGCGTCGTTCACTTTTTAAATTTTATTCTGCTCGCCACTGTATACGCAACGCGTGCAGTTAAGCTGAATTCTTAATAACCATTAAACCAGGCAGTTGGTTAGCCATTAAAGCATTGTACAGTGCCTCCAGTGAGGGAGATCTGGAGACAAAAATAAAATCCCCTGGTTCTATGACTAATTAATAAGTATTCTAACGAAATTAAGCAATTCACGTGCTCTTTTTTTAAGTGATTCATATAATTATGATTTTTAAAGATGCTAACAAATGATATTATTTAATACTTTGCGTGCCGAGCCAACACCCTGTACAATCTTATAAAACAGAAGTTTAGACATCCAATAATGTTGTACCTTACAGTTTCAATAGGTCATATCTTTGTCAGGAATCTAAATTAATAAGTGACCATCCGAGAATATAAAAATCTACAATAATTTTGCTATTTGTCAACAAATATATTAACAAAATTATATATTTTTTATAAGTTTTCTGAGATTTTGTTTCTTTATTGAAACGTTTAAATGAAGTTTTGCTATCAATTCTGTTAAAAATTAATGGGAATGTAGTTGCAATGGTAACCATTACACTGCGTTTGGCTAGGTATTAATGAAAATTATGTGGACAGACGAATCTAAATTTATAAATAATGGTGTTTTCAATATTAATTAAGGGATGAAATCAATTATTATTTCACTCCTCTAGTAAATTAATAATTGATTTCATCCCTTAATAATAATTAAGGGATGAAATTATTAATTAAGTCTAGTAATCATACAGTCAAGTGAAATAAGTCGATCAAACCTTCGACGGAATTTTGTCTGTTGCGTATGAGAACAAACGCGAATCGCTTTGAGCGATTACGTTTCTTTGTAATCCGTCAGTCGAGCGAGACCATAAATTTGTTTAAGTCCACGATTCATTAGATTTACTAACTCATTATTGCGTTACGGTCGATTGCGCCTCGAGGAATCCAAAGCATCTGCATTCATTCGAGAAATGTATTGATCTAATGCCGGGTCCATTATGCTTGCAGTGTCGAAGGCAAAGATCAACGGCAATTCAGAGCTGTACATCAAAAGCGGAAGCGACATCAATCTAACCTGCGTCGTACTGCAGACACCTGAGCCGCCGTCCTTCATTTACTGGTAAGTTTAATTGGACTTTCCCGAATTCAATTTACGTTCAGACATAAATGCCGAATTCGCACGCTTACTGCGCGACACGGCCGAACTTTACCAATGAAGTTCTCCATGAATCATCGAGACGGTCCTCCATAGGTCTCGATTACAGGCTGAAGTGAACGCGTAACACGATGCTGATAGGCGGACGGAAAATCGAAATTGCTTTTCTTTCTCTGTGCCCACCGTGCGCGCTAATTGAACGCTCCGATGATCAAACTGCAAATAGTTGGTAATTTCCTAGGGAATTCTCGGTTGAAGGTGATTAAAGCCTGCGCGGCGGAAGATCGCAACGAAACAACTGCTCTACCGATCTAATACACTGTCGTGCGTAACTATAACACCACTGAAAGCTTTCAACAGTTTTCCACATTTCAGCCGTTTATTTTGCAAGTGGCCTAAGTACATTTTCGAGAGAAATCAAGCTGGCAATTTGAATGTTTACATTTCTACGTTATCTTTTCATTCTGCAGCAGATTATAATTAATCCATTTAATATTGATAACAGAGAAATAGAATTCTACTTCAGTTTATCAGGAATTAATAACATGTGTATATATTTATTTATTCATTATTGCTTTAAACCAAGTGTGTCTGTATATGGTGTATATAGTAGATTTTGTTTGAAGTCTTTATCAAGAGTCCAACTTGATAACACGGTCCAAAAAATTTAAACTTTTCTTTCACGTTTCGATTCTCACTATGCGATTCTTCTAGAGCTCATCGCGCTAATTCCGAATCTGTCCTTAATTTTTCTCTTAGACACAGTTTTTGAGAAATTTGAATTGGAAAAAGATATTTTTTTAATTTTAAACTTTTAATGTTATCGGCGCACGGTTCGATCAATCCGTAAACAAATGTAGCTATTTTACAAGTATCCCAAACGTTTCGTTTCTGATTTGTACGATTTCATGGTAGAACTGCGTTTGCTATTAATCTTTTTTAATAGAGTAGGGAAAAGGTCCTTCCTCCTTCCTTTTACCTGCAGTCTATCTCTATGAATCTACAGGGTGTCCCAAAACTACCCTAGGAGCCGAAAATGGGAGGTTCCTTAGGTCATTTGAAGCGACATTTTCCTTTACAAAAATGGTGTCCGTGGCTTTGTTTAGGAGTTATTAACAAAAAACATGGATCAATCAGAGCGTGGCTACAGCGGATTGATTCTGAGTCGACCAATAGCGGCACCACGCCTCGCGGGACCTGTCGCAGAGTCGGACTCCGTTCGCTATAGCTGCGCTCTGATTGGTCCGTGTTTTTCGTTAATAACTCCTAAACAAAGCCGCGGACGCCATTTTTGCAAAGGCAACTGTCGCTTCAAATGACCCAAGGAACCTCCCATTTTCGGCTCCTAGGATAGTTTTGGGACACCCTGTATAGGCGTAACATAACCATATATTTCTAACCATTTCGTTTGATATTACTACTAAAATCTTCGCTGTCATTATAAGACCATTGGTTGTCCAAGCTCATCACCCCATCCATGTATATATGTAAAAACTGCGTATTTAGGACCTAGGACTTAGAATTAAGGTTAAAAATAACAATGCGAGTTCCTGTTTTGTCAAGAGCTTTTTCGGGAGCAAGAATCCAAACCAAAAATATTTTAGACTGTGATCTACACAAACGTATTCCGAGCAATAAGATCAAAAATTACGAGGGGGAGGCTCACACCACCCTTCTGGTCAAAAAGCCATAACTGTATGACTCTAATGTACCTATATACATTAGTACCTTTAGAAATAAGTACCGTTGTTAAGAAAAACTTTTTGTTTATTTTTATAGTTATTGTAAGAACCGTAAAAATTGTTGAAGCTCCATAAACAAACACTGAATTGAATTGAATTGATTGATTGGTTGTCCAAGCGGTTAAGGAGTTGGACTACCAATCGGTAGACCGGGGTTCGAATCCCGTCGGGGTAAGAAATTATTTTTCTCCGTTGATTCTCAGTTTAAATTTTCGCGCCACTCGACATTCGACTTCCGTCGCATCGACTTCCGCTACATCAGAAAATTGTTACCCTCAGCAAAGAAGTTTCACTTGAAAACGTGGTAAAAAACTTCGACATTCGAAAGTTGAAAGGGTGGTTTCTCAAGATAAAAATCTGTTCTATCGCGTGGTGAAGTTCGATTTTCCGCTGGACCCTTATCTATATAATAAAAATGGAATGCTGTTCGTTGGTCACGACATCACGTGAGAACGGCTGAACCGATTTGGCTAATTGTTTTTCTTAAACATTCGTTGTAGTCCGAATCAGGTTTTTAGGGTAAAAAAAAATTGGAAAAAGTGTCCGGAAACATGAAAATTCGGGAAAAACTAAAAGTGCTTTTTGAATCATATTTCAATACAACAAAACAACGAACGTCGCAGCTTTTAATCAATATTTCAATATGAATTTACATTATCCACGTCTATTTTATATAATGATCACTGCTAAATACGTCTTTTTCTAATTTTTACTTTGTTTACGCATATCCTATAGCTTTTCACAAATTCACAAAATGATCACAACCAAATTTATTGAAATTTCGACAGGACAACGTCTGTCAGGTCAGCTAGTTTTTTTATATAAATTTGTAGAGTAAGAGCGTGGTGTAAGCGTTTGCCGGAGTCGGCTGCCGAGTGGTCGCACGTGCAGTTTACATTGTAGCGCGGCCGAGACGTTTGATTGGCTGCGACAATCAAAATCGGCGTTCTTTGGAATGCTTGCACGTGGACGGAGTGACTCTGCGGAGTGGGGAAAGTACGAGGCAAGACCCTCGATGGCCCGAGACCGGCAGGCAGATTTTTTTGAGGGTTCGAAGAGTGCAGGTCAGCGCGTCCGCAGAGTCAATCGGTCAGATTCGTTCGGCAGTTCGACACGTGAAATTAGAAAAATTGAAAATTATCATCAAAAAACGGTGCAAACGTGGTGAGTTTCCGTCTTCAATGATTGTTTAAACTTGTTTAAACGTAGAGTAACTGCACCAGTGAATGAATGGGCACCAGTAAATGAACGCTTTTGTATATTTCAACAAATTTTAACCCGGACGGCATACTAGCGATAAAATTGTGATTAAAGAGTTAAATAAATAGGAGAATATTGTTTAGTAATTTTGTTCATTGATTGGACTAGCATTATTCAATTACTAGAATGTAGTGTTCATTGACTGGTATTTTTCATATTTTTGATTTAACGTTTAATAAAGAAGAATAATAATAATTTCAGTGTATTTTTGTTCATTTATTTTTGACAAATGAAGTATAGGGAGCTATTTGGCATATATGAGATTCCTTTAATTCACATAGTTTTTTTTTAAATAAAATATTTTCCTGAACAATTTCTTAAATGTTCATTCACTGGTGCAGTTACCCTAACTGGATTCGAGGAAGTCTACAGAATCTTTTGCTTTAAAATAACAATATAAAATCTTTTATGGTAACATCACAGTATTTGTTGTGATGAACAACTCGAGCGCTGAAAAACTGGATGAATCGAAACGTTTTTTGGCTGTTGGACCGTGTAACATAGGACAAGGGATGAGGAATGTTACTGTTAAATTTCCTCGAAACGAATAGTCTTTCAGATAATTCCCGTAGCAATTTAAAAAAAATTAATTTCGAGAAAAATACATTTTTCAATTATTCATTACTCTACCACGAGTTTCAAAAATTCAGTGATCATGTTTTAGTAGATTATTCTAATAGGACCGTACTAACAGAACACGTAATATTTGAAAAATCGTTTTTCTCAATTCATCAAACCTTTAACGAGTGAACGTTCCACGGTCTCTGTTCTAATAATAAGAAATACATACAGAGGAGGCAAATGATGAGTGCTTGCAGAATATCCTCCATTAAAACGATCCGTATGGTTCACGCTAATGAAAAGTGTTTGCTTTCAGGTACAAAGGTGATCACGTAATAAATTACAGTCAAAGAGGAGGGATCAGCGTGGTTACCGAAAAGCAAACGCGAACGTCACGCCTCTTGATCTCCAGAGCGTTACCTGCTGATTCTGGAAATTACACATGTGCCCCGTCTTCGGCCGAGTCAGCCAGTGTTCTAGTCCACGTACTCAATGGTGGGTGAGTTAGAATAATAATAGTTTGGAAAAGAAAACATCTCACTGCATGTCTTACCATTATTACGAAATAAGATTGTTGAAAAATTTGAAATACTTAATCAGTGACAATAGCTTCCATACACCTGTGAAAGGTAAATAACTCTTTAAATGCTTGAATTTTTTCAAGAACTTGTAAGTATTAGTTCACTAAATAATATATTTTCTTATTATCGATTTAAACCGATCGTTTTATTTGACGAGTACAGTATTGTTACATGTAGTTCACATTAGATAGGTGTTCATTGTTTTTATATCTTTACGGAAATTTAAATTTTCATTGCAGAATCAGATAGAAGAGTCGGAAAATGGATATGTACTATTTTCTAGCAATTCCTGTCAATTACACCTTCTACAAAATTTTTTATACATAATTTATTAACTTCTGAGTTCTTGAAAACATTCTGTCCACTTTTTAAAAAATTACATACTTTCGAAATATATAAATGAATCTAAACTCATTTATATCGATCGCATTATTGTTAGTAAACCAATTGTTAAATGATCTCGGCGCTACGGTTCGATCGTTAATGACAAACAAAAATATTAATTAAGCAATTTTGCTAATTTTCAAAATAATCGACGTTTCGGTCATTGATTTTGACCATTTTCAAGATTGAAAATTGAAAGAGTTTATAAACAAACTTCATATAATATATTATTTTTTTCGTGTCACCCTGTATAGTGACAATTTAATTGGAATAAAATCAAGTTTGCTTCAGAGCCTGCTAACAGACTCAATACTAATTGAGTAAATAAGTTTCGATCGCAATTAATCCGCGAGGGACAGAATTT
The DNA here is from genome assembly GCA_963971365.1 of Lasioglossum villosulum. Taxonomy (NCBI): domain Eukaryota; kingdom Metazoa; phylum Arthropoda; class Insecta; order Hymenoptera; family Halictidae; genus Lasioglossum; species Lasioglossum villosulum. Next base: position 43,531,952 of record OZ020495.1, on the reverse strand, counting down.
AATATAATTTTATAAAAAACGTTTTAATCGCTTGAACCGTAAAATAAATCGTGGGTCAAGAGGTCAAACAGACTATTGATGTCGCGATTAACTAATTAGGGCCAAAAGCGTCTAAACCTCTCCACGAATAATATGTTGACAAAGGTACGTTGTTCAGAATACCTTGAAGCGAACGTTGCGAAAGAAGGACTTGGAGAATGCGAGGGTGGGACTTTACGAACGCCATAAATCCGAAGAATGACAAACGTGGTAGGTCGAAGTGTAGATAAACTAAACGGCGAAGGTCATAAAAGGGAGGTCGAATGCAGGCGCTGGTGTCATCAGCTTCTGGCGTCATGCGCGTTGCATAGCAGGCAATAAACACTGTGCCGTTGCCGTATGTCGCTTAAAATGAGAAAGCTCACAGCGAAGGGCTACTTCGTTATTCCTCTAAAACAGTCCGGTATGTAGAAATATTTCAGTCCCCGAGGAAAAAATTTAAATATTCTACTACCACGACACATTGTCGTCACGTTTTGGACTGTTCGTGTTAAGTCCGTTTTAACTACATTCTTTATTTGAAGATGAATATATGCATCCATTTATTCGATATGGCTCATTTCACCACTGCGAGAACGTCTACTTATTTTCATATTTCACGCACAGTAGAACGGAGCGATGTGGGTTTATTTTGATCTCGTAATTCTTTTAAGCTTGGACTAGGATGGGTAGACAGCGGATCTTTATTGCAATCAAATTGCAATAGACTGGAAACGAAGTAGATAATTATTTTCTGTCTTAACGCTAAATCTACCGACCTTTGAAAGCAACCGATAGATGTTTCCTTATACGTATAAATGCCAAGTTTGATTTTATTCAGACTTTGCACGGCTCGGCGAAACTTCCGTTTATGGTACACCTCAGAATTCGATGAAATTTTGAAAATAGGTTCTTTTTTGACTAAATTGACGATTGCCAGAAGGATTTTTGGCGCATCGAAAACAATTTTTTTTATCATTTCGATGTCGCACTCTACCTTACCGACTTACCGACTTTCTATTTTATATAGAATATCTTCAATTAGTTGTGAAAAGGGATCATCACCAGCCTAGTTCACCTCACAGCGCCATAAAAATTCACACATGTTATCTGTAACCGAATCCTCTTTAGTTTAAAGTAATACATATACAAAGGTAAATTTGAAATTTTTAAAGACTACTCCTGGATTGTCGTGCACGTGGTCTCTCCGCCCCGACCTAACCACAACTCATTCTAATCACATAAATAATAAATAAACTCTTCGGGTTAACCTAATCCAAATTAATTCTCATCGCATAATCTTCCCATTGTAGATATTGGTTCATTTGGTTAAAGAATATGACGCATGCGCACAGCACCAACATAAAGTACACAGGCGGTAAGGCAGTAGTCGCTAAGGTAGAGTGCAACATTGAAATGATAAAAATTTTTTTTCAACGCGCCAAAAATCCTTCTGGCAGTCGTCATTTTAGTAAAAAAAGAACCTATTTTCAAAATTTGATCGAATTCAGAGTTGTACCATAAACGGAAGAACAGCCCACGGCTCTTATTGTAATACGTGATCTACTAGATTATGAAATCTCTTTTATTATTTCAATGTATTTCATTTCACGCGAGCCAAATAGAATCTGTATTTTTCTTGTAATTATTCTGTTAAACTAATACATAGGGGCCCTTAAATATGTTTAACATGTCCATGGCTTGAAATTGTATGTACCAATTTTTGTCAGAAACTTTTGTCAGAATTTTAAGGATACTGTTGTACAGGTAAACATTTTCTATTTTCAATGATTATCAAACTTACAATTAGTATGTCGAATGTATATTCTGAAAGCATAATTCTATTTAATCAATACTTGAAAATTGCATGAAGTGCAGTTTTACTTACTACTGTATTCCCTACTTTTTCTCACCCACGTTCGTGGAATCCAACAAATTTGCAAACGTATTGCTCGCGATAGAATCACGAGATATAAATGTATAGAAAGATTTATTGCGTACGTTCACTTAAGCCGTGTAGCACGCGGAAAACACGCACGGAAGACTTGTAAAAATCTGTTTAGCTACACGTGAATAATACACGCGTGTCGCCACTGGATTATGTTAACAGACTAGTAGGCAAATTTCTTCGCAAAAACGTCAACGCTCATTTCTTGGAGAATTAATGAGAAAGCTATTTAATAAATATTTAAAACCTTAAGAGCTTGTTTACGTGTTCAATGAATTTTTTAACTGCAGCAGGTAACTCAATAAGTGCAGACGACCATGCAACCCTCCTTTTGTAATTTACTTCACGTACTCCTGTACACAGTTACTTTCACTCGAAATACGTGTATCGAATGTACTTGTAAGCGAGGAAATTCCGAAGATCATTTATTACTTTTTCTCTTGCAACTCCCCTTTAATCGTGCAAAAATGTAGCGCACGCTTATGTTGTAAACTTTGAGTGATTTATTTAAATTGTTTAATATATTTATCCTCTGCATGTGTGAATTTTTTAACGTGATTCATTCTGAATCACTAGACTGTGAATTTGATGAATTTACCGCAAAAAGGGACATGAACAATTTAAAGCAGTAGGCATGTTAAAAATATTTAATGGCATCAATATATTAGTGTCGGCTGAATAATATAATTAAAAGAAGAATACAAATTTTATTTGACTCCCGTGTCTTGCAATTGTTTCAGCAGTCTATTTATCAGTGAACGTTTTTATCAAAGAATTATTAACACAATAAGTAGTCTCGATAAGTCTGCCTCGTTATTCAAGCTGTCACAAGCCAGAATATATTTAAGTTGTTAATTATATATATTTGCCTTATGTGTCCATTTGTTAACGTGATTCCTGTATATTATTTCTGCATCAATGGTATCCATGTTTATCACTGAACGTTTTGATCAAACAGTGAGTTATTAACACAGTATGCACGGTGGACTAGGAAAGTATTTGAACGTACTTCAAATCAGTACAAATTTTTAATCGGACCAAACGACCTGACTATTTTGAGCAATTAAAAGAATTGTTTTACCAAATTACATGCAGGAAACGTTTTGAAGAAATTGCAACTGCTAAGAATTACATGAGAAAGTGAGAGAGGCACCATTTATAACCACTCGTAGCTCTTGGGCATGTTAATCGATTCTGATGAACTTTTCAGCAAGCGTATAACTAACATAGATTTTAAATTTTCACTAAGAGTCCAACTAAAGAAGTTTAAAAAAATACTTTTTCTATTTTTGTATGCAATCTTGTAAATTATAAATTTTGGAAAATCTCTTCTGCAGATCATTCGGTAAGCTAGTGCTGCTAATTGCTTGAAAAATAGCAGGTCGTTCGGTGCAATTATAAAAAAGTTCTACTGTTTTAAAGTGCGTTCACTGTAGAAACCGACGAGTAAGCTCGATATTTTCAATTGTGCGCATCATTTACGATGCATAACCAAGCGGTACGAATTGCGCGCACTTCCGTTGGCTGGCACAATCAGGAAAAAAAAGAGAGGATGAAATAAGTTCGCGGGCTACATCTGTCTCGTTATTCGAGCTGTCAAAAGCCGGAATATATCAGTCAAGATATTACCTCATGCAAATTCCTCCAGGTGCTCTTGGAAGAGCCTATGGCTGGAAATACACGTTGTTTCTCGTAGTATGTAGTGTGCTAACCTGAAGAATGAATACTGAAACACGCAAACGTATGAGATACGGGCATCAACCACTGCTATTCCGGAAGGATTGCGTGTGACATTGCAAAGGTATAATATCTTTCCTTGCTTTTCAGTTTCGCTTTCGACTTCCTTCTTCCATAGTGACGCGATTAATGGCGTTAAACAGTGCGCAAATCACGTGCTTTCTCTACACTAACAACAGCTCCGTCACACGTACTGGGTGATCCTGAAATTATCGCGAAACTACCCTTTGAGATTCACTAATACATTAGAATTTTCGGAAATTCGAACTTAACATTTTTTTTTCAACTGGCTATTTAGAAAGACAAGTTTTGTAGAACATTCGCATTAAGGATCAACTTAAGTTCCGGTTTCGCAGGTTTAAATGTTTTCGCGAACCGTGCATTTCTCAGAATTTCTTGCGAACAACTATGGAAACTGCAGCGGCATATACTGCACAAAGAAATACTGAAAATGTAGGCAGTTTTTTGAGCGAATTAAAGTTTCACAGTGAAAAATCGAAAAAATATTGAGATGAAAGTTAGAAATAGTTCGACAGTACAGGATACAGAATCGTTAAAATGTTTGGAAGCATTATTTTCTAAGATAAATCGTTATACAGGGTGTCCCACATAAATGATAACACCTAAATATCTTTCGTATTTACAGTCCTATCAGAAAACTTCAGAGGTCATTTCAAGGTCAAAAAGGTGGTATCCACTAAATTCAGTTTTGTCTATCATGCAATCGCAGAAAAATATACTATTACATTTTTAAAAAATCGGTGACATTGCAATTTCACTTAAAACCACGACATAAAAAATTTTTTTCTTCATTATTATATTGCCCCCCCTGCAATAGCGTCACTTTGTCCTCTGAAGTTTTCTGATAGACAAGCATATAAGTTTATACAATATAACTGTACATACAACACTTTAATTGGATAAAGTAAATTTTATAACATTAGTTTATTAAGCAACGTATATCGATGATTACGTTGCACGTTAATTAAAAATTTATGGAATACTGAATCGGAATTGAGTATTCCATAAAATTTATTTTTATTAAATCATTAACACTCTTTACCAGTAAAGTTTACCAAATTTTTTTCTAAACAATAAATCCGAGGATCACGTAAGGATTTATAAACGAAGCGATTGTGTAATAACGTGTTATTGAGAAAGTTTTTCGTGTTAATTGCAAATTTTGTAGGCGCCGATAAATTCAGCTTCTTCCCGTCGCAGTAGTGTGAACCAGAAAGTAGTGCGGCTGCTTGCGTGCTAATAATCAAGATTTTTTGTGGGTCAATTACCTGCAATCTGAGATACGTCAACAAATCGTTCACGCTGCGGTTTAATGCGAAACATATTAACGAAAAGAGGGTGTGCGAAGTTAATCGTGATAACACGTTGAAAAGAATCTTTCACATTAGCGAACTGATTTAATAGCATTATATCACACATCGTTTGCACTCCGAATTATTTTTCAATTTCATTGACAACAACTCCCAACTATTTCAAGTGTTTTATTTGAAATTTACTTGGAAGGACAGTTCCTTGAAGTAATTCTGTTTCCTAATTATATTAAATATAGCTCTCAAGCTTTGTTGTAATTTATATTTGTTTTTAATTAAAAAATGAAGAACCCCAAATACATATGAAAACCTGTTTCATTTTTCTTACTCTGGTGTTGAGTCACGCTTGAGAAAGGAGTGCAAAGGGTTAAACCAATTTAATTGCCATGAGGGGTGTACTGTGAATTAGGTGATTAACATGATATACAGTGGATCCAAAAAGTATTCGAACATTCAATCACTGACGTAAACTAAGAACAATTATGCAGCAACAAAGTTGACTCAATTTAAAGCTTGGAGATTCTACTTTTGCATACCGTTATTAATATTGCTCCAAGAAATTTTTCCATGATTTAGCAAATGAGAAACTGAAGACTCATTTCCTCTGAAAAATGCTATAAACCGAAACTTCTGTGAAAACAGTAGATTATTGTTGGGTAGATTGTGGATGCACTTATATTAGAATATCAAATTCGATAGAATTTTGTACGATTTTTAAAATTGCATATACATTTAAAAATGCATTTTTCACACTGTGTGAAAACATCTGCACAATTTCGGGTTGTATAAATAAATTCATACCGCATCTGCATAAAAATCTGTATTATGTAGCTTACATAAATTCAGACGTTGGGAAGTGCTTCAAGTTTCCGTTTACTGCGCAGATTTTGAACACCTTTCTAGCATACACATACGTGTCTGATTTATGTTTGGTTTTACTACTGCCGTACAGTAGTATAAAATGGAATTGTGTCACTCCTTCAGAACACAGCTTGTTAAATATTTATAAACATTGCGAATGTTTTCATGTTTTCACACTGAATTGTTCTAGTTTGAATTTTCAATAGTATTATTATATAATGTTTACACCTGTTCATGTATTAACAAGTGTAAGCACTGCAGATATTAGATTATTTTATAAACAAATTATTCCAAATTATCATCAATGAACGTTATAAATAAACGTACAAATATTAAACGGACGTACACATTCAACATATTTCTTTAGTAATATAAAATAAATATAAATAAAATAAAATGTAAAATAATAATATAATAATATATAATAAAATAATATAAATATAAATAATATAAATAATATAATATATATTATATAATAATATAAATAATATAATATATATTATATAATAATATAAATAATATAATATATATTATATAATAATATAAATAATATAAAATAAAAGTAACAACATTTTCATTTTTGGTATTTTTGGTTTTCAGTTTTGGTCACTAATCTGAAAAAGAAAAGTATAATATCATTTTATTTTCTAAACTAGACATTTTATTACAGCATTAAAATATATCGAAAGTTGTAATAAAATTCTGGTACAGAGAATAAAATTATGTTAATTCAAACTTACTATGTATTGTGGCACATTTATTTTATGACTTTTCAATTAAAAAACTGAAAATATTTCAGACACCATTACACATTGCTTTCAAAAACAACATAACTTTTCTCTTTCGTTTTTTTTCTAGTGTTCATAATTTACAAACGACACGCTCGATAGTGTCACCATGATCATCCTGTATACATAAAGCAGGAAACGTTCACAGAGGTTTCAGATGAATAAAAAAGAAGATATTGCAAACGTAAACGTTGAATAGTAGATAGTTCAGACAAGATTGTTTCCGTGTGGCACATGGTGTAGTATGTAACGGCCGCGAGCTAGAACGTGTAAATTACAGGAAACTCAGCGTGTAGGTAGACCATGCTACGCTAGACGAAGGTAGAAATGGCTGTAGGTACACAATGGCGTCCGCGTAAGAACGTAATATCTCTCTTTGCATTTCAACTTCGACTCTCCCCGGGAAGATTTCCTATCGGTATAATACCCGGGATAATGTCGGAGAGGGGATTAAAATGCACGATAGTGTGCAGACGGTACGATCATGGTAGCTCGCGAGTTGGAATTATAGTTATAAGTTTTCCGGAATCTCGCCGCGTGTATGTCTCTGTGTAATTGGTTTGTACGCGGGCAATTTCATTACAAGTCTGTTAAAGCATTAATTGACAATTTAAATCTACTGAATTGGATTCTCGAAGCGTGGTAGAAGATCGTCTTTTTCTCTCGGTATTGCGTTTGCATTATTCCAGGGGAAATCTGTCTCAATAATTTTTAAAAAATTTATATCTCCGACTCGTATAGTCGTACATTTCCATTTGTACCTTTGAAGAAAATTTGAAATATGCGTTTTGTACGTTTAGGTCAGTTATGTGCACACTGAAAAATTCATCAAAATCTGTTGCAGCAGAAACGAAGGCGCTTGCCAGGAACGCTTAAAATCGTTCAACTTTAAGCATGCGTAACTTTTGAAATAGTGAATTGTTTACGTTGAAGCGTGGATTTTCGGCATCCTCTCGTAAAAATCTACGGGATTAAATAAAACAGCTGCAACATTTTTGGACCCGTGCATTAAAGTTTAACCGAAACAAACAACGTGCACTGAAAGTTTTAAGTACATTTGGATTTACTTTTCACTATTTTCAACTGTTTCTAACACGTGGCAACGTCACCCAATTTCCATAAAAGTTTCAATATTTTTCAAATTTTCATTACAAGATAACAAAACAAGTTACAAGTTTCTTAAAACTTTTTATACAACATGTACTACACTTATCCTTTAAAATTTTCAAAGAAACTCGGGCCACTTAAATTAGGAAATTAGAAAGTGTCTCAACGTTTCATTAAATATTTAATTTGATCACAATATTAATTAACATGATACGGAAGGAACGCATAAATGATATAACATATCAAAGATTTAGTTTCAGTATTATACAATGCATGAAAGTGATATTCATCCTACCAGATATGTTTTATTTAATCTAGACAGCATAAGACAATACAGTGCTACGAAAATACATTTTATAGAGGCAGAGGCAGAATGTAGATACTATATCAACCTCTGAATATCGTACATAATAAATAATAACGTATTAATTCGCAGAATACGATTTAAACGATCAATACACATTTGGCAACAATCCCCTACAGAATTTATGAAGGATTTAAAACTGCAGATTTATGAAGAAATTAACCTTTAACATGTAAATCTTTTGCTGAGAAATTTTCATCAAATTTCATATGACTTGGCACGAACTTTAATAAAAATTATGAATTCTTAAACGTTAATGCGTTTTATAATTGAGCTTTTGATCATTTAGAATTGAATGCGTTGATTAACGTGCTCGAAAATCCTCTCTTGTTATTAAACGATGAAATTACTGAACAATTGTGTCTTTATTCTCAATTGACACTTCCATTTTACGAGCACCTCAATTGCTAATTGTTTGTCTTTATAATATTCACAAACGTCCAATAACACGCAACATTTAAGAATTATATAATTTAATACAATTTTAAGATCATTTTTATACAATATCAGTATTGGCACGTATACAAATACAAAGCTATATTATTGTATAAATGGAAGCTTGATAAACTAATATCTCCTCTGTTGAAAAACATGAATTTTTAAGAATAAATTATGAAACTAGTTGAATGCCCCTTTAGTGAGAATGAATTACGTAATGCACATGAAATAAAGTTATTTTTACCTCAATTCTTGTAAATTAGCTATAAATATTGTTTTAATATTTTTAAACATCGTAAATCGATTGATTTCTTTCTGTTTGTGTTGTGAGATGTGTTTCTTTAAAACGTGATGTCATAAATGAGGTACAATTGGTTAGTGCTTTTTTATTTACTCTAGTTTTGTAAATTAGCTTTTTTGTCCTTGTTGTGAGATGTACTTCTTCGAAATGTTGCGTTAGGATGAGGTATAATTTTTGGTTAAAAGCGTAATGCAAGAATAGGCGGTGTATTGTCATAGAATCGTTTACGCAACTATTTTTGGGAAGCTTACGAGGGTGAAACGAAATGTAGAAGTTCGAACAGAATTTCGTCGAGAACGAAAAGTGTTGTTTATTTCAATTCCCGAAGTCTAGCTGTTCTTTATGACCGACAACCACAGAGGAGTAAGAAGCTACAAATTAGATCCCCAACTCGAATGAGTTGGTGTACACAAACAGGAAGCTCGAAATTTGGATCTCTCAGCATATTTGCTGAGGCCACTGCGTCTGCTGCAACTGGGTTTATAATACGTCGATTTGTGCACTGGACAGCCAGATGAGCAGCTATCAGACGCGCGTGAACAACAGACTTTGACGGTAATAAACAAATTGGACTTATTAATTCTGCTCACGGTGTCTTCCTTCATATGGAAGTTGACACTGCAAAACCTGAGTGCCTCATGAACCTGACCACGAACAAACTTTAATAAATGTTCACTGTCGCGATAATAATTTTTTAAGCATACGAACGACAGTATAAGCACAGCTATTAAATTAACTTTCAATTATAAACATTATTTTAAGAACTGTTTATTTTCAAAGTGGCCTAAGTCCATTTTCGAGAATAATCAAGCTAGCAATTTTTATATGTACATTTCTACGTTATTTTTTTTATTGTGAAGCAAATTGTGACAAATATATTTAAAATCACGAAGATTTTAGGAAATTAGCTGATTAATAGAATAATACAAATTTTAATTTTGAATCTTTTATCTATGTGGACACGTAGAGGGTTTTTTTCAAATGAATCCTATATTTTTATTACACTGCTCGATGCTACGTTATTCATATTATGCTCGTTGTTCCTTACATGAAAGAACAAATCACGAATGGCAAAGAATCATTAATTTAGAAGATACATTGGTTTTGATCCTTTGCACTCCTTTGTCGATTGACTCGACATCAGAGAAGGAAAAATGCAAATGAAACAGGTTTTTGTACATATTTGGTTCTTCCTTTATGTATTTGATTGTCTTATTTTTTAGGTAAAAACAAATATAAATTACAACAAAGCTTGAGCGCTATCTATAAATATAAATATAAATGGATGTTTGTATATATATATGATTAATAGACTTCGAAACTGTTTGACCGATCAACATGAAACTTGGCACATATATGTATTTTTTCATGGAGAAGGTTTTTAGCTACACATTTTTTTTAACTCAACTTCTATACCGTTGAACCTATCGCTATGATAATTGATATACATAGGTATTTGAGCACGAGGTATTCTATACTGCGAAACACGTTCAGACACGTTCAAGGTCAAGTCTTCTTGGGAAAAGCACGCACGTGTCACATTACATACCGCGAAAAACCCCCCTCCCCCACGTCTACGAACGAGCTTTGCATCTTTCAAGTCTATATTCATTATTTTGACTATTATTTTAACAATAAATTGTTATTAATGAATTAATAATGTTCCCCAGGGTTATCATCTGTATATATATACAGTAGCGTGCAATAATATTCGGCTCTAAAAAAGACAATAACTTTTTTAATATAGTACTATACTATTTACATTTTTTTGGGAAGCTAGAGTAATTAATTTGCCACAGGATGCGAAAAAATATTTTGTTAAAAATTGCAATTGTTCGGAATTGTTGAAACAATACTAAAAAGTTGCATTTTCTACTTTTTTATGTGGGCCTATATTGAAAATTTAAAAAATGCGTTTTGTAGATCTGTGTGAATTGTATGCACTGTGAATGTTTGTTGAATGTGAATCGCGAAAATCTGCAATTTTTACCATCTTTAAACGGTTGTGGCTCATTGCAACGTCGACCGATTTTGACGAAATTTTCAGAATATGTTTAATTGACACAGGTCTACAAAACGTATTTTTTAAATTTTCAATATACGCCCATATAAAAAAGTTGTAAAATGCAGTTTTTTTAGTATTTTTGCTACAATTCCTAACAATTGCAATTTTTGAAAAATTTTTTTTTCGCATCCTGTAGTAAACGAATTGCTCTAGCTTCCCAAGAAAAATTCAAATAGTATAGTACAATATTAAAAAAGTTATCGTCTTTTATGAAGCGGCAGAATATTATTGCACGCCACTGTATATATATATATATATATATATATATATATATATATATACAGGGTGTCCCAAAATTCCTCCGACACCCGAAAATGGGAGATTCCTTGGGTAATTTGAAGCGACATTTTCCTTTACAAAAATGGCGTCCGCGGCTTTGTTTAGGAGTTATTAACGAAAAACACGGACCAATCAGAGCGCGATCTAGACATGCGATGACACGTTCGGCCAATTGACAGTTGGCGCGTCGGGCCGACTGTACTAACTCACGTCTAGGTCGCGCTCTGATTGGTCCGTGTTTTTTGTTAATATCTCCTAAACAAAGCCGCGGACGCCATTTTTGTAAAGGAAAATGTCGCTTCAAATGACCCAAGGAACCTCCCATTTTCGGGTGTCGGAGGAATTTTGGGACACCCTGTATATATAAATGGATGTTTGTATATATATATTAATATACTTAAGATCAAAAATCTAAATTCTTCTCACATTTAGCACGGGCAAAGCTGTGTCGAGGGCTGCTAGTATTTAATATAATTAGTAAACAAAATTGTTTAAAATAAGTAGCAGTCAAGGAACTGTCCTTTGAAGTAAATTTCAAATAAAACACTCGAAGTAGTAGGGAGTTGTTGGCAACAAAATAAAAAAAGTGTGCAAAGGATTAATAATGAGTACGGGAGTTAGCACTTTTTAAAGTAATTATTCGAAAGTACTGAATATATTCAGAGATATATCTCTCAGTACTGAATATAGACAATGGGAATGCTCGAATATTTTCTGGATCCACTGTAACAATAGCAGAAGCTGACGTTTAAATCTGCGAAAAAGAAATGATTTCGTAATGGAAGTATCCCCCACAGTGTATCCGCGTGTTCGAATTATAAAAAACATAGCGGGTCAAAGATATTGAATGTGTGTCAAGAGAATTAAATCCATTTACGTGATGAGAAACGCAGGAAGCTGGAGGCTCAAAGGCTAGAAAATTGAAAAATATCCGAAAAAAAACTCGACTAAGTTTCACAGTGAAATTTCGTTTCGCGATTTATCATCACGGGACGACTTGAAAATGTAGTCAGCTGCGAAGCAGCTTTACATAAAGTAGACAAATATTCGCGTTCAATACAAATTATATCGCCAACGCTGCGACTACGTTTTCAATTTTTTCAAACTTTTTCCATTATACGTGAAAGAATTATCGCATCATGGGCTCTCGGCCGTGGCGAGGTCCGTGATAAATCAGACGCGCCGTGAACACGTATTTTTCACCCGTTCAGGTAGCTTCAACGCAGAAAAATCATTTACTGTTTCACGATCTGTTAAATAGCGCCGTTTCAACGGCAGACTCAACGCGAGGAACATAGAATTTCAGTAAAAACAGCACGCAGCCTGCGGAACGTGCGATCTACATACGTGTATGTGTATTTGGATTGTAGCTATTGCTGTGAAATAACGAATTTTCGAAAAATGTTTTCGGTGAAATCGTTTCAGTACATTCCCGTCAGCGATTAAAGTCTTGAGGGTTACTCTGGATTTAATAGGTGTGTGCAAAAGTCTTTCTCAGTTATTCATGCATAATCTCTAGACTGCGGATTTAATGCATTCGTGGCAAAAATGAGCATTTACAATTTAAAGCAGTAGACATGTTATTATAAAAATATTTAAGGACATCGATATATTAGTTTCAGCTCTATAATATAATTAAATGAAGAGTACAAATTCTATTTGTGACGTTCTTTTAAACATTCTTAATAAACACTGAATTATAATTCAGTATTTAATAAAATATTTACGGGAACATTGAATTGGTGGAACACATCACGGTAAAAACGTAAGAGGAATTGAAAAATACTGAAAGCTAGAAATTGAAGAATTAAAAAATTTCTATTCGATTACTCTTGTTGTTCAGATACACTATTTTTATTTTGCACAACAATCTGCAGTCTACTGAAAAATTTCAACCTACAGTGACTCTCACTAATATTCGAACACTTTTGACAAGACGACGACATTGGTAATTTTTCGGAAGTTGCAACAATTTGTTGTCGGAATTGCAGAGAAAATACTAAAAGTTGCATTTTACAACTTTTTTATGTGGGCCTTTATTGTATTAATTATACGCACTGTAAAAGTTTCATCGAAATCGCTTGATGGGGAAAAAACAACAGGCATTGAAATTAAAATTTATTGCAGTTGTAGGTCGAAAATCTTGAATTTTTAGACGACCGATTTTGACGAGATTTTCAGAATATTGTTTAATTGACACAGATCTTCAAAACGTATTTTTAAAATTTTCAATATAGACCCACATTAAAAGGTTATGTACAGTAATGTCCTGATAGTTGTCACAATACTGTTCCCTGGGCCGACAACTGGCTCGACTCTTGATTTATGACTGTCTTTATAGTCTATCGCGCCGAGACATCAATCGAAAGCCGAATGTAGCGAAGGACAGAATGATGCAAGTACAGTAATGTCCTGATAGTTGTCAAAATGCGATCTGTACTTGTATCATTCTGTCTTTCTGTACGTTCGGCTTTCGATTGATATCTCGGCGCGGTAGACTATAAAGGCAGTCACAAATCAAGAGTCGAGCCAGTTCTCTCAAAAGTTGTCGGCTCAGAGAACAGTATTTTGACAACTATCAGGACATTACTGTACTTGTATCATTCTGTCCTTCTCTACGTTCGGCTTTCGATTGATGTCTCGGCGCGGTAGACTATAAAGACAGTCACAAATCGAAAGTCGAGCCAGTTCTCTCAAAAGTTGTCGGCTCAGAGAACAGTATTTTGACAACTATCAGGACATTACTGTACTTGTATCATTATGTCCTTCTCTACGTTCGGCTTTCGATTGATGTCTCGGCGCGATAGACTATAAAGGCAGTCACAAATCAAAAGTCGAGCCACTTCTCTCAAAAGTTGTCGGCTCAGAGAACAGTATTTTGACAACTATCAGGACATTACTGTACTTGTATCTTTTTTTCCTTCTCTACGTTCGGCTTTCGATTGATGTCTCGGCGCGGTAGACTATAAAGACAGTCATAAATCAAGAGTCGAGCCACTTCTCTCAAAAGTTGTCAGCTCAGAGAACAGTATTTTGACAACTATCAGGACATTACTGTAAAATGTAACTTTTAGTATTTTTTCTACAATTCCGATCAATTGCAATTTATAAATACGTTTTTCCACATGCTGTGGCAAACTACTTGCTCTAGCTTCTCAAAAAAGTTCAAATCGTGTAGTACAATATTAAGAAAGTTATCGTATGTTTAACAGTGTTCGAATATTAGTGGGAGTCGCTGTATCTGTGAATTGTTCCTTTGCAATCGATGTGTCCAAACAACATGTTATCTACGAATAAAAGAAAATCGCAAAAACTCGTTTCGAATTTCAATCATTTCGATGGGAACTTTTAATTAAAATGTTTTTCATAAACGAAAATTGTAAACGCAATTTCTGTCGATCGTATATCTATGCATATACATACAACTATTACCTTCGGTAGAGGCACGATAGTAAAGTTCCCCTTTCGCGAATGATAAAACCGAGCAATTTTGAAATGGGGCCACTGTAATGATCATACCGATGATAGCGTTGCTTAATTTTCCGTAAATTGTATTTTATCGGAGCAGATAAAATCGAATAAAACCTTTCGATGGAGCGATGCAAGTAATCAGCAGCTATTAAATAACAATTTCCCTCGAGTGATCGAAACAATAATCATGCAAACCGTTGCAGCGTGTAATTAATTGCAAATTTTTTAAGAATATCCGTCGAAGTGAAATAAACGGTTTGCGGTGCTCGTGAAATGGTAATGGAACTGTCATGTTATAAAAATTGTTCATGTTATAAAAAAGTTCTCAGGACTTTGCTGATTTATGTACTCGAAGTGAAGATAAATTGTATTATTATTTGAAGTGCTCCAAATTTTCGTATTCGATCCATTCGATTATAAATAAAACGTTAAGTCGATTGACATTTCGCAAATTTGTTCCTTCCAAATCAATATGTTTTAATATTAATAGCCATTTATAATCAAAGTTGCTGGAGACGTTAAATACATTTTATTTTTCACCGTAACTGAAATACCAGAAAATTTATGACATGATTAGTTATTATTAGACTTCAGATTTTATGCATTTGCAAGATAAACGTCAAAAAAGGTCACTGTCCTATCATTTTTCGAGTAACTTTTGAAGCGCAGAACATTTTTATTTTGCATTCAGATACGCAGTCTTGTTATTGTTTTCTCACAGAAATTATTCCACGTCGGTATGTTTTAATATTAATAGCTATTTGTAATAGTAAGCTCTTCTAACAACATTAAGAACATTCTTTAACATTTTCTTTGAAGATTGAGCCTTATCATTATTAAACTACGGATCTTAATGCGAAATAAAAATTAAATGAGAATCTAATGTCTTTTCAAATCATATTAAATTTCCTTAGATTCTTCTAATGTCTCTTCAATTTCGTATATGACATTTTTCCCGTATCGCCGTTCAATGATATAAAATATTTTACTTTATAAGAAAATTTAAACACTGAAGATTTATCTTTGTTATTACAGTGTATAAGATACCTTTCCCATCGTGGAGGGAACAGAGCAATTTAAAAATCAGTGAACACGCAATGTTTTTAATTTTTTTAATACAAAGAATGCCTCTGTGCATTTATTATTGTATAAACATGCGCGCTGACATGAAAATAATAATGCGCAATTTATCAAGAGAATCGCAGCCAGCCAGTAAATGTCGATACATCTGCGCGAGCTTGGTCAACTTTACAACGATTTGAAACGGTGCCAAATTTTTGTAGGGACCGGGAGGCGATCCACTATAAATTACTCGTGTCTCCCGTTCCGTGTGGATATCAATTATCAGCTACGTGTCCTGAAACACGTTAAAAGTATTAACCATTTGAACCTATCTGCAGCATCGGTACAAAGGACGGGGATTACCAGTTGGTAACGAGGAAATTTGTACATTCGTCATCTAGGACGTAGGCCCGCGCTATCTGGATACACTATCAAATCGACTAACACGAACGTGCGGGATAAAACGTTATTCAAAATGCACAATAGATGTTTCGGAACCCTGTGTCATCTGTTACAAAAGAGTGCTTGTTGATACCAACGCGATCAAATAGACCTAAATTCCCGACGACCACTTTCTGAAAACAGGACTTCAGTGAAAATTCAATTCTCTACTCTGGAAAAGAACTCCCATTAATATTCGGACAATCTAAAAAAAACGATAACTGGTTAAACATTGAACTACACGACTTGAATTTTTTGGGGAAACTAGAGCAAATAGTTTGCTACAGAATGTGGAAAAACATTTTTTCAAAAATTGCAATTCATCGGAGTTGTACAAAAAATACTAAAAGTTTCATTTTACAACTTTTTTATGTGGGCCTATATTGAAAATTTTAAAAATACGTTTCGTAGATCTGTATCAATTATATGCACTGCAAAAGTTTCATCGAAATCGATTGATGCGGGAAAAAACGACAGGCATTGAAAGATGTGAGAATCTATAGATTTACTGCAGTTATAGCCCGAAAATCGTGAAAATCTGACATTTTTAATGTATTTAAACGTTTATAGCTCATTGCAACGTCGACCAATATTGACGAAATTTTCAGAATATGTTTAATTGACACAGATCTACAAAACGTATTTTTTAAATTTTCAATATAGGCCCACATAAAAAAGTTGTAAACTGCAACTTCTAGTATTTTTTCTACAACTCCGATCAATTGCAATTTTTGAAAAAATGTTTTTCCACATTCTATAGCTAACTATTTGTTCTAGCTTCCCAACAAAAATTCAAGTCGTATAGTTCAATGTTAAACCAGTTATCGTTTTTTCTATAGCGTCCGAATATTAATGGGAGTCACTGTAAGTAATGATGAATAAGAGCAAAAATTTTAAATATCGATATCTTTAGAAGATATATGTATACTGTATCTTTAATGAAAATTTATTATCCTGCCTTCTTATCTACAATCAAATCATTAGCTGTTTTTAAGAATGGTTTTAAACGTTTTGTTATTCCATGTAGATGAAGATGTCGACTTCATTCTTTTAATCAAATGGTTAAAGGGGCTTAGTGTGTATTTTGAATTAATATATTTTTCTTTCAAATTAAAAATCGCATGTGAAGCAAACGTTGCCTTAGAGTTGCCTAGAACCGATTTATGCTTGCATAACGTTGAACGTAACTGATATAATTCAATTTATTATATTACTAATTTTCGATCGAGAAGAATTTAACGTTGAATGTGACTACCTTGAAAAATGTACACACTATAATATGAAGATAAATCTTATAAAATGTACACACACTATAATAGTGAACTTCTAGTAAAATGTACATTAATAAATGATTTGCGTTTGGAGCATTGTTATTCCCAGAAATTATGGAATATGTAAAGCGAACGTTGTCTAGAAGTTGCCTATAGTAAATGATTTACGCTCGCAGTCACCGATAATTACGTTTGCTCATTGCTTGGGAGGTTGGTTATTAGAATTAATTTCCACGCTTGTAGGAAAACATGTATCAAGTTTATCAGAACCCTCCACATAAACCTCATAAACTAGAATTTTCTACATAGCGGAAATTGTACTCGGCGAGTACGAAAGCATCTAGATAGGATGGAATAGGGAATTCCCGGTATCGTATCAGCAAACGTGACCTCTTAACACACGAGTAGAAGAAAAGTTCCATGACTAACCGAGACGCAGCTAATACGAAACCATTATCAAAAGTTAACGGTCTTCCATGCCCGTAACTACATGCCTAGATTTATCGTCTTCCATCCTCGAGGAAACGAGGGGCTGGAAAACAGTGGAAGAGTTCCCGTTCGAACTCGTTCCTTTACCTGCGCCCACTTCTAGCAATACCTACAGAAAAGATTACACTCGAGACTCGACTCGCCGTTAAGAGAACAGTACTTTTTCGTTTGCACTGTTATTATTAAAAACTTCAGGGTATAAATTTTATCCAATTCGAGTGTCTCTCCAAGCGACCCTCGAGCATTCCAGCCAATGGTACATTAAAGTCCAGCCTGTAATATTGGAAACGCTGGCTCAATTAAAACAAAGCGCCTCGACAATTATGTCACGAGTACTATATTTTCAGAAAAACTGCTCTTCGTCCAGACAATTTATACGAGAACAATCTTTCCTTTATTCGAATCCCTTGATTATTATCAGCGTTGAGCATTATTTCAGTAAAATCTAATTTGAATAAGAGCGAGAATTATCGCCCATGTGTTGTTCATTTGGGAGAATATTTGTAGCCCATTTTCGCCACTCTAGATACAAATTGACGATGAATTCACAAGTTTTACATAATTGTGAAAGAAGAAGTGACAACAACATAACCGTCTTCATTATGAAAGAAACAAAACAGAAGAAAATATTTATTGTGGGTACACATCAAATTAGACTCGAAAATGTTGGTGTACCCTATATACATCTGTACATGATGTTCAAGTTGTGTGAAGCTGTAGTGGTTTAATATCCTGATCAAAATATTTAAATTCATACAATATTACAATAAAGTAGAATATACAAGAATATACTAAAATATAGTAAGATATGCTGGAATGTACTACAATATACTAGAATGTAGCAGAATATACTACAATATAGTAAGATGTACAGGAATGCACGACAATATATTACAATATAGTAGAATGTACTGGAATATACTAGAATATAGTAGGATATAGTAGAATATCCTGGAATATATTGTAATGTAGTAGAACATACTGGAATATACTAGAATATTAGAGTACATGCTGGTATAGACTACAATATAGTAGAATATACTGGAATATACTAGAATATTAGAGTACATGCTGGTATAGACTACAATATAGTAGAATATACTGGAATATACTGGAATATTAGAGTACATGCTGGAATATACTACAATATACTAGAATATAGTAGAATATACTAGAATATAGTAGGATATAGTAGAATATCCTGGAATATATTATAATGTAGTAGAATATACTGGAATATACTAGAATATTAGAGTACATGCTAGAATAGACTACAATATAGTAGAATATATTGGAATATACTAGAATATTACAGTACATGCTGGAATAGACTACAATACAGTAGAATATACTGGAATATACTATAATATTAGAGTACATGCTGGAATAGACTACAATATAGTAGAATATACTGGAATCTATTGGAATATTAGAGTACATGCTGGAATAGACTACAATATAGTAGAATATACTGGAATATACTATAATATTAGAGTACATGCTGGAATAGACTACAATATAGTGGAATATACTGGAATATACTAGAATATTAGAGTACATGCTGGAATATACTACAATATACTAGAATGTAGTAGAATATACTAGAATATAGTAGGATATGGTGCAATATATCACAACATACTAGAATATGGTAGAATATACTGAAATATAGTAGAATAAAATTGGATCTACTAGAATATACTGCAATATACAAGAATATAGTAGAATATACAGGTATATATTATAATATATTATAATATAGTTATAATATTATAATATAGTAATATATTATGATATATTATACATGATATAGTAGAATATATACTGGAGTATATTATATTACACATGATATAGTAGAATATGTACTGCAATGTATTATACATGATACAGTATACTAGAATATATTGGAATCTTTAAGATGTAATTATTTTACAATTATTAAATGTACAGTTTAATTCTTTATCTTGAATCAAAATCTTTCAACCACCATATTGAAGGTAGATTAAGTATTTGTAAAATGTAGTAAATGTATAGGATGCGTGCAATGAAGATAATTTTGTAGACTAGAATGTATTTCAGTTGTTTATAAACAATTAATAATCTCGAGAATATACGAGTTCATCCGTGCACCTAATACACATGACGATGACAGTGCGGAATAAAGGATGCGTTTAGCGACGAAATATGGCACAAATAATAATTAACAATAACAAACGGCGAGCTCCTGCAGGAACACCTGCAAACAGCCAGAAGTTTTACTTGACCATATCTCTATCTGCTCAGTGTAAGATAACGTTGACCTGGATAAACTTCTGCAAAACTTAGTATACGGCTATAGCTCATATTTAATGCATATAAAGGACGATCGACTCAGTAAATCGAAAGGTCGAGTTAATACTTTTAGAATCGAATTATATTTTCTATCGGTCTGTCATTTCCCAGGTCTTCTACACATACTAAATTAAAATCAATTTAGTTTCGATTAATTCGCTTTGCAATTAAACGGTTCAAATAATTAAGATATTATGTAACGTTTTCGGGAAAATTAAATTAACGTAATTAGCATGCGATTATATGCGTTTCGGGATAGTTATCGTTCAATTTAATTTATTCAGAATTGCAAATTTGGAACATAATACCTTTGTCCCCTCAAATTTCATTAGTTTCAACATGTGTGATCACATTAATACATCGGGACATGTGTCTCAGTGTCTAAAGTTCAACTTACCGAAATCGTGCTTCCTGTTTCTACATGATTTTTTTATTCTACATGATACTTGCTCTTTCCCACGCAGTTGTAGAAAATAGCGATGACTGCGTAATTAATTAGTAAAATTTTTATGTCAACTTTTATGCTCAAATCCAGACAGTTTTGCAATCGTCTAAACACATTTCTGACAGCTCGATTGTACTCACGGTGGCGTGTATAATGCATTAAGCAAAACGAACATTCCTGATATTTATTAAATTCATTGCACCGTGAATCTGCCTCGTAATTCTTCGAGCCACAAGAAATTTTTCTCCCAGGTGTTCCTCAGCTAAATGGATTGTCTGAATTCATCAGTGGGACTTGCATGTACCAGCTTGGCCCAGCCAAGCCGTTTCAAAAGCCGCTTGACCTGAAAACCTGCTGGCCCAAGTCCTACAGTTTATACCACTGCACCGGCAGGAAAAACAAAGCCATATGGCAAAGTCGCACGACAAAAACCGAGGCGGTGTGAACACGGCTTAAGAATGCATGCAGAGTATTAAGTGGGGGCGGGAGGGAGACGACTGGTAGATTGCGTGGCTGCGTGAGACAATATAATGGGCGGCTAAGAGAAGAGCCAGTCAATCAAACGTCAGAGTGCAGAGTGTGATGTACAGGGAGAAAGTTTCAGGCGAATTTGAAACCAACGGAAATATTTCACGTTATAATCTTCAGCGAGTCGAAAACAGTCGAACCTCTGTAACTCCAACCCCTATAACTCTAAATCCCTAGCGTTGGTTTCGGGAAGCAAGGCAATCTTGTAATAAAAAGGCAGATATCTTTTGAATCATATTTGTATGACCCTCCCTCTGCTGAAGCTAGGGTTCTACACTAAAGCTAGTCTTCACTTATAGATTTCGTTCTCCAGTTTTCTAATATATACCATTACAGAGGCAGACTCCAACTCCGACCCCTATAACTCTAAACCCCTAGCTTTG
This sequence comes from Lasioglossum villosulum, assembly GCA_963971365.1. Taxonomy (NCBI): domain Eukaryota; kingdom Metazoa; phylum Arthropoda; class Insecta; order Hymenoptera; family Halictidae; genus Lasioglossum; species Lasioglossum villosulum. The sequence goes on along the minus strand of OZ020495.1, from coordinate 43,510,294 downwards.
GTTTCGGGAAGCAAGGCAATCTTGTAATAAAAAGGCAGATATCTTTTTAATCATATTTGTATGACCCTCCCTCTGCTGAAGCTAGGCTTCTACACTAAAGCTAGTCTTCACTTATAGATTTCGTTCTCCAGTTTGCTAATACCCTTACAGGGGCAGACGCTCAACAATTTTCGAGATATTGACAATTAAAGATTCAGTTGCATCGAAACCAACGGAAATATATCAGGATATAATCCTGAGCGACTCGAAAACAGTCGAACCTCTGTAACTCCAACCCCTATAACTCTAAACCCCTAGCGTTGGTTTCGGGAAGCAAGGCAATCTTGTCATAAAAAGGCAGATAGCTTTTTAATCATATTTGTATGATCCTCTCTCTGCTGAGGCTAGGCTTCTACACTAAAGCTAGTCTTCACTTATAGATAGTTACAGTTGTTACCCTAGGAATATGGTATCAAGTTAGTTAAGGTACGCGAACGAACGCAATGCGTAATTGGAGAGCCGCTAGGATTTTAGACGGCGAGGACGAACCTGATACGTTGATCAGGGAGCCTCTAGGATTGGTGGTACGCAGACGAATCTGATGCGTTGATCAGGGAGCTGCTAGGAATGGTGAAACTTCGTGAACTAACCCAATGCGTAATTGGGGAGTCACTAGTAGGTTGGAACAGAGCATAGACGAACGGGATGCGTTCAGCAAGGAGTCGTTAGAATGCGGACGAACCTGATGCGTTGATCAAGGAGCCGCTGGGTTAAGGCCCATTTAGTTTAGCCAGATCCGGCCCGACGACCAATGCTTAAGGAATAGGGTTAGGATTAGGCTCCATACATATTTATATATTAAAGCATCAGGTCACTGGGCCGGGCCCGGCCGGATCTGGCCAAACTAAATGGACCTTTATTGGGTGAGAGTACAGACGAACCTAATGCGTTGATCAGGGAGCCTCTAGGATTGGTGGTACGCAGACGAATCTGATGCGTTGATCAGGGAGCTGCTGGGAATGGTGAAACTTCGTGAACTAACCCAATGTGTAATTGGGGAGTCACTAGTAGGTTGGAACAGAGCATAGACGAACCGGATGCGTTCAGTAAGGAGTCGTTAGGATGCGGACGAACCTGATGCGTTGATCAGGGAGCCGCTGGGTTAAGGCCCATTTAGTTTAGCCAGATCCGGCCCGACGACCAATGCTTAAGGAATAGGGTTAGGATTAGGCTCCACATATATTTATATATTAAAGCATCAGGTCACTGGGCCGGGCCTGGCCGGATCTGGCAAACTAAATGGACCTTTATTGGGTGAGAGTACAGACGAACCTGATGCGTTGATCAGGGAGTAGCTAAGATTGTAGGCCTCGTAACAAGTAACAACTTGATTAGGATTGCGGAACAATAATTAAGGGTTTAATGAGTTTATACGAAATCAGCAAAGAACACAAATATATTCTGATTAAATAATGTGTTACAATCGTGGAATTGTCGCGAATGAATAACAATTGAAGTTGAGTATTTTTACCTATAGAATGCTCGGTTTTGACGCACTGGCAATGCGGGGTCTTGAAAGCAACTCAAGAAATGCCTAATGGATTTTATACCGTACTCGCGGAATCTATATGGTTAAGATTGATACGTCGGAGATCTTTTGCCCGATCTCACTGGCAGTTGACTCTACGAGATACAGCACGACGCGACACGATTCGTGACTACGAAAGTACTAGCTCCAGAGAACAGAAATGCTTATGTACAGAAGAGCTTATATACTTCTGCAATGACATGTGGTACTTCTCAGTATCTCCTAGTCACATTCATATGTTGTCAACGTCCAGTCGGTCGTGCGTATGTTTTGATTGTAGTTTTCAGTTCCTGTCAGAGATGATCCTGAACATCCGTTCGTCATCCGTAACAATAGAAAAATTTCGTCGCACTTGTAAAAATGTTTATAAAAAATGTTGTGTACTTACAAAAATACTTATTCTTTATGGTGAAATTTTAGCATCTTAATCAACCTATTTCGAAGAGGTGTAATTGTTTGATACATCGATGATCAACGCAGATACTGCTTGTAATTTTAACATCGTCACTGAACAGAAACATGAAACACTTACAAATATAACTCAATGAAATGAAACGCAGTATTTATAATTAATTCGCGTCAAATTCTAAATCATTTAAATTCCCGAGGACATATAATTTTCTTTTTTTTTAAATCCCTTCTCTATTTTCCATATTTCTAAATCTTCCTTTGTTACCTTTATTTTGAATTCTCGTTTTCTAGTGAAAAGCAAATTCGTGCGAGCGTGAACAAAAGTAAAGTGTACTTTAATTACTGTACGTTCTACATGTAAACAAGATTACACTGTCGCGACTGTGAGAAATTTTACCCTCAAGACATTGTGTATTCAGGTCGCTGCAGAAAAGTGTGAAGAAGAAGCTTTGAAAATAAAGAAACCATACACAAATAAATTCAAGAGTTTTTTAACAGAAAGTATAGAAACATTGGTAATAGGGAGATGTTTAAAATTACTCTTACAATGAGTTACGAGTCGTAAATCCGTGCCACGATTCTACAAATCGTAACGCCATTTATTTCTCCGAAGACCTAATTATTTTTTACTGGTAAATATTAAGTTGATGCACATGAAATGGCTGGTTTTGAAACATAAATGTTGTGTAGCAATTTGAAAAAATTCTACGATAGTCTACACATTTATTCTATAACTTTTAGTACTGCACCTTAGGATTTGAACTTTTTTCGAAAGCTGGAGTAATTAATTTATTACAGGAGGTGAAAAGAAATTTAAAAAAATTGCAATTGATCGGAATTGTAGAACAAATACTAAAAGTTGCATTTTACAATTTTTTTATGTGTGCCTATATTGAAAATTATAAAAATACGTTTTTTCTTACATCGTTCAATGCCTGTCGTATTTCCCGCAAGAACTGATTTCGAAACGTATTTTTAAAATTTTCAATATAGGCACGCATATAAAAGTTGTAAAATGCAACTTTTAGTATTTCCTCTGCAATTCCGACAACAAATTGTTCCAAAATGCAAGTTTTGGTATTTTTTCTACAATTCTCATCAATTGCAATTTTTGACAAAATTTCTTTTCGCATCCTGTAGTAAACTAATTGATCTAATTTCCCAAACGAGTTCAAATTGCATAGTACAATATTTAAAATATTATATCTCGTGTGAATATTAATCTTGTTCCCTATCTCAAAGTCAATCAGTGTGATTACCATGTGATCTTTTTGTATAAGTGGAAATCTGCAAATTATAATTTTATATTATAGTCTTTCCTAGACTCCGAATGTTCACGCAAAATAAAAAGTTTGTGTAGCAATGGCAAGATGCAGTAGCTAAACGTTTTATATTCTTCTTTAATAATTTTAACGTGATTAAAATAATATATTAATGCTCTCAAAATCTTTTAATATTTTCACTGTTTTAAATTGCACTTGTTTATTTTCATTATAAATCCATAAAATCCGGAGTCTAGTCGTGCCAATTTCAATGTTAATTATATTCCATTGGACAAATTACACGTTGAATACGTCATAGCCAAGTGCAAACCAGATAGTTGGGAAACATTAATTTTGTTTGAAATACTGAGCATTAGTTAAATTGCTGTTGCGTTCGAATTACATTTATTAAAACGTCATAAAAACTGACGATCGCGATGGTTCAAAGAGAAAATACAATTTTCCTCAGTCTTCAGTCCTCAATTTGAACAATTTTTATATTCCAATCGAACCCGCAGCCCACTGATGAATTGTTGTGAATCGTTAATGAATATCTGCAAGGGTAATACGTTCAATTCCGCGAGTGCACGTGAATTCGCCAAAAATTGAGCATTGATCACTTAACTTTCGGCCAAACCAGATTACGCGATCCACCATGTGACCGCATCGTCCCAAATAATACGATTATAAAGTTCAGCTTAAGCCTAGCTTGTTATACGCTTATTAAGCGTCAATAAACGCGCGCGGTTAATCGGAAGGTGGTAGCTCATGCAAAATGGATTACAGATAAAGGAGGTTAAACATCGACCCTGTAAAATGCTCGACAATTAAGCACAAATCACCGTGGAAATTTGTGCCCGTTACGGGTAGCCACTTTTCACAAGGAGTAACACAGGAACGATACAAGGCAAACTCCGGTGGAAAGCTTGCAGAAGTTTATCTCGGTTGAAGATAAATGGAAGAGAAACTGGAATCGATATAGATTTCTTTGTTGCCCCGGTTAGCTCATGATAAAGCAACGTCGAAATAAAACGCAGCCAGTTCTGCTGCGTAGCTAACGTGGACGGTTCGTTCCTTTTTACGTTTCGCCGTTCCATTGTTCCTGTAAACGGTCAATTTATCGAATTGCGAAACCTGTTGCTTACTTAAGGTGTTTATTGCTTTAAGAAGACACACCGATCTCGACAGGCAATTGGTAGACGATTTTTCAGAATTTGTTTCGGAAAATGTATTGTGCCGCAACATTTAGCACGTGTGCTGCAATATAATATGCAGTGGGCGTTCATATTATCGAATGAAACCTAGCTACTGTAAACTCTTATCGTTCTCATGCGCGATTTTGCAACCTGCCATAAAGGCTGCGAAATTGTTTATAGAAAAACTGTCGAGGTTCTCGATTGGCCTGGGAATTCTGCAGACCGCAACCGAATCGAAAATCCATGGAAATTATTGAAGGAGGATATTGCTACAAACAAGCAACAATTGACCTTTTAATTGCAATATTGTGCGGGAACAGTATAGACACAAAGTGCATCACTTGCATTCGTTGACCGAATACGCAAACGTATTGATTGCAATGGAGAACATTATCAACATTACTTGCAATTAGAAATCATTTCCAGAAAATGTCTGTATGACAATTAGTTTCTCTCTATGTTCTGATTAAAACGAGTGCAAACGCGATGCAATTTGCATCAATTTTATACTGCCACCACCATTACCAATATCCAAATAAATTCAATCTTGTCATTTTGATATTAAACTAGCAGCCCCTGACACGTACTAAATGTGAGAAGAATTTAGATTTTGATCGTAAGTATGTTAATATATATATACACATACAAACATCCATTTTTATGTATATGTAGATATAGATGATAACCCTGAGGAACATTATTAATTGATTAATAACAATTTATTGTTGAAATAATAGTTAAAATAATTAATATAGACTTGAAAGATGCAAAGCTCGTTCGTAGGCGTGGGGGAGAGGGGTTTTTCACGGTATGTAATATGACACGTGCATGCTTTTCCCAGGAAGACTTGACCTTGAACGTGTCCGAACGTGTTTTGTATAGGGTAACTGCACCAGTGAATGAACGGGCACCAGTAAATGAACGCTTCTGTATATTTCAACAAATTTTAACCCGGACGGCATACTCGCGATAAAATTGTGATTAAAGAGTTAAATAAATAGGAGAATATTGTTTAGTAATTTTGTTCATTGATTGGACTAGCATTATTCAATTACTAGAATGTAGTGTTCATTGACTGGTATTTTTCATATTTTTGATTTAACGTTTAATAAAGAAGAATAATAATAATTTCATTGTATTTGTGTTCATTTATTTTTGACAAATGAAGTATAGGGAGCTATTTGGCATATATGAGATTCCTTTAATTCACATAGTTTTTTTTTAAATAAAATATTTTCCTGAACAATTTCTTAAATGTTCATTCACTGGTGCAGTTACCCTACCAATAATAATGAAGATGAAGAGATAACGAGTGATCAAATCGTATAAGATTTGTTTTCTATTAGCGTAGATTGCGAATAATCAATTTATAAAATTGTAATTACAGTTATATAATACGGATTGAATTCGTTTCAAACAGGGAAGTTTCATTTTACTCTAAATTTAGCACGGGTAATCCTCGAGGTTTTGATATCCCACCTAAACTGTACAGATATATGCATTCGCCGCGAGTGCGCGCATGCAAAATCTGGTGAAATATCATTTCTAATTATCATTGAAGTTGTGCTGGTTGTATTTTTACGCGGCGAGTCCCCGAAGAAGAAATAAAACAAATATTCCGCTGACCATGCCTCGGACACAGCTTAATGGCTTATGTGCACCAGCATCTTGATAAACTACACGAGAAGTACACTAAAAATTCATTAATGCCAAACTTCGTGCATGCATAAAACATGCAGGGGGTCTAGATATAACAATAAAGTTCCAGAGTTCCGTTATTTACGGAACGGAATTTAGCGAAAATTAAACTGCAACTTGCATTTAAATGGGATAACATAAACCCGACGATGTTTGTAGTGATACTACACCGCGGTATTAGTTAATTCCATTAACATAGATTAACATATATTACAATATTTACATTAGAAAGTAAACAAAGTTAAAACTCTCCATAAATATGAAACAGTGTTTGCGCCGACCGAGCCCGGGTGGACGTCGATACCATAAATTACAGCTAACCCAGAAACATTCAGCACGCCAGCGATGGGCATGATCCTTCTCAATTAGTATCGATTTCAAATGGCGAAGTAAGATTGCATTTAATACATCAGTATCAAAGAGTATCTCTAAATGATATTCACTCAAAACCTATTTATTGAAATATTTATTTATTAAATAAAAGCTTTAAAACATATTTTATTAAATAAAAACTTTCTATCTGAATTGCAACGAACCAGAGTGAAATGGAAGGCAATTATCTTTTTTACTATTTTTAACAGGCTGAGAACGATACAACAACACTTTTCAATTCTTCTAATGGTTTTGCTGTTTTAGATTGCACCTACCAATTTGTATTATAAATGCAGCAAATCTACTTGTAACTTTTATTCGAAACATTTGCACTTTTAAAATTCGCTTTTAATAATTTTTAATTTATTTCTTCTGTTGTAGCAAGTATGGAAAAGTGGTTTATTTGGTATTATCATAGTACTTATACAATTAACACGTATTATAGTTATATTATTTTACAGACGCAAAATTTACTCTTAATCAGGATCACAACGTTGAGTTTTTGGATCAATTTGCAAAATTGCTAGTGTTTATATAACTCATCGAACTAAAATTACGATCGTCATAAAATTGAATTTATCTTCACGTATTGTTTGAAATAACGAAGATATTCAAGTGGACAGTGTCCGTTGGATACAATGTATGTATTACTCGTGAGTCACGTGAAAGAATTACATCACTACCATCGATAGAGCACGCCTCCGCCAATTATTCCCTTAGCTATTCCCTGGGAACCCTAATGTTGAAATAGTTAGGAGCCGCTACACCCTGTAATCAAGGAAACATTAGTTTACGCTGGATTCCTATTCAATTGACACGATCCTCAGCACACTTTTGTCGTACTATCACCCGGGACCCACGGCAATTACTCGACTTTCCATTTTGGAACACGAAAGGAGCGCGGACAACGAATTACTGCTAAGGTGGGTCTATGCTCGATTTGCGTGAGAGATAATCGTCCCAAGAACAGGTTAGGTGATAGGTGAACGTGCAGAACCGGAATGAACGAGCGAAAAGATTGCGAGTATATTTACGATATGACGCGGGGCAAACTGTAATTTAATAAAGGCAGGTGGCCGCTCCGAAACCTAATATATTTAGGAAGTCTAATCCTCATGATTCTCCCCATCGAGTATCTGATAGAGTGATTAACCCTATCTCTCGTTGTTTCCTTCGTTCTGTCCTTCCAATTGTTATTTCCATGCAAATCACTCGGCGCCAGAAACGTAATTTCAATTTTCACCAGTCTCGACGTAATTACTTTTTTAATTCTTCCGATATCCGTTTTATCACATGCATACTTCACTCTTGAAAATACCTGAAAGTAACGTCTCGATTTGACGTATATAAACGTACAAGTAGGGTAACTGCACCAGTGAATGAACATTTAAGAAATTGTTCAGGAAAATATTTTATTTAAAAAAAACTATGTGAATTAAAGGAATCTCATATATGCCAAATAGCTCCCTATACTTCATTTGTCAAAAATAAATGAACACAAATACAATGAAATTATTATTATTCTTCTTTATTAAACGTTAAATCAAAAATATGAAAAATATCAGTCAATGAACACTACATTCTAGTAATTGAATAATGCTAGTACAATCAATGAACAAAATTACTAAACAATATTCTCCTATTTATTTAACTCTTTAATCACAATTTTATCGCTAGTATGCCGTCCGGTTAAAATTTGTTGAAATATACAAAAGCGTTCATTTACTGGTGCCCGTTCATTCACTGGTGCAGTTACCCTAGCATCTTCATTTGTAAATTATCTGTATTTTCTTAGAAAGATCACAATTTCACCAGAACAAATTAAAATGTCGCTTCAAATCACCCAAGGAACCTCCCATTTTTCGCTCGTACACTAGTTTTGAGACACTGTAGATCCCGACAGTGTGATCTTCAACTCGCCCGTAAGACGGCGCTGTCTATCTTTCCACTTCCGTTCCATCGACACGTCATATCCGTCCCGTCAAAAAATTGTTACCATCAGCACAGAAGTTTCACTTGAAGCTTTTTTGATTAAAAATTATGAAAAATAAAAAATCTGGAACCGGTTATTTTGACCGGTGGTGGTAGGTTTAGTGTCAACCGTGTAACAGTTGCATTTTTGCACTACCCTGACTGAATTCGCATAGCTGACTAGTAGAACAATTACAGTACCCGACAAAAGTTTAAGACGACTATCTTTTCAATAAATCATCGCATTTTATTAGAGATGCTAATTGTCGAGCATTTCTCAATTGTTCTTAACACTTACACATACCGCGGTGGTGGTAGGTTTAGTGTTACGGGAAGAAATAAAATTCAATTTGATTCCATTTGCAATCGATCCAGGCGATGTTTATTTCGCATAAAGATTTGCAGTCTAGTGATTACTACGAAGTAGTTTTCGTTTCATTGCGGTAGTATTAGGAGTAGTTGATATTTGTTTGGAATTATCACGAAATCTATCGAAATCATGTTTCAACAACTACAATGCATGGAGAAAGTTAGTTGAATAGTGTTTCGAATAGTATTGCATGTTACCAGCACACCACATCAATATTGAACAGAGTTTAATAAACAGGATAGCCAACGGAGAAGTGGCGAATAGCGTGGTACGAAGTTACTTACATGCTGGAATTGCAATCGTCTCAGCAGGATATCGAAACGACGCACGGGATGCAATTAGAAAACTTGAACTGTTTTAACGTGCTCATCGAGCCGTTTTCTAGGTATTCTCGAAGGGCCTCCGGTAATACCTCAGAGAAAGGTAACGCTGCCTTTGATATCGCCGTTTAGTAAATTGCATCACGGCCGACGCAATTGCAGCTTACAAGCTGTGTACAGAAAAACGTTGATTGCATCATTGACGCAGTTATGTTTGTCTTCGAGCGACTCGAACATCGATAAGGCGTTTTCGTTTCCTAAGGAAACGGTGAATAACGTTCATTATCGAGATTCGAACTGCTTCGTAAATTGACTCATTGATTGACAATTAGTCGATCAATCAAACCAATCGCGATCATTTAGAAGCCTACCGGGAACTCGGCAATAATTTTACTCTGGTTTACTAGGTACGTAGATCACGTTCACTCACTGCTGGCGATGACGTCGTACAAAGTTCCATATGTTCGGTTCACCTTATGCAATATTATTACCTCTTGACAACCGACGAGGAACCCTGGTATTAACATTTTCCTCTTTGTCTCTAACAATTTTCATATTATAGGGTGTACCAAACATGGTGTACTTCCTTAACCCTTGTGCAGTCAACCAAAACGTATACAATATTTAAAATATTTTTGTATTTAAAGTCTTTGCACTTCTCATTATCTCTCTATTATATAAAATAATTTTGTAGTTTCTGTCGCCCTAAGACGCCGAGCGGGTTGCCCTCTCGAGAGAAAAAGAACATTGAAAAGCCGGTTGCATTCTGAAAGGGAACCGGAAATTGAGGAGTGGTTTGGTTTCTGTAAGGGAACCGGAAATTGAGGAGCGGTTTGCGTTCTGAAGGGGAATCGAACATTGAGATGCGGGTTGCTTTCTGAAGTGGAAACGAAAATTGAGGAGCTGGTTGCCTTCTGAAAGGGAATCGAAAATTGAGGTGCGGGTTGCTTTCTGAAGGGGGACCAAGAATTGAGGAGTCGGTTGCTTTCTGAAGGGGAACCGAGAATTGAGGATCGAGTTGCATTCTAGAAGGGAACCGAAAATTGAGGATTGAGTTGCTTTCTAAAGTGGAATCGAAAATTAAGAAGCGGGTTGCTTCCCGGAAGGAGGGACCAAGAATTGAGGAACCGGTTGCTTTCTGAAGGGGAACCGAAAATTGAGGAACTGGTTGCCTTCTGAAAGGGAACCGAACATTGAGAAGCGGGTTGCTTTCTGAAGGGGGACCAAGAATTGAGGAGTCGGTTGCTTTCTGAAGGGGAACCGAGAATTGAGGATCGAGTTGCATTCTAGAAGGGAACCGAAAATTGAGGATTGAGTTGCTTTCTAAAGTGGAATCGAAAATTAAGAAGCGGGTTGCTTCCCGGAAGGAGGGACCAAGAATTGAGGAACCGGTTGCTTTCTGAAGGGGAACCGAAAATTGAGGAACTGGTTGCCTTCTGAAAGGGAACCGAACATTGAGAAGCGGGTTGCTTTCTGATGGGGGACCAAGAATTGAGAAGTCGGTTGCTTTATGAAGGGGAACCGAAAATTGAGGTTAGGGTTGCTTTCTGAAGGGGGACCAAGAATTGAGGACCCGGTTGTTTTCTGAAGGGGAACCGAAAATTGAGGAGCTGGTTGCCTTTTGAAAGGGGAACCGAAAATTGAGGATCGAGTTGCTTTCTGAAGGGGCACCAAAAATTGAGGAGCGGTTTCCTTTCTGAAGAGAAACCAATAATTGAGGAGCGGGATCCTTTCAGAAGGGGAACCGGAAATCGAGGAGCTGGTTGCCTTCTGAAAGGGAACCGAAAATTGAGATGCGGGTTGTTTCCTGAAGGGGATCAAAAAATTGAGGAGCCGGTTGCTTTCTGAAGGATAATTGAACATTGAGGAGCGGGTTGCTTTCTGATGGGGGACCAAGAATTGAGGATCGAGTTGCTTTCTGAAGGGGAACCGAAAATTGAGGAGCAGGTTGCATTCTAGAAGGGAACCGGAAATTGAGGATCGAGTTGCTTTCTGATGTGCAATCGAAAATTAAGAACCTGGTAGCTTCCGGAAAAGGGAGACCAAGAATTGAGGACCCGGTTGCTTTCCGAAGGGGAATTGAACATTGAGGAGCGGATAGCTTCCTGAAGGGGGACCAAGAATTGAGGAGCGGGTTCCTCTCTGAAGGGTAACCGAAAATTGATGAGCGGGTTGCATTCTAGAATGGAACCGGAAATTGAGGAGCGGGTTGCCTTCTGAAGTGGTATCTAAAATTGAGGTGTGGGTTGCTGTCTGCAGGAGAACCGGAAATTGAGGAGCGGGTTGCCTTGTAGAAGAGAATCGAACATGGAGGTGCGGGTTGCCTTCTGAAGTGGAATCGAAAATTGAGGTGCAGGTTGCTTTCTGCAGGAGAACTGGAAATTGAGGAGCGGTTTGCGTTCTGAAGGGGAACCGGAAATTGTGGTGCGGGTTGCTTTCGGAAAGGGAATCGAAAATTGCGGTGCGGGTTGTTTCCTGAAGTGGAATCAAAAATTGAGGTTAGGGTTGCTTTCTGAAGGGGAACCGAAAATTGTGGAGCGGGTTGTCTTCTGAAGGAGAATCGAAAAACGCTAGATAAAAGGCCTCAAAAGTCGTACTTTCACGTTTAATTTCCGCAAACATAATTGAATTCGTTCTGAAAATCAGGGCTGCGAATGAAATGTTAACTGTTCAATGATCAAGTAGAAATTTCCAATTACTTCAGGAAGCACACACTTGAAAAAAGTACATTTTTGGGACACCCCGTATAGTAAACATATTTTATTCAAAATATTTAAACATGTTTAAGCAACATTTAAAGTGAACAAGACTGTAACAACTACGAATGAAAATTTAACTGCTCGATGATCAAGTGTAAATATTTTCATTGTAATGTAACGAGTCACTTAATAATATTAACGATTAGTTCAATATTTGGAACGTGTCGCAGCATAAGTTAGAATTTCAATTTTATCGTATCAATATAGCAGGTGTGCTAATGCTTATAAATATACATGACGGCATTTTCAAGCACGAATCGAAAAATATAAATTCACGCAAAGCATTGAGATACACGATTGATAACTGTACTAATAATCCCGGCTAAACTGGAATATTGATATTCGGCGCAATCATTGAAATCTACTCGACCAATCTTTCCCTGCTTTATTTCATTTTTCCACGTGAGTTTAACTGGACGCGCAACAATTACTCGCAATTGAAACCGTTCGTACTATTATATAATACAAATTTTGACAATCTTGCCAATTTGGAACGTATTGCAAAATAGCAATCCAATTAGCAAGCAAACTATGTTCGCGGGAAGACAATCTATTTTCAGATCCAATGTGCTTCGACTTTCACTCTGGACTTTCACTCTGGTTCTAATAACATATTATTTAATAACATATAATATTTACATTAAGACAAATTTTAAATGAAAATCTAGCTGTACTGAATTTTTATCATTTTCGTATAAGGTATTTATGTTTGTAAATTATACAAAACAAGTCTCGTAACGTGACTAACAACTGGTAAGTTATTAGTTGTAGGAAAAAATGTTTCGAACGAGAGTTGCATGGTTTCCTGAGGGACGTACGGTGCTTTAATCTACGTTTCATTACTTTGCTTTTCCATCGAGATATAGGGGTCACAAATAATGAAATTCTGCGTAGGAAAGTATTATACAAAGAGACATGTCTCCCATATGAATAACGAATAATGGAAGTAACGAGTAACCACAGTGATAAACGATCGAAAAATTCTTTACTCCCAGCTCTTGTTCGAATAAAATTTCATTCGAATGATGCCCAGGAGTGCCTGCACCCAATCATCGAAAAATCGAAATCCTTTAAAGATCGATAATTGAAGAGGCGCGAGGAGTTGCCGTCGCAGATTGCAGTTTAATTTTCTAATGAAATGCGCATTCCGAAAACACGAATGCTCGCGGACCGTTCCCAGAGGCAAGCATAAATATTCTCCTCATCACCACCCATTCAAAGTTTTCCGAAGCAGTATTTCATGTTGCACCGGCTCGGAAAGAGGGTCAACCGAATGCTTCCTCTAGGACGACGAATCTCGGCTCGCCGAGAAAACAAAAGAAGGAAACCGTAGGAATTAACCGAAGAAGGAAGGTAGGAAGGAATGGCGGGAGGGAGGAAGAGGTTCTAGCGCGCAACGAGCTGCGATAGCCACCACGAAATTTCACCTTTTCCTCGAGATTAACAATCCGGGCCCGTCCGATGGGGTTGAAAAAGCCAGCTGCTATCTGTATTTAAACTGTTCGCTGGGGAGGGCGTGCGCCGAGCAGCGCCGACATTTCTAATGCGGTGAAAGCAATAAATGGCAAACTTCCGCGGCTGCCGGCAGATATGCCAGCCGCATAATTAAGGCTGCAGAATGACACCGACACGCCGCGATAATGCGGAATCGGTCCTCGTATTTCGCCGGGGAGAAATGGCCGCTGTCAACGCGGGGCCCACCCGCCGTGGAAAGAAAACGGCCGCTTCTTATCCGCTGTCGGTCTATCTGATACACGTGCCACCTTTGCTAACATCGATTCTGTTAACACGGAATCCCCCGAGCCCAGGTATAAAGAACGACGTTCGATACATCACACGGATTCAATTGGATCGTAAAGGTACGGTACCGATTCCACAAGAACTGATCCGAGATCCTCTTCTAGGCTTTGAAGCGCCAAATATTCTGCATTTCTAAACTGCAACGGTGTGAAGGTGACTGCTTTCATTGCATTATTTCGTAACAATAAGACGCGCCATCTGCTACGGTAATATGTACTATCATAAAAAGATTTGACAGTAAAGTAAGGTGAAGTGCCCTATGCCTGGACAGCATGTTTTTCTATTCTAAATTTTATCACTTTAGATAAACAAAAATAATTATTTGAGAGTTTTAACATACAGTTCAGAGTTTGTAAAGCAATTTAAAATAAAACTAGCTGGTTATGACTCTCCACGAGCCACACAAAGAACTTCCCGATTCGTTAGTTGTAAGAGGTTTTTTTTAAATAAAACTGAAATATATATAGTTACGTTTGTTTATTCGGTGGAAAATTTCCATCCTCTCGTATAAATTGCATTCTTGAATGAACTTCTTTCGAAAAAAACTAAAAAAACTAAAAAACTACTTGACCAATATGGACCAAAATCTAATCAGCTCTAAGTTCCAGCGGGGCGCATCGATTGCATCATTCATTATTCTGATCGCATTGTTATTTTTTCAGAAAACGTTAACGAAAAATTTGATACCATACAAACGGACATACGCACACACACACGCGCACACACACACACACACACACACAAACATTTTGATAAAAATAGTCTAAAATGACTCCAATGACCATGAAACGTGAAGATCTGCTAAAAAATCGATTTTCGATTTTCGGGGTAATTACAGTAACTTCCCTATGAATCGGGAAGTTAAAAATCATTATTTAGATTTATATCTTAATTATATTAATAAGAATAATTCAAACCTATAGTTGGACATATTAAATCCAATCTAAGCTAGTACCTGGACAGAAATAAAGCCTATACCGGGACAAATTCAATTTACGAGTTGATCGAGCGAACCTAACCTAGAAAGTTGGTTGGTTACGCATGATGCTTTGCGGAATATGTAGTATTCTTATCATAGATTATAGTATTGTATTATTTAACCAAATATATATTTATATCGTTAACCATTGAAGGTGCTTCTCGTTATTTACGAACTTACAACATATAATTATATCTATAACATCGAACTTTATTAAAATTTCAACAAATTACATATCAAAATATTATTGTATTAAATTCTATCCCCTATAATTTTGTTGTTGTTGTAAAGCAAGCATTTCAAGAGACAATACTTCTTTCTCGATATTCTCTAATTGAGTACAAAATTTTGCTTTCTCTTCTTTAATTTCATCTTTTTTTCTATCATTAGTTGCTTTAGACCTTATTTTGTTAGATTTATCATTGATTTTTAATTTAATATCTTTAATTTGTTGTGTAATTCGTTCTTTTTCTTTCATGTAATTTTTTATCGATTTCTTGTTCTTTTTCTTTTCTAATTTTGTTTCTCTCATTTTGCTGTTTTGTTTGTTATTCGAGCTAATAGAAGACTAATTATACGTACATGTAGTTAAATAATTTGCAAACAATGCGATGATTTGATACATTGCGTATAAGCTTAGAGTAGGAAAGCTACTGCTATCGCGTCCCAGTATGGAGTACTTATATTTCAAAACAGTCCTAAACTTGGATATCTAATATTTGGATTAATAATTAAATATTTACATTCAGTTATATTGCCAATTTATTTTAAAATATCAATATTATTATGCGTGATGATTACTATTTGTCTGAGGGCTGAAATTATATCTTTTTTTCTAACAAAAGTTCGAACTATAAATGCACATGATTCGCATGTAAATAGACTATTTTGTATACTGTTGTCAGATGAATTTTAAATTTATTTTTAAATTTCAATTGATGTCTTAATGAAATAATATTTACACCTACTTGTAGCTAAGGCCTCTGATTATATAATATAATTATTTAATCTCTTAATTATTGATTTTACTATGAAAATTCAATTGTCCATATTTAGGTATCACTTTTGGACTGTCCAGACTTAGGGTACTTCACCTTAGTCTGTCGCGGTCAATTTTGCAGAAAACTTTTACAGATTTTTCGTGTTTTCTGCACAGAACTCAGCACATCGATTTTCTTACAAATGATACTAGATGGCTGTCGCGGCCGACCCGAGTCTGTTTTAATTTCGCAAAATTACGCTCGTGATCGAACTTGCGCATTAATCTAATGCTCGGGGAATAATAACGTGAAACCAAGCGGAACGTCAGTAGAGCACCGCAAATTCGAAATATCGACGACCTGGCGGCGTTATTGGTGTCGCCGCAGAATGTAACGTTAAATCGCAATTCCTAATGGCCGCTGCGTCCCGTTGTCTGCGCATCTCGTGCATTCGGAATGCTCCATTTCATTTTTCCTTAATCCCTTTTAATTTCATTAGCGGCGTTGTTGAACAGTCCATCGGAGAGTAACATCCGTGGGCATTAAAAGATTTTCAAACGTTCCGTGTTCCTTGCTGCCTTTCGTTCCGTAGGCTCTACCTGGCCAGAGGTCTATTACGCATTCAGGGTCGACTACAATTGAACAAGTTGCCCATTTGTTTCAATTGGAGCTCCTCAGTTAACGTTTACATGATAATCAATTGATCGTTTACTATCAAGCGGTTTGTTTTGCAAGCATGGTTTTGTACGCGGAGACCATTTCCATTCTGTAACACTTCTAATGGCTAGCATGCGCCGCCTGATTAACTCTGTGTTCATATAGCAGTTCCGTTCGTGCTCGCACTACCAAAATTGAAATCGTATTCAGGGAACGTGATAATTACACTGTGAATTTTATGCATCCACGGCAAAAATCGACGAGTATGAAATGTCAATATTTTAGAACATTTTATGAACGTTGTTATACTATTTTTAATTCATCGACATTATTGAATGGATCTCATCCAAGTAGTTTCCGTTTCTTACGATTGTTGAACACGGTATAATTTGGCCCATCAGTGTTTAATTATCAAAATATTATATTAATTTACACTATAATTTTAATTTACCCTCAAATTTTTAAATTATATTGAAAATTTCATTTAATTATAAAAATATTATACTAATTTACACTATAATTTTAATTTATCCTCAAATTTTAAAATTATATTGAAAATTCCATTTAATTATAAAAATATTATACTAATTTACACTATAATTTTAATTTACCCTCAAATTTTAAAATTATATTGAAAATTTCATTTAATTATGAAAATATTATACTAATTTACACTATAATTTTAATTTACCCTCAAATTTTAAAATTATATTGAAAATTCCATTTAATTATAAAAATATTATACTAATTTACACTATAATTTTAATTTACCCTCAAATTTTAAAATTATATTGAAAATTCCATTTAATTATAAAAATATTATACTAATTTACACTATAATTTTAATTTACCCTCAAATTTTAAAATTATATTGAAAATTCAATTTAATTATAAAAATATTATATTAATTTACACTATAATTTTAAATTATCCTCAAATTTTAAAATTATATTGAAAATTCCATTTAATTATAAAAATATTATACTAATTTACACTATAATTTTAATTTACCCTCAAATTTTACAATTATATTGAAAATTTCATTTAATTATAACAATATTATACTAATTTACACTATAATTTTAATTTATCCTCAAATTTTAAAATTATATTGAAAATTTCATTTAATTATAACAATATTATATTAATTTACATTATAATTTTAATTTATCCTCAAATTTTAAAATTATATTGAAAATTTCATTTAATTATAAAAATATTATACTAATTTACACTATAATTTTAATTTACCCTCAAATTTTAAAATTATATTGAAAATTCCATTTAATTAAGACAACTTGAAAGTTGTCGGAGGGTTGTATGCGAAAGTTGCCGTAGTGCCTACAAGTGAATTTTGCCAGGAATAAGCCAGTAAAATCTCATTAAAAAATAATTAATATTGAGTAGGAAATTCACTAGTAGGCACTGCGGCAAGTATCGTGTACAGCCCTGCGACAACTTTCAAGACATTACTGATGGGCCAAATTATATCGTGTTTGGTCTTGTTTTAATCAGAAAAATGTCAGGAATAAGCCAGTAAAATCTCATAAAAAAATAATGAAAATTAAGCAGTTTGAATATTCGATTCATGGTGTCAATGTAGTGGTGTTCACACCGATATACCCGAGCCGACATCAAACATCGCCGCCTTGCGGCCCGGCGCGGCCTTGACAGCTGGTGGAATGGGTAGGCACTGCGGCAACTATCGTGTACAGCTCTTGCGGCAACTATCGCGACATTACTGTACTGGAATTTATTTGATGGTTTTAGTTAGACTGCGGATTTAAATAAATTGTGTGATTATATTCTGTTATATATGTAAGCAGTTTTCCACTCGAAACGAAAAAAGTATTAACTATTTTTCAATTTTAGTCAATTTTCAATTTTACTATCCTGCGGCAACTATCGCGACATTACTGTACCGTGTTCTACTCGGGCACCATGAAGATCACCGACAATATTTCACCGACTACAGATTTGCCCGACAACGACTTTAGTCGACGACAGAATTATCCGATATTAACCCTTAGCACTCGAAGCTATTTTAATTCGAAAATTTCTTCCGACCTGGAATATTTTAATTCCCTTTAATTCGCCTTTCGCGTTGCTCTCTCTCTCTCTCTCTGCTTTTCCCTCCCTCTCTCAAAGTGAACATATGTGCTACCAGTCAAAAGTTTCAAGCAGAAATGTGCCCAAATTGGGGCGAAAAAGTCGTATTCGGTCTGTTTGTGACGGCATCAATTGCGAACGGCAGAACATAGAAAGCTGCGCTTTGAACCGTTAGGCGTGGTGTTTCTTCGGGACGGTTTTAAAGCAAACCCCATTCGAAAAAGTCCATTCGTTGAAAAGTTATAAGCAGAAACGTGCTCAAAAAAGAGA
The DNA here is from genome assembly GCA_963971365.1 of Lasioglossum villosulum. NCBI lineage: Eukaryota > Metazoa > Arthropoda > Insecta > Hymenoptera > Halictidae > Lasioglossum > Lasioglossum villosulum. Next base: position 43,491,573 of record OZ020495.1, on the reverse strand, counting down.
GAAAAAGTTGTCTTTGTTCACTAATGACGTCACAACTTTTGAATGAGTAGACCTTTTTGAATGCGGGTTTCTCTTAAATCTTGCCGAAGAAACGCCGCGTCTAAAAGTTCGAACCCCAGATTTCTACTTTGAGCCGTTACAAACATACATACAGACAGATACGATATTATTATGTATTGAAACACAGAGATTACATACTAACATATTTAATAGTGTAAACGATATTTTGAATGCTGGTACAACAATTTTTGGTGGTGAATCCCTGAGTCACCATTCGAGTGCTAATGGTTAAACAACAATGGTTATACATAAATAAATTCTATATAAATAAATAAAAATTAAATGCTGTTCGTTGGTAAACGCATCACTTGTGCACGGCTGGACCGATTTGGCAAATTTTTTTTAAATATTCGTAACAGTGCGAATGAGGTTTTTAGGGAAATAAAAATTGGAAAAGCTGCCCGGAAAAATGGAAAATTCGGGAAAAAATGAAAGTGCTTTTTTCTATGGGATTTTTGTATACACTCAAGAACAAGACCATAACTCACGACTCGAACGATGGATGTGCGTAATTTTTTTTGTTTTGTTCGTTATGGTCCTGGAAAAGTATTCCGGAAAAAAATTGAGGCAATTACAAAGGAAAATCGGAAAATTCGGACAGGCTGTAACAATATTCATTTTTGAAACGGTAGAAGTATCAGGTTGTCATTTTTTGCTACCCATTATTGGTTCTCAATGTGTTCGTCGTGGAATTTACAAAACGATCACAATAAATTCATTGAAATTTGGACAGAACAACGTTTGTTGGATTAGTTAGTAGTGTAATAATTAAATTTTTACATTAGGTCATCCCAAAAGTTTCTTTCGTAGTGACACTTAATATTGTTACATCACACTATTATACATATATAAACAACGTGATCATCTGTTTATTAACTTTTCATTACTTGGTAATAAAACGGACTGGGTTAGGTCTGGGTGAACCTAACGTAGCACTTGCGTGATATAACAGTATTAAATGTACGCATTGCGAAAGGGACTATTGAGACAACCTAATACAAAAGCAAAATTAAAAATATAAAAGCGTATAAGAGACTTTAAAAATGGTTTTTTCTCCCGAAAATTAATGTTCAAGTTCAACCCTTCACGTGACGTTCGAGTTACAAGAATACAATCGATTCTGAACCTCAATTCTGAATGTTATCTCTGAAACCCTGCAAATGTACGTTTAACAATTTACTTTACATTGCATCGATGAATGAATCGAATCGTGCAAAATGGTATTAAAAATATAAAAGCGTATAAGAGACTTTAAAAATGGTTTTTTCTCCCGAAAATTAATGTTCAAGTTCAACCCTTCACGTGACGTTCGAGTTACAATAATACAATCGATTCTGAACCCCAATTCTGAATGTCATCTCTGAAACCCTGCAAACGTACGTTCAACAATTTACTTTACATTGCATCGATGAATAAATCGAATCGTGCAAAATGTTATTAAAAATATAGAAGCGTACAAGAGACTTGGGCTGTGCCATTCAATATCCTCAAAGTATTTACTCGAGTCTTCTTACTAACTTATTCTGACGTCAAACAATTTTTATTTTTCCATGCATGCATTTCCCTTTAACATGAATTCGCTTGAACCAACAGCAATGCCTCGAAGCCATTACTGGGCTGTCCGAAATCCGATTTGTCAAAACTGGCGAAGTATTTGTTAACGGTTTCCTCGGCTCCATTAGCCGTAAACGATCCCTCTTTTCCGCCAATACAATTTTGTCAACCATAAAAATAAATGGATTGCATACTGTCTCGCGGAAAATGATTTTTCTTTCTCTCCGTTAGATCTGGTCCTTCAGTGAGAATATTTCTTTACGGTTGATTCGTTATTAGCGCATTCTGACATAATCATTTTCCCAATTAAAAGGTAATCATGTCAAATGAATTTCCCCCAACTCCTAGAAAATCGATACCATTATGAGCAGATCTTTCATCATGTATAATAACATGTATAATAACAAACATGGTAGAAGATAATACACTAATTTGTTGAATTATAGATTTACAGTATGAACGCACTCTAGTCTCAGAATCTATTTTCAATTTTTATGATTCCTTTATCCATACTTCTTTAATCTACAATTTTGGATAGATCGTTTAAGTGAGTCTAATATTAAAATATTTCACATTACATTGTAAGAAGTATTTTGTTCGTAGATTAGTTGTCTCTGTAATGAAGTCAGACTATTAAATATCGTACTTGCACGAAGAGCGAGAGACAAAGAAGCGTTGTGCCGTGCCATTGAGAATCAAACTGCGTGAATTGTCTGTCGAATCGAATGGCCGTTTACAATGGCTTGTAAATCCCGGGTTCGACCGTCGTGATACGTGTTCGAGATTTCAACTTATCGCTACTTGTCGAATCATTATCGAGCAACTGGTTCGAAACCGGTATAGTAGTGATTACAGCTAAGTGCTTACAAAACAGGTGTTCCCGAGCGTTTTGACACGATTTGGAAATCTTTGGACGTCGCACAAATCTTTACGTTGGGTAATGTACCTATTACTGCGGAATTTTTTCTCAATGAGATTAAAATACGGCGAAAATAAATATTTCGCCTGAATGAATTTGTACAATTCAATCAGAATGTATTCTCGTTGGAGAAGGAAAGCAAATTGTTAATCATTCTTATATTTTTATAATCTTAGGATTTGAAAGAACATTCTTCGTAAACGGTAAAAATAAAATCATTGTTCTTCTACCTCGATCACCAAAGAACTATTGTTCGCATGATTGAACATTCTTTATATTGCATAAATTGCATAGGGCAAAGTTTTATTATTATTTAAATACCTAATATTTTGTTTGGATTAAAAAATTAACCACTCAGAATTGCGTACATTAAAGTAAAGAAAGCGCCCATTACTATAGCATGAAAATCACTAGAAGTGTTCCTGATACTGTGGTGTTAATTGCAACTACAGCCTAACAGATTAGGTTATGTACTCATTCGATACACATAAGTGGGTAGGATACGATTCTAGATAAAGAGTATAGATAAACGTGTGTAAATAATACATGCCAAATAAACACAATGATTTATAGACCACGTGTCTAATTGGCATGGTACTTGAAATATTTAATTGAAAGCAAATATTTAATTGACAACGTAGTGTGAAAATACATCAGATTAATAAATGTGACTTATCAGATGTACAGTTTATGTCAGTTCCAGAAAATAACGATTGCAACACGACGCATTAACGGTGGACACATTTTTCCAATCAAAAATAATCGGTTTGATATCATACATATTCATCTCTATCAGCTTGGCGGGCTGTTCTAGTTTAGGTTATCAGAACAGTTAATCTTGGGTTTACAAACCTGAGAGGATTGAAACAAAAATATTGAATTGATCGTTGTCAAAATTGAAATATAACACATTGTATTGTCCGTGACAAAATTGTCAACTCAGTGTAATTTTAAAAGTCTAATCGATACGTACGAGTGGGTAAAGACTGGACACATTGACGTAGCACAGTTACAATAATAATCACAATTTAATCGATACATGAATTCTCATAATTATGAATTCTCTTTGAATCAATTATTAGCCTGCATCGAAATTATGCAAAATATATAAGTAGTAATAATTGTGTGCTGCAATATGTTTGCTAAAAGACGTTAAATAGTACAGATTAGTATTAACTTAATTCCATACGGTGATTTTTTTATTATGTTCCACACACGTCAGGTTTTGAAATATATCTGCAATATATCTCTGTAATATATTTAATTAAATTATTATTTTAATTAATGTAAACGTAGTTGCACGTGCTGTCGTAACATAACCATGTATTTCTAACCTTTTCGTATGATCCTGCTACCGAGCGACGATATTCGTTGCGATATACGCCAAAATGTTCGCTACCTTTCTAAGATCGTGCAGTTGGACTACCAATCGGTAGACCGGGGTTCGCATCCCGTCGGGGTAAGAAATTATTTTTTTCCGTTCATTCTCAGTTTAAAGTTTCGCGCTACTCGACTATCGACAATTTTTTTGTTGGAAACAATTTTGTGGCAAGTTTCTCTTATAAATATCCACCGATCCAGAGTTGTAGATTCACCCGTAGAACGGATGATCATTACTTTTTATACACTCTATACACTGTAACGTGAATGGTTACGTAGGCTACGAGACGCCATTGCTGCATGGACGATATGCACGACTCAATGGAAATAGATGATATTAAGTAATAAAAAGACGATTGGGTCAGAATTCCGGCGACAGAACCGTGGAGTATATTGTTGCGATATGGGAATGAATAATTTTCACGCGAGAAGTCCGTCGTACGAGCAACGTGGACGGCCAGATTAAAACTTTCTCATTGGCATTGTGGATAATTGGTTTAGTTATTGGATCCTCTAGTTAAATCGCCAACTCGCCGACGCAATATCGCATTGCTTTTCTCACTTCTCGCCACGGAGTTTTCAATTCCTGCCTCCCTATTTCTGTAATCCCCCTATATCTTTCCTTTCTCTGCTTTCCCGCCTTCTTTCGCAACGTTGCAGTTATTATTAAATGCATTTTACGACGTCACATCGATAAGGTCCAGTATTAATTTCAATCACTATACAGGGTGATACTTGTATCGAGTTTTCGTCAGTATATTGAACAGAACATTTTCGTACCACTACTGGATCAGTCACGTGACATTGTGACGTAAGCGCGACACTGGGAAGACAGAGTGGGGACATAAGTCTTGATCTAGTGTTTCTGGTGTAGAATCGAGAATGTAAACATTAAATTTGATTGGCTTGAAATTGTCTGAGAATGAGTTTATAAGGTGAAGTTTTCGTTAGTTTTCTCACGAAAAAAGTGTTGCTTCTTTCAATTTATTAGAGAAGAAGTTTGCAATTAAGTTTGATACACGTATTTATTTATAGTTAATTGTTGCATTTACAATTAATTAACGTATTGAATGAATACTTCTGCAAGAAAATGGTTGACGAATTACGGTTTCTCTTTTTGAAGAGTTTTAGTCCAAGATCAGCTTGGACAACGTTAATCGAATTCCTGCAACTTCGACGTGTATTCCGAGTATCTATAGAATGCATGAAACATCAAAGGACTGTATTTTGTTGAGTGGGAGTCAATTAACCACTTCCGATTGTGCTCGAGATAGGATTTCGATGGACGAGAACTTGGTAGCGTGGTGGTGGTATTGTTGATGAATGTAGGACATTGGTCCATGTTTGATCCAACAATTCATGAAATAATTTCAAATTTGGTGATCACTCAAAATCCGTTGGAATTGCTAAAATTCCAGGCCACGTACGGTCAACGCGAACCAATTGCACACATGCTTTTCTCTGCGATATAGAACGAGGGGACACTGTGTTCCAAATAGCAGCAGTGTATGCTATTTGTAGAAACTAAAATAACTCTAGTTGAAATAGAATTGAATAGTTACAGTGTTAATTAATATTCACGTTAGAACGCAAAGAATAGGTAGAAACGTCGATGCTCCAGTTTTATTGTTTAATATAATATTATTGTTACGTATATACGAATCCACATATTTTGCAAAATGAAAAAAGTTCAATGCCCTTTAACGTCATCTCCGAACTATCTATCTATTGATTTGCGTGTAATACCGTCTTGAAATATTACTTTATCAGTTCAATGTTGTTCAACTTGTTATCACGCACAAACAGGTGATAACAAAACGATGTTACATACTATACAATTGCCTAATAAGTTCATAATTTAGTAATTAAAAATAAAAATTACAAATTAAGTTGTGTTGTTCGAATACATGGAAAATTACCTGAAGATCGGTACAACATCAAGAAAAGCAGCGAATTAAAAGTTCTGATAAATTCTATGTTTCAGTTCAATATTTTCCAACGTGTAGATTCCTCCGAAAATATGAAATAATTCTATGTTTACTTTTTTCTAAATGCAGATCTCCAAGCCTATTACAACTGCAAATTGTTTTCGCTTCTCTTACATCTCTTTTGTGAAGTGTGTCCCATAATTTATATTTATATTGAGATCAGAAGATCATGGTGGCTGCTCTAAAATATTTATTCTTTCATCGTTTAGTCATCTGTCGGCAGCTCTATATTTGCTTTTCCTCTGGTAACTCGTGATAGTAATGCGAAATCCATGTGAACCGTGATCCAAGATTATACTTGCTTGTCCCCGTAAAAAATAGATTCTGCCAACTTTTTTCTTTCACCATCTGTCACCGACAGATGTGTGGAGGAGACATCTTGATTTGGGCCAGGATTAGATATTGCCATGTAATTGAAATACGATTTTATATCTCCAAAGCGCGACGCCAAAGTGTACAGAACTCGTATTCAATACACGTGTAGGCAAACGGTTGAGAACGCTGCATGTGGAACGACGAGTATATTGAAATTATTAAAATTCTTATTGGTATACTGTGGATTTTTATGCAAATTAAAAACCGTTTTAATCATTTGCTGAGCAATTTCTACAGCGAGTGTAAAAAGTATTCGTACATCCTTTAAAGTAGAATAGCTTTTTTATAATTGTTATTTATAATTTTTATAATTATTTTTTATAATTGTTGTACCAAACGATCTGATTTTTTATAATCAATGAGAAGCATTGGTTTACGGAATGGTATGCGAGAAAGACTTTCCGAAAGTTATAATTTACAAGGTTACATGCAAAAATGAAAAAGTCATTTCTTCAAACTTTTTTATTTGCAAATATTGCCGCAGTCTTGCACGCCAGTAGATCCAAATTTTTAAAATGACTTCCACGAGGCTGCGAAAAACTTCTATAAACAATTATTTACAAATTTATGAAGACGTATGATATTTCTTTATCAGTCTCGTAAAAATGATTCGAATTTTCAACCGAGAAAGTGTAATGTCCCCTTAAGGGGGTAGGGTAATCAAGTGACTGGTATTTTGCATTGTGACCAACCTCCGCTCGGAAAACCAATTTGGCAACAATGATGAACATACATTTGTATCAATCTAACGCCTCAGTTTCGCTATCATTACAGGTTTTTTTTATCAATATCTTTATTGCTTTTAATATTAATGGATCTGAGTGCATTCAAGCCCTTTATATTTTTGTTTTTACGAATCTCCGCTGACAATTCTCTTGACTAAGCGCCATCTCGTTTAAATAGCTGAACTAAAATTGGTTCTAGACTTGCTCTAGACTCTGTCGGTATGAACGAAATATGGGGAAGTTGAATGCAATCATGGGAAACGACTTTTTGTCCTTATACAAGCATGTTATGAGCTGTGTGAGGGCTCATTCTAAAGAGGAAGGTTAAATGAAGCGCTCGTGAGTCCAATTTTAGTTACATAATGTTTACATCTAGTAATGTGAGTGCCCAAACTAGGAAAAACAAATGAAGAACAATTCCGCAAATTCTAATATATTATTCTTTCACAAAAAGACTTTTGTTACAAATATAATGACCAGAGCGGGCTGTGATGAACCTTCCTTTGTCAAAAGAACCTTTGTGCAGCTCAAAATATGCTCGTATGAGGACAAAAACTGGTTTTCCGTGATTGCATTCAATTTCCCCCAGATTCGGTTCATACAGAGGGAGTCTAGAGCAAGTCTAGAACCAATTTTAGTTCAGCTACTCAAACGAGATGGCGCCTAATCAGAAGAACTGTCAGCGGAGATTCGTAACAATAAAAATATGAAGTGCTTGAAGCCACTGGGATCCATTAATAGCAATAAAGATACTGATAAAAAGAAAAAAAACTGTACTGATAGCGAAATTGAAGCGTTAGACTGATACAAATGTATGTTCATCGCTGTTGCCACACTATTTTTCAGCGTGGAGGTTGGTTACACTGATAAATACCCTAGAATCAGAGGTTACGGTGGCCTTTCGATGTCACTCGCTCGCACTTGCTCCACTCTCACTAGGGTCGTTTCGAAAAAGCCTAGTTTGACTCTATTTGAAACCATGGAAACTTTTATATTAAGGGGGTACCAGACCCTCTGATCTGGGTATTTATCAATGCAACCAACCTCCACACTGAAAAACAGATTGGCAACAGTGATGAACATATATTTGTATCAATCTAACGCTTCAATTTCGCTATCAATACAGGTTTTTTTCTTTGTATTAATATCTTTATTGCTATTAATGGATCCGAATGGATTCAAGCCCTTTATATTTTTGTTACTATGACTCCACGTTGACTGTTCCCCAGACTAGACGAAATTTTTCTTCAGTTGTTTTCCATACTTTGGACACTCATATTATCAGACATAAACATAATCTAACAAAATCATGAGCTGAGCGACCTGCGATCAACTTTCCTCTTTAGAATGAGCCCTCACACAGCTCGTAACATGCTTGTATAAAAACAAAAAATGGTTTCGCGTGAACACGGTTTTCACTTGTTTCTCTAGTAATATTCTAGTAATATGCTAGTCTGGAGGTATATGGAGGTTGGTTACACTGATAAATACCCTAGAATCAGAGGTTACGGTGGTCTTTCGATGTTACTTGCTCGCACTTGCTCCACTCTCACTAGGGTCGTTTCGAAAAAGCCTAGTTTGACTCTATTCGAAACCATGGAAACTTTTATATTAATTTCAGCTATTTTTCCGTGACGACGTCTACGATGGGAATCCGGTAGCGGGCCGTAATATCGCTGTTCGATGCGCAAAACAAGGGAGTCGTGTTGAGTGAGTCGGCAAGGGGGATCGACGAGTTAAAAAGAACCAAAATTACGGGAAACGGCGGCGGGCGGCTGCGGCGCGAGGAAGCACGATATTTCACGTGCAACGGCCGGCGAGGGGCCACGCTAATTGCGCTCAGACTTCCAAGAATTCTTCGTTGTAACTGCCGAGCGATAATCAGGAAAGTAACGCTCTTTCGCACGATACGGGAAACTCAGTGTAACGCGAATGTACACGTCTATTACTGGCTCTAATCGAACGATCGATCCTGTTCCTCTGGCTGAAAGTACGTGACTGCGTGGCTCGCATGCCTGACAAGACACTATTCAGCGCAAGAGTGCAACTATTTTCATTGCGCCTTTCATTCGGGATAGCCGACGTAAAAACAGAGCAATTCCGGTAAATGCGAGAGCTGCACCGGGGGCACAAGTGGATTCTATGATACAGATGTAGTAATAAAGTATCCTCTAACTGGTGATTTACATGATACTACGATTTCGATTCATACTGCACGGAAATTATTCGCTTATCAGACACTCTTTTAGCGTTGGACTTGCCTTACAAGACTCACTTTAACAGAAAAAAAACCGAGAAAATACTCGTTAATAACTATAATAAATAGGCAGGTGCAATTCGAAAGAGTACAAGATTGAGAGAATTGAATAATAGCGTTGTTGTCAGGTTTTTAAAGTAATTCAAGAAGAAAAGACATTTATGCTCGGTACCCCTTGCAATTTTCGTGGACTATGTTTATGCAAAATAAAATGGTTCTGAATTGATCGAGGGAAGCAAGAGTAAAATAAAAATTAATTTCATCCCGTAATAACTTTGTTACATTCAACATTACAATACTCTTGAATTTTTCTTCGTTACTGTTCTAATAATTCGTCGAATCAATTTCCTCATAAATGCTTAAAAATGCATTATTGGTAAACTGTCATAATTTATTCTAGTAGTATGGTATTGCGGTATACCTTTTATTATTCGTTTCCTTCTTCGATTATATCAAACAGACGTCAAGTAGAAATTATATTCCTTTCTCGATAATTTGAGTGGGTTGGAAATAGTTGTTTGTTTATTTATTAAAAGTATGTTTTGGGTTTTACGCGCTGATTTTTGTCAAAAATTTCGACAGTAAACGGTGCGCAGGTTCAGTTTGTTCCCCATTTTAGAAGAAGCTTTACACTTTCGTAAATGCGCAAGAGTGATAACCACAGCGTAGGCATCGATTTTTCGAAAAAACGTTGTGACACATATCAGGAATAAAATAGGTTACATCTCCGCCGGGAGAGACTCTTGAAACGTAGTATACCATCAGAGCATTTATTCTTTATGTTTACGAGGGCAGAAAGTTCTTAAAGTTTAACAGAATATTTCAGAACTCATGTGCATCCGGGTAAATATATAGAAAATTGAAAACGATGCAGATTTAGGATATTTTTCTGGAAGAACTGTTTGCCTTAGCCAGAATGGTAGACGTATTTACGAACAGAAGGAAAATACGTCCGGTTAGCATGTTACTCCCCAGGGTACTAAGAAGATCAAGGAAACTTTTATAAAGATTCACTGAACTTCTTATAATAGTTATCGAGCAAGTTTGGATAGTAAATACATGTGAAACATCATTCCTGATGAGAAGAGTAAATTTTATGGACTTAACGTAATGAAATGTGATATTAGAATAGAAATTGTGGAGTTTCATTTAATAACTCAATGTACTACAATATACCAGAATATAGTAGAAGATACAGGGATATATTACAATATAGTAGAATGTACTAGAATAATATACCTCAACTAGGTCCTAAGTCAATCCTTTTTTCTCTGTAAATTATGAAAAATAAATTGTGTATCACTGATTGCTAGACCTCTTCTACAGGCAACGGCCACATCGCATTGGAAAAAACCGATTCTCGTCCGATCATCGAAGTTAAACATTGCTGAGCGTGGTCAGTACTTGGATGGGTGACCGCTTGGGAACACCACGTGCTGTTGTCACTATTTTTTTCTTTTTTTTATATATAATTGCATCACTCACCAAACCCCGAAAAGGCAACACACTCCTCAATTTTCGGTTCCCCTTCAAAAGGCAACCCGCTCGGCATTTTAGGACGGCAGAAACTACAAAACTATTTTATATAATAGACAGATATATTGGAATATAGTAGAATATACTGAAATGTATTACAATATAGCAGAATATACTACAATATACTAGAATATAGTGTAATATACTGAAATATATTACAATATAGCAGAATATACTACAATATACTAGAATATAGTGAAATATACTGGTATATATTACTATATTCTAGAATATAGTAGAATATACTGAAATGTATTACAATATAGCAGAATATACTACAATATACTAGAATATAGTGAAATATACTGGTATATATTACTATATTCTAGAATATAGTAGAATATACTGAAATGTATTACAATATACCAGAATATACTACAATATACTAGAATATAGTGGAATATACTGGTATATATTATTATATTCTAGAGTATAGTGTAATATACTGAAATATATTACAATATAGCAGAATATACTACAATATACTAGAATATAGTGGAATACACTGGTATATATTACTATATTCTAGAATATAGTAGAATATACTGAAATGTATTACAATATAGCAGAATATACTACAATATACTAGAATATAGTGGAATATACTGAAACATATTACAATATAGCAGAATATACTACAATATACTAGAATATAGTAGAATATACTCAAATGTATTACAATATAGCAGAATATACTACAATATACTAGAATATAGTGGAATATACTGGTATATATTACTATATTCTAGAATATAGTGTAATATACTGAAATGTATTACAATATAGCAGAATATACTGGTATATATTACTATATTCTAGAATATAGTAGAATATACTGAAATATATCACTATATTCTAAAATATAGTGGAGTATACTCGAATATATTACAATACACTAGAAAATACTGGAATATACTATAATGTACTAGAATGTAGCAGAATATACTGGAGTATATTACAATATAGTTGCACTTATAAGTAAGCTCTTGAATGCCAACACTTTTTTAAAATTGGGAGTCTTCAAATACTTTGATGAATTTCTGTTGCATTTCTGATGGAGTAGTGTTAATGTTCTATGCCCATATTAATAAATTTGTTATAGTAACATGCATTAATAAAAAAAACTTCTTTACCATCAAATTGCTTCAGAAAAACCATTTAGGCTTTTCTATGACAATCTTTGGTGCATGTACATTTTTCAGAAGAATGCATTACTTACGCATATATAATGCAAAACGTTTGCTTTCATTCTTGAAAATTTTGAAAATATATATTCAACAGAGCAAAACGCTATTATAATATTCAATTAGAAATCATGTATCAATAAAAAATCATTATCCAAATAATAAATATAAAAATCTACATAATCTGTCAATCGTTTTAACCAAATTGAAAATTTATTTTTCACGTATCTTCACATAATGTAGACTTGGATCAAAAAAAGGACTAATATTCCGTTTTTATTGAATTTTCTAGATTTTCAATTCGGCAAACTTTCGTTATGTTGACAAATAACTGGTCTGGTGCGGAATTATTGAGAAATATATCATAGAAGCAAATTGAGGACGATAATTAACCTACTTTAACGAGAAATTTCAAACTGTTCTGACTGATAGAAGTTTACGATCGTGTCAAACGTTTGCTATTAGACGACTAATGTGAAAGTATACCAAGTAAGTAGACACACGACATATTATCATGCAGCATAACATGTATAATTGTTTTGTATTATCAATTATCGGAGACGATTAATTATAACGAGGTCGAATCACTATTTCCAAACGATTCTAAAAATACTGAAGTATCAAATATTCGTTTAAAATAATTTATAGTGACCGTACAAGAAACTATTGCAGTTTCGATGTACACATTCGAAATTTTATGCGCTGATAGTGTACCTTCGATAAACCTAAAACTTTCTGTAACATTAAGTTCGTGTAAATTTCTATTTCTTCGTTTTTGAGAAATTTTTTATTTTCTATTTGATCTAAAAAAAACTTGCAGTCGTGTAAGTAAAATGCTAAATAAGGAAAATTCGCATTCTAGTTATATCAGTTTGCCCGTACTACTTCCGTTTACATTCCGTTTCAGCAAGTTCTTCTTTTGTTCCGCTTCACGTTACCTCGTTACTGCTCACGCCACTTTTTATACAAGGAACGTTATTATTAAGAATTATTCTTTTCAAATTATAACTTAAAATTATGCTCGATGAAAATTTCTTCAATTTATACAGATATTTATATCTCTTTATTCCTAGTTCTTTAGTGAACGATTCCACCGCTCTCGCGGAGAAGCATCACGCGAATCAATCGGGAAAACAAAATTCAAAAGTTTGCAATCCGCTCGAGTTTTGCAACATTCTCGTTTTTTACTTTTTACCTTGAGAATACGTTAAAAAATTAGTTTGAAGCACGAACTTTGAAGGCATTTCCCATGGGCTAAAATACATACCCAACGTTCACGCATACCATTCGAAATATACGATACACGTTATGCATTTTAGATTCGATTGCATTTGGGAGGATGTTTTCCGGCTCAAATATCTATGACCAGTTTTGTCAGTTATGCTGGCTACTATTGCGAGGAAGTCGTTACATATTTATCTTGGTGCCGACCAGCGTACTCCGTGATCGCGACATTTTTACCTCCTCGCTTTTCTGTAGCTTTGCCCCTTCGGAATAAATTCTTTCCGAAATGTTCTGGACGTCAAACCAATTTTTTAATGTGGATTATTTTTCCAGAGTTCAGATGATAATACTTAGCCTGCTTATCAATCTTTTAAAATGTATTTTTGAAGCTATTTTATTCAGCGTCTAAATTCCAGATTCTAGATTAATTCTTAAACTCTAGATTACTTTTGTGAATTACTCTCATATAAAGCTTGATCACTAAGGTTTTCGATAAGTTACATTTTGTTACGAAAGAAAAAAGAGCAACGTAAAATAAAACGAGTAATCAGTACTTTGATAACTTGAAAAACTATAATATGAAAAATGTACTTCAAACGTGACTAATAACGTTGTCTACTAATGTTAATTGTACAAAATCATGCATAAATGCATATCATAAATTCATATAAGAGTGACAAGAATTTATAGCTAGAATTTACTGGAATTTCGTTTTCAAATGTTGAAATAGAATATTGTACTTCAAACGTGACTAATAATGTTGTCTACTAATGTTAATTGTACAAAATCATACATAAGTGCATATCATAAATTCATATAAGAGTGACAAGAATTTATAGCTAGAATTTACTAGAATTTCGTTTCCAAATGTTGAAATAGAATATTGGAGTATTCAGTTGTTATTGACTTTTACCGCAAGCAATGTTAAATAACATAGAGTGCTCCATTTAATTTACTAGCGTAACAGCAGTGGTACACAAACAATTGATTCTGCAAATTAGTCGTAAACTTTATTCTTCCCGTAAAAGAAACTAGACATCGTTAACCTGTTAAGTACAAACTCAGGTAGATGATGGTTATGCAGATTCGCGTGAGTCGCATATGGGATGTCGTTTCACTCTTGTTAATAAGGGATTATCTCCAAAGTAGTTAGTTGTTCAAACAAGCGTTTCATATTGAAGTTATCCTGCTTCGAGAGCAATATTGTATGAAGACAATATCGCTGGCTTCATTCTCGTCGTTATAGATTGTAAACCAATGTAAGGGATTTACATTCTTCCAAATAAATTTACTGGCTTCTTAATTTCTCAAAAAACACATCTTTCATAAAGTGCAGAAGACTGCAAATCTTTCTGCAAAATATTTGCCAAATCAGTTATGGAACAGAAATGTAAAATTATTATTAAATAAAAATATATTCCTTCTTTTAAGGATTTTAACGAGTCCAAAATGGTAACATTACTTTTGTAGGTTTCCTATTTGTTTTTGTTATCAATGTGTAAATTTCACAGTCTAAACACTTCAAAATACAAAGATTGAATTCGATGATATTTTTGGAGTATTATCACTTCCCTGGCTCTAATGTGTAAGCTTTAGAAATCAAGAAAGTAAAAATATTCGTACTCGAATACAATTTTTATTAATTTCCTTAAAAGGCCGGCAGCTTTATTAAATATTGGATCATACAATTGGGACTTTTCTGAGAAGCTAGAGCAGTTAGTTTACTGCAAGATTTGGAAAGAAATGTTTTTAATAATTGAAATCCTTCGTAAATTCAAAATGCATATAATTGACACATATCTACGAAACGTAATTTAAAAATTTTCAATACAAGCCCATATGAAAAAGTTGTAAAATGCAACTTGTAGTATTTTCCTTTGAATTCTGACCAATTGCAATTTTTGAAAAAATCTCCACATAAGGGTAAGCTCGTGTTACAGATCGTGAAGGCATCCCCGGACATAGATCGCGAGATTACTGTATATCTTAGTTTTTCGGTTGTGTGTCGCATTAAGAAAATAGAAATCATCAAGTTTCAGGCTTTACTCACGAATGACGGAATAGTATAACTTATTTTGAGAAAACTGTGTTGACTTGACACGAGGGATGGTTGGGGGTTGAAAATGTGATCGATTTTTTGTCAGAATATTATCGTACTCGCCGAATATGTCCGTATATCGCTTTGAAATTCAAGAACAAAATCCGCAATTATTTTTGCAGCAATCAAATAGTTCTTGTCCTAATCGGCTGGCGGGATTGAAGTGGGACACCTACGGAACCACAAGCCGACTGGTAGATGCGGTAGATGTACGCGACAGCGAGTAGGCAGTACGTATAGGCACAGCATACGCGGCCTACGTATGGGTTAGCATTCTCCATTTCGTAGGATGAACTTGGCTATGTACCTCGACCGGGTTTTCCTCTTTCCTGAATCCTCATCCTTCCTCTTTTCGAGATGAATACTCGGTGTCGAGGTTGGCTTTGCCTCATTCACGACGTACCTGGGGTACATTGTATTAGCAGCCGCCTATTCGGCGACCCGGATACCCACCTACTGATGTCTCGTAAAAAACCCGCAATAATTCTCGCTGGCTGCCAGTGTACGCCCTCTTCTCATCCGTTTCGGTACGACTTGCTGCAAATCAGAGCGTTTTAATGGGATTATGCGATGTCGCTGCGGGAGGGTACGCTGTGTCATCAAAATTTTCATGAAAACAGCCCTTCGAGAAAAGAAACAGCCGCGCCCATTAAAACGGATCCTGGCGAACGGTATTTTTACTGACTTTCAAACAGCCTTTGACCTCGGTGAATTAAATCTGTGTAACCAGCACACCGACCAATGAAATACCATAGCCGTGTCTACGTATTGTTATTGTTTCAAAGACACTTCGCGGATTAGTTTTAACCATTACTCTTCCACGAACCTCGCCAAAATTTACTTTGCTCTCGCGCGCCCTTTGGCTTAGCACTTTGACGGTCCACCTACAAAACGACCTCAACAATCCAGTAAAATTATTACATTTATTTGACCTAACTAGTCCTTAGCACTCGAGTGGTAACTCTGTGGCGCTAGTAAAAACTACTGTAGCATTATTTAAAATATTTTTTACGTTATTACATATGTTGGTATCTAATCAATTGTTAAACATTTAACCCTTTTACTCGGAGCTATTTTGACTGGGAAAGTAAACATTTTTTTCTAGCTGGAATAATTTTATATGATTTTTTTTTATTTTATGGATATGCAGTTGACATAGTACCTCATGCAATACTTAAATGTGTAGTAATTGATTAGATACCAACATGTTTAACAATTTACACAATATTTGGAATAATTGTGTATTAATTTTTAATATTGATTATCTTTCTTTCTGGAGGAGATATTATATCAATTTCGTATTCACCAAATTAAAAAAATCATTTAATTAGTCGTTTAATTGTCGAGTTAAAATAGCTCCGAGTGCAAAGGACTAAAACTGAAAAGGAAAGATTACTGGCAACTGGCAAGGAAAATCGCTTAAGCATAACACACCGATTTGGAAAATTTTTATGTTAAAAATATTTAGTTAGAATTATTTATGTAATATTACATACATTTATGTACTGAATGTAGCCTGTTGGAAAATATTTCACTGTTGTTTCTTTTTATCTGCAACAATCCCTGTCTAGTAGATGAAAAATGCTCAAAGTTAGGGATAAAAGACGTAGCTTTTAAGAAAAACATGTTTCTCGAAAGGATTTTTGATGACGCGAGAAAAGGTTTTTTATTATACTAATATCATTTCTTACCATACCGAAGAATTTTTGTTAGGTCTTGGTTAGTTTTGTTCGTGCTCGTTGCAAAGTTCAATAATATCTCAGTATTACAAGTCTCTTTTTACATTATAAATGTGGGGGTCGGATTTGCATGTATTGAAATTCGTATTTTTGAATTATGATAACCTGTACGTCGATATCCACGAAATGTACCTACTTTAGGAATGAGATTTTTGTGTCGTTTAAAATGTTAATGAATTGGTCTCGGCAAGTCGCAAACTGCTGTACCAATACTCATCTCATATACAGTAGGACCTCGATTAACCGGATTATCCGCGATTATCCGAGATTTCGATTATTCGGAGTTTCAAATTGCCCCTCGGAATATGCATGACTCGGTTTTATGACTCTTTTTGGTTCGTAAATAAAGCATGTCTATTTAATATAGCTCGTTGGAATTAGCAACGATAAAAACATTCTTTAGAAGGTGCACCTTAAATCCACTGTTACGCATGCGGATATTAATCGTACGTTAAAAAGTACTAATGTAAAGTGTACTTAGAAAATTTTCAGAATCTCCTGCTCCTCCGTCGGATCCACAACTATTATTTGCTCACGCGAATACGTCCGAATAATTACTCCGTTTTGTCGATCGTAGATATTTAACTCTTAGCACTCTACTGATGACTCTGAGGTACCATTAAAAATTGCTGTACCATTATTCAAAATATTGTATACATTATTAAATACATGGGTATCTAATCAATTACTAAACAGTTAGGTATTGAATGAGGTATTATATCAATATCATATTCATACAATTTTTAAAATCATAGGTAATGAAAATATTCCAGGTAGGAAAACATGTTTAATTTTTTAGTTAAAGTAGCTCAGAGTGCAAAGGGTTAATCGCAAATGTATGATATTTTTGGTGTACAGGTTCGAAAGCAAATTTACAACTTAGAAAAGGTCCGAAAATTGTACTTGCCTTCCGGGCTCAATGTGGGCACGCTTTCTCATATACGGTGGTGTACAAAGTGTTCGTACACTATTTAAAATGGAATATCTTTTTCATGCTTGTACCAAACAACCTGATTTTTTATAATTAATTAGAAGCATTGGTTTATGAAATGATATGCAAAAAACACTGTTCAAAAAATTGCTATTTACAAGGTTACATTCAAAAATAAAAAAGGCATTTTTTAAGACTTAATAATTTGGATCCTTAATGAAAATTTAAGTTTTGTTTTGTAGATCTATGGTAATTATACACATACTGAAAATTTCATCGAAATCGGTTGATGCAGGAGAAATGGTCACACAATGACGAAGACATCTACAATGGGAAGATCATGTAAACAGAGTGAGTTAGGGTTAGGATAGGGTTAGGAAGCATTTACGTTCCACCGATTATTATTTCGGGGGAGAGGCAGTTGTTCTGCAAATTCACCGAAATATTAATTTACTCGCAAACTGCGCAGCTGATAGAAAAATGTCATAGGACATAAACTATTGGAAATTTAATTTTCTACAAAAAAGGTCTCTTGATGTTTTGCCATATCACGCATAGTTTCTGAGATATTTGCAGTTTTAGAAAAAACAAGAAATCTACTTTACCGACTAAACGGAGCCCATTGGATACCTATTATATACACTTTTTTTTTTAAATGATCCCAGGATTACAAATATACCCTTCAAAGTAGGGGCCACGGTTATCGTAATCGTGCCAGACTGCGATTACCATATTTGTGGCATTTTTCTAAAAACAATGATACCACATATGATATAATTCTGATGATATTTATTTGTGTAATGGACAGTTAATGTTTCGGGCGCGTAGGATAGCGTATGGGAAAGAAAGAGACGCAGAGAGTCGTAGTCGCCAGCACATTATAAAGGCTCGCCGTTAACTGTCCTTCCTTGCGCCCGAAACATTGACTGTCTATTACACACCTAAATATCATCGGAATTATGTCATATGTGGTATCATTGTTCTTAGAAAAATGCCACAAATATGGTAATCGCAGTCTCATAAAAAATAAGAAAAATGCAATACAGTATTATCTTACTTGTATTAAATAGTATTTTGCGAATATCTCGAAAATTAAAGCGGAGCACTGGGTATAATGCAAAAGTTGTTCAGAATGTTGTCCTTGACAACGCATGTCAAGGTCATCGGAGCATCCTCCCTTAAACGTAAGGTTTACCTTAATTTCCTCTGAACTGAGATGAAATTCTATTTTGGTTTTGTTAATGTATAGTTAGTGGAGAACATGTAGACGTACAATACATATAAATTTTCTTCTTTGTTAGGAAATGAAGACCTACAAAAGAAATTCTAATCACTGAAACCGTAAAATAAATGGTGGGGCAATGAGTTTAGATCGCTGTTGCGACGGCAACAACGAAGGTCAAGCGTACTTACATCACCGTTCCTCCAGCAGATTAGGCGGTATATTTGAAAAGGATGTTATGAACTGGATAATGACAGAAGGACAACACGTTTAACAGACTCACCAAACCCACGAGGGGTCATATAAACTCATAAATCACGCCATTGACGACCGACGACAATAAAAAAAGGAATTTCCTCGACAGTTTCCCACTCCTCAACCTAAAGTCCTTCCAGCACAATCGCGTCCAATTAACAAACGCTTCGTTTCCCCACCTAAATCCAGCCATAACCATTCCCGAAAAACCGAGGTGACATTCGCAGTACTGTTTTAATCGCGGTCGGAGTGACTTCGTTCCCTTCGCTGTTACGATTTCGGCAAACGTGTGGCGTAGCGTTTAGCAAATTTGTTAGAAGTGCGGTGTTCGTGTTTCGATAATTGTTTAACTTATTAGCCCTTTCGCTGCTGAGTTAGGGGCGATAAACGGAACAGAATAAAAGTAAAGAACGTAAATTTAAGGGAGTAACATATTAAACAAGAAAAATGATTAAAAACATTTATTTACGGACGTAGCAGCGAAAGGGTTAATACATATTCGTGTAAGTGGCAGTATTCTGTGGATCCGGCGGAGGAACAGAAGACTCTCAACAATTTGTGAGTACGAATACTTTTTGTTAGTGTTTTTTAATCAGACAGCGGACGTTTATACGAAATGAGCATTTTGCATCCGATTTGCAACAAACTGGAGTGAAACAGAAGACTATCTACTTCTCAACTTCACTGTATTTGACATCATATTGAGAATACATTTACATCTTCCGAGATAATTATTGAACTATAAATTATAATTATGATATCGGCGCCAGGTTCGATCCTTTTTAGATACAACAAATGTACAAGTTAAATATTTAAATTTCTCAACGTTTCGATCCCAATGCGGATCGTTATCAAGAGACCAAAATTTTGCGTCTGAAAAAGAAGTTAATATTAACGCTCTGCTTTGCGTTTGGTTAGCACATTGTGCTTCAGTTACGTTATCGACAGCATGGGGTAAAGTGGAAATAGTGCAACTCACAATTATGTGTTCTAAAAAGTTTTTGTCCCTTTTTCACAGCAAGTGCGTATTTAATTTTTTCTTTTTCTATTTTACCAATTTTTGGTAATTTACGAGGCTGTGTTACATATAAAACAGTATATTTAATTTAAAAATCTTTAATATTAATTTCTTTTCAGACGCAAAAATTTTGGTCTCTTGATAATGATTCGCATTGGGATCGAAACGTTGAGAAATTTAAATATTTAAAAACAATTGCAAAATGATCTCGGCGCTACGGTTCGATCACTAAACTACTTTAAGCAATTTTGGTAATTATAAATTAATTCGACGTTTCGGTTCTAATTTGAACCATTTTCAAGAAAATTAATTGAATTAAATTAATTAAATTAAATATTTAAATATTTAATCACACCTAAGCAAGTGAGTACAAATTGTTTTCCTGTACTTTAAACATTTATTAGTTTTCTTAAAAAAATAGTTTCTTTTTGTTCTTTGAAATTTGAAAATTGTATGTCTTATTTAAAGTATTTTGATTACAGACGCAATTTCAATTAATTTTCTTGAAAATGGTTCAAATTAGAACCGAAACGTCGAATTAATTTATAATTACCAAAATTGCTTAAAGTAGTTTAGTGATCGAACTTAAATATTTAACTTGCACATTTGTTGTATCTAAAAAGGATCGAACCTGATGCCGATATCATAATTATAATTTATATTTCAATTTTTCCATCGATATGAATTTTTCCTTAATTATTGAACTGTTTGTATTTCGCGTGCCTAATTACTTGTGAATATAATAGGCCAATTACTGAATGAAATGCATCATTTAAATATTTCACAAACGTGCAAAGGACGTTCTACCTATTTTATACACCCTGTACGATTGTTTTTTGTCGTTCTATCGAGCTTTCGGTGAAAGGTGTGCCAACTTTGCAATAGTATAAGTTGCACCACGAGGGCTTTACGCGCAGAACTTATTCCTCAGTTTTGTTCACAAAACAGTGAAGTAAAATCATACATAAATTAGAGTGGTTGCAACAGGGAGGATTGAGTCTGAAAACGGATGAAAGTTTTAGTCTGGAAACAAATTTTTGGAAACTTTCACAGACATTTGAGTGTATATAATTAAAAAAAAATTAATTTAAATAAACGGTAGGAGATGAAACTAGATGGTTCCAACTTTAAAATAAGTAAATGTTTATTATCGTATGATCATTTTTTATGAAATTATTGCAGTTTCAATATCGGCCATTTTCGAGAACAAGGTATTTAGTGTTCATATACTTATTTTATTGGAAGAATTTATTTCTATACCGAATACAATAAATAAACAATGGACGTGCGAATATTGTAATTGAAAAAAGAAATGCACTTCCTGTCTAATGGATCGTCTATTTTGTACGTAAATCACATTTTTAGTTTTTTCCCTCGGGTCTCGATTACGTGATAGGTCTTGATTTACCGGAGTCGTCTGTCTTCCGATTAAGCCGATTAATCGAGACCCTAGTGTAGTGTAAAAAGTAGGCGCCCGCTGTTTTGGAATTTATAGCTTCAATTACCATAGGGCACATCCTTTCGAACGGAATCTTATTCGCATAAAAAATTTTGCGTATGCATATTCACAGCTGTTCAATACGTAAATAATTTATACGAATCACACCCAATAATTTCCATATTGATTTACTTATATTCTTGTGTTTTGACTGTACATTGGTCGTGTCCATTTTCCATATACTTTACATCGATTGAGCTGTTTATATCTCTATATATCCGTAGAATATTTCATATGTGACATACAGTGGATGATAGAAAATTAATCGAATTAACCCTTTGCACTCGGAATTGTTTTTCTATTTTCTTGTCAACAACTTCCAGCTTTTTCAACCATTTTGTTTTTTTACTTCAAAGGATAGTTTTTCGACTGCTACATGTTTTCAACAATTTCGTTTAGTAATTATTGGGTTGACAAGAAAGTGATTTCGATATTTTAAGGTGAAATAGAGAAACTCAATTTTTTTATTCAAGCAACTAATTTTTATTTGTTGTATTATCTCGAGAGTCTGATTGTCGTTGAATGAAATGATTATCATTTCTCCGAGGTTTGCATAAAACAAACGTAACATTCTTCAAAATATTATCGGGTTGTATACAGTAAACTTTTAATTAATTCCTCATTATTAAACAGCGAATTTTATGCATTTGTAACAAACATAAGTTGGCGTAATATAAAACACTGTTATGTTATTTTCGACTTATTAAGCATACTATAAAGAAAAAAAATTAATTTATCTTCCACTGCAATTTATTGTTAGTAGAGATTCGCTGTCTCTTCATTATCTAATGACTATCTGTTTTGATTAGCATCATTTTTCAATTAAACGACTTGAGCAAGATAGTTATACATTCTTTGAATAAGTTGTTATTTTTATTCACTTTAGAGTACCAACATTAAGGTTTACGTGGCGCAGTAAATTTTCTAAATAGAATTAAAGTTCCTTTGCCGGGTTGTAATTTCGAATTTCAGCGAAATTATGTCGCACTTGCCGCACCGCTTTCCAAATAAACAACTTTGTGGCATAGATCGGAATGTAATTTTTCGTGGCGTCGCTGAAAAAGAAGGTCTGAGGTGGTTAACCATTTCCTCGACTTGTTCTGTTTGTTTTCATAACAATCTTAACTCCCCGACTGCCATAATGGCTCCCCGCACAGAAGAACACCATTTAAATGTCGCCTTAGCATTCTCTAATGACCACCCCGTTATCATGTTTTTTTTTTAATCTGTGTAAGAACGCGACTGAATAAAAAAATTGAATTAATATACGCAACAAGATACGAGATACTTAGTATCTAATAAACGTTAGCCTTAATATTACGCTTGAATTAATTTTAATACTCGTTGCAATTAAAACATTCAACGCGATCTAAAATATTTTCATTTTATGAGATCTTTTCCGTTTTCTATTTATTCATACATCATTATCATTTTTAACAATTTGTTTTGTTATTCTATTATTTATTTGATCCAGACTGCTGTTGTAAATTGAAAATTAACTGGCGCTTCGGTGCTCAAGTTCAAAGGGTAGAAGTACATATAATCAAACAGTACTTCACTATCAAATTTCCAGAATTTCAAACCCTAAAAAGCTTAAAAGAATTTAGAGGCATCTTTTAAGGGTGTCTCAAAAATATGTTTTATTCCCCTGAAAAGGAACAACAGTTTTGGGACACACTGTATGTTACTTAGGAGTTATTAAAATTATTTAAAAAGAGAAGGAAACATATCGTACATGTGTTTTGCAATTGATAATACACCGACTCCCATTCATATTTGGACGCTCTAAAACAAACGATAACTGTTTTAAATATTCCGTTTTGTCGATCGTAGAAACTTAAAGCTTCGTACACACCTAAACAGTACAGACCATTTAGGTCTGTACGAAGCCTAATAGAAATTGTAGCCGTTAAAGTATAGCGATCGTACGAAGCTTTAAGCAAAATTAAAATGTTTTCGGTGCATTGGTTCGATCAAATGTTACTTCGTTACACTATTTGCAAAATAGGCACAATACTTTGTCTCAACGTTTCGATCTCAACTTAGATCATTATCAAGAGAATACAAAAAATAATATTGTGTCTGTAATGGAAATTAACAAAAAATTATTCAATAAAGAAAAGGTTCATTTTTTTTATAACGAATTAGTAATAATGAATATTCATATAATAAATTACAAAATATGTTGTTACATGGTTTACAAAGCAATTTCGCAAATTGCTAATGTAGTATTAATGTAGTTGCGAAATTGCTTTGGAAATAAAGTAACAAGTGATCGAACTTTTGCGCTGAGATCATGAGTAATTCAATATTAATAGCAATAAGTTTGATTGCAACGAATAATTCAATTCAACGCCTGCGATCCTCTTCATAAATCAGGCGTTGTTCGTTAAATACAGTTTTGATTCCGTTCTCGTGTCTCGTAAAAAGAATTCAATTAGCAGTAACTTTTCTTCCACGTGTCTTAACACAAAGATTGCAGTTATCGGGTATTCCTTTTAAGCCCCCCCCCCCATCACCTCAACTGGAGATCATGGTCTTACACGTGTAAGTGTACACGTGTATTTCATTTACACGTACGCCATTACGTGTATTTAAATACACGTGTACTATATCACGTGAAACAAGAATCTCTAACCTCGACCACCGTGCTATAATAAAATTTTATAACACTATTAGAGTGTCCCACGTAACTGTCGACACGATTTTTCGGACACTAGCCAGATAGAAATATGATTAGAACAAAATTAATTATTAGGTTGGTAAGAAAGTAATTTCGGTATTTTTCATGGTGAAATAGAAAAGCCAATTTGTTTATACGAGCAGTGAACTTTAATGTATTTCCAAGTCCGGTTTCAGGTCATCATCATTTAACCGTAAAATACCGAAATTACTTTCTTTGCCAACCCCATAATATTTACAAAGTGCAATAGAAAAAAATGAAGAAAGAAATTTGTTGATGAAAAATGGAGGTCACCTTTGTCTGTTTAAAAAGTACTACATATTTTTAGTATTTAATATTATGTCGAGACTAGTTCAACGGCCTATTATGAACAGTGAGGTCCTTTTCAGGAATATTCAGGAATTTTGAGGAATATTTGTCAGAACTACAGAACTTTTGCATTAGGATTTCGTGTAGATATTAATAATGGATATTTGGAGTACACGAGTTATTATTTTTAGATACTTTCGCGGACGATACTTAAGAAAAATGCAAAAAAAGTCAATTTCGTGAAAACTGAAAAACCAGAACAGCCCCTTCATTTTGTTACAGACGGTATCCGAGATAAAAGATTTTATTCTATGTTTTGAACTTCCCTTTCATACAGCACTACCCTTTCGGGTCGTGCTACGACTTCCGATACTCTCTGTATTTATTACTTTCGGTGTGTATGTGCACGTCTTACTTGTGCTGAATGAGCTAGTCGCTCCGCAATTGACGTGCTACAAACAGCAGTCCGAGAGCAGCTCTCTGAAAAGGACGAAACAACCCCGAACAGTTTCTAAGAGCTTAAGAAGTATTATTAGAAGGTCGCGAATGTAATAGTTTCATCAGTTCTCTGTATCTCGATCGTCAATTATTCATAACAATATATTAATGTTATCGGCGCCCTGGTTCGATCAATTGGAACAATAAGCAAGTTTGCAAAAAAGAATGAAATTTAATTCCACGTTTCGGTCTATAGTTTAGACCATCTTCAAGAATAATATATCTCATTATTGCGTCTGTAAGGATTATCAAAAATAATTTTTAAAACGTGATTTAAAACTTGCTTATTGTTCCAATTGATCGAACCAGGGCGCCGATAACATTAATATATTGTTAGTAATAGTTCTATGTTGATTATTAATTCTAGGAGTTTCCTTTTCGGTAGAACATATTGTTGAAAACAGATATCTCGATTAGATGATTATACATAGTATTAGAATCAGGTATTTGTTTTTCGAATACTTGATCTTCAAACCTGCGTAAAAATATTTGAAAACGTATTGGGAATAGTGAACAAAATACCCTTGTCTGTATGAAATAATATTTCAAGATCTTTTATGTTGTAGTTATTTATGTTGTAGTAAAGGAAATTATTAATTGAAATAGTATTTTCTTAACATACACGGGAAATAATTGTTTGAAATAGTTTTTGATGTGTCTAAATTTCTATTAACAAATTGAATATTTTAAGAAAACTTGATTTCCACTATTTTATTTGTTGATTATTCTGAAATCGTATCATCGAGCCCATTCTTCCCTTAAATAGTTTAAATAATTTCGTTTCTTGATTATTCCGAAGAAATGATATCGAATCTATGTACACTTCTGTTAAATTGTTTAAATATTTTTTCAGAAAATTTGTCTTTCTATTATTCTGATTGTTGATTATTTTGAAACAGTGATATCGAATCTCACTTCTATTCAATTATTCGAGTATTTCAAGGCGATATATCTTCCTTTTATTTTGTGGCGGTGTTTATTTTGTTATTTATTATTATTTTGTTATTTATTTATAAATTAATTTATTTATTTAAAATATAATAAAATAAAATTTATTTTATTTTGTTTCTTGGTAATTCTCAGATGATATCGAATCTATTCTTCCATTAAGTGCTCGAGTATTCACGGGCACTCGTCTCCCTATTATTTAGTTTCTCGATTATTCTGAAGCAACTACACGATTGAATCTATTCTTCTATTACCACTGAATTTTTCACACGTTAGCATCCCCATGTAAATCAAAAACAATCGCCGTATACGGACAGGGCGTGGGATTCAGTGGATTACTGAATTAACGGATGTGTTTCGCCGATTTGGCAGCACCGAGTCCAATTATGAGAGAGATTTGCGCGCGATCGCCAAAACCTGCCTTCATCAGTCATGAACCAACATTGGCGACAGCTGATTTGCTAATTGCTTCCATACATTTGAGGCCGGCTTTTGGGGGGCGAGTACACAGGCATATAAAACCGCTAATGCCACGAATAGGCCAGATAAATTGGCAATCCCACGATTAATCAAATATGATTGAATCTTATGGGAAACTTGATTAGAACCGCAGATGGGTTCCTCATTTCGATCGATTATTACAAACGTCTGCTCTGTTAAAGAGCCTGTGCTGGCTCACAAGCTGGCGCGCGCACTTCCGCGCTTGCCGATAAAACTTTGTTGTGTTCTATTTCCTACTGGAAACTGGAATGATGAACCCGCCACTGCCACACGTAAAGACGATGCGTTATTTCGTATAATAAAATACACCGACTCCCATTCATATTTGGACGCTCTAAAACAAACGATAACTGTTTTAAATATTCCGTTTTGTCGATCGTAGAAACTTAAAGCTTCGTACACACCTAAACAGTACAGACCATTTAGGTCTGTACGAAGCCTAATAGAAATTGTAGCCGTTAAAGTATAGCGATCGTACGAAGCTTTAAGCAAAATTAAAATGTTTTCGGTGCATTGGTTCGATCAAATGTTACTCGTTACACTATTTGCAAAATAGGCACAATACTTTGTCTCAACGTTTCGATCTCAACTTAGATCATTATCAAGAGAATACAAAAAATAATATTGTGTCTGTAATGGAAATTAACAAAAAATTATTCATTGCATTAAGCCATAAAATAAACTAAAATATATAATTTCTTTTCCCCATTCCAAAAATAAAAATTAAATTTTTCTGAATAAAGACATCAATTAACAAAATTTTCATACTCACTTGCGTAGTGTACACAAATTGTATAGCATTGTATTGAATTAGAAAACTTTCAAAGAAAACATTGGGATTTAATTAGAAAACTTTTCAAGAAAGCATTAAAAGAGCACGTGTGACTACATGTTGCTGCCTAGGCAGTCACCACCGTAGTGAGGACTGTATAGACGTGCAGACGACAAATGGCCGACAATGTATTGATTTGTTGCCTAAGATCGCAATAAGGCGGTAAATTCAAATCACAACAGTTTCCCGTTTCCACACATTATACCTATACAGGTAATTAAGAAGTATGAGCTACATCAGAAGATTTGCCACTTAAAGTACATGGTTTACTGAAAGGATTATTATGTTTAGAAAGATTATTTTTTGTGTTCTCTTGATAATGATCTAAGTTGAGATCGAAACGTTGAGACAAAGTATTGTGCCTATTTTGCAAATAGTGTAACGAGTAACATTTGATCGAACCAATGCGCCGAAAACATTTTAATTTTGCCTAATAGAAATTAGTTTATGCTATCAGCACACAGGTTCATATCCAAGAATAAAGACTTTTTTTTTTATTAAGCTTTGAAACCCCACATGGGATTATTAGCAGCATGCACTTGGTTGTGCATGCTAACATTACAAAATTGACTTACAAACTAAGACGGATTCAACACAAAGAACATTTTCAAGTACAATATCAAAATTACAGAAATAAACAGTGAGATTTCAGAAATCCATGTATATAGAATAGGGGACAAAGAGAAGGTCCACACAAAAAGGAATTTATGGTATAGGGTGGAAAATATCCCTTGTTACAAAGTTTGCGGGTCAAAATATCCCTATTATTCTCATGAATCGGACATTACCATAACACATGATCAGGATCCTGTACCAGACAGCCACATGGACAGCTCGTGTCATCAGCGAGAATAATCTTAAAAAGGGAGGCCCTCAATTGATAGTGTCCAGATCGGAGTCTATTAATCCAGCAAATGAATTCTCTAGAGAGTTTAAGTTTAGCAAACCGAGGCTTAGACCCATAGTGATAAGAGGATCTGAAGAATTCCCTGCCCTTGAACTCGGCTTCCTCAACAATATAATTATTTGTTAGGTTTTTAACTTCTTTTCTAAAATTATTAGAGAAGTCAGAGTAGGGAACGAGGATACTAGAAGAAGAAGTCAATAAAGATGCTTCTTCAGCTAATAAGTCGACCTTTTCATTGTGAGTGATTCCAATATGCGAAGGGATCCAAATAAAGAGCAGCTTCTTGGTTTCCAGCAAATAGGAGTTTATTAAATTGTGAATATCGAGTAGGAAGGGGTTGGATTTAATGTTGCCAGAGTAGTTACTTAGTGCTGTTAAAGCACTCAGACAGTCAGAATAGATATACAGTAATTTCTGAATCGTAGTCCTCGGTCGCCTCTGCAATCGTAGTCCAGTGCCTACCCATTCCACCGCCTGTCAACGCTGCACCGGGCAGCACGACGGCGATGTTTGATGTCGGCTCGGGTATATCGGTGTGAACACCACTACATTGACTCGAGTGTATCGAATTTTCAAACTACTTAATTTTCATTATTTTTTAATGAGATTTTACTGGCTTATTCCTGGCATTTTTCTGATTAAAATCATACCAAACACGATATAATTTGGCCAATATTTAGTGGTTTAATCGACGATGAAAGTTTTACTTACAAGAAGGACAGCGTGTTTGATCAATGCCGGCGACGGCGAATCTTCGCGCCTCTTTCTTTCCAATACGCTCTTCTTCGTTGCGTTCGAAACTTTCATCGTCGATTAAACCACTAAATATTGGCCAAATTATATCGTGTTTGGTATGATTTTAATCAGAGAAATGCCACGAATATGTTGGTGAAAGTTCCATAATGATATCATCGAAAATAAAGAAGCTAAGGTCTTGGTGTTTTATCGTGATGACGCACGGGCCTTTAAACTGTGCCGTCGACGGGGACACGCTTCGGCCACGCGATCCTATTTCATTCTGTCCTTCTCTACGTTCGGCTTGTCGTTTCAAGTCTCAGCGCGGTAGGGTAGACGCAGTCATAAATCAATAAATAGCCACCCTACTTGATCGTAGTCCGTTCATAACACGGGTGTTGGGACTACGATTGAGAAATTACTGTACACGTATTGATGAGAATAGTTGGAAGCAAGCTCAAGGGCAGTTTTGATTGCAATGCATTCAGCAGAAAAGATAGTCATATCCTTGTGTAAATTTAGTAAAATAAAGACTTATTCAGACAATTTAAAAAATCCTTCTCAACGTTTCGATCCAAGTATGGATCATTTTCAAGAGAAATTTTACGTTTGCTATGTGTAAAAAATTGTTTATAAGTCTATAAATTTGCAATCGAGTTCCATGGCTAAAACTGAACTTCAGTTCAGCATTGGAACACGGTTGTAAATTTATAGACTTTTTCCTTTCCCAGTATAGGGGGGTCATTTTTAGTTTTCAACATATTCGCAAAAATCTATTGCTTTTCGCAATAATTACCAAAATTATTCTTTTCAAAGTATTCCTTAATATTTTCCACGTCACGAAACACAGAGGAAATATTAAGGTGACCTCCTTTAGCTTGAGACACCCTGTGTATAACAAGTTAAAGATTTTAATAGAAACAATATAAACAGAATTTTTGTTTAACTTCTCTGTATTTGCAAAATTCAACGTTAAATGTGGCACTATCAAGACGATGCAATCTCTATATGAAATTTAATTTCTGACGTTAAATTCCAAACAATCGTTTCTACACAAGCGGCAAATTGAAATCAGATTGAAATTTCATTGAATTACGGTTCCTTTAGAAACGTCTATTCTCTGGCGGCACTCGAGTTTACTTTGACATTTACTAATTTATTATTATTCTGAATGTTATTCATTCGCGTTAACAAGCGGTTTAATTAGCTGAAAAAAATCACCGCGCGCTTCGTCATTAACGCAATTGTTGGGGGAAAATGAGCCGTCACCTTATTTTCCTGTCGAATGGATTCTCTTATGAAAATTCGTTAAATACCGGTCAGCGTGCAATTATTTCACGTACAACGTCGTTGCACTCAGGAGTGTATCACTGTAATGTTCGAACATTTTCAAGAAGACGAAAACATTTTTAAAGCATAGATTTTACAGTAATGCAATCATTTAAATTCTATCGACGATAGAACTTAATTTTAATAAATTGTAATATATTTTAATAAATTATATCGTCGATAGAATTTAAATGATTATAAGTCACCGTTTACTGTAATACTAAGCTGTTTGCTTTATTTATTTATGTATACTATAAATGCAGAGTAAAATGTTTTGTTGAAAATCGATTAATGCCAAAAATAAATTTCTGACCGTTTTATGTGTACAAGTATATCTGTACACACAACGAAAACCGTAATCGATGAACCCGATTGAAAAATTTTCCTTAAACACCTGTGGCTACAAATTAGTATTCGATTAGAGCGCGGCAGCACGGTAAAGCACTCGTAAAGTTCAGTCAGTATAGACGCGAGTGGCATCATGAAGCGAAATGGAAGACGAACAAAACAGAGAACCACTCTACGAAATTTTTACCGAGAGATTTAAAACTAGTGGAAAACCATACACACTGCATCACAAATTCGAACACTTTTAAAAGGATAATAAATGTTTGAATATTGCATCATAGAGTTGGCCATTTTTCAAATATTAGTTTCATCACAAACGCAAACCAAAATATCTGGAAAAATTGCTGTTGGTCAAAATTACAGAGAAAATATTAAAATCTGTTTCTTTTTTAATTATAACTTTCTTATCTCGACCGATATTGTTTCGTAAATTTTTGAATTAAAAAATTTCATCAGAATAAAGATGGTAGAAATTTCAGTTTTTCACGATTTTGATGAAAATTTCCATAGTATGTTCAATTGGTACAGGTCTATAAAATTTCATTTAAAAATGTTCAATATTCCTTCTCATGTAAAAAAGTTGTAAGCAACAACTTTCAGCATTATTTTCTCTGTAATTTCGACCAATTACAGTTCATTCAAAAAGTTTTCATAGTACCATAATTTTATTAATAGAATTTGATTTGTGAAATTTAAATTGAGGAATAAATTTCATATAAAATAATTTTTAAACTAATTGTTGCTAAAAGAAAAACAAGTGGTACGGTCCAACATTAATTAATTGCAGAAAAGGTTTAACAAAAGAACCAGAAAAAATGGTTATTAAATTATTAATTTATTGCATGATTTCAATAGCACATTACTTTCCATGGTTTAATTTGTATTTTAATAAATTCTATCGTTGACATCGACATAATTTCAGTTCAGCAGATGAAGGGATCTCTCCTTTATACGTGTGTACAATTTGAAAAAGATTGATCAATTCATTATTGAGATATCACGACGATCATGGAAAGTGATGTGCTATTGAAATCATGCAATAATCAAAATAATAGTAAAGATACTCTTAAAATATACATGTGCAAAATTTTAAAACACTTACCTATAATAACCATTTTTTATTTCATGAATTGTTAAGAATTGTTAAAATTGATGAAATGATGAAAATTGTGAAACTTGAAGGGATCTCTCCTTTATACGTGTGTACAATTTGAAAAAGATTGATCAATTCATTATTGAGATATCACGACGATCATGGAAAGTGATGTGCTATTGAAATCATGCAATAATCAAAATAATAGTAAAGATATTCTTAGAATATACATGTGCAAAATTTTGAAACACTTGCCTATAATAACCATTTTTGATTTCATGAATTGTTAAGAATTGTTAAAATTGATGAAATGATGAAAATTGTGAAAATTGAAGGGATCTCTCCTTTATACGTGTGTACAATTTGAAAAAGATTGATCAATTCACTATTGAGATATCACGACGATCATGGAAAGTGATGAGCTATTGAAATCATGCAATAATCAAAATAATAGTAAAGATACTCTTAAAATATACATGTGCAAAATTTTAAAACACTTGCCTATAATAACCATTTTCGATTTCATGAATTGTTAAAGTTGATGGATATGAGTGCAACCACCTTAAATCTGTGATATTAAATAAAAGGAATGACTACGCATTTATCAGCCGAAAAGTATAATCTGTAACGTAATTCCCGGCAGGCGTCCGTATAAAATCGGGTTTATTGCGTTACACATTCGTGACGTAAACTGTGCGACAGAAATCATTAAACACCACTTGCTCGCAATTTGAATCACTTACCCGAATTTAATTTGGCGGGTGATAGTCCGAATAAATTGGTCCCATGACGAGTCAATCTTGGACCTTACAACGACAAGGGAATTTAATTGAAAATCCGCGCAGCTATTCGCGACATATTGAAAATGAATGTGAGAGGAGTGTCGAAAGAGAGGGGTGAGGAGAGGGAGAGAGAAAGTACTAACAGCGATAGACGCGTCAATTAACTTCCGGAACTTCAAAGCGATTCCATTCGATATATCCTGTGCACCAAGGGCGAATGTCATATAAAAAAGTTCCCCTTCCTTTTTTTAATTAAACAAACCTATTCCATTGAACATCGTATTTACGATGTAATTTTCTCTTAATCAGATTTTCCAGATAAATGTGAAATTAAAACTATGTTGTTCGGTCAAATTTCAATGCAGCTCTTCCAATACATATTTAATTGTACGAAAGAAATATATACGTATTAAAATTATACGGTGAATCTGCTCAATGTAATTTTAATGCAAAAAATTTCTTCTTAAATTTTATGGTAGAATCATAAAAGGTTTTCCTGAATGCATGTTGGAGATTTTATACATAACGTTTCACATCGTTTCCATAAATTAATATCGGCAATTTTTTACATTAAAAATAAACGTAATACGTAATAAACAGGTGTGTGAAAAACGTATTCATTATTGTACAAGCATTCGCCAGCAAAATTTACCTGGTTGCTAAGTTATTTATTGCAACTGCATTAAACAATC
Source organism: Lasioglossum villosulum (assembly GCA_963971365.1). Taxonomy (NCBI): domain Eukaryota; kingdom Metazoa; phylum Arthropoda; class Insecta; order Hymenoptera; family Halictidae; genus Lasioglossum; species Lasioglossum villosulum. The sequence goes on along the minus strand of OZ020495.1, from coordinate 43,457,953 downwards.
TGGTTTCAAATTCGATCGTTCCATGTCTGGCAATTTTTAAAACTTTCCACTGAAAACTACTTTCATATGTAATTACAGTCGTAACAATGTACAAGGATAGTATTGGTTAGATTTAATAAGCGGTTTATTTATTCATAGACTGCGGATCTCTGTGCAATAGAAGGTCTATGAATAATTCCAACAGACTGAAATCTGATAAAGTTTATTTATAGTGTCCAATAAGTTCAACATTGATCTGCAAACAATATCAACATTTGATACATTGTACATGGAATATTTCGTTCGAAATCTAATTGTGATGTTCTTATTTTTAATTCTTTTTTCATCTTTTTCACTGAACCACGTGATATATCTGAATTATACCTACATTGGTTTTATCGACTTTTCAACTGGGTGAATTTCCAATAATGAACATTTACAAAGACGTAAAGAGAAAGACAAAATGGAAATAATAGGCATAGCACACGAAGGGGTAAATTGAGGAGAAAACGAAGAATTTATCAACTCGAACGACGAATTAATACTCAACTTACCGACCATTAAATGTGACTGATGTGTACAGTATTATAAGAATAAGAAGATATACAGGGTGTTCCACCAGATGTCGACATCTTGATTTTCAAGGTCAACTTTGTTTTTTTAAATGGAATGATTAATACCGCATAATGAATAATATCGATTAATACATCAATCGATTGCAGCTGGACGATCGTTATGAAAAACCTATGTATGTCGAAATGTTAGTAGTTCAGGAGATATTTCAATTTAAATAATTCTAAAACACCATTACTGTCGTACCAAACCAAACAGATTTAATGTCTTAGTGCGGCAGTAATGATTCCTTAATCATTTAAATAAATTCAATTGAAATATTTTCCGAACTACTAACTTTTCGACATACATACATAGGTTAGTACTGTTTCATAACGAATGTCCAGCTGCAATCAATTGATGTATTAAAAAATGCCTCATTTTATTTAAAAAAACAAAGTTGACCTTTATATGACCTTTACGATTCCACTCATGAAAAGCTAATAACATCGTACTCTGCTCCACTCGATACCATTCAAGCCTCCGCTGAAACATTTTTTGCTACGAGTAACAATAGCCAGGAAATCTAGATATCGCAGTGGGACGCTTTGTATGCTGGAGTAAATAATATGTTCAATAAATTTCCATGAAAACACCTTTACAATTTCAATAATTGTCAAATAAAAAATCTAAAATTAGTCCTTTGACCCTCCGTGGGCGGTTAACCCATTATACTCAGTTGATAGGTTGAATTATTTCCATACAATTGACTTTACGATGTGAGTGTAAACGTTAACAATAGTCAAGTGGAATTCTACAGAGGGCGAGTTTCTAAATGGCGGTGCACGGAAGCGGAGCAATTGTTCCAGTTGCATCTATCGAAAAATTTAATTAAACTTGCATTTGGCTTCTCGTCAACTCCCTATGGGGATCTCGCATATTTTATTCATCTTGCATGTTCAATTCCGTCTTTCGCTGCAAAATTAAAAACAAACGCTGCCTGGCTCCGTGCAGTTTTATTTCCGCGAGATATTCGGATTGCCGTTGGTACTTTGCGAAGCGGGATCGACACCGCACCGGCGCGGAAACGCCAGGAACGGTTCCCTTCTTCTTCCTTCCTCTTTTTCAAATTTCTAGTAATACAATTTACGCCCGAGCCCGAAACAAATTGACCAGCTTTTATACTGCATCTTAAACTTGTTAATTACCGTGTCTCTGGCATCGATCTCCGCTTCAAATTCGATAGAACGTACTACGTCGAAGGCTTTTTACAACTGCCTCGAGCCGTAGGAGAACTTTTTAATTAAAAACACTTTTAGCGGCAAGGGGACGCGGAAAAGAAATAGTCTAATGTATTCTTTTCCTGACATTCATTGTAGTAGTTTATCGGACATCAGAGATCGCTACTTGCACTTGTAATTGATCCTCGTGAAATATCCTACGGAAAAAATGTCTGCTTACAAGTACATAGGATACAAAAAGTGTTTGAACACCGAAGTTTCGATTGTCAATATTTGAATTACAATTTTGGGCTGTTCTTCCGTTTATGGCATAAATCAGAATTCGATCAAATTTTGAAAATAGGTTCTTTTTTTACTAGAATGACGATTGCCAGAAGGATTTTTGGCGCGTTGAAAAAAAAATTTTTATCATTTCAATGTTGCGCTCTACCTTAGCGACTACTGACTTACCGACTTTGTACTTTTTGTTCATGTTTTGCGCATGCGTCATATATATATTCTGGAAATTATTGTAAAATGCATAGAAAATTTCAATTGTTAAACCAAGTGAACCAATATCTACAATGGGAAGATTATGCGATGAGAATTAATTTGGATTAGGTTAACCCGAAAAGTTTATTTATTATTTAGTTATATTATTATTTATGTGATTAGAATGAGTTGTGGTTAAAAATTTTAAGTTTACCTTATATATGTATTACTTTAAACTAAAGAGGATTCGTTTATGGATATGTGTGAATTTTTATGGCGCTATTTTTATGGCGCTGTGAGGTGAACTAGGCTGGTGATGATCCCTTTTCACAACTAATTGAAGATATTCTATATAAAATAGAAAGTCGGTAAGTCGGTAAGGTAGAGCGCGACATTGAAATGATAAAACAAATTTTTTTCGATGCGCCAAAAATCCTTCTGGAAATCGTCATTTTAGTCAAAAAGAAATTCTCTTTTTGCAATAACTGTTTAAACTTAATCTACGATTCTTTGTATCAATATTGTCGGTGTCCGAGTCGTAGTCGTCAGATCAGAAGAAGAAGTTGTCTACCCCTAGAGTTGGGCATTAATCGATTAAAATTTTAACCAAGATTAATTGATTAATTTGTACGATTAAAATGGTAATCATTGAAAAATCGACGATTGATGAAGTTAATCGTCAATCGTTTATTAAAAAAAGAAATTGAAAATTCTGAGACTGTTTTAATTAATTGGTGAAATTAATCACCACACAGTCTATCCATAAATTGTAATAAGAAGGGAGAGAGACAGAGAGCGGAGATGGAGAATTGATAGAAAGGTATATATTGGCAAAAATTCAGTTTACATTTTTTTCAGTAAGAATACAGTTCTAATTCCGTATTTAATTTCGAAATTTCAACAATTAATCATGATTCAATTATCCAATTGACGATTACAATTGAAAAGAATGAATCGTTAACCGCATTTAGCGACTAAAGTGGGAGTTCAATTGTTAATTGCGATTAACGATTGAAGTAGACATTTAGTCGTCAATTGTTGATTAAATTTTTTCCCAACTCTGCCTACCCCCTCTCTCTGCCAGTAGCGGATTAGTCACGTGACAGCGTAGTAGAAGGGGAAGACAGAGTGCGGAGAGCTACTTAAATTTGATGAATTTTTAGCATCTTCGTTTTTGTAATTCTGTGAAATTATTATTGGTTCGTAGTTTTGCAACATTCGATTTTAATCATGCACGCGCACTGGCGCGGCGCGGCGCATCAAAGCATGCACAGTGGATTACATTCGTTGAATTCAATGTTACGTTACTTCTGGGGGCAGCGATTTTCATTGGAATTAATATTTATGAAATTGCGAGAATAATCTCACGCGACACATACCTATTAATTCTATCAATACAAGAACGCGTGAGAATTAACGCTTTGAAATATTCGTTCATTTGATAACGTTGAATTAATCACTTAAAACGGAGCGTTACAAATTATTCAATGACACGCATTATTTATACATCGAAGTTCGACGTTCCTGAAACTAATTACACCCGCGCTCCGATTCGTTAAGTGTAACTTTAATGATAATAATTGTTCAACCGTCGGATTTAGTTTGCAGTCACGTAGCTATAAATACGTTATGAATGATAAGCGCAGTATTACTATTACTGAGGAGGTTAATATTGATTTATCGTCGGCCGTAGTTATGCCGATAAAATAGGATCGTTTGTTGCTGCAATTCAAGTCAAAGCAAATTTAAACGTAGCTGGCGAAACTCCCGCGCAATGAACAATACCTCGCAGAAATTCAAATTAAAAATACCATGCCTTCGGTTTTAATAAAATACAATTTAGATGTTACATTAAATGTTTTTGGCAAAAAATTCACCGTTCAATTTTAACGTGGTGAAAATAATATATATGCATAACTGTGCTGATATATAAATAATTTAATAATTTGATTGTTTTAACTTTTAGTATTTCGATTGTTTTAAATTAAATTAAATTTTTTACCTTATAACTTTATGATTTGTTCAATATAATAATTATACCTTAATTGTTATTTTACAATAAGAAAATTGCATAAAATTACAGTTTCGTATACACCTAACTAAGTACAGTGTCAACGTCAATCATTTTGGAGAATTACATTATTGGAGAATTACTCTTGTCAGCGAAATCAATATCGATCAAATGTCGATTAAAACATCGTCGGTAACTTTGGTCTAAGAAAATACAAAATTCTTGGGACAGCCTGTATAAGATTGTCGTATACGTTACTGGAGTTATATGAATCGCAAAATAACGAAATAAATTGTTGAATAAATACACAATTAAGTATATAATGAAATGATTCCATTGATTGAATATTGGTCTTCGCAGTAAACAATAAATCAAACTACCTTCCGGCGAGCACTTTAGATCCATTGTACCGAGGTATTGCACAGTGATTTTTCGAAAGTTCTCTCGGTGGGATTCGGAGTTGTCCAGATTCCGAATGTTTCTATCATCTGTAAACTCGAGCCACTGCGAGTGCGACAGAACTCTCTCTTTACGACTCTTGATTTGATTGGATTACTTGAACTGAGACCTGGCTACGTGGTAAAGGTGTAGGAAAATTGTGCTCTTTGAACTCTACTCACGATACGTGTCCAGAAGTCTAGTTTTCAGAACGACAACAAATATAATTCAGAACGTGACTCTCCGGTAAATAACTTCCTCTCCAACTCGCGCCACCTGGAGGTATTGTTTGTTCGTTTGAAGTTCCGAGCCACCGTTCCCATTAAGTTTGTTAAACTGTCTACGAGTGGGAATGGATTAGCGAAACTTGCAAAAACTGAAATTCTTTCGACGATCACGTGACCCAGTTTCCGAGGCGATCGCAGCGAAAAATGAATTTTGTTCGCAAAACTCCCCGGGAAAATGGAAAATAAATTTATTCGTACGAGATTCTATTTTCGAGAGAATTAATCCCGAATGTTCATTAAATACCGTTACGTTGCCTCGGAAACAATTTCCATTTTTTTAGTAATTATAATGAAGAAAATTCAATGAAATACTGTTTTCAGTTATATTAATTCTTCGAATTCTCTTTCGATGATGTAATTTCCCCCAAATTTTTCCGATTACAGTTCGCGATTGCTGACCTCTGTAATCATTAGAAATAGTTGCACGAAGGTGCTGGCATGATACTTTCCACTTTGAATTAAGAAATTGAGAAATTCTGAACGGTTTATTTGCGACGGGAAAAGCACTAATGCGATATTTCCGGTGAGTAAAGCGTTAAAATCATTGTTGAATAAAGTAGGTAAGACGTTGATGTAAGGGCCGGTTGGTAGTAAAATGCTGAAAGAACGAAAATATAGGAATTGTGGGAATTGGAGTGTGGTACGTGGAACTGTGGAAACATCGGTAACCATAAATTTTAGCAAGTTGGCGAAAGTTAAAGTCAACGGTGCGGTGTTAAGTCGTAGATTTCAGGGTACTTGGATGATACCCTTAGGTGATCGGCTCGTCGTTTTATGACGGCCGTGGAGAGAGCATTCCATTGGTCGTCTTTAATTCCCTGGACGGATCTTCGCGACCTCATTTAGATAATTCATTGTACGACTCGTAATTTATACACAAATTTCTTCCGAAATGAAACTTTGTAGTCTAATATACAGGGTGTACCATAAGTAACAAGCTGTTTAAAGGATACGACACCTTTTTGGGAATTTATATTGTAACAATTTCTTTTGATATGTTTATTTAAAAGAAAATTGTCGAGTTTCTTTTATATGAGCCGTTCATTTTGAAAGTGGTCCATCTGAGTTTAAAGGGTATAGCAGGATAAGCCAGCGGCCCCCGCTCCGATTTTCCTGATTTCTGTCTTAAAACATAGTTTTATGTCTAAAAAAACATTGTGTAAAATTTAAAATGTCTACCCCCATCGATAAGGGTGATATTGGGGTAAATTCCCCCGCACTTAAATGCAATTTGCTACAAAACGAGAAAAGATATCGGCATGGGATAAACGGCAAACAAAAGATATAAATATACTCTGCATTCCAGATTTTTTCCAAAATTTTTTGCTAATTATTTATAGTTGAAAATAATGAATTAATATTTTGGGAATTTTTTTAAGTATCTTCCCCTGGGTTGACACCTACCAAAAAATTATAAAATATTGCTATGATACTTACCTACTTTGTAAAAAAATCTCAGAAGTGTCCATTTGGTGGAACAGTGTCAAGAAAAATAAAGTATGCCGGCGAACGCTTGGTCTGATCAGTATCGGCGCAGCGACCGAATCCCCTTGCAGTGACTAGTAACGGGAACGAACGGGGAGGCGACGGTGTGTACGGAAAAGCTGATACATGTAAAAATGCGACTAAATCGTCTAATATATAATAATATTTTAATAATATTTTCAATATTTTATAATAATATTGAAGTGCAAACAATAAAATTCGTTTAGTTTATAAATGCATATAAAAAAAAGAAAAAAACAAGAAAAGAAAGTTGAGTTGAGAAATATTCGAACTCGAGCCCTTCGTAGCATCGAGGAACCTCTACTACCGTTACCATACAACATATTTGTGAGAAGCTTCTTCTTTCTGTTACTTAACAGCAACGAACTAGCTTTACACGCATTTGTCTTCGTCAATGTAAGTTATTTCCTAAAATATAATTGTTTAGATTTCCAACTGTAATCATATATTAGAACATTTAGTCGCATTTTTACATGTATCAGCTTTTCCGTACACACCGTCGACTTCCCGTTCGTTCCCGTTACTAGTCACCGCAAGGGGATTCGGTCGCTGGGCCGATACTGATCAGACCAAGCGTTCGCCGGCATACTTTATTTTTCTTGACACTGTTCCACCAAATGGACACTTCTGAGATTTTTTTACAAAGTAGGTAAGTATCATAGCAATATTTTATAATTTTTTGGTAGGTGTCAACTTAGGGGAAGATACTTTAAAAAATTCCCAAAATATTAATTCATTATTTTCAACTATAAATAATTAGCAAAAAATTTTGGATAAAATCTGGAATGCAGAGTATATCTATATCTTTTGTTTGCCGTTTATCCCATGTCGATATCTTTTCTCGTTTTGTAGCAAATTGCATTTAAGTGCGGGGGAATTTACCCCAATATCACCCTTATCGGTGGGGGTAGACATTTGAAATTTTACACAATGTTTTTTTAGACATAAAGCTATGTTTTAAGACAGAAATACTATACCCTTTGCGTTTCGATGAAATTATAAATATAGTCTTACAGAGAAATTAAAGTCGTTTGGTCAATTCATAGAAAAGTTATTCTGATTCAAAGTGTGTGGAAACAGTTATGCTATATAATTATTGTTATGAAAATAATTTTTAATTTTCTCAAACAATGTTCCGTTAGAATTTAGAAATAACGTTCCAATTATTTAGTGTAAGCTAATTGTACTAATATTGTACTTGCTATATAAACCACTTGGCTTAAAGCAATAATAAATAAATAAATAATAATTATTGTTATTCCCGAGGTGGTTATTCGATCTTCGTTGTTCGTAGATGGTGAATTAAAATATAACGATTTACTGGGAACTGAGTTTTTTTAGAACACCGTGTAACGCGATGATCTTGGTAACTTGTTAAAAAATCATCGAAATTATTATAAGTGGCAGACTCTTTGAGAATATTAACCAGTCTCTCGTCGTTGAATGGGATTTTACTTGGAGTCTCTAGCCCATTAAGTGGCACTTCGCCTGATGGAGTGGTTAGTGTGGTCTTGTGTGTCTCTAAATAGTGCTGCTGTTTTAGTTAGTCCTCGTGTTGTTCTAAGGAGGTCAGTCGGTGTTGAAATCTGCACCAATTAACAAGAGATTAGAAGGCAGTGTCGTTCCACTCGGGTCAATTTGTAGGATTTCGGCTTAGGGGAAACGCCTCGTAAACTGCCCATGTAATGAGGGTGCGTTTCACTATTGACTCGACAAGAACTAGTAATGTTTAATCCGGTTGTTCCCACTGAGGCACCACTAAAAATTGCTCTACCATTATTCAAAATATCGTTTACATTATTAAATATATCGGTATCAAATCAATTACTAAACAATTAGGTATTGTACGAGGTATTGTACCAATTTCATATCCATAAAATTTCAACAATCAATGGAAATATTCTAGATCGGAAGAAATGTTTAATTTTGCTGTTGAAATAGCTCCGAATGCAAAGAGTTAATGGCTAGAAAAGTTAATCAATGTCAGTCTAATTTTATTAATTAATTTTTTGTATGAGGTATTATACCAATTTCAACAATCAATGGAAATATTCTAGATCGGAAGAAATGTTTAATTTTGCTGTTGGAATAGCTCCGAATGGAAAGAGTTAATGGCCAGGAAAGTTAATCAATGTCAGTCCAATTTTATTAATTAATTTTTTGTACGAGGTATTGTACCAATTTTATATCCATAAAATTTCAACAATCAATGGAAATATTCTAGATCGGAAGAAATGTTTAATTTTGCTGTTGGAATAGCTCCGAATGGAAAGAGTTAATGGCCAGGAAAGTTAATCAATGTCAGTCCAATTTTATTAATTAATTTTTTGTACGAGGTATTGTACCAATTTTATATCCATAAAATTTCAACAATCAATGGAAATATTCTAGATCGGAAGAAATGTTTAATTTTGCTGTTGGAATAGCTCCGAATGCAAAGAATTAATGGCCAGGAAAGTTAATCAATGTCAGTCCAATTTTATTAATTAATTTTTTGTACGAGGTATTGTACCAATTTTATATCCATAAAATTTCAACAATCAATGGAAATATTCTAGATCGGAAGAAATGTTTAATTTTGCTGTTGGAATAGCTCCGAATGCAAAGAGTTAATGGCCAGGAAAGTTAATCAATGTCAGACCAATTTTATTAATTAATTTTTTGTACGAGGTATTGTACCAATTTTATATTCATAAAATTTCAACAATCAATGGAAATATTCTAGATCGGAAGAAATGTTGAATTTTGCTGTTGAAATAGCTACGAATGCAAAGAGTTAATGGCCAGGAAAGTTAATCAATGTCAGTCCAATTTCATTAATTAATTTTTTGTATGAGGTATTGTTCCAATTTCATATCCATAAAATTTCAACAATCAATGGAAATATTCTAGATCGGAAGAAATGTTTAATTTTGCTGTTGAAATAGCTCCGAATACAAAGAGTTAATGGCCAGTAAAATTAATCAATGTCAGTCCAATTTTATTAATTAATTTTTTAATTTTATCGTGCGAATTTATTTGAACGATAACGTTTTCATTTAACTATTCCTGTACTCATGTTTATTTTTATGTTATCTGTTAATGAATATATTCATCTTCATATTGACTTCTAAACCACAGAAGGCAATTGCATTCTCTGTTACAAACTGACAGCATAACAATTCATTAATTTAGTTAGGTTAAATTCAAAGGCTTTTACATTGTATAAACCTATATTCCTATAAAATTTATCTATAAGTTCAATTCCTATTAAATAAAATCCTAAAAATATAATAGTTATTAAAAATCGAATAAAAATAATATATAAGTATTCAGATATAAAAATAAAAGCAAAAAAACTTCTAAAATATTCAGTATTAAATCCAGAAACTAATTCAGATTCCTCCTCAATTAAATCAGAAGGAGTTCGATTTAATTGAATTAATATGCTAACTATAAATATCAAATAAATTGGATAAAATATTAATAAAATTTTAATATTTTCTTGAAATTTTAACAATCGTAATTATGAAAATCTATCAATTAATCAAATAAAATTAAAAATAAACTTACTTCAAAATTGATTGTTGTTCACCTGTAGGCATATATTTAAATATTATCACTTCATTCTCTATCTGTTTTGAGGATTGTTCGCTATACAAATACAACCATTATTATCTTCATAAATTACGATGGGTTCTGATATATATTTATTTTAATACTAGTTGCTAAAGACTTCAGCCACAATGTAATTTTTAACTGCTTCAAATAAAGCCATGTATTCAGTCTCAGTCGATGAAACTAAGTTTCGAAATTTTAGCTTGAGCAACCAGTGAAGAATTGAATTTCTCAAGATTGCACAGAAACTTGAGAATTCAATACTGATAGTAATAGAACCGCGGCAAGTAAGGTTTACCAGCTCAATCTCGTAGTTTTTTCCGGACGCAAACTCGTCACAGTTTCGTTTCCGAATGACCTACACCGTTATACTGTTTTTCCCTATGAAAATGGCTCTTTTTATACTTCTCTCGGTGGAGTTCGTTACCCAATCAGCTTTTCTCGGACGCCACATGCAGTGTTTTATTGCTCACCGCACCTGAAAATCCCAACGCACAGCGCTGCCTTCTCTGTAAACCATGGTGAAATTTATTACACCCGTTCTATGTGCTTTACATATTAACTTGAGTACAAAGTAAAATTAAAGATTGCACGCTAGGAATTGCCGACCGCGTAATTACAGATAGTCTTTGGTAGTCGATTTGGACTGTGATATTGCCAACTGTTGCCAAAGTGTAACTTCAAGATACTTTAATAATTAGAACCAATATTTCGGCGAAATGTTAACTTAAAAAGTCGTAGACAATTTCTTAGCAAGACTGCCAACATATAAACAATCCAACTGTTTTGAGACTAGAAGATCTTCTAAAAAAATTACTTTCTGGTTTAAGAGGTACTTTTAAAAAAATTCTATAATAATATTTGTAACAATTGCAGAAAAGATTATAAGAGGAGATCCAGGTTTTGCTCTTCAAATTCACCCTTCTACAAATGAAATATTTGCAAGTAAGTTTTTTAAAAAACTAAATCAAATCTGATGTAAATTAACTTAAATTCGAAATTTTATTTATTGCAGAGATATATGTCAACTGCTTACTTGAAAGTAATTAATGCACTCTGGATTTCATGCATTTATAACAAAAATGAGCAAGTGCATTTTTTAAAACGGTGAAAATATTTAAAGACTTCAAGAGTATTAATATATTATTTTCACCACATTAAAATGATTATTGAAGAATATAAATTTATATTTCGTTCCTGCGTCGTGCAATTGATGCACAAACTTCTTATTTTGCATGAACATCCGGAGTCCATTAATTTTGTAATGTATGAAAACTGCGTAGATTCATTGCAGCCATTTTCTGATTAATAAATTTAAAAAAGGAAAGTACTTATGTATTTTTCGAAGTCTACATACATATTATCTACTAAATTAATTTTAAATATTCTTAACGAATGAAACTGATTTGCAAACAGTAGAATTTGATTCGAAAAAGGGTGAGATAGATTTGCAAAATGGATGAAACATTAAAAGTAATTGTTTACATAATTAATTGCAAATGTTCACATAATTATAAAAACATAAATTACATATTTTTAATGGTTTCATGAATCCAGTTTCTAATCCGTCTATACGTTTCTGAGAGTAAAGGGTCACCCATTTAAGTTTTCTGTGCTCTGTAGAGATTGACTTCTTTGTTATAAATGAGACATAATTTGTTGATTTAAATTGTACCACAAAAACGCGTGAAATGTTATCTCAGGCTCTTTTGCGCAACTATTTCTGCGGAGTACACGAAGGTAAATATGATTTCACATGAAAGTACACACAATTTCTTCGCAACATCTAAGATGACCAACGAACCCGGTCGGAAATATGCCAGCAATCACTATGAAACGTTGAGGCAGTTTCCTTGTTGTGTTACGCCTACGTTTCCAAGCATAGGCAAGCAAAAAATATTGCCCAAACAACTCTGTGTTCCAGAAAACCGTGCTGAAGAATTCATTTTCAATTTCCAACAGTGCCGCAACTTCTCGAAAAGCAGTACAAAGATTACCGACTCTATGGTTTAAGAATTTTCTCAGAAACTGGCAGCGTTCCTCGACTGCGCCATAACGTAAACGCGCGACATTAAAACCGGCTGCCGTTCTATCGTACTTGAAGGGGGTTTAATTTTTTATGCGTAGACTGCGGATCTTGATATACGGTTACATTTATCACGTAACATGTTATTTATTGCTGACTGTATCAGAAACACACTTGAAGAAACCAATGGCTTCGATCGTGAAACATTGAATTAGAACAAGTAAATTTTCTAATTATATTTCAAGTGTTAATTTCTAATGGAATACATAATCTGAATATTCATTCATGAATACATATTCTGTATATACTGTATAAATAGGACGTAGATTCGTTAAATTATTTGTTTTTAAATTTTCAAAATGTTTTTTAGCTGGCATGTAATCTGCTTATGCATTTACGACAAAAATATGTTGGTGTAATTTCAAACAGTGTTACATTATTTTCAACCTGTTAAACATATTAAAAAAGAAAACGAACCTCGATTTCACTGCAGTTTGTTGCTATTCAGGTAGAGAATTTTGTTTTGTATATTTTGTGTATATACTGTGCATATAATGTGCATATAATGTGCATATACTGTGCATATAATGTGCATATACTGTGCATATAATGTGCATATAATGTGCATATGATGTGCATATGATGTGCATATGATGTGCATATAATGTGCATATGATGTGCATATGATGTGCATATAACGTGCATATAACGTGCATATAACGTGCATATAATGTGCATATAATGTGCATATAATGTGCATATACTGTGCATATAATGTGCATATAATGTGCATATTTTTATGGAAACTGTGCATATAATGTGCATATAATGTGCATATTTTTATGGAAAATATGACACTTGAACTGTGATCTTGTATCAGATAACAATAATTTACCGCTATGTCAGCAACAATATACTTAAGATTATGAGAACAGCTGCGTCTGTCGTTAAGTTCACCCCGTTAAATTAACCCCTTACAGCCTATTATCGATTCTCGCTCGCTTTAACGGCCAGCTATACCGATATACAATATGAGGGTAAACTCATGTGTGATGCAACTGAAAATTGATGACGCAGTTGAGAGCACACCTTATGGGCATTAGCATCCATCAAGTCTTGGTGTCGCGAAGGAGCCATTCGAAACAATTCTCCTTGAAATTAAATAAGATTATCTATGAATCGCTTGGTAATATAATTGTTCTCGTCGCATGGTAACTGAATGAAGGTGCAGCCAGTTTTAAACAAACACGCATACTTTAATATTGCATAACTACAGTAAAGTCGAGTTATTTTGCAAACACGAAAGAAATCTCGTTTACTTTGATATATTTTTGTAAAAATTCATTGTCGAGTATAATCAAAAAGATTTGTCGGATTATATACGACTAGACAGCGGATCTTCATGCACAATGAAAACTTTCTAACTAAATTGCAACAAACTGGAGGAAAATAAAAATTTATTGTCTTTCTTAATACGTTCAATAGGTCGAAGTTAATATACAGTATTTTTAAGTTATTCTAATGTTTCTAATGTTTTAAATTAAACCTGCCCATTGTCGTCATAAATGCATAAAATCGTCGGTGATCACATTTCTATCATTAAGTGTTGCGATAACCTACACTTTTTTAATTAGTCCTTCTTTTCTAACATGCTGAACCAAGTTATAAAATAATCAATGAAAGACTATTGTTAAACAGTGTAATATACTTCACATCATTTAACAAATTTAAGTTGACTCTATGTAAACCCATAAACGTCAATAAACGCATGGCGGAATATAATCACATAGCCTTCAGGATAATTGCTGCGGGAGCTAGTTCAAACAATTATTATGGTTCAGTGGTAGTGATATTGAACAGTACACAAAATGCTAGCAGGTGTAAGAAGACAACACATTGATAGCAATATTGTTCGATGATTTGTATCATCAACGTTCAAGTTCATGCAATTCATTGTGTAAAATATAATTTCAACTAGAATTTTATAGAATTTCTGTTAAAAATATAATTAATGATGTTGGAAAATCATGACGAACGTGTAAAAAGATTGAATTTTTTAACTAATTTCATAATATTGTTTAGATCTTCTTATTAAAAGATGTTGTCAATAAACTGTTCCATGTAGTATGGCACAGTAGGTTCAAGTTCAAGAATTTGATAATTCTTTTATAATTCATCATGCATACGATAGTGTGATAGATATTATCTAAAATTATAGATTCAATTTTTAAGGGTCGTCGTTTTCAAATTTCCAGGCAGTGAAAGTAATTTACATATTTGTGCACAAGTGGCTCCATACGTTTCAGCTATCTATTGTCAGTACCCCAATCTGGATTTATGATAGGGTTGCCCGCACCTTCTTCGATCACCAGTCACGGTGACCTAATCTGCCACCATCTTGTCACCCTCTCCTAATCGCCTGAAGTAGTTAATTTAGTTTCGAATCAGCCAGTCACAGAATCTTTATCTCCCGATCGGGAAAGAAATACGAACTAATCATCAAGAAGATTTAATTCTTCGAAGAATGCAGAACCTAGCACTCTGTACTCAACTCTGTTTTGAAATTTAATCTTTAAATTTACATTGTTAATTTACAAAAACAGTAACGTAAAAATTGATATAAATAATAGTTTTACATAATTGGTTTAACACTAAACCTTGGAACTTTTCATTTGACAATTATTGAAATTGTAAAGGTGTTTTCATGGGAATTGATTGAATATATTTTTTTATATTATAGTAATATAAAAATCGCACAAAATATAATTAAATTTCATTTTGTTATTTTTTTAATATTATATTCATCAGTCACTTTTGACGATCTGTTGGTTTAGTGTTAAATGATTCCATAGTACATAATTTCCTCCTATGCATATGAAGTTTATTGATATCAGTGAAAACACTTAAATATTTAGAAATTCATAAAATTATTTGAAATAATAGTTTTAAATAATTGCATAAAGTAGAAACATAATTTGACATATACGTCAATCATTTCGATGAAAAATTCAGAATGTAATACCTAATCGACGTTCGTTTCTATTTTTAATAATTTTGATCAGTTAATCATAATGCCACAGTATTTTCAAATCTTTTAAATATGTTTTTACTTTTATCTTCTATAAAAACTCTAATCGTTTAAAACAGATTTAAAAGGAACTGGTTCTCGTTTGCAGAGAATTCTAATATTAATGGAAGGTGCTGTAACACGAGAGAAAGTTACAGTGAGCCTACAGACAAGCTATTAGTGCGACTTTTAATGCTTTAAGCGTTGTAGATTACGATGGAGATTGATAATATAACGAGTTTCATTATTACTAGACTGCAGATTTTTATGCAAAATAAAATTAGCTTGCCTCTGTTGCAAGAAACAGGAGTCATTTTGAAATTGCCTTCTCTGTTTAATTATTTTGAAAGGTCAAAATATACATCTACGCTCTTTAAGGTTTTCAATGTTTGCACTGTTTAAAACTGTAGCAACTCAATTTTGTTTTAAGTTCACAAATTCTGCAGTCAGCATTCCATTTGCTCTCATCGTTGAATTTACATTACATAGCATCCAACAAGATTCATAAAAAGTAGATTCAATTCATTGTAACAACCAACCAGGAAGGCGGTCTAAAAACATTCTCATTGCGTTGTTTTAGTTTGTTATTGCGTTTTCAGAAGTGTGAACCTTAAACAACCGCACCTTAATTCACCGCAATGATAAACAATTTTCTTTACACTACGCAAGTGAGTATGAAAGTATTTTAGTTTATTTTTTTTTGGCTTAAATGCAATGATTAATGTTTTTTAAATTTCCATTACGAACACAATATATTTTTTGGTATTCTCTTGATAATGATCTAAATTGAGATCGAAACGTCGAGACTTATTGTGCCTATTTTGCAAATTGTGTAAATAGTAACATTTGATCGAACCAATGCGCCGAAAACGTTTTAATTTTGCTTGAGGACCTTAAAGTTTTTAAAATTGTGAATAACGACTAAAATGGCTTCGAATCACGTAAAACCACAATTTTCTTGAACTTGTGCAAGTTCAACGAATTCTTTCAAAGTCAAAAAGCGTTCGTACCACAATCTCTATAATTATTCCATATTCTGCAAAGTTTCAGCTTTAATTTAAGATAGCTTTCCTCGCTGTACCACATTTCTCTCGGAAGTTCTTTAATTTTGACACAGATTTCGACGGTTTCGCCCACAGTGCGGCGCGGCGCAGCGACCGAGTCCCCTTGCGGTTGCTAGTGATGGGTACGAACGGAAAGTCGGCGTGTGTACGGAAAAGCTGATACATGCAAAAATGATATGATATGATTAACGTTGGAAGTCTAAACAATTATATTTTAGTAAATAGCGTACATCGAAGAAGAAAAATACGTGTAAAGCTAGTTCGTTGCTGTCAAGTAACAAAAAGAAGAAACTTCTCGCAAAAATGTTGTATGCTCACGGTGTTAGAAGTTCTGCTCGATGCTCCGGGCTCAAACTCAACTTTCTTTTCTTTTTTTAACACGCGTACCCCGACGGATCTTAAAACTCGATTTTCTCGAAAACGAGGCGCAAATGAGAAAATGTTATTACTTTTTGTCGATGTATATTCACATGTACAATCACCCAACGCCCGCTTGTACAGGGTGTGAAGAAATGTTTGATCCTGGCTGCCATAAGCGTATTCTACATCTTCGGATCAGTGAAGATCTTTGAAAAAAAGTTGCCGCAAAATTGTCCTTGACCTTGAAGTTCAAGGGCAAATTTTTGCGTTATTGCGTTGTATTACGCATCATGGAGACAAAATGGATTCCTTGATACTTTTTGTCCTCATAGAATACAATGCAATAACACAAAAATTTGCTCTCAAAATTCGAGGTCAAAGACAATTTTGATCTGAAGATGTAGAATACGCCTATGGCAGCCAGGACCAAACATTTCTTCACACCCTGTACATGTTATGCGGTCGCACCCTATTTCCAATAAACCTCGTTTGAACCATACAAAGCAGCTGTACTTCAGAAATTTCACATGTTGCGTACCTTGGAGTTAATTAGAAGTACGATCTGTTACACGGTTGACTTACGCGGATGGGTCGCGTATAAGTAACAGAGGCAACGCTTGACTTGCGTCAAAATTACTACAATCAAGTTCCAATTAAGTTGTATCGAACTGTGTTGTTCGTGTAGGTTTCGATCGTTTGATGGTTGCCTCAGTTCTCTTAGGTATTGAGGATATTCAATTTCGATTAGTGCTTGGATGCCAGTAGCACTGCGTGTGGAGTGATATTAAAGATGGGGAGAGAATTCTTCGGTAGAAAGTTTGCTCGTAATATTCTGGTATTCCAGGACAACGACTTCTCAGTAATAAATTATGTCTTGGTTCGGGTTGCGCGTGATGTGTGGCTGTCCAAGAACTCCAGTTTATGACTCCTTGCATTAGCGGCTCAAAAGTATGATGATAGTGACCCCAGAGTACTCTCGTTGGGTCACAATAACTCGTTAGATAACGAGACGGTTGATGAATTTAATTCTATTATTCTTGAGCAACTCGGGAAACCAATTCACTCAATTTTTATCATTTTAATTTGTTAAAAATTAGTATGACTCTTTGGGTTTAGGTGGGTAAAAAGTGTCCTACTTTTGCTTAATTTTTTATACCTGATGGGATATATGTTAAACCACCTTGTAAAGTTGAAATTATATTGATATTAAAAGAAATTCTGTGCAACTTGGGTTTTTATTTTCTTCAAAATCGTGTGCCTGGAAGAGTTAAACAGTAAAATATTCCTGCGTCATTTCGATGTACATATATTAACACATTCACTGCCACGTGAGTCGTATATGACTGACACCATATTTTTTATCGAACTTGACAATTTTTATTTATATTTACGAGGCATGAAAAGGTGATAAAAATCATTGTCACGATAAATTTTGTCTTTTCTAGTCTCTATAGTTGTTTGTGACATTTCAAACAATAATTCCTGAAGAGGGACATCATAAGAGGAAAATTATACTGATGATATTTTAATTTCCAAAAGATATTCCATGTCAAAGTTTCAATTCCCATTAGTCAAATAAGAATTATTTTCTTAAATGTATTTTCTTAAATACATGTTATTTATTGCTGACTGTATCTGAAACACACTTGAAGAAACCAATGGGTTCGATCGTGAAACATTGAATTAGATCAAGTAAATTTTCTAATTATACTTCAAGTGTTAATTGATTTCTAATGGAATACATAATCTGAATATTCATTCATCATTATATTCTGTATATACTGTATAAATAGGACGTAGATTCGTTAAATTATTTGTTTTTAAATTTTCAAAATCGCAACGCCTCCCTTTTTAATATTTTAATTTCCAAAAGATATTCCATGACAAAGTTTCAATTCCCATTAGTCAAATAAGAATTATTTTCTTAAATGAGAGACTAGGATAAGAATTCACCCATTTTTATCTTACGCGTGAAATCAACACTTTGTTTCATTTATAGCGTCACATTTTAAAGAAATACATCCATAAAAGGTTGAATAATTTTACAGTATGTGACAATGGATAAATTTTCACCACGAGAAACGTATGAGGGCTAACATAAGCATGTTTTTAAAAGTTTTTTATACATTTTTGTAACTGATCACGGCAACACTGATCAAAGGGCCAATCAAAATGCCAACAATAATTGCCACCGAGGTAGGTCAACGTCGACAACAACACGTTACAATGATTTTAAGAATGGCGAGCACGTGATCAATTACTCCGTCGGTCGGTGGTACAGTTTTATTAGTTTCGAGCGTGTTCGGGTCGACACGCGAAAATAATCTAAAGCTTCATGTGCCGGCGACAGTCGAGCGTAAGAAGCCTCGGAAGATGACATATGCAGTGTAAATGCAGCTGCGCGACACAAGCGTCATGCGGTATACTAGAACCGCAACATGACTGCGAACTTGGCACCAAAAGGAAACCGAGATTATGTACATCGATGCAGCTACATTAAAACGGAGCATAAACCGTGAGCCGACCCCGCACAGTCGCCGATGTTACGTATGTTTCGGTTACTCCCGTTACTTTACCTGCACGCCACAAATCCTGAGCACTTTCTCGCGATTACCGGCCTGATTAATGCCTCTGGAAGTGCACTTTGTGCCTCAGCGTTTAGCCCTTGCGCTACAGAACTTTTTAAAGTGTTCGCGATACAAACTGTTTGTGCAGCAGTTGCACTCCACCGTGCGTTCCGATCCGAACGCGTAAATATCGATGGCTTCATCTCCAGGTAAAATAACATTGACAAAATAGAACTGATACGGGAACGCATTGTCGATTTATCGAGCGCCATCTTGTTTCGCAATTGTGATTCCTGCGAAATGAATCGTACGGAATAATACATTTTTCACGGCTACTATTCTCCAATAGTCTTTAACAGTGATACTAACGACCACTGGAAACGATTAAAACGTTTTATACGATTGAACTGACGAGCTCTACAGGGTGTCCCAAAACTACTGTAGGAGCGGAAAATGGGAGGTTCCTTGGGTCGTTTGAAGCGACATTTTCCTTTACAAAAATGGCGTCCGCGGTTTTGATTAGGAGTATAGTTACGTGTTTCTCGATCGTAAATTTTAATATAAATCAATTATATGTTCTCGGCGCACAGTTTCGATCAAAAATAAAGCAAAAACATTGATTTGATTAGGAGTTATGAACGAAAAACACGGACCAATCAGAGCGCGACCTAGACGCGAGTCAGCACAGTCTACCCGACGCGCCACCTGTGTTTTTCGTTAATAACTCCTAAACAAAGCCGCGGACGCCATTTTTGTAAAGGAAAATGTCGCTTCAAATGACCCAAGGAACCTCCCATTTTGTGCTCCTACAGTAGTTTTGGGACACCCTGTATTTATGTAGAGTTCGTGCAATTTTTATTGCAATATGTATTTGGATTAAGAAATTCGTCGAATCAATTTCCATGAAAGCAACATCGCCATTTCAATAATTACGAAATTGAAATTGTAAGGCCGGTAATTTGATCGGTTTAATGTTAAAATTACAGTTCAACAGCTGAGAAATTCTACAGATCTTTAGGAATTATGTAATGCAATAATTCGATCTGAGAAATTGTTATGGAAAAGAAAATTGTTCAGCTTTCTTTTACATATTGTTCGGGTATTATCAAACTGCGAATGTTTATGCAACATACAAATTTTGTGCGTTGATTATAAACGATAAAAACCAAGTAGAAAGTTCGTTGTTACTTCAATAATTTTAATGCATTGAAAATAATATATACGATGTATTTAATAATTTTAGTACATTGAAAATAAAATATGTAATACATTCTGAAATGCTTCTAATTGCATAAAATGGAACAGTCTAGTCATTATAAAATTTATTAATAGGGTTTCGGTAGATAAAGAGTTAATTGTTATCATTCTAACAAATGAACGACAGAAACGAATTACAATGATGACACTAAAGGAAATATAAATTATGTAAAAAATGAATGCAGCAAGGATTTAATATCCAACAAAAACGCACAAAACATAAAAGAATAGTAGATAAAAATTAATTAAAAAATTGATGAACACGTTATTAAAGCCACAAAGAATATAACACTAAATTCTCAATAATAAGGAAATCAAAATTATGTAATAATAAAATAATGTTTATAATTTCTATTGAATATCATTTTTGAAACTGGACAGAAATTTCTACTAATCTCCATATATTTATTTATAGTTTATTTCAATTTGATCTCACTGACTTGTGGCCAAAGACTATTTAATTTATCGTTTGAACATACAATTAATCGTACAATTCATTAGTTTATCGTTTCTACATACAATTGATCAATTTATTTATTTGATTTATCGTTTGAACATACAATTAATCAATTTATTTATTTAATTTATCGTTTGTGCATACAAGATTAACTATGAATGTTCATACAAATTGGAAATAAATATGTTCCTGAGATGACAATACCGCTGGTAATATTTGCTAGAAATGCTAAACAATATTTTATTCTAATGCATACAGAGTCATAAAAAACATAGTGTCCATTTTCAAATTCATGAAGGACAATGTAGTTAATTGAATTTTCTAGAATGCTTTCCATCGTGCCATCCCCGACAGAAATTACCATATCGCGAGACCTCACGCAATGCGAGGACTTCAAAAGATTTATGGCTTTGTTTTACCTTGAGCTACGACCCAGTTTTAGCGAAGACACCCATAGCTTTCTATTGGATTTCATATGCACTCCACCCGATTGCATTTGCTTCCAAAAGGCGTTTTAGAAAGAGAACACGGTTCGAGAGAATCTTTGCCACGAACAGGCAATCAGAATGACGTGTTCAGATTTTCGATTCACCGTTGACAATAAAATGATTAGAGCCACGGTGTTAAAAGTATATGTACAGTTGAATATTGGTTGATCTAATTATTTTTACTATAGGGTCATCCACATTTATTTAATTCAATCATCATTTATTTTTACTTGATTTTATTTAAGTGATTAGAAAAAATCTGATTAGAAAAAATAAATTGATAAGAATATAGTAATAATATGATAACAATAAATGATAAATAACAAAGGATAGATAGATGATACTTTGAATTATAAATGTTTTTCATACAAGCCTTTACTTATCAAAAGATAATTTATTTTTATTTATTATTATTTATTTAAGTTAAAAATATAGCTTTCACATTATTGGTCAACATCGGTTTACTAACGAAAAGAAAATGTATTTGCAAGTTTTTTATTTTATTAAGCTGGCAACATCTTGGAAAACTGAGAGTGAATAAGAAATAAATATCTTTCGTGTTTCGTTCACAATGAATTCTGAGAATTTCCACATTCTTTACATCCGATACTGTCCAGTCGACTGTGAAATTATCCTCAACTTCTTTGTATAAAATATGTTTCTTGCAAACATCTCCGTACATTTTTGCATAAACGTCGATTTTGCACATACTTCGCGTTTAGAATTGTACGTACGATCTGGGAGACTGGGAATAATTCAATAATAATATCTGGAAATTTCATTGAAATAGTGAAAATGTAATACAGCAAAGTCTTGATCTAAGAAAAACCTTAATTTTCTGATGAAGAATATTCATCATATATTAAAAGTAATTTGAAATGGTTCCTTAAATCTCAAGACGTTTTTAATACCATTTTAAGAAGCATTATTTTCGGAAGAACATAGTAATAGTCCGAATAAAATTTGTGGTTATTTTAGGTATAATAACTTTTCCTTCGCATACTAGTTGTTTCGATTTTTTATACAAAATGCTTGATGGAGACAGCATACAGACACAAAACACAGTAAACAAATAACGAACAACAGTTGAAATATTTTGTTACGTGTTTCTTCTGATACATATCTGTTTTCATCAACGAATATATACATATACATATAAATCCAACATTGTTTATACGAAGCATTGTTTCCGAGAACATCAGGTTTATAAATTTGTTGAATGCTGGTGAGAACGAACAGGGTTTGGTTATACTGGTATTTAAATAATGATCCTCTGCATCTGTGTTAATATTTACAAATAATATGTAGAATTCTGATATAAACCGAGGTTGAAAAAATACTAAAATTAGTAGAAATACTAATTAATAGGAAGCAAATGAATTCAAAAAAGCATACGAATTCAGAGATTGATTTCAATGATTTTTTCAGGTCCCAAAATAACATTGTATGCGCAAAATAATTCATATTTAAAATTTTGTTTGTGCACAAAACTTTTCCTTTCTCAGATGTGCCATGTTCTATTTAGGTTTAGTTTTAGCTTCGAATATGATTATATTATTTCTGACTTATAAAATTATTAACAAAAAGTCTATGCAACTCTTGTTTCTTGCAATTGCAGCATACAATTTTTAATTCGCATAGATATACGAAGTCTACTAGATGCGAATAAAGAAAATATTGTATGTGAATGTTGTAAGAGCATATGAATCAATTTTGTTTGTAAGATTTTATTAGAAGAAGAAATTTACATCTCTTCAGTAGCCATTTAATTATAACATATTACCTATTACTCTAAAATTGTGAATAAATAAACCGTTGAATATTAATGTTATTCTAGCAAATTTTATTTTTTTCTATTACTTCAAATTTTATTAGTTTATAGCTGCTGAATAGTAATGACTTATTATTACACTACCTCTTATTCTAAAATTGAGAATGGGGAAAATGTTGAATACGGATGTTCTTCAAGCAAATAAATTCAATTTTGTTTGTAAGATTGTAAAATTTCATTAGAAGGAGAAATGTGCATCTCTTCAGTGATGACTTTTTATATTATAAATTTTTTATATATATATTTTAATATATTTTATTATATATATATTTTTATATATTTTTTATTTTATATATTTTCATATTACCCTAAAATTGTGAACAAAGTAAAATAATGCGTATATCACTGAAGTAAATTTGAACTTCTTTGCATTATTTTGTATTCTATTAGAGATTTATATCTAATTGATAAAGACCTCCTGTGACATTAATCCTGACTTCAAATCTTCGAATCAAGAAAATGTTGAATGCGAATGTCATGAAAGCAGCGTGGTGTATCCTTATTTTTTGGGACGCGCGTTTTCGCGACCTTTAAATGATTCGCAAACCGCGGAGTATTCATATTCGATACGCGTTTACGTGAAATGTCAAAGATGATACAGATCTGAAGTTGAACGCGGCTGAATTATTGCGCGATTTACAAGAGGAAGAAACGTCTCTGCATATGTCGTTCGAGTGCGTCGCACTCCTTTCTGGAATACTTGGAGTAAGCTGAGCGACGCAGTATGTTTCTTCTAAATTCCAGCCAGTTGACCGAGTTTTACCGAGTTATCGTATTCGTCGCTAGCACGTGACGTTTTTCGTTCGTTGAAAAGAGGTTTTAGTGCCACCCGAAGCAAGGATTCCGAAATTACGGGGGTGGGCAGGCTGAAATTTAATGAGATTCTTTGTGTTGGGACTGCCACAGGAAAATACACGGGTGTGTACGCATTTAATGGTGAAAAGTGCTAACAGTAGTAGATTAAATAGACATTTCATGGCAACGTGGACACCAAAGTGGTTAAAATATACCCCGAATCAAAGAAACTCGAAACAACCTCACTTTCCTTCATTATGAAAAATAAAATATAATTTTATTCTAAACTAGAATTCTATATTCCTCCCATGGTATATGAACAAACTGAAATTTGGGATTTTTTAACTCTCTCTCTATTTTTACCAACTAAATCTATCGCTTCGTATAAAATTGATACTATGCTAAAGATCGATGAAAAAACCCAAGGTGTAAATGCGAATCAATTTGAAGAAAAGATCATAAAAAAATAACTTAACAATAAGGTGAACAGTTATTTTTCTATGATTTTTTATTTAAATTGATGAGTTAACATTTACATTTTAGGTTTTTTGGTTATGCGTTTCTTTGAGATTAATGTCAATCTATTTTCAAAAAATAATTTGCTTGTCTTCTATTTACACGAAAATCGAGGAAAGAATGTTCCTCGTGTGAAACTGTTTTCAAAACTCCGCCTCGTAAAAATCGACATAAACTCACCATTCTTCGAAATTAAAGAAAGTATAATTCAGTGAAATATAATTTTACATATGAATAAAAAAGTTTCGAAATGTAACCCTATTATAAGTTTCTAGCACGGAAGTCTCGAAGTTTCTTCGACCATAAAAATGTCCTCCTGAATACCAAATTTGCCGACATCTGGAAACTATTCGTTCGAGAATCCCGATTTACGGATCCTCAAATAGTACGCGGAGTTTTGAAGAAGGAAAGAAAGAAAGAGTCGAAAATAATACTTTTGCATCAACAAAGAACATTGCTAAAAGAGGAAACATATGTCCCCACAGAGTACGAATAACCAAGCAAAGTGTATACATAATACACAACATCAAGGCAAAAGAGTAAACTTGTGTATAAAATATGGAAGACAAAAATGCTGGAAAGAATTGTCATATGATTGTTATTTTTCTGAGATATATAAAATAGAAAAATATTTTTCACCTTTTTTTCCATACGAAATGAAATCTACTAACTAAGTAGTAATGGGCACACAATAATCTGTCGTGCAAAGTTTTCGAACAATTATTCGAAATCAGAAATTCTTGAAAGTCCTGAAAGTCTTGAAGTATTGCAAATTTTTAAAGTCTTGATAGTCTTAAGCAATGTAAAACTTCTTATAATATTGGTGCTTTCATTCTGTTTGTCTGTCGAAGATTTTCAAATCAATGAAGACTTTCAAGAATTTCTGATTTTGAACAAATATCGAATTGAATTCAAAACTCTATGGTGATCGATTTGTTCGAAAACTTGCAATCGATTACAGTAAAATTGTTTTATTTGATTTACGTGACGTCTTTTTAACTATTAATAATTGCAAAGCCATCTAGCTGAAAGGAATATTTAATTTGCATAAATTGATATACTTCCAGCATATAAAAAAAAGTCAAGAATAAATTCACCTAATATCACTCAGCACTTAACGCTGAACTCTACCATTTTATTAAATAATCGAGGTATAATGAACAAGATTTACATTCGAGAAAACAGTGAGCACAACTTAATTGCCAAAAATTATACCAAAAAATTCAATGAAACTGGCACAATATAATGAAAAGAAACAATGAAACAAGCACAGGTCTTGAAAGCTATTAGAAACTACACCATTGTACCGGATTGTGTAGTTGCGCAAACTCCATGAATAATTTACTTACAGCGCAATGAGAAAGATTCGGTTCAATTCTCAAGTTGCCAATAATGGAATAATAAAGTTTGCGTAAATATTCCAGAATATTCGGTCAATTAGGTGGTTAGGTACAATTATCATTAACTTTTATCAGTAATAACTTGCATTTAACTTCTTTTTTCATAATTAGTAAAATTATAAAGATTTTTCTGTATGAGCTCCATTATACAATCTTGCTATTATTACAATCAAAATATTTTCTAAACCAATGATTTTGACCATAAGTGGTTTAGTACTTTCATGTAGGGAATAACGAGTAGCATTGAGTAGTGCATTAAAAAGTATACGATTCCGCTTGCGAAAACGAAGTTGGCCTTCATACTTCACAATTCAGGTTATTATAATCAAAATAT
Organism: Lasioglossum villosulum; assembly: GCA_963971365.1. NCBI lineage: Eukaryota > Metazoa > Arthropoda > Insecta > Hymenoptera > Halictidae > Lasioglossum > Lasioglossum villosulum. The sequence continues at coordinate 43,431,709 of OZ020495.1, read as the reverse complement.
CTTCTAAACCAATGATTTTGGCCATAAGTGCATAAAAGTATACAATTCCACTTGCAAAAACGAATTTGACCTTCATACTTCAAAATTCAGGTCATTATAATCAAAATATCTTCTAAACCAATGATTTTGGTCATAAGTGCATTAAAAAGTATACGATTCCACTTGCAAAAACGAATTTGACCTTCATACTTCACAATTCAGGTTATTATAATCAAAATATCTTCTAAACCAATGATTTTGGTCATAAGTGCATTAAAAAGTATACGATTCCACTTGCAAAAACGAATTTGGCCTTCATACTTCACAATTCAGGTTATTATAATCAAAATATCTTCTAAACCAATGATTTTGGTCATAAGTGCATTAAAAAGTATACGATTCCACTTGCAAAAACGAATTTGGCCCTTATTCAGGTTATTATAATCAAAATATCTTCTAAACCAATGATTTTAACCATAAGTGATTCAGTACTTTCATGTAGGGAATAACGAGTAGCATTGAGTAATCCTTCAAAAAATATACGATTCCACTTACCAAACCAAATTTGGTCTTGATACGACCTCTACTCGTGTACATAAAAAAAGACATATTCACGGAAAGTGTGCCCCCTGCAAAGTGGACACTCTATATTAAAAAAATATTCCATATATCCTGTACCAGCACTCGTAGCACGTGTTGTTCATATAAATAACTGAACAATCGAAAACACTATCGGTAGTGTCCAAATTTCAAAACGAAGTGGAAAGCTGAAACGAAGCACCGGTAAAAAAATTGGTATTAGGGGCATACATAAGTTGTTACCGATAAATGAAATTCAAATCGATTCGGCCAACGACGCGGAAAAACCTGGGGGCCTTGTTGCCAATATATTCGCAACGGGAGCAACTCGTCGCCATTTCGTAGCCGCGGATGGCTACTTTTTCTCTCGGAATGTTGGCGGTCGTTTTCACTGAAAAATGAGTGCTTCTTGCGCCGCAGGATCGTTTGTCGAATTACACACCGTAAATTAGGGCGGGCTACTGCAGAATTCTCAGAGAGAAAGAGAGTAAAAAAAATAAATAAATGCATCCACCAAAATCGTGGAGGTGTTCACGAAGGAAACCCATTGCCCCGGGGAAAAGGAAATGCATGTTATCCGAATTTTCTGCTCGGCTATTTCTGCAACTGTCTCGGCTTGCTCAACGGTTAGGAGAACATTTTTGCACATCCTATTGAAAACTCTAGCTTTACGATACTGTTCATTGAACGATCCTCAGAGTTTCATCCGTGCTTTCATTAATTACTAGCTTCTTCATTTAGTATCTGAAATCTCGAGAAACATTCGTTCCTGCTATTCCAGGATGAAAGTAATGAATCCTCATTATAATAAATCTTCAATCATGATTGTTAGAATGTATAAACTCGCAAACAAGCAAGCACATATGGTCGAGCAATATTTGTATATCTGATGATACAGTCGTTTTATATTTTTGATTATTACATTATTTTTCAACGTAACCGTTGTAAACAGAATCATCGTTTCTTTAGTTTTCCTGCTTTCACGGTATATTTGATTCGAAGATGTGTTCCCTTTTTATTTGTATACCGGAAGCCCAGCAAGTGCATATTCTTGTTCTACTTTTCTTTCCACGTTTAATATATGATTTCCTTATTACAAAATACACTTTGCAATTACACAGTTTCATAATTAATGAAATCTGAATAATAATAAAGTCCCTTTTTTATTTGTATACCAGAAGACTAGTAAGTACACATTTTAATTCTATTTTCCTGACTACGTTTAACATGATATCCTGAATGTAAAGTTTCTTTTTTTGTTTGTATACCAGAAGACTAGAAAGTGCACATTTTTATTTCTACATTTAATAGAATTTCCTTAATTACAAAATACATTTTGCAATTATACATGCCGTCGAATGCAACAACTCATAATTAATGAAATAGTAATAATAATAATGTATTTTGTAATTAAGGAATATATACATATACATATATATATATAATAATTAAGCATTCGTGACTCTTATATCACGCATACGAACTCTTATTCAAGATACGATGAATAACATTGTATCAGTGAAATATAGTATCGACGTGAGTCAGAAATGATCTCGACATAGGCCTTGAATTTGTATTTATTAACCGAGGGTTGATAAGCGGCAGATTGAAATATTTATGACAAAAAATTAATTATTCCTCGTGTTTCACGCTAAGCCTATTTGAATCCTTCCCGGTTGTTATTCGCCTTTAAACAAAACTTTCATTTGTAGGCATAGTATTCGCCTCTTGTAATTGCATCCCCGTGATTACCAGATTATGGGGTTAACTAATAGTAGGCAGGCTTGCTTTACTGTTGCCGGTGCGGCGAGAGAAAGAAACAGTAATGAGCAGCCGGAAACAAGCAAGATAGAAACGTGCTGGCAGCTAATGAAAAACGAAATGTCTGCAGTCCCCTATTCTACCGAAAGACAATTACTCCTGCAGACGCTGGCACGGTGAAGTTTCAATACTTGAGGGGCTTATAAATCCTCGCAGGAGGTACAGTACTCCAGAAACACTAAATGTCGAATTCTAAAGAAATCGTCGATATTTAAACTGTGATAATTTCGTTAGAAACAATTGTACCACAATGAACCTAGTCTTATTTTAATACTAATCTACCACGAGATGTCGAATCACGCTTTTTAGATTTTTTGTTTGACAGTTATTGAAATTGTAAAGGTGTTTTCATGGGAATGCATTGAATACATTGACTCCAGTATATATATATATATATATATATATATATATATATATATATATATATATATATATATATATATATATAACAGTAAAAGAATTGCACAAAATATAAATGAATATAATCTTCTTATTATTATAATATACTATATACATCAGTCACTTTTGATGGTCGATAGGTTTAGTATTAAATCTTGAAGCTGTTACAGTAAATATTTTCTTAGTTAGACTTATTTAGGAGAATGAACCTTGTTAGATTTAATGATTGATGTCTTCCCTTTACAACGACACAAAAAATTTGGTGTATATTTTTTCGTTGCTTTATTCAGGCTTAAGTGAACTTATTTGTTCGATAAAACAGTCGAAAAAATTGTACTTTAATTTTTAAAGGGACATTGGGTTGTGAAGAAAAAACTTCAATCTTTAAATCTAAGTTACGTTTTACAGAAATTTGAGTGTAAAGCATTTTTGGAAAAGAGTATTCACGTCATGTAAAGTCTTAAAGGAAAATTAATAATGGAGTGTGAAAGTAGAATCTTCAAGCTTTAAAATAAGTCCAGTTTTATATTGCCGTGCGATTGTGATTTATGAAATTATAACAGGTTGGATATCGTAAATTTCTCGAGAATCAAACATTTTACGTTGAAATTGTTCAAATACTTTGCAGTTCCACTTAATACTAAATTCAAATTTCTCGATATCGAATCCGCTATCGTTTTTATTTAACTCAGAATTACTTTATCGGATATCATATTTTATTTAATTTCCCATTTCCATTGAAATTTTGTTCAGTACAATGTAGCTTTTAAATATCTATTGAATATTAAATTTAAAATGATTTTAGTTTATATAATGATTTAAACGTAAAAATAGGAAATCTTTAATGGGTTTTATATATTGAAATCTCTTTGAGATGTATTAAAAAGAATTTTATTCAATATTCCATTTTTATTCTTATTTTACTTCATTTTCCATTTACATTAAAATTTAAGTAGGTAATATATAATGTATACAATGCAATTGTAAATTCCTATTTTGTATAAAAGTTGAAAGTTCATCAATGTGAACACAGCACTTGTCAAATAAACGTATTCAATTTAATTTAAATGTTACTACGTATGGTATTAAAGGGGATGCTTGTCGAGCATTTTTACAAATACAAAAATAATCTTTTTAAAACAAAAATAATTTCAGTATCGTAATTTGATCGATTCTCGTTCCGATACTTTATACGTTTATTGCAATAATAAATGAAAGAAAGAACGTCCACGAAATCGACGAATAAAAGTAAATGGGTATCGAAATTTCGCAAATAGAATAACGTAACAATTCGATTCGAAACCTTTTACTGAAATCCTAAACAGTGAAATTAAGGTTTGCGTTTAAATGAGTCCAGGGTCTGCGGCTAAAATCGTCCGCAGGATAAGCGTTTATTCCTTCTTTCGCTTAGTATAAACCCGTACAATCTTACCATGAAAACTTGGTAAATATCAAACTCGTTTTTGTGCGACACATGTTATAAATGGAAAACTAGTCGGAAAAGATTTCCGTAAAAATTTATTATACGCAGCTCTGAAAGTAAATACAAATTTTTTTATTACAATATCTCAATTTTGAAGGTACCTTTCAAATTATAACTAAATAATCTTTGAACACACACAGCCATCCAATTGAAAAATTCAGTATGCCAGGGGAATAAACATATTTAAATTCTACTAAATTTATTTATATTTCGTCTGGATAGTAATAATTATTCTAAATATTTTACAGATAATTTTTTATTCTGAACATGAACACGTTTATTGTAAACATTTTGGTAATAAGACGTTTTTGAATACCTAAATTAGGAATACTTAAATTAGAAATACTTAAATCAGGAGTACTTAAATCAGGAATACTTAAATCAGGAATATTTAAATTAGAAACATTTAAATTCGAAACGCATAAGTTAGGAATACTTAAATTAGGAATACTTAAATTAGAAATACTTAAATCAAAAGTATTTAAATCAGGAGTATTTAAATCAGGAGTATTTAAATTAGAAACATTTAAATTCAAAACACTTTCATAAATTAGAAACACATAAATTAGGAATACATAAATTAGGAATACATAAATTAGGAATACATAAATTAGGAATACTTAAATTAGGAATACTGAACTTAGAAATACTGAACTTAGAAATACTGAACTTAAAAATACTGAACTTAGAAATACTGAACTTAGAAATACTGAACTTAGAAATACTGAACTTAGAAATACTGAACTTAGAAATACTGAACTTAGAAATACTGAACTTAGAAATACCTAACTTAGGAATACCTAACTTAGGAATACCTAACTTAGGAATACCTAACTTAGGAATACCTAAATTAGGAATACCTAAATTAGGAATACCTAAATTAAGAAAACTCATTCTCAATTTGTAATCCTTATCATCCAACTTGAATTCCACAATCGTATCTCTCCTTCCTCACAAGCCATTTTCTTAATGTGTTCCGAGAAAGCTAGAAGCTTCAAAAAGATTGCAAGAAGAAACTATTTTTAGAGCTACTGATGACAAACTCTGACGCCATTTTTCCGGTCGTTTCTAAATGTCCGGAGCAAGTGACACCTATTTCATTTCTTCAAGGAATCGAGTCTCGGAAGTTCCAATCAGTATTGTTTCAAAACTAATTTGAAATTTGGCGAACTTTCTTTCTTAAACCATTTACTTTACTGCGACGTGATCACATTTTACTTGTTTCGTAAAATAATCGACGATTGCCATACAGTCGGTTAACCGAGTAAACTCTAGTACAAATGTTGTTCCTCTTATTTTAACTTCGTAAGCTCACCTGTATTGAGGCTTAAAGGTTCATTTTGTCACATCTTGGAAAATCATCATAATGGAGATTTTAATACAGTCATTGTAGGCATTGCATTAATTTCATTCTAACTTGATAAACTCACGTGAACCGAGGCTGGCTTCGTGTTTCGTTTCGTCGACTCGATACAATCACAACACACTCGGTGTGTTAGTTTTAATACTCGTGAAGTTGAAATTTCTAACTCCAACTCGTGGCCGTAGATACTGCACACACTCTACGCAGTAAACGGACTTGACACTACAAGCTGTTGATTGTTTCCGTTTCAATAACCGGCCGCACTAAATTCATAGCGCATGTTCAATCTACGAATATGTAACTATCGCAAATTATTTATGCTTTATTTACCGCTAGTCAATGTACAGTCTTATAATGAGAACTCATACGAGAGTCACGAGAGTACATTATTATAACGAATCAATTTTTTAAAACACAACTTGAAGTTAATTGTTCAGGCCGAAACAGTAATACATGAATTCAGTATTGCAGTCATAATTCTACATTTCTATCTTTTTGATACACACAAAATATACAAACAAAAATTAAGTTCTTGTACACTGCATGATATCGTGCATAAGTGATAAAGAACTTTAATAACAAAAGGTGGTAAGACTTATGTAGAAACATCTAGGATATTTATTTAAAATAATAATTGTCTGCATTAATTGCAAGACGTAGGAGGTACATAGATATTTATATATATATTTTATATATATTTTATATATTTATTTATACATTTTATATATATATTTATACATTTTATATATATATTTATTTTATATATTTTATATATATATTTTCAAATAATTTTTATAAGTTGAGAATAGTATAGTGTTTTTAATTTCTTTTAAATTTTTGTCATAAATGCATTTTGCAGTCTAATAATATCAAAAATACGTTTTACTGTATTCCAATGATATGAAAATCAAATGATATTGTATAATAAATATCATTTGTAGAAATTTCAATGACTTCCTAACAATTTTTCTAGCAGTGAATTTCGTATTACTTAGGAACGTTAATATTCGTTTATCACATTGTATATTTATAATATTATCACGAGTTTAATGAAGTTGTTGAAGGATCCAAATTTCTTCTCAATTCTCGACATTTAGCAAAATCCACGGAGACTGTAGCGAAGTTTATGATGCAAAGTAAAGTATCACGTAGCCACAGGAAGTGGAACAACATCGAAATTCATATTTTCATTGATTTTCAACTCCGACGGTTACGTCAACACGATGAATGCTGACACGTATATTAAGGCAATATTAAACTTAATGAAATCCATAGTCTGCGCGGATAAAGTAGACGTACGCGTTAGTAATAATAATTGGGAACGCGAACCAGTTATAACTTTTTTGATTTATATTATAAGTAAATCGGCTAGAACGTATCAGTGTTTAATAAACCTCTATGGATGCAATTTACAGCATGGTGAACTAAATTCCGAATCTAATTAGCGTAGCAAATTACGATATTAAAAGACCAGATTAATTATACAAAATAATGCAGAAACGTTACTGCAATAAATCTACGTTAAATAACATCAACATTTTCCATGTCGAAACTTTTTATCCGGTTACATGCAAATATTTCTTCACAATAATGGTCGTTGTTTTAAAATATAATGAATTTCATAATATACTTCAATCATGCAGATATAATTACGTAATGCAACTAATAATAACCAAACCAGTAAAGCTCTTTTGCTGGAAATATTGAAAATTAAAATGTTTCGGAACATTTTTAGTAACAAAACTGAGTAGTTTTAGTTGAATAATAACAGGGAGAACAGCTCAGACAATGTAAACGTTGTATTGTACTTAAAATATTTTTATATACAGTGTACAGTCTGTTTCTCAACTTCTTATATTACTCAACATGAAAACCGTCTTAACAAATAGATTCTAAATTTAAATTATAAATTATATTACTCGTTAATTATTAGGTTTAGGACTAATGAAGGTTAATACTTTCTTACTCAGCATTTAACATTCTTCCATATTTTGGTATAAAAAATATAGCATTCCATTAAAAAAAACAAAGTCGACCTTCAAATCTCCGACACGCTTCCACCTATAAAAAAAATACATACACTACACAATGTATCCCTTCAGACCATGCAACTTTTGTATACAAAAATTTTTTGTGCAACGCATACTTTCGAAGTTATTATAGCTGTGCAATTTGCGTGGACCACCCTGTATGTATCCATAAGTACACGGTCTTTTTACATAACAATTTTTCGATGGTGTTGCACGGGAGTCTGCTATAGAGTAAAATACGAGAAAGGTGAACCAACTGCGTGCAGCAACAAATCCAAATAAAGATCGTGGTGGCGGGCGGTGGAACGGTGAAATAGTAGCGAGGGCAGTTGTGTGCTCAAATTTCCTAGAGCAAACCAAATTTTCTTGGAAAATACGCGGCCGCATAACTTTCAATCGAAACCTCCGGAAATTCGATTTTGCTTAACAGGAGCTAGCCGTTCAATTCCCTTCGCCCTCGGTGAATAGCGACGCGCTTCTCAAACTATTTCCCCCAAAAAGTTTTGAGACGGCGCAAAGTGGAACGCAGCCGGCTTCAAATTGATAATGTGCACGTGCACCCCCACGAGTACACCGTTCTCCTATATTTGTCATTCCCGTACAATTCAGCCTGGCTTATCCCTGGTAGCCGATTTTCTCGGCATTCTGCGCCGTCCTGGCGTATTTAACGGGCAAGAATGTACGCGTGACAGAAATGCCGTGGCGTCGCCCGCGGCGCCACTATGTACGAACCCTGGGACCCACATAATCGCGAACAACGATAGCACGCGATGAACAAATGAAGGGCAGATCGGCTGCAAACGCTTTACAGTAAACGCTCCTTTACTGTCCAACAGCCGTGTTTTGCACGGACAGTGATCGTACCCGGACAGTGATCGTACCCAGACACTATTTTTGACTTATGACTGCATCTACAACGCCGACCGCACCGAACGAGATTTCAATAGAAAGCCGAACATAAAAAAGGACAGTTCTCTGTATCTCAATCGTCAATTATTCATAACAATATATTAATGTTATAAAGAAGGACAGAATGAAATACGGATCGCGTTGGCAAGTGAAGTGGGTAGGCACAAGGGAGTGTCGACTCCCATATAAAAAAGTGGACACTAATTTAGTTGTAGTTCAGTCCCCTTGGGCATGGTGGCAGCACAGTAGAAACCAAAGAGTAGGGATACAAGCAGTGTGTGATCACACGCACACCTAACTCACACATGATCAACCTTGCATATACGTGTAATCGTATTCTTCGCTGGGTATTGATGGTGAAAATGAATTGGTAACGTAACATATAATAATTAGATTGAACAATTACATTGATGAATTACATTGGTGTTTGCAACAGTTATAAATGGCGTCTGATGGCGTCAAAGATAGGATTTCCCCACTACCGAGGCACTACTGTGCTGCCACCATACCCTAAGGGTATGAATTAGAATTATATTCGTCGCTATGGGAGTCGACACCCCCTGGTAGGCACTGAACAGTGATCGTGCCCACGAACGCGGACAGTAAAGGGAAGTTTACTGTATCTACTATCGCAGGGGTCAAAGGGTGCAATGTTTCCTCAAATTTGGAACTTTCTAAATTCCTATATAGGGAAGAGTTGCTAAAATCGTACTACCAAAAGGATTTTTGATATACGGACGCTCTGAAAAAACGATAATTGTTTTAAGGCTTCGTACAGACCTTAATGGTTTGGCGAACCGTTCGCTGACCTGTTCGTCAAACCGTTCGCTGACCTGTTCGTCAAACCGTTCACCAAACCGTTTGACGAACTGCGTATTCCGCCAAACATTTCGCCGCGCAGAACTGTCAACACAAACGAGGTACAGGAATCCTATGTCTATATCTTGTTTGTGCTATCAGCTGATTTTAAAGCCAGCACCACCGACGAGACCCTGTTCGTAGCCCCAAACCCAGTTGATAATACAGGAAACGACAAGAAAAACGGGCCAAGTGGCCCTGGCAAAAATGGCCACCGAAATACATTGAATGATGGGTCTATTCTATATCTAGTCGGTGCATAAAGTACAAAGTCGATAAGTCAGTAGTCGCTAAGGTAGAGCGCAACATTGAAACGATAAAAATTTGTTTTCCGACGCGCCATAAAACCTTCTGGCAATCGTGATTTTAGTAAAAAAGGAACCTATTTTCAAAATTTCATCGAATTCTGATTTTTGCCATAAACGGAAGAACAGCCCAAAATTGTAGTCCAAATATTGTCAATTTCCCAAGAATCGAAACTTCGGTGTTCAAACACTTTTTATATCCTATGTACTTGTAAGCAGACATTTTTTCCGTAGGATATTTCACGAGGATCAATTACAAGTGCAAGTAGCGATCTATGATGTCCGATAAACTACTACAATGAATGTCAGGAAAAAAATACATTAGACTATTTCTTTTCCGCACTTTTTCCCACAGTCGATTTTCAAAATTACACAATAATCACCGGTCGGTAATGTGTTAAAATAAAGTACGATCGAAGAATGATGCCGTACAGTTAGCCTATAGCGACTGAATGTCAGCGAAAACAATTTTTAAACTCCGCAAGGAGTCCTGAGGCTGGTCGTGTCGCGATCAGTAGTTGGAAGTTCAGTTCCTGTAGTAATTTCTGGCCTGCTGTTTGTTTCAGGGGAGCATCCCGCGGCGATGCAACATGGGAACTCGAGCAATAGCGGCGCGGCGACGAGGACGCTCGCGTTGCTCCTGTTGCTTCTGCACGCCGGATCGTTCGCGAGGTGACTGGTCGATGACGGAGCTTTCCAATAAGAACACAACCGAAGGTCGTTTCCCCTTTATTTAATCGAGCAAAAAAAGGCAGACAGAGAGAGAGAGAAAGAGAAAAACAAGAGAATGGACGATGGGAACGCAGGAGCAAGGGAAGGAAGCGTCTCGATCAACAGTAACCACCTTGTGCCCCCATATATCACCTTTGATCTTTCTTTTACCTGATCAACCGAGCGACCAGGCAGATCAGCGGCCGTCGAGGAAACACTAGAAGTACGAGGTGACCGCTGGGAACCCCGAGTGCTCGTCATCGGATACCTCGAGGATTCTAGCTAGCGCTAAAGAGGATCGCCGCCGGCTCGCCACGAGGATTAGTAAATCTGCAGTGTGTCTAACAGCGATCAGTGTTCTCGGCTTCTTGTTTGTATCCGTAGATATTCCGCGCGCCGGTCGAAGCAAAGTGGGAACTGTTCTCCAGTGACTAGCACGGTTCTTTATGACGACGCCGAATCTACAGACCCGCAGACTATTAGATTTCCCTCTTTTGTTCCGGGCGAGCGAGATGGCGGGGGAGGAACTCGAGATCTCCGCGAGAGATTTCGGCGATATGTAAATGGGTGTTTAGTATGAGACAGTTGGACTCGGTGCGGTCACGATGATCAAGGATCCGCGAGGTTTCAGGCTCTTATCGTTTAAGGAGCGTTCAAGGACATTCGCCAGATCGGTCTCGTTTTTAGGTAACGTTCTCGGTGGATGATGCATCACATCACCCTTAGATCGTTTCGTCTCGAGGGGATACTCGTATTGTTTCTCGCTGAACAAATGACACCCACACATTTTCTTGCTGCAACGAGTTCTGATCGAACGAAGGCCCTCTTACGAACTGGCAGAGCTACCGGTGTTTGCAAAAAGATTTGCACGTTTCGAAGAAGTATGATCGATGTGTAACAAATTTTTGACGATACGGATATAAAATAATTGTATTAGGAATTCATTTTAGAACATTCAATGAGAGAACATTCATCGAGAACAGTGAAAATGTGTGGCTTGCTTTGTCAAACGTACGAGGTTGAGTTTCGTCAATTTTTTTAGCGGACATACACTACTTCTCGCAAAGTAAGCGACGCAAGCTAAATTGATAATGGTTTCAATTTGTGTTTCATGGATAATGTTTTACTATCTTAAGTTAATGTTTTACTATATATGATTTGGTAATCATTTACTCGTTACGTGGAATAATACACAATTACACTGGTATCTCTTTTTAATTTGAACTATTGAACGTTTTTGTAACATACGGATGAAACGGTAATAGCTCCCTAGAACAAATAAATATTCTACGACGTTCCATACTTGCAAGTTTTTTTCAACAATTTTTAAACGCTAAACATAAAGAAAATTGTATTTTGTGTTCGTTAGCACTGAAACAATTTCATCTAACAATACAGCTTATATACAACTCAAATCATTTGTGAGCTTGTAACATAGAAATAAAATTTTCTGTGCACGAAAGGAGTTTGATTATCTGATATGTAAATTCCACAACAACCTCCATCTGAAAGTATCGACGATACTTACATAATTAGGTTTGAAATTATTGGAATTGTACACACTGAGAGGCTAATGTTCGCATATGTGGGATGTAAATTTTCAGGTCAGATTTTTGTTTGGTTGATAAAACAACAAGCATGTTGTAACCCAAAACTGATTTCTATAAAACATGATTTATTCCTTATGACTTATAATGAACATAAAAAACATTATTCATATGATAAATGAATGTGATAAAACATTATTCAGAGATGGAAGATATTTTGATTGTTTTGTTTTAGAAAGTGATTTGGAAGTAATAATTAATTAACAATTGTTATACATGTGTTTCATGTCGTCTATTATTTTGAAAAATGTTAATTGCATTTGAACGAGGGCTTAATTGATGCAATTGTTTGAAGCTTTTCTTCAGAAACCCTTAACTGATTTTTATAGAACATGATTTATTCCTTAAGACATATGATGCATGTTTGATATGAAGTTATGTAGGGATCGAAAATGTTTTAGTAAGTCATTCCAGAGTATTACACATTAAATTCACTATTATAATAATCAAGTATACAATGTTCGACAGAATTTAGTACAATTTATATTTATTTCAAGATTTTATTTTATTCCACTTTTCCACAAAAATTGAAAATTGCATAAACATCTGCATTTTATATATCAACTTCACACGATAAAAATTATATAAAATGGAATTACTCCAGGTCCGAAGAAATATTTAAAACTAAACCTATCGAGCCTTAAAAGTAACTGGTACATGTTCCCTTATAAAAATAGCAAGATCGATTATATTTAGACTTCGTGCACTACTAAAGATATCTATACAATCGTTTCTTACGAAATCAGTTTTATTACTTTTCTAATTGTAAAATAAAAACCTGAAACCGGTCATTTTGACTGGTGTTGGTAGATTTAGTGTTAATTGTCGAGTTAAAATAGAGTTTCGACTGGAAAGGGCTACTGTATCAGAAAACACTTACGCGATTTGAACAAAAGTTGACGCCAATCATAACGCATTGTTTGCGGTCGGTTTTTTCATCAATCCACCCCGGAAAAAGAACAATCTTTTCAGATTCGTTCTTACAGTCGCGAAACGATTAATAACATAATTACGTCTATAAAATATAATATGCGTCTTACGCGTTTACAAAACGTTTCCCGCCCACTACCAACAGTGTGCAAAAGACGCGTTTAAGCGTCTCTCGCAAACAATGCGTTAACAATCGTCTATTTCTTGCGAAACAGATTATTTTTCATTCCGATGAGGCTGTTAGAGGTTACAGCTTTGAAGTTCGCTCCCACACTCTGCGGTGATACCATGATGAAAGCCGTCTTTCATGAACGCTACCGGCTCCATGACAATTTCACATGCAGTCGCAATAATTTTCCCGATCAAACGGCACACGGCGGCGCCCGGGGTTAATAGTATCGTCTGACAATGACAAACGACCAACCTACGAAAGGACTAGAGAAATTAATAGGGGCTGGTTTAGCACTGTTGTCTCCGTCGATCCTGAACCCTTTGTGCTCGGGATAACCGAGTTTTTCCCGATGGATCACTTTGAGGTTTAAGTAAGTCCTCCTGTCCGGCTGAAATGTCATCCGACTTTCGCTCGTTACGCGTCAGAAACGTGGTGTATATCAGTCGCTGCATTTCAGTCCGTAGAACGAACATGAAAAACCTTGGAAATTATGAGAATTGATGATCTATTGGATTACATATACAGGGTGTCCCACATAAATGATAACACCTAAATGTCTTTCGTATTTGCAGTCATATCAGAAAACTTCAGAGGACAAAGTGACGCTATTGCAGGGAGGCAATATAATAATGAAGAAAACAATTTTTTATTTCGTGTTTTTAAATGAAATTGCAATGTCACCGATGTTTTTTTTTAAATGGAATAGTATATTTTTTTGCTATAGCATGATAGACAATGAAAAACTGAATTTAGTGGATACCACCTTTTTGACCTTGAAATGACCTTGATATGGTACGTAAAGGTCAACCAGACGTAAACAACGCGCAATCTTTGCTGAAACACGTAAGTTTTAAACTTCCACATTTCATCCCCTTCGACATGATTATTCTTGCTCAAGGTCATTTCAAGGTCAAAATGGTGGTATCCACTAAATTCAGTTTTTTATTGTCTATCATGCTATCGCAAAAAAATATACTATTCCATTTAAAAAAACAACAAAATTTTTTTCTTCATTATTATATTGCCCCCCTGCAATGGCGTCACTTTGTCCTCTGAAGTTTTCTGATAGGACTGTAAATACGAAAGATATTTAGGTGTTATCATTTATGTGGGACACCCTGTATATATCTCTCTACGTTCTGCGATGACATTTTGTTTCCATTATGTTCAGAACTTCTTACCTTCTTTATTTATGACTACCGTAGGAATATACTTTGCGGGATAGTCTGATTTATGACATTTAGCAAAGAACCAGCTTAAAGTCATTGATACCCCGACGCGAAACGGCTGAAAGAATAGACAGATGAAATTGATTAGTCATTATATAGAATTTACGGGGCAATTAAAATCGTATTATTTTCCTCCTGTTGTTGCAATTTATTTATGAAAAGCAACTATTTGCTGCAGAAGCTCGCGACTCTGCAATTTTTTGTTGCACTTTTATGGAAACGAATTTCTAAGCTTACGTAATTGCACGCCCCAAGGATATAGAAAAACAATAAGTTATTCAGTGATGTTCCTGGAAGGTGTACTAAGCTTTTTAATAAAATAAATGTTTCTTCCAAAATGATTGCGTAAAATACAATACTAAATAATTATCTTCAACGACCCAGGATGCTACATGAGGTTTTTTAATATTTGGAAATATTTATTCAATAATTTATATAATCATTGCTTTGTGCACCAATCATTTTTAATGACCCTTGCTAATTGTTCACCTCGATCGAGAAATGGTTTTCGCAAATAATTAAAAATGAAATTAGTTTTAATCACTGGCTTTCGAATCATCTCGCAACTTCCATGCTGGAGCATTTTTTATAATACAATAAAAACAGGTTACGCGAATACTTCCGAACGAAACTTTTTACGGCAGCCATTACTTGTTTTTATGAGAAGCCAGTATAACGCAGAATTTTTATACCCTTCCTTCATCATCCTGAACTCCAAACACACTTGAATAACTCTAGTTAACAAATTCTCGAATTTCAATGATTAATATTTAAATCCTATTTATCTGCAAAATAATTTCTATTGCTACTCTGCACTGTACTTATAAAATGTTCATTTATAAAATTACCACAAGTTCTACTTTTTCTATTGTTATAAACATATCATTGGTAGATTAGGAATACTTTTTGCTAATTGCAAAATCGATTTATTTTTCCATTAATAAGTTTTACAGGTTCTAAATGCTGTAAAGGAGATTGTGTAATTCTACTTAAAGTTGTATTTTCAGTTTTAATTGAACTTGTTATGATTTTGAGGCTGCGTTATAATTTTTTACAATTCTGAAACAACAATATTGATTAATCTCTTATTTTGTACGATCCAATTCAGTAAATTAATTATAATTGTCATACGAAAACCGATTGTTAAAATACAGTCATTACTTGATTTAATGATGCAAGAGGCATTCCAAATTTTATTTCAAATTTCAAGATTTAACAAAAAATGTGAGTATTATCAATAAACTGCGAATCAGTATGCAAAATAAAAATTCTTTTGCATCGATTGCCAGACACAGAAACTGAATCGAATGTTATTTCTTCCTTTATTGACTTTAATGAAGGAAAATTCATATATTGACATCTTTAATTTCGAGAATTGTTCAACAATTTCGAATTTCATCTACCCAATTTTGACATAAACGCATAAAGATCCGCAGTCTAATTATCAATGAAACGAAGATATGTGCCGATTGATTTGCATTCTCTTATTTAATTATCATTATTATTCAAAACTGTCCTATGTTACATAATTGGAGCAAGAGCAATAAAACATGAAAGCACTAACTCCTTTTGTTTTACGCTCACCGTTTTTATGCTTTGGCTTAGGACATTCTTAAACTTTAATGTCCCATTTGATATAGTTGTCATTTATTCTCCACTTGCTATTATATAATAAATTTTTTCGCCGGTAGCTGGCGTAATAATTATCGCATGCAATAAATTGTTGCTTAACTGAGTTAAATTCTGTGACGCGTTTCGTTGCCTGTAAACTGTGAACGGTCGAACTAGTAGAATAAGTCGATGCTTGCTCAGCCAAGTAGAATAAGATAAGACTGACTACACACTCCCTTTGGAAAGCATTTATGTTAGAATTTTTTGTTGTTTTTTGTTGAAACGATCACTGTTTTAACGACTTTAGTATGTCTTACATTTTTGTGACAATATACTATTCTATAATTTTGTTTATTATTCCTTAATGAAATTCCATAATGAAATTAGCAGTAAAGATGAGTCTAACGATATTTTAATACACCTGACATTTCGCAAAGTGGAATATCGAAACAAACCGTTTGTTGTGAAGAATAAACAAAATTATATAATCTAATGTCACAAAATTGTATGGCACTATATTATTCTATAATTTTGTTCATTACTGCGAACTACTAAGTGTATTAAAATATCGTTGGACTCACTTCTATTAATTTCTATTTCATGTATACTAATTTCACGTACAGATATGGTCTCCCATATTTCGTCGGATACTGATTGCAATAAGGAAAATATAAATTATGACACAAGTACAAAATGTAAGGTTTTATGAGAATTCCTAAATAAATGTTTAACAAAGTAATTACTAAATTAGTCTGGGTTATGTGTAAAATTATCCTTTGAAGTTAAAATTGTTTGGAAAAAAGAAACAGCTGATTCTGAATGCTTAACAAACATAAAAAATTGATCGTAATAAAAGATAAAAGATTCATTTAATTGACGAAAAGTTTAATCAATATCATTTCAGAGTATTTAAGATTACGATTCATTATCAAATGTGAGCATTCAGTGACTTATGAACCAGAATGTATATTTTGTAAAATAATTTATAATATTATATGTAAATTCTCAGCTAAAAGGAAATGTCTAACCTACAATTGTAAAACAATGGGTTCGTCCATGGAACTAACATCATCCTAATTAGGTTTCTCACACGAATGTAATGGGCAATCATAGAAACGAGAAAAAATTTAATATTCGTGTTTGATGCTGCATAAAATCCTTAATTACCCAGCATTTACTAATCTACAAAACATTCAGTTAATTAACCTAGCGAAACAAGAGTTGTTTCAATAGCTTGATTGCATTTCAAGCGTGATTACTGTATAGAACTGGAAGAATACTAAATATTTGATGGGATACGAAATATGCAATTAACATGCAATAATTGACAATAAATTGTCCGTCGGTTCAGCTGGTGGAGGCTATTCCAATATCTTAATTGTGTTTCTTTGTGATTCGTGTTCGCTTGATCGTAAATTCATTTCACCGTTTTATAGTGCTCGAGAAAATTGTGATATATTTTACTTATACACTCTTTATGTGTTTATCATATTTAAAAACAATTACAGAAAGAATGGTAAAAATGAACTAATATATATCCAGTGAACAAAAGCATAAAACAGTAGTACAAAAGTTTAAATTTTGTTCAAATTTAAATATGTTGTAGTCTTCAGCTACCTATGAACGAATCCCAAAAGATTTTACAATATCTTAAAAATTGTTGATTTTACAGACGTGTCAAAAAAAAGTATCACCCTTCTCTCATAAAATTATAAAACCACAACTAACAAACCGATGACAGAATGAGATTTTAGGAGTTTGTAATGAAAACATGAAAGTATCTATTTTCAGCATTTATTTTGCAATTATTTCAAACAAATGCAATGTTTTCACAGCAGAGAACTATCTAAAAAAATTTTTAATCAAAATATAGCCCTAAGTTTCCTCTTTACGGAACTGTTTTTGAAAAAGCGGACACTTTAAAATGGACGAAGTTAAAATCATTTCAAGTGAACGCTGTGCCGCGAGAAATGAACATTTCAAATTAGCACTGTAATTCGTTTAAAAAAACGATTTCTGTCTACTATAATAATTATCGTAACAAATACATATTTGTTGCCGTCAACGACCATTGCCTCGCTTCAAAAACCGGTTCTCGTACGATCACCGAAGTTAAACAGCGTTGGACGTGACCGTTACTGGGATGGGTGACCGCATAGGTATAGAGCCATACGCCAGGCGGTGGCTGCCCGGGTTCCGGTCGCGTGTTGGTGGCAAAAAAAAGGTGGTTTGGAACCCACCGTAATAAAAGTAGGGGCACGATTACGATAACCGTGGCCCCTACTTTGAAGGTTATATTTGTGTTCCTGGGATCATTTTAAGAAAAAAATGTGTATACAACAGGTATCCAATGGGCTCCGTTTAGTCGGTAAAGTAGATTTCTTGTTTTTTATAAAACTGCAAATATCTCGGAAACTATGCGAGATATGGGAAAATATGAAGAGACCTTTTTTGTAGGAAACTGAATTTCCTATAAGAAACGTTAAAATGATGTCAAAAGTCCATTTTTTACGAAAAATATTCACTTGAAATTACTACTAGACTACCCCTGGATTTTCGTATGCGTGGTCGGCCCCCTCTCACGACCTAACCCTAACTCGCTCTATTTACATAATCTTCCCATTGTAGATGTCTTCCAGAATTTGATCTTTTCAGAACGAAGCCTTTAAGTTCCACCGATTATTATTTCGGGGGAGAGGCAGTTGTTCTGCAAATTCACCGAAATATAAATATACTCGGAAACCGCGCAGTTGATAGAAAAATGTCATAAGACATAAACTATTGGAAATTTCATTTTCTACAAAAAAGGTTTCTTGATATTTTGCCATATCTCGCATAGTTTCCGAGATATTTGCAGTTTTATGAAAAACAAGAAATCTACTTTACCGACTAAACGGAGCCCATTGGATACCTGTTGTATACACATTTTTTTCTTAAAATAATCCCAGGAACACCAGCATAACCTTCAAAGTAGGGGCCACGGTTATCGTAATCTCCCCAAAAATAGGTCCCGCTGAAAATTAGGCTGAAATTTGGCGTTAGACAGAGTGGAAAGAAGGGAGATTGGTAAATGGATTTGAAACCCTGAGGGGACCAAATATCATATACATACATACATATTTGTTGCCTCAATTTCCCGTCCGAAATATTTCTTCGCGGTATCATACCTAACTTAAAAAGTAGTTGGCAGTGTCCGGGGTTCAGACGGAAAAATCCGAGGTGTTTATGCCGTTCGTCGTCGGTTCGCGTTTTTATAGATGGCAACCCTAATCACGAACGGAAAGGTGCACGGTGTCGGTGCTTTCGGGGACTCCCGTTGACGATAGAACAACGGCGTCAATAGAAAGATAGGAAAATTGGCGAAGGGAACGCGTCGAACACGGGTAACCAATGGTAATACGCGAACGGCTCGTTTACTAGCGCCATCAACGCAGGAAAACATTACCCTGCTTATCCTCCTCGGTATTCCCTTTGCCGGCCGTAAACACGAATCCCGAATGACTGGAAACGTTTATGCGGTACGAAGTTGAGAACAACGCCTGTGGTTTTCGCGGATTCTTGGATAAGAAGCAACGTATTTTCCGCGCTTCGGATCCACCGTGACCCGAATATTACGACAAAACCTCGGCCCGGAATTCCGCTCGAATGCCGGAAGCGGGGTTGTTGTCCCCTCCTCATCATCCTCCTCCTTCTCTCTCACCCTTCGGCGCGGCGTTCGCCTACAATTCCGACAGACAAATATTTCGGACTTCATTGAGTTTATGCCCACCGCGAGATTCGCCGATGAGCGAGCAATCAACGCTACTCGCGAATTTTTCCTTCGTTCCATTCTACTCACCGTTTCTCCCGAGACTGAATCTCTGTACTAAAAATTTTACGATCTTGTTTTTTTATTTCATATCTGTGCGTTTGTTTCACGAAATTGCTTTTTGGCGGACCCAGATCAAGATTTGTGTCCCCACTCCACCTTCCCCCTCTACGACGCTATGCAGAATGCGTGTGTCACAATTAATTAATTAATTAATTAATTTCTCTTAACTTGAGCTATTTTTCCCGCCCTTTCGACACGTGACATACGTCATTCGCATTTCAAATTTACCACCTTGTATTGATTGAGATAACCTACAAATTGTTCAAGGTCACTCAAGGTCACAGACAGAAAAAATCGTATATTATTCATTCAACTTTGTCATTCATACATTTGACGTATTTTTAAAATAACAAAGATATTTGAGATGGCAACATTAGATGCCTCGTCCTGTATATTTTGTATTCCTACAGATCGTTTCCAATACGTTCAGTGTATTGACAACAAGCATGGTGATCACACGTGCCAGACGTGTCTCACGACTTTCACGTTAGCATATTTAATCACGCCAAAGAAAGTGAGTAAATTTTATGAACAATATTTTCTTGGATTCAATTATTTAATGGTCTCTTGAAAATTGTTATAACACATTTATTTTTGCAGGCGCGATTCAAATTAATCTTGAAAATTGTCCAAACTAGGATCGAAACGTCGATTATTTGTTAATTAGCAGAATTGCTTATTAACAATCAGTATTAAACGATAACATTCAATATTTATTATTGATATTCGATTCGTTTTGACATGCTGAACACAAAATCTAGTTGTCATTTTTTACGCAAATTAATAGTTTTCGAGGTATTCGTGAAAAATTTGCACAATTACATTTTGTGTTCAGTATGTCAAAACGAATCGAATGATGTGTGTCCTGTTTCGAAAGGACGGGGGGGTCCGAAGTTCAGCCTTTTTATTTCACAATTATTAAGATTATAAAGATGCTTTCATAAGAAATGATTTAATAAATATCGTAATTAGAGCACATATTAAAATAACAACCACGCAAATTCAAAATAAATTAAATCTCGTCGTTTTTATGAGGTAACACATGCCTGTATATCAAGTTTTAAGTTGTCGCTATAAAGGGGAAACTCGAAAGACTAAAAGATTATTTTCATTATTAAACATGTTGGTAGTTAATCAATTAAAATAAAATAAATAAAATGAAAAAAATCATAGTATGGAGAATCATATTACGAAAAAAGTCATAAAGTGGAGAACAGCATCCTGGAAGGGGAAGGTAGAGTGGGGACACAAGTTTAGTCTGACAACAGTGGGTACGGTTAGTGTTAAGCGCTTTAAATCGGATCCACCGTAACAGAATATACGTTAAATGTAAATGTTTATGTTAAATTAAACATCTGTTTTGAAAAAAGTGCCGTCACGAAACGAAATCCAACACATTACAAGATAGTTATCAATGGACCGTAGTAGTTGACCACATAAACACCAAAAATCCGATTTACGAAAGGAAATCTCCACCAAAATATAACCAGTTGAAACGAAAGCCGATTAAATTGAAATCAAATGAAAGGATGTCTTTTGCGCTAGATCGTTACACAGACTCTGTTCTGGTTTACCAGATTAATTCGCTGTAATGACTTAAACAATGCCCCAATGTCTTTCGTTAATTATTTTATTAGTCCCGAAAGCGTTTTCTGTAAATGCACCAGCAATCTTTTAATTACTGCAGTGAAATTAATTGCATAAATTATTCTTTAAAACTTTTGGAAATGTTCTATACAGTAATGAATATCAAAGCTAAAATAATTACTTTCCAAAAATATGATGTGTGTTATTTCGTATAAATACATTAACAATGATTCAGGGACACAAACATATTTCATCAGATCCATATCAAACAATTATTTATATGTTATTGATCAATTTTGATAAAATAATGTAAACCTTCGGCAAAATGAATGAATTCGATATCTCCTGAGCAAATATAGCATGTTAATTAAAATGTTCTTCTCTTTGTTGTACAAAATAATTATTCTACAATGTAAAAATGCAAAATGAATTTTAGCTTCGGTGAACTCTCATATCCTTGCTCTGAAACCGATGCACCAAATGATGAACTCAAAAAGAATTAGAACATAAAAATGATAAACTAAAATATTAGATTTCACTATTCATTCATGAATTTAGTACTATTATTTATTCTGGATCCACAGTGGTTGTTACCATGAAAAATGAGATTTTATTCAACCCCATTTTGATTAAAGATTTTTTTACAGAATTTAAAATTTCTATAAACATTCACAATTTACTTTTATAAAAAACTATTTCCCACCGAGAAATGGTGGTTCCATTAATTCAATTTTGTTTCCCAGTCAGCATGTTCGGAAACACAGAAAACTGGAAAGGCTGTAAAATAGTTTATTCACTGGTCGGAAAGTAAGTTTAACGCAAACAAAACGGTTTGGTTCCGGAAAAAGTCACTGTTCGAAATTCTTCTGATTCATACCCGAAGCAGAATATCGGCAAACCACTATTTCCGTAATACACGGTGGTCGTTTTTCGTAAAAAATTGCAAATATTCTTGGCCCGGTTTTTAGAGGGAAAATCCCTCAAAGTTTGCCCTTCATGCGGATAAACAAACTACAGCCTGGTTTTTCTGTAAACCGCCCGACGAGATAAAATTCGTAGAGTTAGTTTGATTTCTAGGTCACCAGTCGGCAAGTATTTTTCCTTTTTGCAGCGAGCTGACGCGGGGAGAAATAAATATTGAGGTTTGTCCCAAATTCGCGCACGTTTTTACCGAACCTCAAACGTTCGAACATGTTTTATTTGATTTATATAATACGCCACGCATAGGGAGAGAATTTTAAACTGTGCCGACCATTTCCGTCATTTCGCGAGCATTTTTGAGTTGCCCTTTTGTGGCCTCGATTCGCTGAATTTTTGAAACATTCGTAATTGTACCGCGGAGCGATGTCGATGCAAAACTGGAAAACCCGGAACAGGTCCCGATGAAATATAAAGAATTTATTGGATGTAGGATGAACCACGAAGGAATAAATCCAACAGGGATCACGTAAACACACATGTAAATACCGACTCGTCCAATAATTATGACCAACTTAAAGATTTCCGATACTTGTAATACTACAAAACGAAATTTGTATTCATAAAACTTGCATGATATACAGGGTGTCCCAAAACTAGTGTAGGATCGGAGAATGGGAGGTTCCTGGGGTGATTTGAAGCAACATATTTCTTTACAAAAATGGTGTTCGTGACTTTGTTTAGGTGTTATTAACGAAAAACACGGACCAATCAGAGCGCGGATACAGCGGATTGTTTCTGGTTCGGCCAATTGGCAGTTGGGCGCGTCGGGCTGGTGCGCTAACTCGTGTCTAGGTCGCGCTCTGATTTGTCCGTGTTTTTCGTTATCAACTCTGAAACAAAGCTGCGGACGCCATTTTTGGAAAGGAAAATGTCGCTTCAAATTATCCAAGGAATTTTCCATTTTCCGCTCCTACACTAGTTTTGGGACACCCTGTAGAGGGCGAAATATCCCAAAGTATGCATTTTCTATATGGGTGAGAGCGTTTCTTTGATTTCAAGGTCAAAATATATTGACTTTCACATGACCTAAACCTTGTAATTAGATTGCGGAAGTTCATGCAATTTGCAATTTTTCGAAACGAATTTTAAGAAGGAGGAACCAAATAAAATATTATTTTTAGCGGTAGTAGTCTTTTGAGATCTGAAACATTTCAAAATTTGACTAAATTCTGTTGAAGAATATATTCTGGCATTTTTTGAAAATTTTCAGAAGCTATAAATGCGTAGATCCACAGTCTACTTTATAGCTAACGAGATATTATCGAAATAATTTTCAAAACACACTTACTAAATTCCTGAAGGCTAGTAGGTGTACGTACTGATACTCCTGAGCTGGAATGTGGTGAGTACATATGGAAAATTATTTCGATAATGTCTCGTTAATTATTAGATTTAGAACATGTACACAGAGGTGGATTTTTCGCACTGAATTTAATACTCTATCGATTCACTATATAGAAAGTAGGTTATTCTATTCAATGAAGTCAAGGTGACCTTGTAATCTTGGGAACGCCTACACCCTTGTAAAAACTATTTACATCACATTATTTTCCTCTGTGTGCCAGGCAAGTTTTGTATTTATTTATAATATTATGAATAACGGAAACTTTTAAGGTGGTCAAAGCTATTGTTAGTTTTGTTAAAGTTTGGTTACAGTTACATTTATTAAGAAATGTTCAATTTCAAAACAATTTCAGTACGACAACTTATTTGGAGGACTTTATTCAATAATAGCCAGTGTATTACTTAAATCGAGTAGTAATAACAAGGAACACTTTTCTTTGTTTTTCTATTTTTGAAATGGACAAATTTCACCTGTGTAGGTTGGCAAGTGATGGATGACATGAAAAAGCAAAAGGTTCAATTTATTTATACAATAATCTACAATTTTATTCATTTTACTTCTGGAATAATAATATAATGAGTATTTCAATATTGAGTAGTACTTAACCGATGTATTTGTCTATGACTTAGTATTTTTATAATGCTTCTTATAAGAATGAAGGGTCATATTCGTAAATAAATATTTAATTTATAATATTATTTTATAAAAAATAGGTTTCCTTTAAAAAAAAAAACGTTCCGCAACGTTAATATTAGATGTTCTTATTCCACAACCTATTTGAATCTTTACCAGAGTCCCAGTTTAAAATTACGTCAATAATTAATTAAATGCATACAAGCAATGCAATCAATCGCCTTTCGGAGAGCAAACCTTAAACAGGCAGTGATTATTATCATTATTACTTACATACAGAATGGTTACAATAAAATGTATAGGTACTGTGAAAATAATTTAATTTAACACATTGATTGTCAGTTACTCAGATATTCATTTTCATTCTGGTATAACGAATACTCCGAATTTTATGATTCTTCACTTTCCGGTTACGGTTTTATTGATTACAATACTATCATTTCATGGGAATTTTCGGGGCTAACAAGTTGTCACATTATAGTTGCTCAAAGTAACTCTCCAGCCTGCATAAAATTTTGCAATCCATAATTACTAGACTGGAGAATGTCAAAACACAAAAATATTAAAAGAATTTAAAAATGGCGTTACTCTACGTTCAGCCCAGTAAGATGATTTCGAAAGAAAATTAATTTCTATTTTAATCCAGCTTGCTTCATTGATGTAGAAAATTGTGCATAATGATCCGCAGTTTTTTAATCGTTTTATTTTCCAACCAACGCTTCAAGACTCAAAGTCTACAACACACGGGTACACTTGAATGTTTGTACAACAGAGGCGGTAGGATGGTAAATAAAAAGAATGGTTGGAAAACTACGGACTATATTTTCGTTTTAATATCCCCTATGGTCGAAACGTGGGATTACGCGCGCAGGGGCCGAGAAAAATTCAGCGTGATTTATGGACTTACCTTAAAACGGGTTCACCGAGGCGGATCGTTGATTTTGGATCGACATACGAGGCCACCACATATCCGTGTACGTATAATAGACTCGATAAGTTCTAGGACTAGGCACGCTGCGTTCCCAGGTGGCGCGTCGAAAGGAATAAATGTTCCATGCACCATCAGCTACGAGTTCGACGCGTTCCCTAACGAAAGTTTCCCGAGCGCACAGTTGGACAGCAATGAGACCGTATGTTTCCGAAGATAACATTTCGAAACTGATTTCGAGACTGCGACTTAATGGAACTATCTAATTCCATGCGTGCATTCGCCTCTCCCAAACTGTCACCGACAAATAAATGCAGTGAGATGGTGGAAGAATAGCCGAACGCGAACCAGCGCCTAGGTTCGACCCAATTAAAAAATCATAGTTAATTTGCATCGCCAGTCATACTTGTATTTTTCAAACAGCAGATTTTCGATTCGCGAAAATTGTCGATATTCCAATTGCAATCACTTAACAACAAGCTGATTTAAAGGCTAATTTCGAATCAATTAGTACTGTCATTATTTTTGCTAAACTGCGACAGGAACCCAGAATAAGACAATCCGAGTTCTAATGTCGGGAATTCACTGGATCGAAAGTTACGGGTGTTTACAATTGATCGATTTTAAGCGTTTCAGATATGCAAAGCCACCCCATGTCCTCAGCATGTAACATTCTCCCTCCCTCCCTCAATACGTGCACTATATTGGAACATTTTTACCTAAAATCAATCAAATTAGTACACACTTCACCTTCCCCTTCCACGACGCTATGCAGAATGCATGTGTCACAATATCAGGTGACTAAGGGTATAGCAGGATAAGCATGGGCCAGCGGCCACCGCTCCGATTTTCCTGATTTCTGTCTTAAAACATAGTTTTATGTCTAAAAAAACATTGTGTAAAATTTCAAATGTCTACCCCCATCGATAAGGGTGATATTGGGGTAAATTCCCCCGCACTTAAATACAATTTGCTACAAAACGAGAAAAGATGTCGACATGGGATAAACGGCAAACAAAAGATATAGATATACTCTACATTCCAGATTTTTTCCAAAATTTTTTGCTAATTATTTATAGTTGAAAATAATGAATTAATTTTTTGGGAATTTTTTAAAGTATCTTCCCCTGGGTTGACACCCACCGAAAAATTATAAAATATTGCTATGATACTTACCTACTTTGTAAAAAAATCTCAGAAGTGTCCATTTGGTGGAACAGTGTCAAGAAAAATAAAGTATGCCGGCGAACGCTTGGTCTGATCAGTATCGGCGCAGCGACCGAATCCCCTTGCAGTGACTAGTAACGGGAACGAACGGGAAGTCGACGGTGTGTACGGAAAAGCTGATACATGTAAAAATGCGACTAAATCGTCTAATATATAATAATATTTTAATAATATTTTCAATATTTTATAATAATATTGAAGTGCAAACAATAAAATTCGTTTAGTTTATAAATGCATATGAAAAAAAAGAAAAAACAAGAAAAGAAAGTTGAGTTGAGAAATATCCCCTTATCCCCTATAAAATCACCCTTATCGATGGGGGTAGACATTTGAAATTTTACACAATGTTTTTTTACACATAAAACTATGTTTTAAGACAGAAATCAGGAAAATCGGAGCGGGGGCCGCTGGCCCATGCTTATCCTGTTATACCCTTTGGTACTGACAGAGAGAGGGTAACTTTTCTCTTAACTTGAGCTATTTTTTCCCGCCCATTCGACACGTGACGTACGTCATTCGAATTTCAAATTTACCACCTTGTATCGATTGATATAACCTACAAATTGTTCAAGGTCACACAAGGTCACAGACAGAAAAAATCGTATATTATTTTTATACATATTATATATATATAATATATATAATATATATATATATATATATATATATATATATATATATATATATAATATAATGATTTTAGGTAAAAATAATATATATATTATATATATAAAACCAATCAAATTAGTGCACACTTCACAGACAGTCCATTTTTGTAACCTTTATTAGCCATAAAATCTACAAACACTATTACATTATACTATTATAATACATTATATCATTACATTATAAAACATAGATTTTTTTAGTGTTCACATGCTCACAACCTAAAACATGCTGAAACCTAAAATTAAATGGAAATCGCGTCTAAATTCATGTGGGTGAATTACTTGAACGATTTTGTCAATAAGATGTTCAGCTTACCTGGACAACGTTGAGAATGTGTCGACTCGCCATAGTGCTCACATGCTCAGAAGTTTGTAACGTTCCCTGACCATCGTTAAATCGAATCATTAGAACCACTGTCCAACTGTGTCGAGGAAACTACTTCAATGTGTTGGCGTCTCTCAGTATGTTTGTAGTAGAACTTCAATCACTCGCGAACGTCCAGATAAATGTGTAATTACTGACACAAGTCGAAGGTCGGACTTGACTGGTTTCAAATATTCACATGCATGTATAAAACAAATGCAAAATGGTCACCTACGAAAACTACAGGAAAAACGAGAGTCTCACCGACGAACACTACGAAACTGTTCGATACGTTTATTATTCATTTTCGGAAGAAAGTTTACATGAAATATAATTAACATTGATTTGAATCGCTATTAGGCTGAGGATGCTTATTTAGACTGATGCTCGACCAATTGATTTTCAATATTAATCCTTTGCACCCTTTTCTTATCTTTCAGTTCAAAACAAATATAAGCTCCACAAATAAAAGAAAGTAATCAATTTCAAACTAAATAAATTTCATATAAAACACTGAAAATAGTTGGGAATTTTTGGCAACAAAATTGGAAAATAATTCGGAGTGCAAAGGGTTAACGATTAATTAGAAACTGATTTTCCCTAATCACGGCTCCGAAGTGACATAATAGACATTGGTGAAAACTTTATTACGATTTTAATATTTGGATATGCTACAAATTCAGAAAATCCACAGTCTATCGGTCAGTGTAATATCGATTGATAGAACGTTGAATTTTAAGTTTTCTAATTACTATTTCTGGAACAAGATATGAAAATACTAAGCCCATGAAATGCTAACTTCATGTATGCTTCATTTCATTTCGTCATTCCCCACTTGCGAAAGTGAGCGTACATGGTGTTCCAAAAAATGACAGAGGACCTTAAAAGAGGTTCCTCAGTCATTTCAAGTAACTTTTTCCTTTGCAAAAATATTCTCCGAGGATTTGATATAGCGTTATTACCAGACAGCGGATTTAATGCATTTATGGCAAGAACAAGCAAGTGTCATTTAAAACGGTGAAAACGTTAGAAGAATTTCAAAGTACTGTTACATTATTGTCAATCTAGTAATCGTATTAAGAAAGAAAATGGAGTTCTATTTCGTTCCAGTTTGTCGCAATTCGGGTAGAAAATTTTTATTCTCTAGTTATGAACGAAAAACTCGGACCAATCAGAACGCAGCTATAGTGAACGCTAAGAGTAACCGTGCTCTCATTGGTCCATGTTTTTCGTTAATAATTCCTTAATAAAACTTCGGAGTATATTTTTGCAATGGAAAACGTTACTTCAAATGACGTACGGGACCACTCCTGACGAAGTTCTACATTTTCGGGACACCCTGTATATATTTAAGATATTTTATTTACTTCTGAAAATAAATATGTAATATTAAAAACTCGAAACATGGAATCGCAGTGTCTCAGAAACAAAAAAATATGTGTCTAGCGTCGTTTAACTTACAATCAAGTATTATCATTATTCCGATTACATTACTGTAAATAAATTATTTATGAGTGGTAGTTGAGAGCAATCACTATTTCGCGATTTACGTTACTTTATTGATGTCTACAAGAGAGTGTGAAGCGGATTTCATTCTACCACGTGATGAAGCGTTGTATGACGGTACAACATTTTGATTTGTAAAATATGTATAAGTTATTAGGTTAATACAAATCATATGTATATAGAAATAAATATATTTATGTCTTTCCCTTATATTACATTGAGTACTTTCGTCACTTATGCAGACTTAATGTTTGTGTACATATATATATATATATATAGTTATTTAGGGGTTTCACTTTTATAATGTTTAATATTGATTTGTTGATAACGCGCGGCATGTTACAAAAACTCTATCATGAATTCTGTAGCAGAGACTGTCTTTGAATCCAATATTAATCCTAAAGGAAAATAAACAATATCGTTTCAAGAAATTATCTTCATATACAGTGGCTCTTACTAATATTCGGACACTTTTCAAAAGACGATAATATTTTTAATATTGTACTATACGATTTGAATTCTTTTGGGAAGCTAGAAAAATTTTGTCAAAGATTGCAATTGGTCGGAATTGTAGAAAAAATACTAAAACTTGCATTTTACAATTTTTTATGTGGGCCTATATTGAAAATTAAAAAAATATGTTTTAATTGCTCTAGCTTCCCAAAAAGATTCAAATCGTATAGTACAATATTCAAAAAAAATTATCGACTTTTTAAGAGTGTCCAAATATTAGTCAGAGTCAATGTAAATGTTTCCTCTTTGTATTCATAATTGTGTAAAATGCGATTATTCGTTTTCGTGTCAACATTACAGCATTTCTACAGGAGGCAGCAATTTCTTATATTGACATATTGTACTGATGTATATCCTGAAGCTACAAAATTAATTAATTGAAAAAGTTGCAACTAATACGTATTTTTACAGAAATGTATTGCATGTTTTTGAGTATACTTAATTCAAATAGAATCGTTTATTTTCAAAATGGCGAGAGTCGCTTGTTGAGAGAAATAAGTTGAAGTTGCTTATGGTTACAAAAATTGTGAAAAGAATAAAAAAGGAGTGACTTATTTAATTTTCAGAATAAACGATTCATATTTCGATCAAGGTGATGGTTGTTTTTTACAATTGGAGAGGATAGTTTATACAGTCATGTAAATATACATTTTAATATAAGAATTAGTTAAATTTCGCCATTGCTCAATGTTTGTAAGGTTTCTCTACTCGACATTATACTGTACCTTTTGTTTATTAAAATATCATCATCATATATATTATATAATATATCATTTGTTGTAATATTATCGTTACATTATAAATGAACTATTATTAAATACAAATAAATTTTGTTAAATCGCAACAAATTGTTACAGGTCACATGTACGACGAGAAAACCGTATTACGTTACATTTATTGATCGTTAAAACTATTTTCAATACCCCCAACACAACACGATATTGTACCACTATAATTACCAATAGATTGCGGATTTTATGCATTTATGGCGTGTGCAGT
Organism: Lasioglossum villosulum; assembly: GCA_963971365.1. Lineage (NCBI taxonomy): Eukaryota > Metazoa > Arthropoda > Insecta > Hymenoptera > Halictidae > Lasioglossum > Lasioglossum villosulum. The sequence continues at coordinate 43,401,101 of OZ020495.1, read as the reverse complement.
CTTGCAAAATGCAATGAAATAAAAACTCTAACCCTTGAGAAAACATTCAGAGTTTGTTTAAAATATCCAGCAGCTCAATCAACATTTTTAATATTTATTTCTCCTAATTTAAATATAAACATAGTGCAGTAATAACAGTAATGCTATTTTCAAATGGTTATATCGATGTATACAGGGTGATTCAGCCAAATATGCCACAGGTTACTTGTAAACTATTGGTAAAAAATGGTTGAAACGAAAATTGTATGGTTTCAAGAGTACCATACAATGTAATAATTAGTTTTTTTCACAGAGATGTAAAAGTCGCGTCTTGTGTTCGTTTATCGCAAAGGGTGAATTTCAATGTTGTGGTTGACGAGAGAATGGAATCCTGAATAAAAAACTATAATGGTATACGTGGTGAAAACTAATAATTACCGAGATATTCTCTATAAATGCTAGAGCACTCGTCAGTTAGGCTATCTACAGTATTACCTCCGTAACTGTCGCAACGATCTCTACCGTAACTGTTAAAATGTTATCCCCACCACTGGGAGGATCCCCCTTGGACTCGAGAGTTGCACTAATGCAAGCGGAGCAAAATATTGCAACTTTTCTAATTTTGTAATTTTCTTTTAATCTACCATCGCATTTGCCACTTAGGCTGAAGCGCCCTGTATAGAATAACTAGCACACGTTTGAGTAAGGACGAATGAGGAGATAATTCTTTTCGATTGCTGCTTTGGTGCACCAGTGCTTAAAAATGGAAACATCCGCAGTCTAGTCGTCAGCGTGAGCATGATTGTCCGAGAAACGCCATCACGATGAAGTGATCGTTACGACACACTGTAAAATATATTGTAACTGTAAAATTAAGTGACTACGTTGCGCGTGTGGGAGAAGTATGTTTGTGCACCGTAGACAAGTTGCGTTCGTGATGCAAGCAAGTGGACTACTCAAAGGAAGAAACAATTTCACTGCCGAAAGACTATCGAGCATTGTCGAAGCCATTTCATTCCCAAGAACACTGACAGAACAATCGTGTTTCCTTCGACGGGAACGAGAGACGTTCGAGCAACGCGTAGCACGTTCGAATAACGTTTGAATTAAGCAAGTGACTAAACGAATCGTATCATACTGGTTTATCTGGGTATACGTTCTCATATATCATTGACGACGAGTCGGTCGCGACGGATTAGGGTCGAGATTCTGCACTGATTCGCGCAGAACGCTTTATTTCATGTACAATACTCATGTATAAATTTCAAGTAAAGTAGTGAATGAAATCAAACGAGCTTTCTTTGAATTGCGTTGCTCTCGGACTCGATGATTGAGGAATTCAACGCGAGGTCATCCGTGACAGTTCGGCTCTTCATTAAGCCTTAACTGCTGCACTGTCAATATTTTTTAATTTCTTTGAAACGTCTGTATCATTTACTCTTAAATAGTATGCTTAGAAGTAAATTGTACAACTGCAACGACATTTGTCGTGGCAAAACTAAAGACGGGATGTTTCAAATGTGAAAAACGGTCATTTCAATTGCAACAACCTAATACTAATTACTCTGTCGAGTCTTGATTGCATAGACCAGTAGAAAATCAAGGAAACATTATAAAATGCTTGGGGATTCATTTGTTTACTGCTCTTAACAAACGTCTTCAAGTTGAAGAAAAAGGGAAGACGTTACAGCACGTATAATAAATAAATATGATCTCGGAAATAAATTTTGCTATAATACTGATTTCTATTACCAGATAGTATCGTAAAAATATTTACCGAACAACCGGTTAATATTTTAAGAACAGACCGTCAACTACCAACTTACTGAAAATTAAGAAAAATATTTATATATATCTTTATTGATTCCCCTTAGGGTTACAATTCTTGCCCAATACCCAATACGCAGCTTTTCTCCTTAACTATGCTTAATTTACTTAATTTACTTAATTAATTAATTAATTCTATCTTATCTCTAACTTACAAGTATCTTATATTACTATACAGGGTGTCCCAAAACTACCCTAGGAGCCGAAAATGGGAGGTTCCTTGGGTCATTTGAAGCGACATTTTCCTTTACAAAAATGGCGTCCGCGGCTTTGTTTAGGAGTTATTAACGAAAAACACGGACCAATCAGAGCGCGATCTAGACATGCGATGGCACGTTCGGCCAATTGACGCGTCTAGATCGCGCTCTGATTGGTCCGTGTTTTTCGTTAATAACTCTTAAACAAAGCCGCGGCCGCCATTTTTGTAAAGGAAAATGTTGCTTCGAATGACCCAAGCAACCTCCCATTTTCCGCTCCTACACTAGTTTTGGGTCACCCTGTAGATATAGAGAGATAGAAACGATATTTACAAAAGCCTTAATTTCTACCTTATTTACAATAAGAAAAATATTAATATTAATCCGTTTTATTCCAATCTCATTGCAAGTATCCCCATTGTGTCTGATTCCTCAATCACGATAACTTTATAATTTAAGCACGTATACAATGTTCATATGTCAATGAAACAAGCATGATCGAACAGAGGGCTGTCTAAGGAGGCCCAGCGATTAACACAAATTGTCACACTTATTAACTGCGTAAAGTTTAACATTTTAGGACGCTGCTCTACAGTTGGAGAACGATAGCTCATTGTTAGTCTCTTCTCTGAACAGTGCATGCGTGTAGAAGCATGTAACTATAACAGCGCTGTCCATTAATGGGGCACCTGACCCACTTATGCTCCCCTCTCCATACCGTATTCTGTGTGTATTGAACATGCACAGGTAGCACTGTGTCTACGGAAACAGAGGACGAGAAATAATAGTGTGAAACAGAGGAGTCAACGGTGACAGTGCAAGGGAAGAGCTCTAACTAACAATAAGTTTTAGAGATTGTACTTGTTGGCATTGATCAATTAATTGCCATCACTCATCTTAACCAGCTCTATGTTTTCGAGCTGAACCACACATGTTTCATCGGTTTGAGAATATGATCATAAGCAGGCTGCGGATTTGATGCGTTTATAACAATAATTGGAAGACTCTCCGAAAGAATCTCCAGCATTTTTCGACGAACGTCCAATATACAGGGTGTCCCAAAATAAGTGTAACTCCCGGAAATGGGAGGTTCCTTGGATCATTTGAAGCGACATTTTCCTTTACAAAAATGACGTCCGCGGCTTTGTTTAGGAGTTATTATCCGAAAACACGGACCAATCAGAGCCCGGCTATAGCGAGCGGAGTCCGACTCGGCGACAGATCCCGCTCAACGCGGTGTCGCTATTGGCCGAACCAGAATCACTCCGCTGTAGCCGCGCTCTGATTGGTCCCTGTTTTTCGTTAATAACTTCTAAACAAAGCCGCGGAAGCCATTTTTGTAAAGAAAAATGTTGTTTCAAATGATCCAAGGAACCTCCCATTTCCGGGAGTTACACTTATTTTGGGACACCCTGTATACAGGGTGTCCCAAAACTCTTGCAAACCTCGGAAATAGGAGGTTCTTTGGTTAGGAGTTAGCAACGAAAAACACAGACCAATCAGAGCGCGATTCAGACGCCTGTTGGCACAGGTGGCCAATTAACAGTTGCTGCGCCGCACACTGTGCCGAAATGCCTGTTTTTTGGACAAAATTCAATAACTCTGTTTATGATAGAGGCATTAAACAAAGTGGGTTTTTTTATATTGAAAACAATCTCAATAAGATATTATTATGACTATAGTAATTTATTCAAACATTACAAAACGACATTTATAAACAAAATTTTTTTTATTGCTGGTTTAAAATATATAAAAAGTAGATTGACTTTTGTTATAATAACTTTTTTTATAAACCCATTCGGGACACCCTGTATAATATCAAAATATACTATCATACTAATACGACGCAATCGAAATCCCAGGGAAAGTTTGAACACCTTTTTTTTATCTTCTAAAAATTAGGGAACCAATAAAACTGAATGGTTTCGTTTCAGAGTAATTATTATATTGCATATAAGTATTACAAACTTGAAGATGAATTACAATTAGCCAACCCTTAGCCATCATTTTATAAAAAGATTATTACTTACTAATGTCTTTTGTTCATAACAAAACGTAAACAAGTTATGCTATAAACTGATATATTTGATCTTCCTAAAATTCGCTTGTAATTAATTTTCTACGGAATTTTTTGAATTTTTTTTCAAAAACTGAATTATTTAGACATTTTGCCAAGGAAAATTTCGCTTAAAATGACCTCAGAAACCTTCCATTTCTTGGTTTGCAGGAGTTTTGGGACACCCTGTATATTATGGATTTAACTAACCAAAAATATTGACTGGTTGTTGTCTTGTTCGATTGAACAGAATAATTTGAACGTGGAAATAAATAGAGGAGGAGCTATTGTTCTATCGGTTATTTTGCTACACGAATGAACAACCCAATTGTTACTGGTTTTTAGCCACAAGTTCATTCGGATTCATCGTGTGCAGTCACAAAGTCGCCGTACAATAACACCGCACTCCAACCAGGTAAATGAATTCATGGTCGAAACATTTTTGCTATCACCGATAAAAATTCATCGTTCTAATTCAGAGCAGCAACCAGCCGTCGTGACGTCATCCTGCCAAAGGAAAATTGCATTGAAAGTTTGTCCGTGTTATAACTGCCGATGAGATTGATACGATTTATCGTTCGTATCGGCACGGAATAATTTTTTGTTATTTTTCTGGATTGGACCATCCACTCCTGAAATACAACAGGATTCTACGTGTGCTCTGATTATTGAACTGAGACCGTCTCGTGAAAAAAAACAGCCGTGATGAACAATTCTATACTGCTTTTAGAACGATTTTATGTGAAAGCATTTAAGAAATTGAAAATACTGTTACATTGTTTTCAACCTACTGAGATTATTAAGAGAAGAAAATAATTTCAAAAATATTTTAGTGGCAGAAATTTAATGACAAACATAATACGTATTTCTTCAATGTTGTTTAACATGCAGTATAATATATCATAATATATAATAATTTACGGAAGCAATTATTTCTTGAAAATGAATTAAGTACGATCGAAACGTTGAAGTTAATGTGGTAATTTGCAAAATTGATTTGAAATAATAATTCATCGAACCAGCACGCCGAAACCATTAATGTGTTTGTTATTAACAACGATCGATATAAGGAAATATTTATAATACGTATTTGTTTGCTTAAATTGTTCTTCCAACAATACAATGATGACGTGCAATAGATTTGAAATTTATTTCTATTAATGGACACATCATTTGTTAATAATTTCTTATGATAAAATCATTATTTTAATTCACTGTTTTATAAGTAAATTCGTACTTTCTGACAGACACAAATATATGTATACTTCACTTTCTTTATAGTCTTACTTTTTAGTTATAAACAATTGTAAGTTCCACAAATATAAATTACAGTACAGTTTGAGAGCTATATATTTACTATAATTCTGGAACAAATTTGTGTAAAATAAGTAGCAGTCAAGAAACTGTTGTTTGAAGTAAATCTCAAATAAAGCATTTGAAATAGTACAGGGAGCTGTTCGCAAAGGGTGAAAAGATTTTGCTGAAACCATCACCAATGACAATATTGATTTAGAAATTATTTGCATTAATATTAAATATACAATTTATGAATGAAATCAATTAGATAACTAGTTAACACAATAAATCAAATCAGGAACAATAAACGATTGAAGGTAAAATTACAAAATAATTTTAATAAAACATACATTTTGCATTACTGAAGAGTATCGTTGATGTTTCATGTAATGTTTTTCAACAAGTATAGTGATAGGTGATTACGTCGCAAACAATCTGCCCTCTTTTATTTGATCTACAGTTTTCAGGCTTTTTCACAGAATGTCTCCGCGTCGGACCATCTTGTTCTGTCACCGAGTTGCCAGTAAAACACGTCTCTCTTTTCCCTTCATGTTTGTATTTACCTCCTCATTTTTCTTCGGTTGACATTTAGTTCGACAGTTGCTTTCGCGTCTTTCTTGTTGCGTTTTAAAGGGGCGAATAAAAAACAGGTAAAAGAACGGCTGAGTGACAGTATGTTGCAGCGTTCAGTCGCGTTCAATGAAGCCGTCCGCTCAAAACGTGAAGTTTAGCCGCCTTCACGACGTCCAATGCAATCCTTCAGAACTTGTCATTTCTCCTCTGCGGCGATAGCATACCGCCCTTGGCGAAAACTATTTAACCTTGAACCTACCACGAAGAGTAAAATGATCTATTTCAGATTTTTTATTTGACAATTAATATTATGTTGAATATTACGAAAGTCTACGATAATTTTGCTATTTATCAACAGAAATGGTATTAAAAGAATTCTAAAAGAAATTAAAAACTCTTATAAGGAATGATTTTTCAATTCGATAAATCAGAATGTCTCGCTGACATCAAATACATTAATTACTGATATAGAAATAAATGAATGAATAAAACAATAAAATAGTAACACAGCTACAAAAATTTTCCAAAATACTGATCAAGAACAAACGAAACTATATCTACAAGCTCATTTGCAGTGAGGAGATAAATTAAACCAATGGCAATTATTTGAAAATTATTTTTATTGCAATTATTTGATTTTAACAAAATTATTCCGTTTTGAATAAATAGTACCGTAATTTGTGGTACACGCGAATATTGATGCGGGTCACTGTACGTTACATGCTGCTCCGTCAGAATCCTCGAAATTGGATGCCCCAATTTTGGTGACCTCGTGATGCTACTTAAGGGATCCGTGCAGGTTATTTGCACGAGAAAATCTGCTATCACTTTCTATTAGCCGGTAGACAAAACAGTAAGAAGCGAGTGTATACGAAGTAATAGAGTGCTTGCAGGGAGGCGAAACTCCGGTCTTTTTCCGAAGCCAATTAAGTGCATATCAGCGTGCACCTGTCGCTAAGTAGTGCAACGGTGAATCTGGCCTTTGAAGGAAATCCGACACATAATGGTTAAATTTACTTGTTCGCTACAAACAGGTGTAATTTACAACAATGGAAACATCAGAAGAATTTGAAAGTTCTGTTACATTATTTTCAACCTTTTATCCACATCGACAAAGAAAACAAATTTTTCTTTCGCTCCAGTTTGTTATAATTCAGGTGAAACGTTCTTAATTTGCATAAAGATCCGCTGTCTAGTTATGATTAGACTATTGATCTTCAGACAAAGAAATATAATGACTTAATTAAACTCTTCCGAACATTTATGACGATTTTCAGAAAAGTAATAATTAGACAACCGATTTCATGAATTTATGACAAATATGAGTGTAACTTAAAACAATGAAAACATTAGAAGAATTTTCTATTGATTACAACTTTGATAATTATAACATTTTACTCCAGTTTGTTGTCTAGTAATGCTATAAGTACATAAACATTCTGTTCCGTGCAAGCTATGTAGCTCCTTATGAAATATGGAAAAACATATTGTTATCGGAATGTTATAAATTCTTCAGATATGTTGCTGTACATTAGACCCGGGCAATTTTCTCACCGCTGTCGCTTCGCGACATCTACTACCAGAATATCGATTCCCCTACTACCAGTGTGCTGTATTCTCCACTACCAGTGTACTGGTTTCCCTACTACCACAGTGCATGTGTTCCCTCACTACCAATGTACTCCTCCACAACTAGTGTACCAGTTCTCACACTATCAGACCGTTGTTTCTCCCACTACCAGCGTTCCGGGTTTCCCACTGCTAGTGCATTGGTTCCCCCACTTTTAGTGCACTGGTTCCCCTACTATTAGTGCACTGGTTCGCTCACTATTAATGCACAGGTTCCCCCACTACCAATGTACTACTCCCTCCGCGACCAGTGTACCGGTTCCTCAACTAACAAACAACTCTTTCTACCACTACCAGTGTACTAGTTTTCCCACTATTAGTGCACTGGTTCCCCCACTATTAATGCACTGGTTCCCCCATTATTAGTGCATTGGTTCCCCCACTTTTAGTGCACTGGTTCCCCTACTATTAGTGCACTGGTTCGCTCACTATTAATGCACAGGTTCCCCCACTACCAATGTACTACTCCCTCCGCGACCAGTGTACCGGTTCCTCAACTAACAGACAACTCTTTCTACCACTACCAGTGTACTGGTTTTCCCATTATTAGTGCAGTGGTTCCCCCCTCTACTAATGCACTGGTTCCCCTACTATTAGTGCACTGGTTCGCTCACTATTAATGCATAGGTTCCCCCACTACCAATGAACTATTCCCTCCGCGACCAGTGTACCGGTTCCTCAACTAACAGACAACTCTTTCTACCACTACCAGTGTACTGGTTTTCCCACTATTACTGCAGTGCTTCCCCCACTTTTAGTGCACTGGTTCCCCCCTCTACTAATGCACTGGTTCCCCTACTATTAGTGCACTGGTTCGCTCACTATTAATGCATAGGTTCCCCCACTACCAATGAACTATTCCCTCCGCGACCAGTGTACCGGTTCCTCAACTAACAGACAACTCTTTCTACCACTACCAGTGTACTGGTTTTCCCACTATTACTGCAGTGCTTCCCCCACTTTTAGTGCACTGGTTCCCCCCTTATTAGTGCACTGATTCCTCCACTACCATGGTACTGTTTCGAAGATAGGCCGGGCCGGACTCCACCGTAGGCGCGCTCTGATTGGTCCCTATTTTTCGTGAATAGCTTCTTAACAAAGTTATTAAGATCATTTTCTCAAATAAAAAAATTATGCAATATAAAGGTTGTGCAATCTAGATAAATATGTAAAGTATTTTACTATTTTATCCAGCAATATAGGAAGGTGTTCAATTTCTGGTAGAACCGAAAAAAGTATATTCATTGTGTAGAAAAACTCGTCGAAATTTGACCACAACGCCATACCCAGAGAGGGGGGATTGTACCTGTGAGTTGACGTAGAAAATGGGCCGTCACCTTTTTTTTTAGCGTGAGGGAAATGCTTTTACGCATACCCCGTACCCCCTGGGAGAGATACGAGGTTATGTGGGGCTACGTGGCCAGAAGGGCTCACAATACCCACTAAAAACCTCACGAAAACCTTCCCTAAGCTATTCGGGGGCCCTGTGTGGGGCCTCGTCCCGGGGGGAAATGGGCCGTCACCTAAACAATACAATCAAAGGACTGTTCAGTTGTTCTTGGAACGTTGAGCGGTACACATCGGATCTTGTTGAGTCGCGATAACGTGGGTGAAATGGTGCCGACGAAGTCCTGGTTTTCCTTGAACAGTGTCGTGCTTTGTGTTTATGGTTTTCATCGAAGCGAAAATGCTTGCTACGTGTAGTCAACTATAGTGATTTTGCTGTTTTCCTACGTTTTGTGTGAAAGTAAGCAAAGTGATTATTTAGTTCAGCGACTTTCCTAAATTGTTTCATTTATTTTTGTTCAATTATGAGCTATTTCATTTATTGTCTGGAGAGCTTTGGGTTTCGCGTAAAATGAACATTTTCTGCATCAATTACAAGCTACAGGAGCTAATAAACGTTTTTTTTGTTTCTTCGAGATTCATTTAATTAAAATCAAAATATCGATATTCTTAATTTTTCTAAATACTTCAACCATATTAAATTTCACCTACTCATTCTTGTCACAAATGCATAGAATCAATTTTCTTGGATTCATTGTGAAATTTGTATCACTGTTTTCATTGATTTTTGTATGAACATCTGTTTTTACTTACATTTTAAAGAATTTCATTGCTTGTGTCCATCTTGTGCGTATAATGTTTGCTTTCAAATAATATTCTGAAATAACTCTCTCAATGAATCAGATTACAGTAGAATTAAAATATATTTCTATTTACAACAGGACACCTTGAGAGACTGAAGTATTGTGTTTCTGATTCTGCTTTAATTATTCGTTAACCTCTACCAGAAATAACTTGATTATTATTCACAATTAACTAATTAGTAAGGGACAAGCATTTGAGGCAGTGATATGAATGTTATAGTTAATTAATTGCTAACCAAATGTGCAAATAATTTGTGAACGTTTGACCGCACAATAATGAAATCAACCTGCTAATGATATCTGGTTCTTGTACAATGGATAGAATACTTTCAGAGAAAAGTTAAATAATAAAAATTAGCTAACCTACAGTTAATTTAAAATTATTTTGATGTTTTGATTTTATATCGAATTAACATAAGAAATGAATTTTAGATATAAATGAATAAAAAGGAATCTCTTCAACAACTAATTAATATTAAACAAGTTAAATACGTTTACAGGTGAATTACATCTATTTGTGTCACAAAAAGAATGACAAAATCATGCAAGAAGAAATAAGTGTTATGCTCTAGAATTATATTCAATTATTTAATTAATTATTACTAGTCTTGGGTCAACAAAATAGTTTCGTGGTTAAATAGTGAAGAATATACCACTAGAGAATGCCATAAACAAATACATGAAGCTATAATAAGGACCGTGGAAAAAATGAAACTTGAGTTTTTTATGAAATAATCGATATAATAAGCGAATAAATAATATGAACGAAAGAGTGGAGCTAGTAAAAATAATAGAGAGTTAAAAGATGGAATAAATATAAAATATATAAATATAGTAAAAATGTCTCTGCTATGCAGCCGGCAGCATTCACTTTAATTGTTAATTTTTTCTAAACTAATTAGTTAAAACAGCTCAAAGGAGAACGGTGACGTGCTTGTCCTAACAAAGTGCTACAATCTCTCAAAAGCTCATTAAAAAGTTCTGCGTAAACTCGGTTTGTACTGAAATTAAATTCTACCTTTTGTAAAATTCGTTCGCATAGCAATACATTCTTTACCAACTGAAACATATATTTTTTCTTTTATTTCCGTAATGGTCACTTGTACGTATTTCCGTGCCGCAATTGCAAAATTATTAACTTGAATAAAATTACGAACAATTTCTAGTAAAAAATATGGAGCCTGTTTATTTACGAGTTACATTTTCTTTTAATGCACACGCACAAACGACGTACATACTTCGTGTGTTTATTTACGATTTCAATTTCCTTTTTCAAGTACATACATACGTGATATTTCTATTTTATTCAAATGTTATGAATATAAATGTATTCAATTCAATTTAAGTTTCATTTTAATTGTATAAAAAAAGCAGTTTTATAATTCGCAACGTTTTCTCGTCATTCTTGTGATAACACATTTCAATACAATTCGAGTATTTAATTATTGCTATTAGTTTATCATATTGTACGAATTGATTAACATTGTAAAATGAAAGGCACCACAACAAATTGTGAATAATAAAACTATAATTGAAATTTTTATTTCGAACAAAACACGACACGAGAGTTTTACATTAAAATTGATAACATACTTCAGCATATCGACAACCACATTCGTTACTGTTACATGATTTAATGGAACCGCAATAATTCGTATAAAGTACGAGTTCACGTGCACGACAATTTTATGTTGCACTAATTTCCAGATTTGAAACATAATTGATAATGTGTTCGTGTAAGGAGTACATATTTAACGTTGTTTTGAATAACTTGGCAGGGAATTTCACCGCGAAATAACGTTAACGATCTCATTATATTCTGCAGTAAGCACCCATTTCAAACATTTACCTGAAAGAGATGAAGTTTGTTAATGATCTGAATAACGCAATTTGTCGATGCAGCCGTGTGAAAAATGGAAATGCCACGTCCACTAAACCATGTAATTCGTCTATGTTCTCGCGGTATATTGTTCTTGTAAATTATATTGTGGGTACGTCGTGGTTGAGAAGTAGGTGCGTACACCTTGGGAAGATCAAAATTACATCTTGCATTAAGATAGGATGGCAATATAAATTTCTCATACCGGATAAAGGTTGGAAGCATCAGAATTATTATGTCAGAACCTTTAGCAAAATCCTTCACTGAAGAGTTATTTTTCATTTCACAATAATTAAAATTATTAAGTTCCTTAAATGGAAATTGTTACGATCGATTTCTTTATCCAAGCATATATTGTAATAAGAATAATAAAAAATCTAGATAAATAGTGTCATGTCGTTTTTATACGCTAAAACATTTTAATCGCTTTAGTGTCCGGTAGGTTTAGTGTTAATGTTAATATTACTGTGAAACACTTTGACAAATTCACGAAATCAACTCGCCTGCACCTGAATAATCTTCCTCAATGAACATCGTGAAGTTTACAACGTTTCACAATTGCATTTGCAAGATAAATTCCGTTTTGTCATTCTGCATTCTTCTTTCTTTGTTTGTTAAGTTTTCAGTTCCATTAGTAGAGCTTTTCGTTACTGTTTTTCTTTACTTTTCACCTTGTTTTATCTATATTACTCTTTATCTAGAATCGTAAGCTATTTACTTTGTCCTCTCATCGTAGTTTCAATTCACACTGCAATATCAGGGACATCCTAGTGATTCTTGTGCCGCAGTAATGAGCTCCTCCTCCACTTTAATGTACGCAATCCCGAGGACTTCATTTTTCCCTAATCCACTATAAAGCAATACAAAGGATACACAAACATGTGAACGACAGTTCTTTGATGATTGAGACAAAAGATAAATGGTCTTATTTTTATCTATTTCGAAAAATATTTTTTAAAATTGTTTACCTCGCCAACGAAATGCTCAGTTAATTGTACGAATTAATTCAAAATATTTATTTTCACGTATTTTAATCCCATTAGGAAAAACTACCGCAGTGAAACGTACATCCGCAGTAATAGGTGCATTTACCCAATGCCTCGCAGCATAATAGAACGCAGTAAAGTATTATTAGACCGCAAACGTTTATGCGACTTACGATTTCATAGTCAAACATTGAGAGCCTCTGATAAAGCAGAAATTTTACCGTGTCTGAACTACTAACTTTTCGACAAACATAGGTTAGTATCATTTTATAAAAAATGTCCAGTTGCATCCATTAATGTATTAAAAGTACCTCATTCCATTTTAAAAAATGAAGTTGACCTTCATATGTCCTTTACGTGTCCACCTTAAAAAAAACTACTAACATACCTCGCCAACGAAATGTTCATTGAATTGCACGAATTAATTCAACGCAAAATATTAATTTTCACGTATTTTAACCCCATTGGGAAAACTACCGCACTAAAACGTACATCCGCAGTAATAGGTGCATTTACCCAATGCCTCGCAGCATAATAGAACGCAGTAAAGTATTATTAGACCGCAAACGTTTATGCGACTTACGATTTCATAGTCAAACATTGAGAGCTTCGGATAAAGCAGAAATTTTATCGTGTCTGAACTACTAACTTTTCGACATACATAGGTTAGTACCATTTTATAAAAAATGTCCAGTTGCATCGATTGATGTATTAAAAGTACCTCATTCCATTTTAAATTACAGTAAATTCCCTATGAATCGGGAAGTTAAAAATGAAGTTGACCTTCATATGTCCTTTACGTGTCCACCTTAAAAAAAACTACTGACATACCTCGCCAACGAAATGCTCATTGAATTGCACGAATTAATTCAAGGCAAAATATTTATTTTCACGTATTTTAACCCCATTGGGAAAAACTACCGCAGTGAAACGTACATCCGCAGTAATAGGTGCATTTACCCAATGCCTCGCAGCATAATAGAACGCAGTAAAGTATTATTAGACCGCAAACGTTTATGCGACTTACGATTTCATAGTCAAACATTGAGAGCCTCGGATAAAGCAGAATTTTATCGTGTGTACTGATAGATTCGGCAGGTTATCGATAATGTAAAAGAATAAAAATCCACGGAAACGTTTATTCCCGTCTGAAAATCATGATGTGGTATAATCGCATAAAGATTCGCGGTCTATTACACCGGCAGTATTGCGCGGCCATACACGTACGATTCGTTCGAGAAAGATCGATCCCAGCGATGCTTTCAGATGAAATGGTGCTTCACGTGGGTTCAATGCGTGCACACGAGTCAAAAAGGATGAATGTGTCCGGAGGGTTGAGCTAATTTCATGGTAATCGAAAGCAGCGGAAAATCGCGCACTTAACGGTTAAATTCCTTGCGTTGAAAGTCAACTTTTGCTTTCTGCTGGTTACTTTTCGATCCATTCACGGGCCCACGTAACACGATCGGCTAGCCCGGCTAGCTGAATAGGAGATTCGTTTATTCAGTCCACCCTGATAGCATTCACCCTGCACCGGTGAGAAACCAGATCTTATCTTCAACCGAACAGGTGCGCTGCCAAAGTGATCCGTGCTTTTTTTCATACGCAGTGCAAGCTTCGTTATTCTCGTTAAAAGTTGTGGAACGGCTTTCGCGACACGTTTCTCGATACGTTTTCCGACACAATCGTCGTAACTTTCGACACGGACGCGAGCTAACTGAATGACTGCTAGCAAGTAAATTATTCGAAACTGTAATAAGATTAATTATCCTCGGCGCTCGGTGAACGTGCATTTAGTAACACGACACGGAAGTGCTGTATGACAAAATGATATTCATGTGTGTACATGTACACACGAGTGAATGCAAGCAATATGGCCGCCAGCACTTAATATGGAGCATCAGAAAATCTCAATGGACACATGACGAACTTTAATTATTAAGTTGATTGTGCATGTGTTTTATGTAATTGATTATTTGTTATTTCATATTCACTTTTTCTGCAATATAATTGCTTGCAAAACAAGGTAAATAGTGATTTGGTTAAAATTCTGTGTTCGAAACATTTTTTTAAAATGGTGTGTACATACAATATCGTAGTTTTATCTGAATCTGCAATGAAAATTTGGAAAATACATTTTACAAATATGTTTTTCTAGAATCTGTTGCAAGTCTTGACGTGAAACGGTTTGTCACACTACGTACACTACTGTGCAAAAGAAAGAAGCACCCGGTATAATTATAAGATTTAATGGCAAACAATACCTTTATGTAGAAATTGTATTTGACAATGATTGATTTATTGCATTTTAAGTATTAGGTAATCCGCAATAACATATATTCTTAGAACTATTCAATTAAACAGCGGAATGCTATTTCAAAACTTACAGTGTTCTTATTAGATTTTTTACAGTTTTCTGTTAAATATGGCCGGATGTTTCTTTCTTTTGCACAGTGGTGTATGTGTCTCAGTTGTTGACTAGGAATGGTTGAGCAGTGTACTATCTGTGGCCACCGTATGGCCAAAAGTGGTACAATTGCAATTTGGATGCAACGTTTCTGGTCAATGTCTAATATCGACGTATTTGAGGTTATGTCGTTGGCATTCTAGGAATACATGTTATGTAAAACTTGGTTCACTCTGTTGTCAGATACAGTAATTATTATACACAATAAGACAATAATAGTACAATAATAGTACGATTATAACACGATAATAATGTAATAATTATAATTGGTTTCTCGGTAGTCGTCTGCAAAGCACTGTGTGTTAGAATATGGAAAGATACGGAAGGATTAACAGTTTAAGTTATTCTTGAATGAAACAGAATAATGAAACAATAAAAAGAAATAGAGAATGATGCTCGACAAAATAATAAGACACCTAGTATATTTTTAAATTTCTTATATTTAAAGGTGGAAAGTGTACACTCCGTTATATTCAGAGTCCACGCCAATGGGAGACAATATAATAACGTAAGTAAATTAAAAGAGATTATAAATCATAATTGGCCACATTTAGAACAAAAACGAATCAAGAAGTTATATAAAACTATTCGAAAGCGATTACTAGATGTAATACAATTCAACAGAGGTATCACAAAGTATTAATTTTGTATTTTTATTTGCTTAATCAACGTCAGAAACAACGTCAGTCCGTGTTTACATATCTTTCTCTTTTGCTATGATATGCGATACAATTGCATAAGCATATGCAGAGTGTACATTTTCTACCTTTAAATATACGTAATTAAAATATGTTAGATGTCTTATTATTTTGTTGAGAACTCTAAGTATATAGAAATAAATATAGCACTGGTTACAAATAGTATACTCTAAGATCAACAAATGAAGCTCGGTGCAGCTGCAGCGCGACTGCAGTATAAGATGCTTCTATGTATATAGTAACAACATTGTCTAGACTCTACAGAGTAAAGAAATGAAGGAATAACAATAGGTCGGTATATTGCATTCCCGCGTAATCTCTCTCAGGATAGCAATGCCCGAATACGTTTCCTTTGTCTATGAATATATCCTTGATGTGATATAGGACAGTCATTTGCATCCCTGTTAGTCCCAGGAGTCACGATCTAGCTTCACTTCTGTGTCGATAAACACCATCCTGGATACGTGTATAAGCGCGTCTCAGTACACAACGCTATCACCGTATCGTCCATTCACCTGCACCATCGATGAATACACGGTCATTCCTCATACCTTACGCGTCTACTTAGTGGCACTTAAGCAAATTCCCCGGTTCTTGCCGGGTATCGCTAAACAACCTCGTAGCATCAACGAGAACAATTTTGACATAAGCTCGGGCTTAGCTTAATAACATTGGGATCGGTTAAGTCCCTTCTAGATGATTACGTCATGCATCCAGTATACAGTAGACTCCAACATAACGGAATGAAAATATTATTTAAAATGATCGTGTATCTATATCTTCTGTGGCAGTAAAACGACAGTACTCTTACACAATTATTTGTACATGTACAGTGGGATCGTTTTGATCTCTACTAGATGATGACGTCATGCATCCAGTATGCAGTTTTCTTCCACATAACAGTATGAAAAAAATCGTGTGCGTGGAAACTACACGCTGCAGAAGTGGAACTTATTGCTTATTAATTTTTATTTTATTTATTGCTATTATTTTTTTTTTAATTTTAAATGTAATTTTGTAATTTATATATATATACCTCTTGTTTTTTAAATGTATATCTAATACATGTGTAAAACACTTCAAAATACTTCAATAATGAAAATACACTTCAATAATTAAATATTGAAAATATCACTTCAAATGTACTGCGCGGCCTTCTCTCTCACTCTTTGTACCCCACGCCGACACGTTTGATCCTACTACATACCGAGCATTGTATTCGTTGCGATATATACCAAAATGTTCGCTTTCATTCTAACTGTAAGATCGTTGGTTGTCCAAGGGGTTAAGGAGTTGGACTACCAATCGGTGGACCGGTGTTCGAATCCCGCCGGGGTAAGAAATTATTTTTCTCCGTTCATTCTCAGTTTAAATTTTCGCGCTCGACTTTCGACTTCCGTCACATCGACTTCCGTTTCATCAGAAAATTGTTACCCTCGCCAAAGAAGTTTCACTTCAAAATTGTTTAAAATTATCGTGTATCTATACCTTCCGTGGCAAGAAGTGAACAGCACTCTTACACAATTATTTACACATGCACAGTGGTATCGTTTTGATATCTACTAGATGATGACGTCATGCATCCAGTATGCAGTTTTCTTCCACTTAACAGTATGAAAACATTGTTTAAAATTATCGTGTATCTATACCTTCCGTGGCAAGAAGTGAACAGCACTCTTACACAATTATTTACACATGCACATTGGTATCGTTTTGATCTCTACTAGATGATGACGTCATGCATCCAGTATGTAGTTTTCTTCCACTTAACAGTATGAAAACATTGTTTAAAATTATCGTGTATCTATACCTTCTGTGGCAAGAAGTGAACAGCACTCTTACACAGTTATTGACACATGCACATTGGGATCGTTTTGATATCTCCTAGATGATGACGTCATGCATCCAGTATGCAGTTTTCTTCCACATAACAGGATGAAGAAATTGTTTAAAAAGACTGCATATATGTGTTTTATGTGGCAGTAAGTATACATTCCTGCTTCACAAGGTTTGTGTACATGTACTGTATATTTACTGCTACATACAATACATATGTACAGTCTTTTTAAACAAGTATTCGATCATGTTATACATGCGTCTACTTTGTTCTTCATAATTCTTCATATCTCTTTCCATTGTGTTAACCTGCACATATTTCTATAACTCGAGATAAATTAAACGAATCGATTGTTGATCTGTAAACTTTGTATGTATTGAATTTCCAAATTTTATTCGACGATCTACTTTTGGAATTTTTCACATAATTTTGTATACTCTATTACGACGATGCTTATTAGACTGTATATAATGTTAACAACATTGAGGTACGTACACGAACAACTCGTAACGAAGTCTTGCTATATTGAATCTTAGCAGAACAAGGCGCTGCATAATTAACTTAACGAGAGAAGCATGAATGCTTGTGTCAGTGAATTTTGAGGCTAAAAGTAGGGTAATTTCGATATGGTAGAACCTGACAATATTAAATATTTGTAAACATTGATCGTACATTGTGTATAAAAAGTATACCTCAACATTGACCTTGAAAATCCAGGTCAAAAGGTCAACAATTTTTTTGTCAAGTCAACCGTTCTCTTAAAAAGCGATGTTAAAGTTCCATTTAATTTCTAGAATAATTTAATTGTTACGATGTGTTTATATTCGCTAGATTAAGTTTTATATAAATTATTCGATCGTGTTAAATAGGATTAGTCCGGTTAATAACATAGTTTGTAGTGTACTTGCCGTGGAATAATATTTGCCCGTTTGATGGAACCAAACATCAGCAAGTGTATTGAAATAACTTTCCTAGTTTATTCTATATTCTCCTAGTAGTCTCTTCCATTGGATATATTTGTTCCTTGTGCGTCAAAGGATCAAACCCCGGAGTAGATTTTCTACGCTTACACTGACCCTACTGTCAGTTTGGTAAAGCTTGTTAAGCTGGAGCTTGCACTGAAACTCTCTACGGAGATATTTTAGTTTAGATTGAAGTCAGATCAAGGCTTATGATGTAGTTCATTAAAACCAATGAAATTCTACACAGTGAAATTGCGATGTGAAACTTTAAATGCTTGAGACATTTTTTTATTTGTGGAAGAACGCATTAGTTCTTGCAGTTCTTGCAGTTCCTGCAGTTCTTGCAGTTCTTGCAGTTCTTGCAATTCTTGCAATTCTCGCATTCTTCGCAAAGGGTAATTAGTAGATTTGGTGCATTTATGGCAAAAATGAGTAGGAGTAATTTAAAACAGAAAAACTATTAGAAAAATTGAATACTTTCATATGATTTGCAACCTGCTGAACATAATAAAAAAGAAATAAATTTCTCCATTACAGTTCGTTGCAATTCAAATAAAAATGTTGATTTTGCATAAGCATTCTCAGTCTAGTAATTAGTTTTGGAATATCTTTACGTGCTTAGCGCACGGTAATAAAACATTTTCGCATTTCTCACCAAGTATAACATTCGCATTGTATGCTAATTGGTGCGTAGCGGTAACCTTAACCGGGGTCTAAATTGTGGGTGGTGTGGGATTGAAATTAGCGTCGTGATAAAGTAGACGTTAACTGCAGATTCAATTAAAGGAACGTTAGAATTGGGGCATGGTTAAATCGCAATCAGATTTAAATTAACCGTTACATTTGGACAGAGAAGATTCTTTGGCTTGATAACGGTCGATGTTAGTTGTAACTACGGTTTCATTCGTGTCTACATGGCTCCCAAATGATAGCGATATAATTTCCTACGAAATTTTAATGAGCGTAATTACACCTTGTGCGCAATTTATCTGGACTTATCAATGCGCTCTAGTCGCTTAAAATCGTATTTATTGTACGTGCAGTGGATCCAAATATTGTTTTAACAATAAATTTCTGATTCTCGAGAAATTGTCTATGATCCAACTGTGATAACTTCGTGCACAATAATAGTGGAACAATAATCGCTCCTTTTGGACTATCATTAATTTATTCGAAAGCATTTATTCTGTAAAAATATGAACAAATTCTTTTCTGAATTAATCTATTAGTGGTTTGAAAACTGAAGCTTCCTCTTCACACAGAAAGCTTAAAACTTCATCTACTGCACTACATATTTTCATATATATGTAGGGTGTTTCAAAATTCCATGACAATCCGGAAATGGGAGGTTCCTGAGATCATTTGACATTGTTAAGAAGTTATTAACGAAATACACAGACCAATCAGAGCACGACCTAGAACTTTATTAATTATTATCAATGGCTGAACCACCAGACGTGACAAACTCCTTAACGAAGCCACGTACGCCATTTTCGCAAAGAAAAGTGTTGCTTGAAACGATCTCAGCAACCTCCCGGATGTTGAGGGAATTTCGAGACACCGTGTATACATATTTTCAACTCGCAATGATCGCTTAATGTCTTATTCTTGTTCATGTAGCCACGTCAAGAGAAGTACCGTCGTTTCGAGGTCGTAATTTGGTTACATTCTATGTTTAGCTGCACGAGCTTTAAGTCAACTAGCGATTCCGACGGCCGACAGTTGCACGATATACAGATGATAAGAGCATTAGCATCAAGCTACTTCGAGTGACGACACTTTCGCGAGAAGCTATAGTCTCGCAGAGATTTTCCAGTATTTTCCTTCGAAACAATATAATCGCCACGTAATCTTCATCTTGCGCCGTTCCAGCGCTTCTCGCCTGATAGCGTTAACCTAAGTTTAGCGGAACAATATTACACACTTTGTTCGCGACAGAAACAACAACAAAAAAACGTTCAGATCGTTTCCGAGGGAGAAACGTCCCATTTGTAAAAGTATAAACGTAAAATGTGTTGGGTAGAAGTTTGCGAGAAAGTTTTGATGAAGTTTTAATAAATTGCGTGGCCATTCGGTGGAGTGTTGGTCTAGATACTATACTCTAGCGTTATAATATGCTCTTACTAGTGATGCACGTGGTTCATTGTTCTTTATAACGTAAATTAACCGGATTGTAATCCATTCTCTCTTTTTTTTAAGGTCTTAAAGTTGCATCAACTTCTTGGTTTTTAACGAGTACACAGTTTAATGTGTTGTTTTTCTCAGCGAGTTTCCCGTAAGAACTCGATGGAGATTTCTGTTTCGTTTTATTTGCTTTCAAAGAGAAACGATCATTGAACAGCAAAAATATTATGAAAACTGTTGCAGAGAATTCTATTTGTGTTGCTAATAGTTCTAATACTTAATAGTTTATAATAGTTCTTCTTAATAGCCTATAGTAGCTTTTATGTGTAGTTTATAATAGTTGATTGTTGGAATTTTTGAAGAATTCATATGTCTTCATTGTTTAAAAAAAAAATAGGTTGATTTTCTTCAAACTGGAATTTGGTGATTTTATTAAGGACAGTAACGAGTGCAAAATTAATGAAAAAAATTAGGTGTGACTTATTACTAGACTGCTGATTGTATGCATTTATGACAAAAATTAGTAGGTGTGATCCAAAAGTGGAAAAAGATTAAAAGAGTTTAACAATGTCGATATACTATTTTTAACATATAAAAATCATTAATGGGAAAAATAAATTTTTACTTAGCTCTTATAGCTTGCAATTGATGTATAAAAATTTTATTTTGCATAAAGACCCGCAGTATACTTATTACTAGACTGCTGATTTTATGCATTTATGACAAAAATGGGTACATCAAGACAATTTAAGAACATCCATATGTTACTTTCAATTTGTTAAAACTGTTAAAGATGCAAATAAATCTTTACACGCTTTCTATGTCTTGTAATTAACGAAGAAAATTTTTATTTTACATAAAGATCCGCAGTCTATTTATTACATACAGTGTATCAAAAGAATTAACCCTTAGCACTCGAGTGGCGTCTCTGAGGCGTGCGTTAAAAATTGCTGTACTATTATTTAAACTATTGTTTATATTATTAGATATGTCGGTATCTAACCAATTACTGAACATTGATGTATGAGGTATTATATCAATTTCATATCTAGCAAATTTAAAAAATCACAGACGATGGAAATATTCTAGGTCAAAAGAAACGTTTGATCTTCGAGTTAAAATAGTTCCGAGTGCAAGGGGTTAATATGGTTACTGATAAAAATGTCTTAAGCGTATATGCCTTTCGCAATCAAAGGGTTAAAAGCTGATAATCGACCCTTGATATTTTCTACAGGTGTTTATATAATTTCTTATTGTATTCGCTTAAGAAAGCTATTGTCTTCCTATTCGAATGCTGTGAATTGAATTCTTCCTTGGAAAAGTGGATCAGAGAAAGTGTCCTCGCCCTGAAGTGCTCGTCTATAGTTGCAACTTCAACATCTGCAAGCCATCGGCAAGAACCCGCGTCGTGAACGAAAGGACACTGTGTCTGAACAGTGTCATCGTTTCTAGTATAGCTCAACTACCCTTGTTTTAGTTGGTCCTTGAGATGTTTGCAGGAGAATGTCTCACCCTTTTGTTTCTCACAAGAGGAAAATTTATATGATCGAATATCTGGAGACTACTGACGCAGGACGATTTTCGATAGTAATATCTCCCGGCTCTAAAATGTGTTCGAGCACATAGACGATATTTATTCAAACTTAATTTGTTATTACTCTTCTGTGTTATTTCTTCTGTTAATTATTTACCAACATTTTGAGTATGCAAGGTCTCTCAAAATTCCTTCAACATCCGGAAATGAGGTTGCTGAGGTCATTTGAAGCAACATTTTCCTTTGCAAAAATGGCGTTTGTTAATCACTCATTAACATGTTGAAGGAATTTTGAGAGACCTGTATAGTTCAAGTGATCCACACAAATTACTATATAACATACTATATACTATATAACACAAATAACTAATGTGTAACTATTTTACGTTTTCTGTTCCTAAATCTTAAAATTTTCACAGAAACTACTCACTATCTTTGTGGTGAAAATGAATAAATTCGGTTTGATAATAGTTTCCTCAACAACATAAATTAGAACTAATTTTTAATAATTTTTCGTTTGGTATTCCTAAATTTTTTAATTTTCACAGACGCAATTCTTGTAATCTCTGAAACGTCGGTATTACCTTAGTAGTTTGCAATATTGCTTTGTAACAAATGATCGAACCTTTGCGCTGAGAGCATTAGTAATTTAATATTATAAACAGCTGATGAGTCGAACTGGTTAGTACGATATAAAA
Organism: Lasioglossum villosulum; assembly: GCA_963971365.1. Classification (NCBI taxonomy): domain Eukaryota; kingdom Metazoa; phylum Arthropoda; class Insecta; order Hymenoptera; family Halictidae; genus Lasioglossum; species Lasioglossum villosulum. Next base: position 43,378,209 of record OZ020495.1, on the reverse strand, counting down.
TTGATTGAAAACTGATCGATTGCTTTATTGGAAAGTTCTAAACAAAATATGGAATCTTACGATATATGATCTTCATGCGTGGAGAACATTAAATTAAAATGTTTATATAACGAGAATAAATACACGTAATGAGTCGATGCAAAGAATTAATGATTCATTCACTGAGATGAAACAAAATACAAGTGAACTTCATGCAGTAATAAATTGCATTTTGAAACGCTGTTAATTTAGCATTGTTAACACGAATTAAATTGATATTTTCAGTCGTTTGTGAACGCAGTATGAAGCATTATTAGCAAGATAAATATGATCTTTTTAAATAAATTAAAGCTACACTCTCGAGTAGGAATACTTCCAGTAAAAAAAATAACAGTGATAGAAAACCGAGTGAACATGCAGGTAACAAAGTCGGTGGTGCACTATTCACAATCCTGCGTGCAACGGCCATTTTCCAGCACGAAAATCAATTTTGTCGGTTCTCGACTATAAAAGGTATTGCTCGAAGAATCACTTGACAGGAACCGAAGAAAGTCACTACATTTGTTCCACCGATAGTACTCGATGAATTCTCAATGTGTCCTCTTGGAAAATGACGTTCCTCCTGAAAAATTGTCACTCTATAGTTCCGAATTCAATTTTGACTTATAATCTCGAATACCTTTCTTGACACTGTAAATCACGTGTAACATACAAAATAATAATTTTAAGTTGAAAATACTTGGATAAAAACACAGCTCTATGTTCGTACACCATCATAAGAAATTAATTAAAATACAATTATTTTATAATAAATAATTGTAAAAAAAAATTGAGTTTGAATTTCATTGAAATGTAGCGTGTATAATAACAATTAATATTATTATTATAAAATTGATTCATTAGTGGTAATGTCAAGGTCTTATTAGTCAAATTTTATTATAGTACAGATTATTTACGATCCTTGCATTTTACTCTTTTATAAAGTATTATAATTAATAAAAATATATTTTGTACTATGACTCTAATTATTTCAGTATCTACAGTCAATGTACACTTTCTTTTTATTTACAAAATGAAAATTCAACATAAAATTTCGAACCAAAAGTTTGTACACAAAATATTTTGATATCGTCATAAAAAGTCGGTACAATGAGGAATATATATATATACATAATACAATTACATACAATTACAAAAAATATAGTGATCACTGTTACACCAATATCTACAATAGAATGCTTCATAAGAAGTACCGTTCAGCTTAGCTGGTTTTTCATATAAAAATTGATTGTTCTAATGTAATCTCACTTTACGCAAGTTGATCTAATGATTTGATCAGCCGACTGCACATATTTTTTTATCGGAAATGGTAGTTTGCAGTTGATGTAGCATTAACAGACGAGTAGCAGGGCAAAGGTATCGATCTAAACTGCAGAATGATGAAGACTTTTAAGGGAGCCACGTATTTACACTCACATGCGTTGAATTAACCTGCGGTTATCGTGGATAACCAGTGAAATTCTACCACGCGAATAAATGTCGTGATATAGCATTCGGAAGCGTACAATGAATGCCGCAGCAATCGTGTGCGTATTCGATTGTTTTGTAGGCGTCTACTACCGTTGCGCAAAAACACGATCGAGCTGACTATGCTTCCATTACTCGAATTTCTCTATCGGACAAAATACAGAGGAATAATTATATCAATAAAAAAATGTTTTGATATACCACATTTTTCAGACTAAGTAAAAAGTGTAAAATAATTTTTTCTAGTCCCATAAAAATTCCTAACACCGTACAGATAAAATAAATTCATTATTTAGCATACAAATAGTCCTGATAATTTGTGATTGTGAATTTTGAATAGCTATGAAAATACTTGTAAGATTCGAAATGAAAAATTCAAACTAATAGAATATTCATAATTCAAACTATTATGTAAAATAAAAACTAGTCAAAATTCACAATCACAAATTTTCCTTTATGGGGCTAGGAAAAATTATTTCACACTTTTTAGTCCGACTTACAAACGTGGTAATTGAAAATTGTTTTTTTTATTAAAATAATTATTTTCTACTTTTTAGAAGAACTGTGAAAGCGAGTTAATATTGAATCTCTAGCTCATCGGGAAGTTAGTTTCAAATCAATTGCAAAATTTTTACCAAACAAACAAACACGAAGCGAGTTAATAAAAGCGTGGCAAAATTAAACATAAAATGCGACCACTTGATAACGCTAGCTATCGAAACACGCGATAACTCGATTTAAATATTTTCATCTGAATTTATTTGTAATTATTAACTTGTAAATTGGGTGTATGTATAGAACATGCGAGTTTCATGGGACATATCAAAAAGTTTGAATAACGTTCCATTTTATTTTTATCTGTATCAAAACAGCTAAAACTCTTCGGATTTCTGTTTTTGAAGTATAATTCCATAAAATCTATTTTTGCATTAACGTTCGTAATTTAGTCGTAATCATGGTAGTTGCGTAATGCGATATTGAAATTATAAATACATGTGTTTATATTTTTTTAATGATTCAAATAATCTTTATCTACAAAAAATATTTAATTTTAATTTATACCATTCGACAAAGTTGAAATTCAAGATAACACGTGTGTGCTAACTTTTTGTTTGAGAGTGTGTGTCTATTATACTTTATTATTACTAATTATTTGCATTTATGATTTTAATTTGACTGAATCTATTTCTGAGGAATAACTGGTAAATGTGACACGAATAGATAAATGTTTTATATTTTTTTATGCGGAGTAATGCGTTCAATTTGCGTTGGTAATGCTAGTGTTATTTTTTAAATGGACGTAATGTTTACGTTAGTTAACATTCCATTAAAAAAACATTTTAAATCACCTTCAGTTCTAAAAAATTAATGCAAATGAAAATAAGATTACAGACACCAAAAAATTGTGTCTGTATATAGTTTTAATTTTATTTGCGTCATCTGTATTATTTTCGTGAAAAAGAACGCTGACTAGTAATGACTCGGACACCCTATATAAAATCCTCGCTGTGAAGGTGGCACAACTGCAGAAAATATGTTGTCAGAAGCAGCGAGAAACTGTTTGTAAACAGAATTAGTAAGTATTTTGTTAATCAAGTTTGTGATAAGGAGGGTGCTCATAAAGTAGATTCACGTGTGTTCTGTCTTCATTTGCATTTTTTAATCTTGGAAAAGCATCCGAGTCGGAAAAAAACCAGTAATAATACGCATTTGCTACGGTCCAACATAATTTAAGAAGAGCGGCCTAAACTGCCTTCTAACAATTACATTATAAAGACAAACAAATGAGATTATTATAATTGGTCAAAGAGTGTTCGCGTTATCTATGTAGCGAAAATGAGATATTTCGTAAGAGGATGTACAGGATTTAAAGAAGTGTTTGGTCCTTGGGTACAACCGTACAGCGACTTTAGAAGAGTCATTCGTCGAAACGTCTGTTTATAGCAAAAATCAGAATTCTATGAAATTTTGGAAATAGGTTCTTTTTTGACTAAAATGACGATTGCCGGAAGGATTTTTGGCGCATCGAAAAAAATTTGTTTATCACTTCAATGTCGCGCTCTACCTTACCGACTTACCGACTTTCGAAGAATATCTTCAATTAGTTGTGAAAAGGGATCAACAGCCTAGTTCACCTCACAGCGCCATAAAAATTCACACATATCATCTATAAACGAATCCTCTTTAGTTTGAAGTAATACATATGTAAGGTAAACTTGAAATTTTTAAAGACTACTGGATTGTCGTGTGCATGGTCTCTCCGCCACCATCCCAACCTAACCACAACTCATTCTAATCACATAAATAATAAATAAACTTTTCGGGTTAACCTAATCCAAATTAATTCTCATCGCATAATCTCCCCATTGTAGATATTGGTTCACTAGGTGTAACAATTGAAATATTCTATACATTTTACATTAATTTCCAGAATATATACAGGGTCATCCGTTTTTAAACGGACAAACGTAAACCAGCTATAAAGAACCCCAAATGGAACAAGTTTTACCCCTGCCACTTTTTTTGTTTCGGCCTTGATTTCTAGAAAATTGCAAAAAACCATAATTTTAGTTCACATAAACTTGAATATCTCGGGACTCCAGTGATGAATCTTGATGATTTTTCCTTTGTTTGGTTTAAAATAAATAGGGGCATCTTTTTTGTTAACAAAATATTTTTGTTTTTTTTAGCACGTTCATTCCAAGAAAATATCATCCATTGAAGTCACGCATCCTGGAACCGTTCAGATAGCTACAGTCCGATCCAGAAAAAACCAAGATTCGAAGGTCATACAAAAAAATTTTGTGAACAAAAAAAAAGATGCTCCTGTTTATTTTCAACACAACAAAGAAAAAATCATCAAGATTCATCACTGGAGTCCCGAGATATTCAAGTTTATGTGAACTAAAAAAATTATGGTTTTTTGCAATTTTCTAGAAATCAAGGCCGAAACAAAAAAAGTGGCAAGGGTAAAACTTGTTCCATTTGGGGTTCTTTATAGCTGGTTTACGTTTGTCCGTTTAAAAACGGATGACCCTGTATATATGACGCATGCGCACAGCACGAACATAAAGTACAAAGTCGGTAAGTCAGTATCAGTAGTCGCTAAGTTAGAGCGCAACATTGAAATGATAAAAATTTTTTTTCGACGCGCCAAAAATCCTTCTGGCAATCGTCACTTTAGTAAAACAAGAACCTATTTTCAAAATTTCATCGAATTCTGATTTTTGCTATAAACGGAAGAACAGCCGAGTCATTCTAAAGGAGAAGCTTCAGTCTTGAAATCTGTAGTGGGTTCAGATATGTTCAGGGAAGATAATAAAAGGCAAACCTGAAATTCTCTACAGGCGTCGAGAATTAGTATCGGTGCTTCTTCATTTACCAGGTCACGATAATTGTCCCTAACAATTGTCTCCCATTTCTCTGTTTGTTGGGATGAAACTAGCGCAGAAGGTAGCTAACGCGTAATACATATATTGACTGAAGAGAGTTGTGGGGTTTACTTTAATTAAACTTGCGATTACGTCTATGTGTTTGATTTTTGTGTATTCGCCGTAGCTTTACGCAGAAATCAGTTGCAACCACACACCGCGCCGCCTATGGGGGTGAAAATCCGCCATGAAGAGGCCCGCATCGGTTACACGCCTAGTGGTTCTGTTGAGGACCGCTTCACACTTCGAGGTTCATGACACGGCAACGCTATTTAGTTTCGGGAACCGGGATGCTAAAAAGGTATGTGTACGTTAAAACGTGTGCCGTGACAAATTGTCTCTGGAAGCTCCAGTTCTGCGGCTAATTTGTCGACAATTGAGGTAGCTCAAGCTCAGTTTAGTTCGCCCGAAATAGTCGTAAAAATAACAAATTACTTCCGCTTGCGTCTTACGGCGAAAGACTCGTTTCCAGGATTGCAAGGGTGCAGGATTCGCGTTCCCATTTCTCGATAACACAAAAATTAGGGTTTACAGTAGTCAGAAACGCTAGATAAAAGATCGATGTAGAGCATTATCGCTCTCAAAAGTCCTATTTTTTCGTTTACGAGGCGTAATTTGTATTATTTGGCTGCACGTAGTTATGAAAACAGCTGTATGCGCAGTTCTATACTTCCTACATCCCTTCTACCTCTGGAACAAGTGTGTGGAGCGTGAGACGCGTATTGAACATTTGAGTATTGAGATTTTGGCTCTTAATAATTTTAATTGGTTGTACATAGTGAGCCAGTAATATTAAATTCTGTTGATGTTTCATCTAGTTTGTGTTTCATCTATTAACGACTTCTGCCATGAAATAAAATCCGCAGTCTAGTTATAATAATCATTCTACATATATTATGTAGTTGTTTATTTTGCTTAATCAGTTTTACCATAAATTTATAAAGTCCGCGATATTTTACGTGAATATAGTTATTTTTGTAATAAATTGTACTATGTTAAAAGATACCTCGTCAAAGTATGTGTACAGGGTGGTACACTTGAAGCACTTAAAGAGTGGTGCACTTGTTAAAAAAATAGGACTATATGTTTTTGTATTTACATTATGATATTAAGTCATTTATTAAGTTTATTAATTTATTAAGTCAAATACGCCCGATTTGTTAGAAAGAAATAATAATTCACACTTTCATTTGGTATGTATTAATTACTCATCCTACAAACAGAATGGAAATTAATGCATTTCAAAGCAGCATCTCGGCACTTTCAATTTGCGAAACAATTCCACTTCTAGTTCAGTCGTTCCATGAAACAAACGTTACTCTACTCGGAAATTGATAATTTGATTTAACTCGTCCTTTCATGGTGCACCAACTATGATTAGATGTTTGAAATTCGAATAGAGATACAGAATCATGTTAGTAGTCAATATTAAAATATATATTGAATGATTGAATTATTTATGAAACAAAGTTACCACTAAATGTAAAGTGGTGAACATCGATGTTTGTCCTTTACTGATTAGAATTGGCACAAGTTAATTAATGTGAAATGTTTAACGAAATATAAAATATAACAAACACAAACTTTCTTACTATAATTCTATATTAGAATAGAAAACCTATTAACGAGATAAACATATGAAATTTATTATTTAACAAAAGTAATGAAGCTACTGGTGTGTATCATGACTTAATTTTACTATTAATTGAATATTAATTTGAAATTTACTCTGAACTTCTCTGTTTCCCGTTGTTCAAATTTATTGAATACATAATAACTAGTACATATGATACAATTTTACTAATATTTATGAATAATTCAATCAATTATTCATTTCCATTTGAAAAATGAATTTTTCATCCTGTAAGCCGTAATAATTGGAAAATGATTAAACAAAGTTTTGCTAAATAATCTTGATAATTATCGATAAACCACCAAGGTTCAACTGTACCATATTTTTCGAATTTTCACGTTTAGCTTTTGCATTCTAATTTCAAAAAATGTTAATCTTTTTGAACATAATCGCGTAAGTACAGGGTGTTTCAAAATAATATATGTCGTTACCATAACATGATTCTGCACTTCTGCACATTTTATCAAACGAAGTCATTTATATTGCATATATTTTTTAAATGCGAGTATTTTGTATCAAATTAATCATAAATTTCAAAGCCTTCCAATGATATACAATTCAAAAGGAATGGTCACTGAATGGGGTTATAATGTTGCTATAAAAAATATCTAATACAAAATACTATAAACACTACAAATACTATAAATGCTATAAATGTTACAAATGCTATAAATACTATAAATATAATAGTACTAAATAAGTATTTTTATATACTATAAAATACTATAAAAGTTAATACTATAAAAAATACTATATAATATTATAAAATACCATAAAATACTATAAAATACTATAAAATACTATAAAATCCTATAAAATGCTATAAAATGCTATAAAATGCTATAAAATGCTATAAAATGCTATAAAATTCCTATAAAATACTATAAAATTCCTATAAAATACTATAAAATACTATAAAATACTATAAAATACTATAAAATACTATAAAATTCCTATAAAATTCCTATAAAATACTATAAAATACTATAAAATACTATAAAATACTATAAAATACTATAAAATTCCTATAAAATACTATAAAAGAATTTAGTTGCGAACCTAATATTTCATTATTATTTGGGGTATCCCAAAATGGTATAAGCATGCAGGGGAAGCTTTTGGTGTGAAGTGTTCTACATTAACAACCTTTAAAGATTTCGCTTTGTAAGTTAATGGGGGAAATGGCTGAAAGAGGCTATACTGCGTCGCATGGACAGTGAAAAAACTTAACGCGTGAACATAACCAGCGAGCTGGAAAATACATTGAGAGAAAAGAGCATCTGTAGTCCCGTTGTGATATAAAGAAGGGTGAAGAGCTGTTGAGGAAGTTTTAACAGTTCCACTGTTGTGCTACTGAATCAATAATGTCTCCGCACCCTGTGTATGCTTTTATATTTTCGAAATGCACACGTAAAATGAGGAACGCGAACGAGCATTCATCGTTGCGAGCTTACAATTAGTAAAAGAAATACTGTCGCTGTTGGAATAAAAGCTCTCTATCTTGAAAATAAATCAAAAAAGGGCGACGGTTGTTAGAAACAGAGAAAAATTTGTGGAATACATTCTCCAAATGAGTTTGAATAGAAGCCACAGGCAACGACAATCAAATTAATGAGTTGGAAGAGCAACATCATTGAACCAGTTAAATATTTCATATTAAAAGCATTTTGCTAGCATTCTGTACAACCGTGAAATACTTGTATAAAAGTGTTCACCTACTTTTAGCCTTCGAAAATTTAATCGTCGAAAATTTATATATTTGCGAACACGATTTTTTATAAAATATGAACTGTGAAGACAATACAGTAATTTTTACATTGATCGTTAAAAGTACGTTCTTATTTAGTGTTCATCTCTTACAAATTAATTCAAAAATTGTTATTTTGAATGAAAGTCTGTAGTATAACAATAAATATATTATTGCAAAGATATGCGTGGATAGCATAATGTGTATTTTGTAATTTCAATTATTTTCAAACATAGTAGATGGATGAATAAGCCTAAGAAACGTATAAGGGTTAAACGTGACGCACCTCTTTCATGAAACACTAAAATAATTTAACGAAAGAATGTCTGGAAGACTTAAATAGTATATTGTCTACTATGACTTTGGAAAGTAATTAATTTGACTACCTTTAAATAAATTGTCAAACTGTGAACGTCGCATATACAGGAATTATTACAATGAATATAATCTTAGAGGAATTCTAATAATTAGTAGCGGAAGTTTGTGCAATCTGCAATTTTTCGAGGCGATTTTTAAGAAAGTGGAATCAAATAAAATTCTAATTTAATTGGTAGCATTTGAAGATCCAAAATAAATAAAAATCGTACTGAATTCTGTTGAATTTAATACTCCAGCATTTTTTGAGAATGTTCATAAGCCATAAATCCATAAAGATCCGCAGTCCAATAATAATAAATCAATTTTAAACTTAAAGCTATGCGACAATGTGGAAAATGAAAAGAAAAACACTCTGTGCATGCTGTGATTTCGGAAAGAATAAACTGTGCTACTTTATCTGATCCACCGTAAGATCTAAGCAGTTACAGTTACAGATCTCATCAAAGTCGTACGAAGTAGCAATTCCGTTTCAGTTCGTTGGTTCCTCGTACTTCTCTCGCTCGGATTCTTGCTGGAATAAATATAGTAACCTTGTAAAGGGCTAACTATAGAAGATTCTGAAACAAGTCTGTACTGATCCGCTTTAGCCCGAAACGATTCAATTTCAGCAATCCCAACTAGCATACGATATATACAGGGTGTCCCAAAACTCCTGCAAACCCCGGAAATGGGAGGTTCCTGAAGTTATTTGAAGTAACATTTCCCTTTGCAAAAATGGCGTCCACATTGGCGATGTTTCCTCGTCAGCCAATGCGAACGCCAGGTTCAACGCGTGTCGCAGTAGCCGTGCCCTGATTGGTCCGCGTTACTCATTATGCAACTGCGCAGAACATTCTCACGAAGAAAAAAGAAATCCCATCTGTCAAGGAATTACAAAATTTTTGGGATACCGTATTTTTAAATTAAATAGCCAAATTAATTGATTTATTAATTTATTAGTTGGTCAATTGACAGCTGACGCGCCAGGCCGACTGTGCCAACACGCGTCTAGGTCGCGCTCTGATTGGTCCGTGTTTTTCGTTAATAATTCCTGAACGAAGCCACGAACGCCATTTTTGCAAAGGAAAATGTTGCTTCAAACGACCTCCGGAACCTCCCATTTCCGGGGTTTGCAGGAGTTTTGGAACAACCTGTACACACACGTGAGGAAAACAACAGTGGTCACGGACAGTGCTTCTACTATACTTCAGACCCTCTTCAAGTGTCATTGTTATGAAAGGATAACTAGCATAGTTAATGACAGCGATTCCCTCGTCCGACGCAGATGGCACTAGCTGGCACCATGCTTAGCATTTTAGTTTTCTCGACAGCCGAGGCGGAATAGAGGATATTGGTTTACTTCGCAAGAAGAAGAACCCCTTGCTGCTGAAGCACCGAACCGAAACACAGTGTTCCAAAAGGTATCGCGCAATCCTTCAGTGCTGTATGCTTGTTAGATTGAATGAAACTGGTATGCTATACAAGGAGGTCCATTTAAATAAGAATACCTAAATATCTCTTCAGTTTATTGCGATGCAAGAGATATTTGTCACGTAATGTGCACGGTGTCCATGGACCAATGCCAAGAATTTTTTTTTTCAAAGATCATTTTTTTCGAAGTCAAGGTCACAGGTGTTTTTTGATACATAACTACATTTTTTTAAATCCATCGTGTAGCTGATTCAAGAATACGTTCAGATATGTTAGTAACGTGACGTTGAAATGGTGGTCCTTCGAGTATTCAATGTATGAAATGAGTCGACAAACGATCATCATTGATCCATCCAAGAAACTACTTCAACACCTTTATTTTCTGAGACCATTCACCGAGCTTTTCAGGCACACCTTGTATATCACTGAACAATTATATTTTATTAAATAATTAATTAACCACCAAGTGTTTATTACATACTAGTCTCGTTTAGAAGCTTGGCGTTTAAAATAATGTGTCTCGTTTAGAAGCTTATCATTTAAAATAATGTCATATCACGAACGTACTAATTGTGCAAGTCCTCCTCTTTTTATTCGAGACGATTCTGGTTAGCATTTCCTATTAGCATTGATCAGTATGTCATTAAGAAAAGTGTGGACGAAGAAGTGGCAATCAACTGGAAACAAAGCTCCCTAATCGACTCCATAATCTTAGGATACAGAATAAAATGATAACACCCGTTCCATTTTTTTCATGTCCCGTGAAATTAGTGGAAAAATAATACAGTATGTACATGTTATCGGTATATAATATTTTCGCCTAGGAAATAGCACGTTCGGCGTAATTTATGCGATACTAATTTCAATAAAAGCGGGTATGCAATAACGTGTCGCCCAAGACGTAGAAAATAACAGACAAGCAAATTTATTAAGGACATACTTATCGATTTTAAAACGACGCTGGAGAACATTGGGCGCGGTTTCAAAATGAAAAACTTATCCACGGAAACTTTCACTCGATAACGTTTCCAGAACATAGATACCGTGAAAGGAATTAATATTCGGACGCTCTAGAAAAGACTATTTTTAAAAAGTATTTGTAAATTTTCAATATAAGCTCACACTCACATGAAACAGTTGTAAAACGCAACTTTTAGTACGTTTTCTACAATTCTGATATATTGCTATTTTTGACAAAGTTTCTTTTCACATCATGTAGTAAACTGATTGCTCTAGCTTCCCAAAAAAGTTCAAATCGTATAGTACGATATTAAAAAAGTTATTATCGTCTTTCTAAGACTGTCCAAGTATTAATTCTTCCCACTGTATAAAATATTTTCTTCAATAAAGCTTTCCCATTTTTGTATTACTTGTTCTTTTTAATGTATGTGTATGAATTATAATATTTTATTCTTCTTCAAATTATTGAATAACTAAGATTTCGTGCTTTTTTGACACAAATGAACAGTGATTGGGACAGAATTTTAATTTAATTTAATAGAATACTCTCCTGCAATTAATACACGAAGCTTTTATCGTGCATGAAAATCCGTAATAATAATAATGTATAATACATTGGCCAATTCTCTATGTATGTCCTGTTGCACCATAGTAAGCTAACGATTAAAAGTTACTTGTTCATTCTGCCTGACAATGGATTTCATCAAAGCAACAGACGGTACAAGACACGTTGAATCACAATGCAATAGAATTATTTAATTCCATCCAGTACAACTTTCGATATAATTAATATATAAATTAAAATTCTCTCCACTGAAATGTTTAACATGCTACAGAGGCTCGCGAAATTTGTAAAATAGTTATTATGAAGATCCATTATAAACACAGAACGAATATATAATTTAAGCTACAGTGTTAGCGGGAGAAATATTGTATAGAGGTCAAATTAACAATATAATGTAGAGACTGGGAAAACTGGCTACCGCGTTTGCACTGCGTTCGTTTGATTCCTACATATTTAATGATTCCATTACGACCTACAGAGAAGTTCAACCATGGTCTATGGTTCATTTTAGCACTCCGTTCATATGTATTTCATGTTGATCTACCGCGTGTGAATATATTGTTTATAAACATTCCGTTTATTATACTACAAAACCAGAACAGTTTCATTTTTTATCAGCAATATTTCATTCGTGCGAATTCCTTGATCTGTATACAGGGTGTCCCAAAATAAATGTAACTCCTGGAAATGGAAGGTTCCTTGGGTCATTTGAAGCAACATTTTCCTTTACGAAAATGGCGTCCGCAGCTTTGTTTAGGAGTTATTAACGAAAAACACAGTTGGCGCGTCGGGTAGACTGTGCTGACTCGCGTCTAGGTCGCGCTCTGATTGGTCCGTGTTTTTCGTTAATAATTCCTAAACAAAACCGCGGATGCCATTTTTGTAAAGGAAAATGTCACTTCAAATGACCGAAGGAACCTCCCATTTCTTGCTCCTACACTAGTTTTGGGACACCCTGTATTTAGCTGTTCTGTTTCTAGTGAAACACTTTTTTGCGATCGTTTAACTGACTGTCGGGTCGGTTTCTGCTTCTGTGGATTCTGTACTATTAAAAATGGAGGCCCTGTAGATCTTTCTTGCCGAATTGATGAGGAGTTACACTTATTTTGGGACACCCTGTAGAAATGGGATGAAGATTCGTTTTCTATTATTACACATGTAGTCGTTCATTTTTAATTATTCGTTAATAATTATAAACGTTGAAGATATAGTTATTGATATACTGCGGATCGTTACGCATTTATGGCTTGTAATATAAGACTCGACAGAATAAAATAGAATTTTTATTTATTCAGAACTGCAAAGGCTACTGGGTAATTTCGGTATATTATGGTTAAATAGAGCCCAATTTTTTAATTTAAGCAATGAACTTTAATGAATAAGATATTTCTCCTTTTGTTCGATGACCTTTTGAAAAAAACAATGAATAAGAAAATACTTTATTGATTAAGTTCATGGTTTGAATAAAGAAATTCGGTTTTGTCTCACCTTAAAATACCGAAATTACTTTCTTGCCAACCACTTTTCACTTTCTTAAGATTATTAAAATTCCTTAAAATTCGCCTACGAAAATTAACAATTGCATAAACACCCGCAGTTTATGGTTATTATTAGCAATGAATTAAATTATGTCACTGTCGAAGACGATGACTCTAACAAATACTGAAATGTACAATTAAAATTAAACAAATCAGTGAACATTATATTTGCACCGTAATTAATTTTATTGCGTTTTTTTTTAATTCAAATGACTTGCATCCGTAAGAGATCTCTTCATAGATTTTGAAAATATTTTTATTAAATTTTAAATACAGATCCACATGAAAAATGTGTAAACAACAACTTGTATTTTCTCTGTAATAAATTTCTTTTCGCGTCTGTTAGTGAATTAATTGTTCCAACTTCTCAGAAAGATCCAATGCGATTTTACGAAAGTTATCGTCCTTTGAGAAGTGTCCGTGATTCACTTATGTATTTCGGTGATACGTCTTCGGGAAGGAAGAATGAATCTTGTATATGTACTGTTTTGCATTTTCCGAGGGTTTAAAAGGACACTCTCAGATAATCATGCGGGAAACATGCTAATTACGTGCTCACAATCCCATATTCTTGACGATAATCCTTGTTAATATAAAAGCAACTTTAGGATACAACCGGAATACGCATTCTACACGCTCGCGGGAAATTCTAGATTCTCCGTGGGTTATTCTGTCTCATCATGAATATTCCCAAGGAGAACCTGGAAATTCTAGGAATGCTGTAGTTTGTTATTACATGAGCCTCTCCGTAACTTTGTGGATACGCAACGAAACTAAAAAGACTGTTCAACATGAATACGATGAATCAATTGCAAACTTCTCAAAGAAGAATATAATAGAAATTGTTTCGTCAACGACGACAGAACTTTATTATTAAATCTCTGAACTGTATTTTCTACAGTGTTGTGCGCGTACAGTTTGAATAAGATTAAATCTTTTTCTTTGCTGATGTTCATTCATTTTCCAATTTTTGCAGATAAGTTTTAAGGAAGTCGAATGAAATGAAATCTCGTTTTTAATGGGAACAGGCTTTGTAGATCCAAAAACAACATTGTACATTAAACATTCTATCGAATTTTCTAGCTTGTTTTGAACATATTCGTCAGCCATCAATTATTAATATTAGTCTGTTGCTTGAACCTGTTTTACTATTATAATTTTCTGTTATTAATAATTATAATAATTATAATTAAATTATATTGTATTACAGTTGAGTTTCATTTTAATTAGCTGTTCTGATTAACATCGACTTTTTGCCAATGTAGTAATTATTTTATGCATTCAATTATGCATACAAAATATTAGAAGCATATAGAAGACTATTGTTCTTTATTTTCAATGTATTCAAATTCAAAGCAACAAAATTTAGAAAAATTATTTCGTCAGAATATTAATGCGAGTAATTGCAAAATTTAAAAAAAAGTTATCATTTCCCTATCTGTTCTTCTAAAACTGTATAAAGTACAGCAAGGCTGGGCCTATTTGCTTCGATTGAGGGAAAATCGTCCCCACCATAGTGTTCACTCTCCCCCTCCTGTAAGTGCAATTACCATGGGAACAAGATGCGCTCCGCTGTTATAAGTATTTAGCTACGAAAATGCGTGCTGCACGGAAGAAAGGATGGTGGGGGTAGCAAGCGTTCGAGGGGCCCCACCCACCACTGAAGTACAGTAACGACTCGATACAGGATTGATGCCGTAAAGTGAATTAGATGCTACTCTCGAAACCATACAACTTTGAATTTCTTTAAAACTAGACTGCGGATCTTTATGCAAAATCAAAATGTTCGCATTGATTGCAAGACAGTGGAGCTAAATAAAAATTGTATTCTTCTTTTAATTATCCTATTAAGCTGAAACTAATACATCAATGTACTTAAATATGTTTGACACATCCACTGCTTTAAATAGTACGTGCCGATTCTTGTCATAAATGCATCAAATCCGCAGTCTATTCATAAGAAAATAAAGTTTACCATGATAAATATTCCGTTTCGTCGATCGTAGAAGTTTAATAGAAATTAATTTATGCTATCGGCGCACAGGTTCGATCCCTTTTATATCAATCCGTGTAATTTTGGTCATCCATGATAAATATTCCGTTTCGTCGATCGTAAAAGTTTAATAGAAATTAGTTTATGCTATCGGCGCACAGGTTCGATCGTTTTTCTTGTGCAATGTGAAGAAAGTTTGGGATTGATATAAAAAAGATCGAACCTGTGCGCCGATGGCATAAACTAATTTCTATTAAAACAGTTTACATATGACTTAGACGGGTCAACGACCATTGCCTCGCTTCAAAAACCGGTTCTCGTACGATCAAAGACTGATGCGGGGGTTTTCTAATTAAAATTATTTACTTACCTTATTTTTCTTTTTTCCCCATGCGCTTCTCCCCAAATATAGTACTAAGAAACATAATCTTAATTAAGACTAAAACTACATACGTACCTTATCAACGCCAAAGAAATGTAAATCTAAGAGTCCCGCAAGCGAGCGAGCATTTAGATTCCCAATACAATAATCATATAGTATTGTTTTAATGTTTGTTGGTACTATTCATAAGATTGTAATAATTTTAACCAATAAACATATGTTAAAAAAAAAGTTCTCGTACGATCACCGAAGTTAAACAGCGTTGGACGTGACCGTTACTGGGATGGGTGACCGCATGGGTATAGAGCATCATACACCAGGCGGTGGCTGCCCGGGTACCGGTCGCGTGTTGTTGGCAAAAAGGTGGTTCGGAACCCACCGTAATAAAAAGTAGACCCCGCTAAAAATTAGGCTTGAAATAGGCTGAAATTTGACGATAGAGAGAGTGGAAGGAAGGGTGATTGGTAAATGGATTTGAAACCCTGAGGGGACCAAATATCATATACATATGACTTAGACGGTACACTCAACTGAATCGCCCTGTATACACAAAACGCTGGTGTTTTTCAGCTCATAATCGCGAGTGCGTCCCGTTAAGGGGGTAGAGGCCCCACATGACCATGGTATTTTTCATTGTGACCAACCCCCGCGCGAAAAACCAATTTGGCAACAGTGATGAACATACATTTGCATCAATCTAACGATTCAATTTCGCTATAATTACAGGTTTTTTTCTTTTAATCATTATCTTCATTGCTATCAATGGATCCGAGTGGCTTCATGCCCTTTACACTTTTGTTGTTACGAATCTACGCTGATAGTTCACCTGAGTTCACCTGACTAAGCGCCATCTCGTCTAAGTAGCTGAACTAAAATGGCTTCTACTCACCCTTCATGAAGGGAATCTGGGGAACAATTGAATGCGATCACGCGGGAACGTTTCACGTCCTCATACGATTATATTTTGAGCTGAGTGAGGGCTCATTCGAAAGAGGAAGGTTGCACGCAGTGCGGTCTTCTCGACTTTTTCGCGAGAAAAATCTTTTTGTGCACGGAAAATACATTAGAATCTCCGGAATTTTTCTTCATTTGTTTCGCCTACTTTGGACACTCATATTACTTCATATAAACATCATCTAAAGAAAACATGAGAAGAGCGCACTGCGTGCAACCTTCCTCTTTCGAATGAGCCCTTACTCAGCTCAAAATATAATCGTATGAGGATGTGAAACGTTCCCGCGTAAACCCCTGTTTTCACTTGTTTTCTAGTAATATTCTGGTTAGTTTCTAGTAATGTCACGTGGGTATTCTACCCCCTTAAAAAATGCGCTCGGAGTCTGCGTTAACAGTCTCGAAACGAAGTTCGACAGGATGGAAAATGGCGGCGATCAAACTCTGCAAAGGGTCATCGTGGGACTCCGCATCGTATCGCTGATGAAAGCGGTACTTACACAGCCATCGGGAAGGCGCTTTACGAGGGAGCGTAAAAGTGGACCAGCCGTAAAAGTGGTGGCGGATGAAATCACAATTGCTTAATGAATTTGCGGGGGTACACGGTGAATTGGGGTCGGTGCCGCCTAACTGCGCTCGCATTAGCCCGTTGCTCCCGAGAGGGAGGGAGAGTGAGAAGGAGAGGGGACGATGTTGGGAACCATGGTTGTGCAGGGGTGAGGGGACGGGGAAGCGGAGGGGGGCTATTACACCGAATTCGCCCAGGAATTTGCATATATAACACAAGCAGAGACTCTGGCTGCAGAAGAGGAGGCAGGGGAGCCCGGATAAGTGGCTGTCTTTGAGTAGCTGAAACATAAGGATTATTCAATTAATATATTCATTGAAGTACACCGGAGCCCTAGGAAAATTTGCCGTCGGATCCCACCCCGTCGAGGAAAAATGGGTCGAAGTGCCGTTTAATGCCAACGTCCGGTATAATCCGACGTACACACACGTACACACTACAGCCTGATTGATCGAAAACGTCGTACTTCGTGGCAAGCTGCTATTAGACGCAATGTCAACGTTACCTGCGTCGCGTCGTGCAACCGGGAACAAGTCGCCGCGACAAGATGCACGATTGATTGAATTATACATATTCAAGAATGTTGAACAGATTGTTAGCGTTTGTCGGAGGAGGCGAATTCAATCCCCTCTTGCTGTGTACAGTGGCTCCGGAATGTATCGAAACGGTAAATATTCGATGTTTGAAATATTGTCGATATAGTTAATACTTATGTCAATAACCAGCTGCCTATTTTCTTTACAGAAAACGTCTTTATCCGCAACAATGTTGCAGGAGGAAAAGAAAATTTATATTTTTTTGTATGGCTATATTTATTTTAATGCTGAAGTATGGATTACGAACGAATCAAATTTTATTCGATCTACGAAGAAACGCTTAACGTTCATATTTATTAGACTTTGTTCAAATCTTCATGACGAGTCTTAAATGTGTAGTAATTGATTGGATACCAACAAATCATTATACTTTGATTTTATGCGTTGATGACAAATAGGAGTAGGTGTAATTTAATAAAGTAAAAAACCATTAGAAAAATTTGAAAATACTGTTACATTATTTTCTATCTATTGAACTTGTTAAGAAAGAAAATAAACCTTCGCTTCACTCCAGTTCGTTGCAATTCAGGTACAAAGTTTTTATTTTGCATAAAGATCTGCATTAATCATGTTAACATTATTGTGAATAATCACCCCTCGACGGCTGAGGGTTAACAATGTTTCAACAGTTTTGTTAACATTTAGCACGATTATTGTAGACTTTTATGTTCCAGAATGATCAGAGGATTAATTTACGTTTGATACTGTAAATTGCAACGTCATTGAATATTGCAGTAAATTTTGGTTATTCACATAAGGGTGAAACTGTTATAATTTGGTAAAAAAGAATAGCTAGATATCATTGGAGACAATTTTATTTTTAAAATGTTTTTTCATGTGTTTAAGAGCTGCATTCCACATCTACAATGAATCAAAAAGGTATTTGAATATACAATACCTAATTAGTATTAGTTTTTAAAGGTAATTAAATGGACATTGTGAAAGTCCAAATAATGAATCGAATTAATCATTGTCGTCATCAGGGATTATTAATGGCAGAAAGAATACTGACAATGATTTAATGCAATACAAATGTATTCCTGTGAAACAACATTAATATTTAGAATGCAAATAGTAATATTAATTGCACGCGTCATCATCGAACGCAGTAATCAAGATTTCATTTATTTGGGGAAGCACGTTACAGTGTGTGTCCCATCGAACATTAAAATAATATTAGTTAATATTAACTTGAGTCTAAATAATGTTTGTAAAGCTTTATTCAGGTCAACTGTGCTTTGGACGAAAAATGTTTAGAATAACAGGACAGATTCAATTGCAAGTTAAATAGACAGATGACGATACTTTTTAATCGTGAATTTAAATAATTTAAGTTGACAATATAGTTAACGTAATGTTCAATGAAAATATTGGTACACCTCGGTAAGAAATACGTACAATGAAACAATCCGCTTCTTATATGGTCGATAAACGGATCATTTACCTTAATGCATTCATTGAAACGTTCAAGCTGTACGAAGTTGCCGCAAATTTGGCACTAGAAATCATAAAATTTATACGATGCGAACTGTTACGATACACGTTAAACCTCGCGCTATTTCTCCCTCGGAAAATGAAATTTAATGCTCTCCTGAGAAATACCGTAATCGGCCTACATGCGGTTCAATCGTGAATGTTGCACAGCCTGCGGACGTACAAATTTACGCCTGATGGATTTATTAATCTATTTCCGCGGTACGTACTGCGATTAATTCATACCGTGCTGACAAAAATAAAACGTAACCGGAGGACACTAAACGTTCCCACAAATATATTTCTACAGTCGATCGAAAATTCATTCCGTGCTGACAAAAATAAAACGTCACAAGAGGACATTAAACGTTCCTACAAATATATTTGTACAGTCCATTGCAAACCAATTTGAACATTACATTTCCGATTCTTCTTAAAGAACAAAAGTATTAATAAATTATTCTAATTAAATTAAATTAATAAATTATTTATTATTTATCTCCTAAACGTACAGTTTTTTAAGAAAATTCTTTATTAATATTGCATTGTCATTCAGTTCTGAGCTACATTTAAAGTTTCAAATCTATAGCTCATCAGGAAGTCAGTTTAAAATCAATTGCAAGATTTGTACTGAACAAACGGACAAAAAAGGCGAGCTAATAAAAACGTGGTAATTAGGAACGGAATTTCTTCGACAGTTACCCCACCCCTCAACCTAAAGTCCTTCCGCCACAACCGCGTCCAATTAGCAAAAGGTACATTTACCCACCTGAACCAATCGCAAAAAAAACGAAGTGACAATCGCAGTACTATTTTGATCGTGATCGGAGTAGCTTCGTCTCGTTCGCTGTCGCGATTTCGGAACGTGTGTTGTGCTACGTGTAGTGATTGTGTAGAAGCGTGGTGTTTCGTGCTTCGAAAATTGTGTTTCCCTTTTTTTAACTGGCACATTTATTAAGACGTATTCGCGTAAATGTCAGTGTCCTGTGGATTCGACATGGGAACAGAAGATTCGGAAAAATAAGTACCTATTACATTAGCATTTGATAATTAGGATCAGCATTTTTATGTGTAACAATGGATATTACGTCTTCAATGAAATTTTGCAAAAACTTCAACAGCTTATATCTCAATAAGTGTTCGTTTACGACGTATGGTTCTTTTTTCAAATTTTAACAATAATTTTCTTCGATATAAACAATTTTGCAGAAAGTTTCCTTTGATAAATGTAGAATACAATTATACAGTCTTTTTCAATAGTCTTTTTTATCGTGTTTTATGGAATGTTAATTACCTTTTCTTAAAATCACGTGTCTTTTATATTCTCTGTATTGTACGTAAAATTGGATGTACATGTATTTGTAATTACTCGATTGCGGATCTTTATGCAAAATCAAAATTGTCTGCACCTATTGCAAGAGATAGAAACCAAATTTCATATTATTTCTTCCCTTAATGATTTTAATAGAGGATGGATCATGTATTAACATCTTCAATTTTTAAAATTTTCTTTTTTAAAATTTGTTTAAACAATTTTCAATTTCATCTACTCAGTTTGCTATAAACGCATATTTATGCAAATTAAAAATTGTCTGCAGCGATTGCAAAAAATAGAAATTAAATTAATTGTTATTTCTTTCCATCGATTTCTTTACATTTACAGTGATTGAAACGTCTTTATCCGCAAAAATATCGTGGCAGAGAAAAGAACATTTATATTTTTTGTATGGCTACATTTATTTCAATGCTCACATCTTGATATCGGACGATTCAAATTTTGTTTCATTTAAGAAGAAACATATAATCATCACGAGTCTGACTCGATAAAATACGTCAAGGGGTTCATGATTTTAATACAGAGGAAATGATATATTGACATCTTCAGTTTTGAAAATTTTTCAACAATTTTGAGTTTCGTCTACTCAATTTTTCTATAAATGCATAAGTAATCGCAGTCTAGTAATTACATTTACATATTCCCAGATAATTATTGAATTGTTTGTATATTTCGCGTTCCTAATTAATTATGAATGTATACGAATTCAATTACCGATTGATTTAAATATTTTACGTAGGTAATGTGTTCAGTAATCCACGTAAATGGGTGAAACAACCTTAAATAATAAATGAGGTAAACAAGAAGAACGAAAAAAATTGATCTTTGTGTAACAGACCGAGTAATATGATATTATAGAAAACGTAATCAATAATTCATTTATCAGTTTCTTTCTGCGGTGTTACCCATATTTGTTGTTATCCATTACCGGAAATGTACAACAATGGAATTAATATTTTATTTGCGTCAATTATCTGAGCCCGACCTAAAAATAAAATTTAATGTCGTGTTTTCTGTCAAATTTCACATTTTGAATAAATCACGATGTCCTCCGGAAAATAGTTGCAGCAAAATTACTGCTTGATAAGGAATAATTGATTCGCTAAATATTATAGCCAATTAGAAAACGATATTTTATACCGATTTTTTGTGACGTATGTATACGTATTATTTACACACAGAAAGGAAATAAATATTTGAACATTCATGAATTACTTTGCATGAGAAATTTTAATAAACTATATGTATATTCAGGGTAACGAAATTTTGATATATAAATTGATTCTATTCTGCACTGATTGCCATGAAGATATAATCGCGCTATCTAGATTGAAATCTCTATATACATTTCATTGGGGGATTCATTTATCGTTCATTATAGTTAAACAATTCGCAATTTTAGCTTGCAGTTTCCGAAACTTCTTTTTTTAGGAAACAGTGGAAAATTTATGATAACAGGTGCACACATTTTTCCACGCGAGTTCTTTTAACAGTTCGTTTAACAAAGGAACGATTAACGTAGACACTGATATAATGTATATGTGTATATGTACAGTGACTCAAAAAATTATCGAAAAAGACGATAATTTTTTAAATATTGTACTATATACGATTTGAACTTTTTTTGGGAAGGTAGAGCAATTAGTTTACTACCGAATGTAAACATTTTTCAAAAATTGCAATTGATCGGAATTGTAGAAAAATACTAAAAGTTGCATTTTACAATTTTTTTATGCTGGCCTATATTGAAAATTTTTAAAATACGTTTTGCAGATCTGGGCAGTTCTTCCGTTTATCCTCCGCCTCAGAATTCGTTGAAATTTTGAAAATAGGTTCTTTTTTTAATAAAATGACGATTGCCAGAAGGATTTTTGGCGAGTCGAAAATTTTTTTTATTATTTCAGTGTCGCGCTCTACCTGAAAATGATAAAAAAATTTTTTTTAGTCACCAAA
The DNA here is from genome assembly GCA_963971365.1 of Lasioglossum villosulum. NCBI lineage: Eukaryota > Metazoa > Arthropoda > Insecta > Hymenoptera > Halictidae > Lasioglossum > Lasioglossum villosulum. The sequence goes on along the minus strand of OZ020495.1, from coordinate 43,355,789 downwards.
AATCCTTCTAGCAATCGTCAGTTTAGTAAAATAAGTCCTATTTTCAAAATTTCATCGAATATTGTCAAAATTTCGTCAAAATTGATTCTTACATTTTTCAATGGCTGTCGTTTTTTCCGCATCAACAGATTTCGATGAAACTCTCACAGTGCATATAATTTATACAGATCTACAAAACGTATTTTTAAAATTTTCGATATAGGCCCACATAAAGTAGTTGAAAAATGCAACTTTTAGTAGTTTTTCTACAATTCCGATCAAATGCAATTTTTGAAAAAATGTTTACATTCAAAAAATGCAAATTGTATAGTTCAGTGATAAAACTGTTATTGTTTTTTTTAGAGCGTCTGAATACTAATGGTGTATGTATTGTAAATTACTTCATTATATAGTGCATAGTTACGAGAAATGTACGCTTTCTTTTTTTATTTCTGTAACGAATATTTATTTTTTAACATTACGATTCCCTTTGCTTCTATAATTATATTAGTGAACAAATGATGTGCTGTTATTTCGGAACGTTCGGTCACAATTTCATAGTCAGAGCGCAGCTACGTGAATTGCACGTTTGTACATCGAGATCGAAATTAAGTTCCCTTAGCAAATACTCGGAGAAGCATCATGCTCTTCGTATCGTATGATGAAAACTGGGACAGGGGTGGTGGTGTCGTGGAACATTTAAACGTTGTCCCCAAACTGCCCTCGGGATAAAATTTCTGTGTGTTTTTTAATGCAGAGGGAAAACCAAGAAAGGTAAAGAGACAAATCGAATTTTGCCGGGGAACGTCGGAATTCCTTTATGATGTTTGATTTGCGAATGAGTCGACACATACTTCGGCATGGTGAACTGTGATTTACTGCACCTCGCTATATTTTATTGGCAGCAAGCCAGTTTATGAACCGCTCGTAATAACGTTTAACCACGTTCAGCATAATTCTGTACGGAGATCGTACGATTGTAACATTTGTCACGAATTAAAACGACGGTGCCGCTGGAAAAAGACCGATTAATTTATTCTGCTTCGTTTCGCTTCTCTCGAACGTAAATGGATTTCTCTTGCGCCGGGAAAAATTATGAGTTCATCCGGCCTTCTTACTTTTACACATTGCATCCGAAAAGTATTTTACACTTTGCATTCTCGAGAAATTTTCGATAAACATATCATATAATCGTAAGTTCCTTTTTAAAGCTTGAGCATCTACTTTCTCAAAATAGTGTTCATTTACTTACAAGATATTTTTACATGATGTAGCACCTCAGAAATTGAAGATTCTTATTCAGTACTCCTCAAGATAATTTAAATCATCCATGTCTTTGGTTTATACATTTCTTTTTATTTCTTGAGATGTATTCGTCATGTTATGTATATTTAAAAAAAATACAAAGAAATATACAACCAAAGTCATCAGAGATTGGAATTACTTTGATTGAACAGAGATTGAATTATTTTTCAATTTTGTTGCTAACAACTCTCTACTACTTTAAGTGTTTCATTTGAAATCAACTTCAAAGTACAGTTCCTCGACTGCTACTTACTTGAAACAATTTTTTTACTACTTATATTAAATATAGCTCTTAAACCTTGTTGTAATTTATATTTGTGGAACTTATATTCGTATTACCAAAAAACAAGACAAATATAATAAAGGCAGAACCAAGTGCATGTGGAAATACATTCATTTACATTTTATTCGAATAAGGAGTGCAAAAGGTTAAATATTATTTGAAATAAAATTTCAACAAACAATTCAAAATTTATCCTGTTTCTTTCGTGTCAGAATAACTTATAATCTGTATTGTAAATGTTTATAAAGTAATAGGTTATTTTTTTGTTATTATTATGTCTCATTTTAACTTGTAACCATTTTTAGTCATTACTCATAGTGAATTCTGATTACGTATTTAGTAATTAGTTACGCCATTATAGTCAGTATTCAATATCCGTTCTAAATAAAAATTTAATCATTATTCATAAGTAGACTGCGGATCTTTCTGCAAAATAAAAAATGTTTGCATTGATTGCAAGACGCAGAAGCCAAATGAAAATTGAATTCCTTTTTTAATTATCTAATTAAGGTAAAACTAATATATTGGTGGCATGAAATCTTTTTAACACTTTCACTGTTTTAAACTGTGCGCACCAATTTTTGTCACAAATGCATAAAATCCGCAGTCTATTCATAAGTCATTCCACTCAAGTACTTATGTAGTCATAACTCATTAGCCACGCTCAAGTATTTACTAAGTCATTAATTGTTAGTCACTTTTGGAGAGCTTATGAAGTTATTAGTAAATAATCAGAATTGTAACTAGAGTTTGCTCAACTCTGCTGGAAACTAACCTACACTAGCTCGTATTTGTAAGCTTTGCACTTAATTGGTTCAGATAAACAAGGTTCTAATCAGAATAAAACGTTTGTGTCTGAAGAGTCTTCGTTGTAACAATAGGGGTTGCTGATGGTATCGCAAAATGTTTGGAATGCTAATGATTGCAAGAATCTCTCGAGCAGTGACGACAATGTGACTCCAATTGTCGGATTCAATGTTTTCGGCGCTTCCGACTGTAAAATAAAGTTAATTCGGTAAACAGAGCACTTGCCAAATTATTCAGCCTTTATACATGAAGGATTAGGAGCAAACAGCATGTTCCAGTTGCCGCGGAATGAATTGAACTAAACAGAGCGCATGCGCTGCCTAAAGATAAGAGCGCAGGGTGACCTACGGGTCTCCTATCTTCTGTTCCGCGAAAATGATGGAGCAGAGGCTCTCACAAACAGCACCGCTTACGGTACAATAGCATGATATACGGCACAGAACTGAATGAGCACCTTATTAACTGCGTCGGGGGTTCCGCAGTGGGCAACCGGAGCATGGAGATGAGTAGGACTGCTCGTGTCTTTCTTATCTTTCGTCCAGCTGGACGTTACTCCTCCTCTTTTGGATCAATTCGGCAAGAAAGATCTACAGGGCCTACATTTTTAATAGTACAGAACCCACAGCAACAGAAACCGACCCGACAGTCAGTTAAACGATCGCAAAAAAGTGTTTCACTAGAAACAGAACAGCTAAAAGAACAGCTAAATACAGGGTGTCCGAAAACTAGTGTAGGAGCGGGAAATGGGAGGTTCCTTGGGTCATTTGAATCGACATTTTCCTTTACAAAAATGGCGTCTATGGCTTTGTTTAGGAGTTATTAACGAAAAACACGGACCAAGCAGAGCGCCGCGACCTAGACGCGAGTCAGCACAGTCTAGCCGACGCACACTGCAGCATGCAATGGACAAAAATCAAAATAATCATGGTTCAATTGTAATCTAATTATCCAACAAAATCATTAGTCGGTAAGTGAGGAATGTGTACGTAAAAAGCAATATCCAAGAAAATCAATAAGGGATCAGCAACAGCCAAGAGTTTATTGTAGTATAAATACTAAAAAGTTAGATTATTCGTGCCCTAATTGCTCTTCTAGGTTCGTTTTTGTTTTATGCTGTTTGTTACAACTTAGGTGTGGAGAATTTGACCAGAGGTATGCATAATTTTAACTGGCAATTTAGGAATTGCATTTTTTCCTTAAAATGTAATTTACAAAAAAACGGTTCAAAACATCCTATAATTTTGACTATTCTGTATCAACAAGATGTTGTAGTATATTGCTAAATAATTTTTGTCTGCGATAAATTGCAAGACTAGATGTTATTTAATTTTTGTTAAAGAAATGCATTTATAATCGCGATTTGGTTGAAGCTTGAATGTCCGAACACACCTATTCCCAGAAATTATCAAAACTTAGACAAAAACTGTAAGGAATAATTTAATTTTTGAATAGTTTTCATTTATGTACTTAAACTTTTTATTTATATCTATATATTATTTATATTTATATTAAGAATAGCAAATAATTAAATTTTTTAATAGTTTATCTTTATATAATTAAACTTTTTATTTACATGTACATATTATATTTATATTAAAAGTATTATGGTTCCTGAGTAATATGCCGTTTAGTTTAGTTCTGGATTTATCTAGCAGTTTGTATTAACCATTACTAAATACTAGTAAAAAATACGGTGTTGTGTATTGTCAAATAATTATACATTATAGTAGATATAATTAAATTTAACCGTATAATAAAAAAGTATTTCGAACAAAAGTTGTACAGTATACAGTTGACAACAAATTGCAATAACAACTAATCATAAAAAGCTCTTCATTAAAGAAGAAATTAAAATAAACTTTTTTACTAATGCAACCTTATATTGTTGGTGCATTAATCGATGCATCTTTGTATTCTCTTTAAAAAATTATTAAGGTTCTTATGTCAAAAATTGATTAGTTTAGAAGTTATGATTTTTGTCTCGAATGTCCATTTACATGCCGCACTGTGCGACGCGCCAACTGTGTTTTTCGTTAATAACTGCTAAACAAAGCCGCAGACGCCATTTTTGTAAAGGAAAATGTCGCTTCAAATGACCCAAAGAACCTCCCATTTCCCGCTCCTACACTAGTTTTGGGACACCCTGTATAGTGGACTATGGCTGGAATAAACGTGATTGGTTTCAGAACCTCATTTGTTAGACCATTCGTTCGTTTTAGCGTACACTGAAATATGTAGTTGCTCGCAAAAGTTTGCATTCAGTGGCTCTAAAAAGTTTTAGAGCACCGCATTTCCAATTTCAATCTTCGAATTCAAGGCTGGTGCAAACATTATTGTGATTTTCACTTGTTTAAACATCAGCGATTTTTCTAAAGCAGCGTGTTAGTTAATTATTTCACTGTGGATTTTATTTTTGGTAAAAATTAATAGGTGAAGTTATTTTAATTATATTTTATCTATTATATCCAACACATTGTTAGGCCATCCAGTGACTCTAAAATGTTTTGCAGCACCGCATTACCAATTTCGATCTTCGAATTCAAGGCTGCTGCAAAAATTATTGTGGTTTTCATATGTTTAACACTAAACCTCCCACGAGGGGTAAAATGATCCATTTTAGAAATTGTTCATTTGACAATTATTGAAATTGTGAAGGTGTTTTCATGGGAATTTATTGAATATATTTTTGGACTCCAGTATATATTATTGTAAAAGTCGTACAAAATATAAATAAATTTAGTCTTGTTATTTTTGTAAAACTATACACATCAGTCACTTTTGAGGGTCGGTAGGTTTAAATCTTATTACATACCAGACTGCTGATTCTATTTTTGGTAAAAATGACTAGGTGAAATTATTTTATTTATATTCTATATTTGATTTATTATTTCCAACACTGCAACATTTTCACAGTGATAATCGGACGGCATTGTGTAGCTGTAGAAAAAACCGTTCCGTATAGCGTTCTGATTTTATCAGTATAAACTGTTCCTTGCAGCATGTCCCATTGTAACTCTACTAGAATTGAAGATAGTAGATAATGTCCGAGGGAAAAATTATGCCGTTCATGGGGACAAATATGGTGGCCCGAACAAATCTTTGGCTTGGAACAAGAGTATGCGTCTATGTAAATGTATCATCGACTTCTCTATTCTAAAAGGATAAACTAACGTAACATTTCAGTTATTTCCTTAACTTAACATTTAACGTGTAATTTAGTATTTTAATTATTTACTGCGAATTTATTATTCGTGGATCTCTAAAGATGAATGCCTTAGATGGAATATATTGTTACTCGTTGCTTTCAATTCTCATAATTTTTGTTTCAAATTGAACTTACACGATGTTGTTACAATTAGACTGTGGATCTTTGCATAAAATAAAAATTGTCCAAGACAATCGTAAGAAATCGAAGTTGAATAAAAATGTAATTTCTCTTTTAAATCTTTGGCTTGGAACAAGAGTATGCGTCTATGTAAATGTATCATCGACTTCTCTATTCTAAAAGGATAAACTAACTTAACATTTAACGTGTAATTTAGTATTTTAATTATTTACTGCAACTTTATTATTCGTGGATCTCTAAAGATGAATGCCTTAGATGGAATATATTGTTACTCGTTGCTTTCAATTCTCATAATTTTTGTTTCAAATTGAACTTACACGATGTTGTTACAATTAGACTGTGGATCTTAGCATAAAATAAAAATTGTCCAAGACAATCGTAAGAAATCGAAGTTGAATAAAAATGTAATTTCTCTTTTAATCATTATACAAAATCATAAGTAACATATTAAAATCTTTAAATTCTTCTAACGTCTTCTCAATATTGAATTTAATCTATTAAGTTTTCTCATAAATGCATAAAATCCACGGTTCATGTATTTTATTTCTAGGGCAGTGTTTCCAGATGAGGGGGGAGGGAGCACGAATTGATAGGAAGAAGTTACCCTCTCCCATTCAGAGAAGACAGAAGAGGAAGGTATGTATCCACTTTACGTGCCCTTTCTTTAAACAATTCTTCAGGGAATTTCCTTTGTAGAATACGGATACAGTTTTTGAGCTTTCACGAAGTCACGATGTAGAAAGAATTTGTTAATCGACGATCTTTCGCATACGCACGAGAAAAAAGAATTTAACGAGTCCCTTTATTTTGCGAAGCCGGACATTTTCTAAAATTATACCCATCTAGATACATTTCTCTAATAAACGTTATCTTTTTCAGGGAACAAGGAAGCATTAGCTTGTAGAAGGCCACCTACTTGTTCACGAATGAAAAAACGACGTTTCACTTACTTTTTAACACACCATTGTCTAAAATCAGATGGTGTGATTACCCGTTTAATTTTACTGACCTACTACAACTTTTAATTAAAACTACTTCCTTTTAATTAAGCTTCACAAAGGAGGAGCATGTCTTCGATACGCCGATGTTTACGATATTGGACTTGTATCGTTCTTATCGTGAAAATAATATTCCACATTCGAAGGATAGCGATATATCTGTTTAAATATCTTGGTGTTTGAAACAAATGTGAAAGATATTTTGAATTAAGTGATTTAAATTCTGGAATTCTGGAAAATTTTGAATCTAAATTTGTCCCAAAAGTTTCTCTCAGAATGCGTTAAATAAAATGCTTTAAATAAATATTAGGTTGCCCTAAAAGTTGATTTTCGATTTCGCACATAATGCAAATTAATGTTAGGAAGTACTAAAACATTAACATATGAAGATTATCGTCGCATTGTTTGTATTTATTTAGCAACATTAAAGAACACATTCGGAGATAAATGTTTGAGACAACCTGATTCATTACATAATTGTTTTACTGGTTCATAAAAATAAACAGTTGCAAAGAGGATTCTCAAACCAATCTAAAATAATGAATTGGATTGCAGATTTTTAATCAGAATGGCTTGGTAAAAGATCGAACAACAAAGACGGTTTGCAAATTCTCCTCATGCGTAACATGTTATGACCTTGGAATGAGTTTCAATGGAGGAAATTAATTTTTTTCATTATAGGTTATTGAAAATTTATTAATTATTTGGTATGCTCTAAAAGTTGTGGGGATTAAATTGCAGGCAACTTCGCATATTGATCCATGTCACGATTGCCGTTACGCGTTTCGAGTGATGCGAACCGTGAATTAAAAAATTTGTAAGCTGTGCGTAATCGTGCTCCTCGCAATTTAAACCGTTTCGTGCATCTGCACTCGAGCTCCGTTCATATTGTTTGTTCTCCCCAGACACCGCCGTTATTGTGAGGCTATGCAGAAATTGCTTTCTTGTAATTTATAGTTATGGGTATTTGTATATGCACTGTTGATACTCTCTGGACACAATTACACGCGAGAAACTGCTCGTTAAAACGGATGTTTACGGTTCAAGGGTTGATTGTTTGTTGACGTTTTCAAATTTCTATACGAGGATGTTATAAAAATTTATAGTGCGTTACGAAATTGGACGGCGCGAGAGCAGCGTTTCCAAACGCGTGCAGCAGCGGCAACAACCGGTTTCATTGTTCTCCGAATTTTCATGGTACATTATGTCTAACATAACCGGAAAACATTATTTTTCTTAACATGCTTAAGGGAGTATTCTGATTTTCGAAATAGTCTCTCCCTGAATTTTTAAGAAATTCTTTTAGGGAAATATATTCATATTTTAAGTACACGTGTGATTTTTAATCCAATCAAATTATCAAGTAAAACTAACCAAAATTATATCAGATCTTTTTTTTATGTTTCAGGGAAACAAAAATTGAAGTTGTTTATCACTCAGTAGGAACGTAGGAACGTATGAATCCGTGGACTACCGATCGCAATTTTTCAATTTTTCGATACAGTGATGATTTCGAACAAATCGAAATAGACCTATCGTAAAGTAGGATTTTTCAGTTTTAATTTGAGCCCTTGAACGTTAAATAATTTCGACGGGAACATATTTGAATAACGTTTTGAATTTGGTACCTATAAATTAGTATAGTTAAGATTACAAACTATAAATTATTATAGTTAAGGTTACAAACTATAAATTATTATAGTTAAAATTACAAACTATAAATTATTATAGTTAAAATTACAAACTATAAATTATTATAGTTAAAATTACAAACTATAAATTATTACAAACTATAAATTATTATAGTTAAAATTACAAACTATAAATTATTATAGTTAAAATTACAAACTATAAATTATAATAGTTAAAATTACAAACTATAAATTATTATAGTTAAAATTCCAAACTATAAATTATTATAGTTAAAATTACAAACTATAAAGTATTACAAACTATAAAGTATTACAAACTATAAATTATTATAGTTAAGATTACAAACTATAAATTATTATAGTTAAGATTACAAACTATAAAGTATTACAAACTATAAATTATTATAGTTAAAATTCCAAACTATAAATTATTATAGTTAAAATTACAAAGTATAAATTATTATAGTTAAGATTACAAACTATAAATTATTATAGTTATTGGGTTGCAAAGAAAGTTCGTAGTATTTTCAAATTTAGAATCGAATATAAAATTAAGGTATTCAAGTTTATTCATTATCACGAGAAATGACCTCGAAATGGCAAATGTAATATAACAGAATGGACAGTATTTTATTGAATAAATCTATGAATAAACATCTGAATGTTAGCTATCAATTTTAATTTACAAAAGCTACGAACTATCGCTTCAAGCCAATAAGATTACAAACTATAAACTATTAGAGTTAAAATTAAATAAACAGTACGCATTTGACAATTTTCCCCTATGTATCGCTGCAATATTAAATTCTGTATCAGCCACGTCACATGGAGCGGTACTTAGCATTTGCATTATCAGTGGCCAGCAATTGATGGTGATAGCAGATTACTAACAAAATGTATTTCACTCACTGTCACTGTTTCTCGCTCTCATCTCTGACGTCCCGACTCAGAGGTGAGTAAGCCGAAAACAGATAACAGTGGTTAATTTCTGAGACACCTGTCGGTCCCGAGACTACGACAGTCAGTGAAGCATTGCTGGATTTCGATTGTTCTGAATCTCTCTGCCGTCCAATGTCAATCATCTTCGTTTTAGTAAGATACCAACCGATTACTGAATAGGTAAAAGGGACTGTCGTAAAGGTTGGGAAGTTTTGGTTTTAGCTATCACATTTCATAGGAAGAGAATCACGCACAAGGAGAGAGAGAGAGAGCGATTTATACAGGTAGGTATAGTTAGAAAGGTATAGTTGCTAGCTACATTGTCCCCACAGAAAGTACAATGATAGCGTCAATCGATAAAAAGTTACAGTCAATTTTCTGAACAATATTTTCGGCGAAAAAGGATTTTGAAAAGAAAAGTTGAGAAAAACTGGAAAGGAAGTGTTGAAGTACAGTCGAAACGCTTTATATTCAATGCGTATTGACTATTTATTTCTTAGATCATACAAAGATTAACTACTAAATCGAGAGATCGAGATATTTCATAATATCGAAACACCGTTCAGAATCAGTAGCAAATTTTCACCTAAACATGAATAAAAGATTGCTCGATCCCAGTATCGCGTGCATGATAACGATGAATAAAAACGTGTTTATAGTGCAAACTATTCCATCTTTCACTCCGAAGGCTCGAAGGAAATGAAAACAACTCGTGAAATTGAAATCGCGTAAAAGAAACTTTTTGGAAGGCGTGGGTGTATTTATGTATCGATTGTAAAAATGGTATTGCTCGATGAAAATAAAACTTGACGGATCCTCCGGATCACGTAACTGTTTCGAAACCTTTGAAAAACTTCTGCAACATTCAACAAGTTTCGCTTGCACATAATTTAATTGTTAAACGACTTCCGATTTACATAGGAACTATTATTCATAAAATGATTTTTTGATGAAGTTGTATAACATTTTTCTGTTCGTAGCAGTGCTCATCAATTGTAAACGTGAACCAGTAAGTTCACATAACAATTTAATCACATTATTCCCTAATAGCACAAAATATTGTATACACGTTCATATAATATTAAAAAAGGATTCAATCTTTTTTTAATATTCAAATATTCGTAAAGTATTTATTTTATATTAAGTAACAAATATTTTTTTTTAATATGTATTCTTCATAATATTGAATGAATCATTGAATGAAAAATTTATTTCATATTGGAAATAGATAAATAATAATTTTTCCTAATATACAGATAATATTTATTTCATGTTATGAAAAAAAAATTTTTTTCTTATTATAAAATTAATCTTTATGTATTAGAAATAGAGTATTGTTTTTTAAATATGCAGATAATATTTGTCATATGAAAAAAATATTTTTATTCAATATAAAACGAATCTGTATTTAATATCAGAAATAGAATATTTTTTCCTAATATTTTTCCTAATATTACAATTTCCCTAGTTTTCAAGGCCATGTTTTTGTACATATGTTCCAGACATACTGAAATGTATTTTTCTATCAGCTACAAAACGTAATAGCAAGAAGACAAGTCTCTCAGGTAAAAAATATCAATCACCTCGAAAGAACAGTAAAAATGAACTGACGAAATATATTTGTTTTTTAAAAAGGCAAATTGCGCCATGCACATCTTTCACGAAAACTAAAGAACAGCTAGCCTCCTTCGGCTGAGACACCTTGAATACTTATCACTTTACTTCGCACAGTGTTGCGTAAGTTGCAGGCGCGGATGATGTTCACAAGAATTTTGTGTGAAAATGTTTCACTTGGTTTTATGTAACTCGAAGAAAATTTCTCTTTCCTCCGTCATATTTCTAGTTTTTTTTTAATACTTTACAGCCAAGTGAGTGTGGAAGTTGAATTGCCAACCTACCCAACGTGCCAGGACTGATGCAGAATATAACACTGTTTTTCTTCTTCTCCGTTCTTTGTTTCCAGTTCGTAGCAGAAATCGTGAAACGTGGATACGTGAATAATATATCTTTACACAACACTTCTTTCAGCTTGAAATCTCTCTGAAAATGCTTCGTGAACGTTTGTCTATATATAAATTTCGGATTTTTTCGAAACACAAGATATAATAGCTGTCGTGAGACGCATTGAAATAGTCACTCTTTTAATAATTACTTGCTACCAAAAACAACAATATTTTATACAGTCTCAATTCTGAAAATATAGTATTTTATTTGAAATTATTATCTATGACTGACATTTCTATTTTCCGGAGTGTAATCTTCTAAGTAACTTTAATAATAATTTTTTATTGCATATTAACAACCTTTTTAATTATTTACTTTCATAGGTAGACCACGGATCTCGATATATTCTTTTTAGATTTTATATTCTACCCTGGGCTACCTAGGGCTACCTTGAGCTACCTTGAGCTACCTTGGGATACCTAGGGCTACCTTGAGCTACCTTGGGATACCTTGTGCTACCTAGGGCTACTTTGGGCTACCTAGGGCTACCTAGGGCTACCTTGAGCTACCTTGAGCTACCTAGGGCTACCTTGAGCTACCTAGGGCTACCTTGAGCTACCTAGGTCTACCTTGAGCTACCTTGAGCTACCTAGGGCTACCTTGAGCTACCTAGGGCTACCTTGAGCTACCTTGAGCTACCTTGTGCTACCTAGGGCTACCTTGTGCTACCTAGGACTACTTTGGGCTACCATGGACTATTTTGGCTACCTTGAAAAATCCCTGGGGCGAACGTGATATTTTGAAAATCCGAGTTTAAACATACATTTTACGATACCAATCCTATTTAACTTAAATAAGTAATATACTAAGAAAAAATTATATAAAATTTTTACCAATCCAGGAACTTTCTTTTGAAGTATATTGCAAGCAAAATTCTAAAAAATGGTAGAAGGCTGTTGGGAACAAAAATGAACAAAAATTCGCAGTGTAAAGTGTTAAGGCGACCGAAACCCTCTCAACGCTTTGCGTTTGCTTGGGGGCAGGTCAGCGGGAGAAATGGTTACTGGATGGAGGCGTTGCTTAGCCATCTTTCTTCATGATGAAGCGACTGGGACCGGAGCTGGTCAGTTCTGGGGGCTTGCAAGCACGGTACGCCCAACGTTTCTCTCGAAGCAGAATCTTCTTTCATGCTTCGTTTATTTTTCTCTCGAAAGAATCAGGGACTCCTCCTCTGATTCGTTCTTTCTTCCTCGTTGGTCGAAGACTCGTTTTCTGATTCACTCTTGTACCATAATAATTGTTGCGAACATGTTTCCTGCAACAATCGTAAGAGATTGATATTTAAGAAACAATTATTTGGTACTATAATTGAGAACATCTTCGTGTAAGAAAGAATGGAATATGCCAACATGGTGTATACAGATAATGTATTCTGCCATTTTGGTCACATTACCATAAACACATTCCATGCAGCGCACCATTCACTATACCCACCTTAGGTGGGCTTTATTCTTTAGACCAGTATCGCACTAGCAATTTCCAGGTGACTTTGCTGTCGCGTGACAATCGTTATTATCGTTCACACTTAGGTCCTCCGTCCACGGAGCGTCGCGTCATAGACGCGTACGCGACAAAATATCGATTGCTGTACGATTTAGTGCTGCGACCAATGTCAAATAATTGGCATTTGTCCACGAAGCGTTATCGTCGCGTAATCGTCGCTACATGCAGTCGTCATTATGATTAGCGTACGATGCGAAAGCAAACTACACGTCAGTTACGAAGAGCAAACAAGGATGTCCAGGGACGTGGAAGATGTGAGTTTTTATAAATATATTCATACCAGATCGTTTAATTTCTGTCGTTGTTTCATTCCGTGCCTTTTTTGTAGCGTCGTTTCTTGAAAAATCTAATATACGTACATATTATATATTGAAAGTTCGAAATATTGATAATATTTTGGTGATTTAATATTTATAGCTTACAATATATTTATGACGATTTAAATTATCTGAAAAATTACTAAATATAAGTAACATAACCAACCAATAGATGAATTCAATTTCACTTACGCAATACTTCGGAATAGGCATTAATCTGTAATACTTTGCAAAAGGATAACTTTTCAATACATTCAATTTTGATCATCATTTCATTATTACTTTATTTAAATTTCATTATGACGTGAAACTGTTGTGTCTAAAAGTAAATTATGACTTTAAAAAATGCGATAAATATTAAAACGGAAAAATAGAAAGCGTTAATTATGCTTAATCCCTGAACGAGGACCATACAGCTCGGGAGCGAATGAAAGCATCAATATTATCTTCAATTTTCTGGCTTCGATACATAATAATACATATTCCTCGTTAAACGAGAACTGCAGATTTCGATTTAGAAACATAATTTTACGCGTGACTTTAAGTATGATAATTAGACTGCGGATATTTATGGAAAATAAAAGTTGTTTGCATATATTGCAAGTCACAGGAGCAAAATAGAAACTTATTAAATTTTTTAATTATCTTGTCAAGCTGAAACTAATACACACTGATGTCTTTAAATCTTTTTAATATTTAAATCTTTTTTCATATTGTACGTATCCATTTACCTTTTCAAGTAGTATATTACATTGTTTGTGACCTGAACACTGGGTAATAAGAATATAAAATTATTGCAATATGTTTATATGCATATATTACGAGAAGAAACTATTTTATTGGAAAATATGTACGAAAATCGGTGCGTCAAAAAGATAGCACGGATTTCTTAAAATAACTAAAAAATGAAGTATATGTATAAAAAAATAACGTCTTAATATTTTGTAGATCCGCTTTTTGAGTCGGCGGAACGGCGACCTAGTGTGCAAAGGCCTTTTTGGTACCGGCACCTGGAGTCGGCGCCCGTATGAGCACAGCCTAAGGGGTCGACAGGAAAAGGCAGCCAAAAAGGAACCGTAAGGGCCCTGGGCGGTGGGGTTTTAGTGAGTACGGCGGGTGCGTCAGGCAATATAACCACCCTAATTTCCACTTGAGGGGGGAGCTGAGTCCTACACTTCACTGTCCAACTACCATCGGAGGCGAGGGTGTCCGTAAGAGGATTTCCCCACCGCCCTTAAACAAAAAAAGGAGTATTGTAACCAATTTAAATAACCCGGTTGCACCTTGTTGCCATCAGTGGGTCCCGGCCGCCACGGAAACAGGATGTTAACAGTACATGATCCGAACCTGTCAACGACCATTGCCTCGCTTCAAAAACCGGTTCTCGTACGATCACCGAAGTTAAACAGCGGTGGACGTGACCGGTGCTTGGATGGGTGACCGATTGGGTGTAGAGCATACACCAGGCGGTGGCTGACCGGGTACCGGTCGCGTGTTGTTGGCAAAAAGGTGGTTTCGGAACAACCCACCGTAATAAAACGTAGGTCCCGCTGAAAATTAGGCTGAAATAGGCTGAAATTTGGCGATGGAGAGAGTGGAAAGAAGGGGAGATTGGTAAATGGATTTGTTGAAACCCTGAGAGGACCAAATTAGGGCTGTAACTTTCCTTCGAAGGTAGAAGATTTCGAAGCTTCGAAGCTTCGATTGCAGAACCTTCGAAGCTTCGGAAAAGTTACAGCCCTAGTATTAGATTGCGAAACTTTGAAGACTTTGAAGACTTCGGAGAAATTGAAGACTTTGAAGACTTCGGAGAAATTGAAGACTTTGAAGACTTCGGAGAAATTGAAGACTTTGAAGACTTTGAAGACTTTGAAGACTTTGAAGACTTTGAAGACTTTGAAGACTTTGAAGACTTCGGAGAAATTGAAGACTTCGGAGAAATTGAAGACTTCGGAGAAATTGAAGACTTCGGAGAAATTGAAGACTTCGGAGAAATTGAAGACTTCGGAGAAATTGAAGACTTCGGAGAAATTGAAGACTTTGAAGACTTTGAAGACTTTGAAGACTTCGGAGAAATTGAAGACTTTGAAGACTTCGGAGAAATTGAAGACTTTGAAGACTTGGAAGACTTTGAAGCTCCCTTCGTTCGTTCGAAGACTTGGAAGCTTCGGAAAAGTTACAGCCCTAGACCAAATATCGTATACATACATACATGATCTGAACCTAGATGCTTCTAAACATGATTTCGCAACACGAGAAACATCGAGAAACATCGGAGAAACATAGATACGAAGTATAGATGTGGTCCTGAAGATTTGAAGCTGCGGGAACATAGTAGAAATTCCGTGGTACGCGAGTCATAATTATAGCTTTAATTAAAAAAGCATTAATTAAAAGCATGCAGTGTTGCGTCTATAATTAATAACAGTCCAACTTGTTCCCAGTGCTCCAGTACACGCACGCCACAGGGACATTTACCAACTACATATCTGAAATGACGTGCCAAATGCATACGAAGCTGATTCCTTTGCATACCACTACACAACCGCGGGACGCACACAATAAAATTGAATTTTAAATACACATTTTTGATGTCGCGTTAATCCATTCGGTGGCTGTTATTTTGTCAGCTCGCCGTACACGGGATTCGCCATTAATTTTCAATAAATTAGGACACCTTTGTGCTGCAATTCAATTAAATCAATTAAATTCAATTAGGTAATTACCGTCAATTCTGTAGTACACCAAATAAAAGACATTGAGACATTCCGACTCAAGTGGAAAATACACTTTCCCTGATGTGTCACCTAAATAGCTCCTTTAGGCTTCAAAAAAGAAGGAATTGTTCTGGCTTTTGTCGATTTCAAGGTCTTTGGAAGATCATAGTGTTGTATCTGATTTCCAGACGGATTCGATAATGTTCAATTAAATATTCAAGATTATGATCTGGAGCAGTAGCACAAACATTTACACGTTTTCAGTTGCTGTTTCCATTTGTTTCTGTTGAAACTGATCTACAAGATCTAATTATTCTTTCTTGCAAAAGACCTTGAAAACGACATTAATCGGGGCAATTTTTTACCAGTTTTTCTCTGTAACATTTTCTTCTATCTTCAAGCCTAACGGAGCTATTTAGGTGTTCTGATTCTCGTGAATCACCCGGTATAGGGAATGCGAAGTACGATTAATAGTTACAGTATAACAATTATACAAAAATGAATAGATTAGACCGTATAAAATTAATAAGAGTATTAAAAGAGCACTAATTTGGTGAGCAGTCGATTGAAGGATCAGCCAATCAGAAATAGAGCTTGCGTGCGATTATAATGTACAATACGGTCATAATATCTACATTTGTGATAAATCGAACCTGTAAAAAAATATCTTTTAAAATGTTCCAAACTTTTCAACGCACAGAACAGATCACTTGTCTGCATTCTTTGGACGAAAATCAGATACAGTTTAAAGTAAAGAGATGTACTGGGGATCTACTAAACCTTAGTAACCAAGGGATGTACCTACTGCGAGGAAATGGCAGTGCTCACGCCCGAGGTCTTTTTTAAAACTTTTGTCACAGAGACAGGGTTAGCATGTTAGAAGTTAAAAGTGGGTGTAGGTTCTGTTCCATGCTACATGTGCATGCTCTGTCTCATACAGATCTCTGGGTGAAGTGATTCAGCCAATCGTAGAAGACGTGCAACACGGAGTGGGGATATCACGTGGTCCTTCCAAGTTTCTCACTGCCATCTCCCGATGAACGAACAATACATTGTTTCTACGAAAATACGTGTAAGTTTACCTGCGTGTAATCATTATTAATCCTGCGATAGTTTTCTGGGGACTCCGTGACCCCCATAAAATTTTATTTTATTTGCAATCATGATATAAAAGGGGATTTCCAACCTTCCCTTTCGCACAGCACAATTATCGAGAACTCTATTAATAGGCTTCCTAGGTAGGTAAAGATTTAAAACTATGCCTTATTATGAGAAAAATGAACATGGTGTCATACATGGATTAAAAGACTTCAAAGACTTCGTTTTTTTATACTTCCAGTAGGAATTCTAACCCACAAATTGGTAGAGATTTTTAAGTGTGGTCGGAGATTTTATAACATTACTTTTCAATCGCAATTAATCCATATATTCATGTACGTCAGTTTTTTTCCCATACCAGTCTATTCTAGTCAATTGTAATTAGTGCAAGTATCACGCATATTGCCACACACAGAATCAACTAAACCTTTCATATGTATACATATATAGCAGCACAGATTGCAATTCTCGTGACGTTCAACTTCCTCTTTGATCTCCGAAAACCTTTGTATTCCCGGAATCCGGTTCAGAGTCCTATCATCGCTTGTTATCAATGTTATCATTGATGCTAATTGTGTTTCTCCGCAATATCGCGCAACGGTTACTACTAATTTCGATACGTAGCCTTAATAACCCATCGTCCACAGTAATTAATTTAATGTGAAGGGACATATATTGCTAATTAAATTATGTCCACCATGCTGGCGTTCAGATTTAATGAAATTCGGAAAAATTTAGTTCAAAGAATCATGCAAAATATTAAATCTTAAACCGCATATAAACCATCGGAGAAACTTCCGTTTACCTCCCATCTCAGAATTGGATGAAATTTTGAAAACAGGTTTTTTTTTACTAAAATGACGATTGCCAGAAGGATTATTCCCGACTCGAAAACAATTTTTTTTATCATTTCAATATCGCTCTCTACCTTACCGACTTACCGACTTACCGACTTTCTATTTTATATAGAATATCTTCAATTAATTGTAAAATTGTAATAATACATACGTAAGGTAAAGTTTAAATTTTTAAAGACTACGCCTGGATTTGCAAATGCGTGGACGGGCCAGCCTGACGGTTAATCGCATAAATAATAATATAACGAAATAATAAATAAACAATGTAAAATAAATTTAAATGACTCATTCTTAAACTATACGACTTATACGGCTCTAAAAGCAGTTGATGCACTGTCGCATCATACTGACGCATGCACATAGCACGAACATAAAGTAGTAAGTCGGTAAGGTAGAGCGCGAAATTGAAATGATAAAATTTTTTTTTTTGAGTCGAGTAAAATCTTTCTGGCAATCGTCATTTTAGTAAAAAAAGAACCTATTTTCAAAATTTCATCGAATTCTGAGATGGGAGGTAAACGGAAGTGCAGCCAAATCATCTTTCAATCAATCGTTTGTGTTGTACCTAATAGTGCATATAAAATTGTATGATTCTATTGGAGAAAAATAAAAGATGACCTTCATGTGTCCTTCGAGCCTATACGTACAAACCAGAAAATGTTTCGTATGAGACACTTTTCCTCTTTAATGAATTGTTTTGGAGATAATCGCTTTTACTGATTAAAATGGGACACCCTCCATAGAAACAAACTTCAACATAAATAAACTTCAGTAATACAATGATTTGTGTAGCGGTAAATAACAACTCTGAACATATAATGAACATATAAAATACTGATACTCTAACACGGGAATTAAGTTATTGATTCGACGAAAATTACACACAAACCGGGTTTCTAGTTTAATCTCCATTCTGCAGTAATTTACAATCCTTAATTATTCCCACCGTTAAGTAAGATAACAATAATTGTAGAAATTTTCTTCAAACAACTATAAATAATATTTAATAAGATTTACTGCAGTTATAGCCCGAAAATTTTGACAATCTGCAATTTTTACCATCCTTAAACCTTCGTAGCTCATTACAACGTCGACCGATTTTTGACAAAATTTTCAAAAAGTATATTTTAAATTTTCAATATAGGCCCACATGAAAGAGTTGTAAAATGAAACTTTTAGTATTTTTATACAACTCCGATCAAATACAATTTTTGAAAAAATTTCTTTTCACATGTTGTAGTAAACTAATTTCTCTAGTTTCCCAAAAATGTTCAAATCGTATAGTTAATTAAATATTTAAAATGTTATCGTATTTTTAAGAGTGTCTGAATATTAATGGGAGTCACTATACATATAATAGGTAAATGGCAATTATCTTTATTTGTGCCTAAGCATAAGCAATCGCGTAGCCATCACGTCGAACGCGTCGAAATTCATTGAAAATATAAATCATGTGGGCAATATGCGATACACGGCGCAATATTCGGTAATGTTACTATGTTTAAGCTGCCCTACGTGCATCACGGCAATCATCTACTTTTACGGGCGCGAATAATTAAATAGTTGAAATGAATATCGTTTGTTCAACAGGGATAACGCCCGTTCTGGATATGTGACACCTATTACGAAGTAATGAATCATTTGCATCCGTAATCCACGGTAACCATAAGCTGTTCACTAATGTAGCGTTTTGTTTAATTCATACCGAATCGATAACTTAACTACTGCATTACCACTACCGCATAATCACTGCAAGATTATGCTATTAGAACATTTACAAGTAAATTAAATAAACCTCCGGTGCACCTACGTATATATTAGTCTATCTTCTATGTTCTATACGATAAATAGTTTATTATAAACTTAATAATAAAATTGGTAAACACAAGATAGATGTATGTACATCTAAGTAGTTATTTATTCAGACTTACAGAGTCGATTAGACTTTTCTAAGATAATGAAAATTCTCTTCACATTTTCCTGTTTTCAATTTTTCATTCTCAAATTTTATTATTAAATTTAGCATACCAGTAGCACTAAATTACAATGAAAAATAATATACGAAAATAAATATGATAATAAAATAACATATGAAAAATAATTACAATGAAAATATTATAATGAGCAAGGAATTTCGAATTTTTAGCAAGTTCAAAAATAATTACTGAAACCTTTACACACACACACACACACAACTCTTCTGCTTTTGTAAATAATTTTCTCAATTTTAGATATCTCTTGAATATTAACTAATACAATCACTGACCGAACTACTGAGTAAATAGTTTATGAAAATGAATAGACTAATTAATTTTAAAAAATTAATAGATTAATTAATATAAAATTTAATGGTCGCAAAGGTAATTTGGTTTGATACGCAAGAAGTTTTTACATATACAAGTATAGACCATGGTAAAAATGTTCAACATTGTCTTAAATAACTATTTTACATACTCATCTATTAAATTCAAATCATGCACTTCTCTTGTATCATAAATATCGAGAAACTCATTAGCTTAAAAGCGTTACTTTTATGGCATACAGAATGGTTAATTCCGTGACGATAAAACTAAGGAAGCGCATTTTATCTTCGTGAATCCACTGAAAAAACTAGCCGTATAAAGTAAAACTTTCGAATAAATTAACAGCGACGATGCTCTAGACGCTATAACAATTCTAAAATGATCATATTGTTATCATCAATCATAAAATTAATACTTTCTATTCTCTTTTATTACGTTTTGCCATTTTTAATGTGACTTATCATGTTATTCAAAATCCTGCGAATAAATATTTTAATTTTACCTTTGAATTTTTATTTATATTGCACAGTGGCGGACAGAAGAAAGTGTAAATAATAAACAATTAATTTTTTAAAAACATGTACGTCATATACAACAATGCATTCGAGAAAACTATAAATTTTAAAAATATCAAACAATGAAATCTAGATAAATCGAAAACTTTAAAAAACTGTTTCCATTACAAAATATACAGTCTACAGTAAAAGCGTATATACTCGACAATGTAATTATAATTTATTAGATTTTCTTTCGTGAACAATGGTTCGAAACCCACGTGTTTCAGCAGAATTTTTAATGACGACATTAAAAACTCGATGCCTTGGCAAGAAGATTGTTTCTACAGGGTTACGTCACCCAATTTTAAAGATGACTCCGCGATTGTTTTCCACGACACAAATGGCGGGCGCAGGAGTACAAAACTGCGGAATGAAAGGGACCGGTCTGACGCAAAAATGCTCTCGGGCAGGTACGCGTGAAATCGTTAAAGGGAAATGCTGTGAATCCGTGGTCGCGGGGTAAATGGATTGTTATAACAACTTTGAAAACCGCTCGGCAATGACGCCGTCAGTTTACGCGGGTTCGCGTAGGGCGTAGGGGATCCGACGAATGAAAGAAGAAAGTCTTCCGTGAAATAATCCGTTTGCATTCCACAAAGAACGGGACATCTGGTCGCATTGTCAGACGCATTTAATTGCGAAGCAAACATGAATTGTGCTGGGTTTCAATGGTTCTCGCGTCTGCGTTTGCAATTATGCTGCTGATGCGATCGCAAATTCAAAGTTCTTAGGGGTAGGTACCCCCCGTTTCGACATTATTAGATTGTATTTGAAGAAATGAAATTCAGAGAAGAAAATCTTGTAGGTCATAATCAAAAACTATATTGAATTTTTTTTTTTGAACATTTGACTTACATAGCGATGACTGATATTCAATGTATTTATAATTTTTTTTTCTTATTTATTATGTATATTGTGTATATTTTTATTCATTTACATTTCTGTTCTATAATTTAGATATCATTTTATTGTATGTTAATGCGTACAATTTATATTTTAGGTTAAAAGAGAATATATATTAATATATTATATATTATATATATTATATATTATTAATATATATTAATATATTAATATATTCTCTTTTTACCTAACTGTAAGTATTGTATTTTCAGCATTTTCTACAAAAGGGTAATTCACATTTTTAACAAATTTTCACATTCGAGAATGGGATATTTATTCTATATAATTATACTTTCTGGATCCAGTATATTTCAGAATTAAAAACGGATATGAATAATTTAGTCGATATTGTTAAACTGGGCTAATATACGAAATATAGAAATATTTGTTATCGAAAAATATTACTAGTGGGAAGACTAACATATACTATAGCCATCTAATGGCGATGTGCTAAAACGAAACAATTGTTACCAGTATATCGATGATGAAAATAGTAGTACACTTTATTTATCATTGATAAAATGCAAGGTATTTGATATACCGACGGAATTTCTGTCTAGCCACCTGAAACATGTCGCTCCCTATGTTACCGATAGTTATCGTGTCGATTATCATCAAATGTTACAGTCTCCACCGGACCGCAGATGAGATACACTACTGTCCAGAAGAAAAAAGCACCCAGCCACCAACGAGATACTGTTGAAGACTGCCAGCCTTATGGGAGATTGTACCACTCGAATTTTCTTCCATTTGCTTACACCCTAAAGTATATATTGTGAGTGGAATAAGAAACAGACGGCCATCGGGTCAATACCATCGACGTGGCCTTGTCGGTGCAGAAGGCCAATGATGACATTCTCGTCTATGAGAAGATAAATCGTCATGGAACCGTATTGATTATCATGAATTATTACATTCTGCACCGAACGTATTCCATTTTACTCGGATATTTCAGACGATGATTTAATGTTGATTTTTAAGGTTTGCAATATTAAAAGCAAAACTTAACAATGAAAGATGTAGCAAAGAAATCTTTATTGTTCCGTTGCGTAGGAACACGTGGGTTTCTTTCGGACGATATTTATGGTGCATTCGTAACTAAAAATTTTCCTCGAAGACTAAATTAGGGTCATTCAGCGACCATTCCAGGCATTGCCAGATCCCCCGAGACGGGGCCCCATAGGGGCCAAGGGCGAAGGGTGATGGCTGGTTGTGTTCTTTGGAGATCCCAGCCGCCCCCGAATAGCTTAGGGAAGGTTGTCGTGAGATTTTCAAGTGCGGCACTGTGAGCCCTTCTGGCTTTCGTAAGTCCCACATACCCCCATGTCCCTCCCAGGGGGCATGGGAAGTCAATAAAAGGATTCTTCCTCACGCTAAAAAAAAAGAAGGCATTGCCAGATGCCTAGTTCTTTGTACGCTTTAAGGACAACGGGTCATAAATTTGACCCTCGGAACGTCCGAACGATAACCCTAGGTACTGTAAAATTACCGAGACCCATCGTCGACCGAGTCATCATATCGCCAGTAGGTATGATTTGTTGCATGGTTGCATGATTCTGTGCACATAATTCCAAAATTGAAATTGGAATTGGTTATAGCGACCATCGCCGTGTTCATATTATGGCTTACGCGATATGTATTACGACCGACGCCATTTGTAATGGCTCACGCGAAATTATTAACAATGCCAATGTTATGGCTTCCGCGTGTTACGATCAACGCCATATATGTTATGGTTTTGACTTTTAATTTTCTCGAAATTATCATGTAACCAAGTGGAATAGGCCTACAGGGGATACCATTGAACAAAAGAAACGCATCGTCAATAGTACCTCATGATTGATACGAAAATCTATTATCTATTATCCATCAGCTTCTGCAGCACAATCGTCGTATTCCAGTATTGATGTAGAAGTCCGACGGTGTGCCAAGTATCACGGTGCAACTCGACATTCTTCATTGTTATACATATGTATTTCGAATATAAGTTATGTACAGTTATAAAACAAGCATTTTATGTATGTCTATACAAGAACAAATACAGAGAATGCATTACAAAAACGTATCTCCGTGTATATTTATTGAACCACGCATTTCCACAAACTTCCCATTTGTATTATGCTCCTACATTTTCTAATTTTCCGTGCTTCTGCCTTACCATTGACTTGTACTACTGAAAATCCCTATACCATCTTCGACATCGTGATCTTTTGATACCAAGTTTAATTTGTCGAGATTTTCTAAAATTTTCGACCGTCTGACATGCCATTGGCTTGTACTACTGAATTTTCTTAAATTTTTCGAGCGTCTGACTCATCGTTGACTTATACTACTGAAATCCGGATACCTCCTTGGCAATCATATTCTAATACACAGTTCAATTTTCAACAATTTTGAAAATTTTTGGAAATTTTCGACCGTCTGACTCGTCACTGACTTGTACTACTGAAATTTCGAAATTTTTCGAGCGCCTGACTTGACGTTGACTTGTACTACTGAAATCCGGATACCTCCTTCGACATCATGTTCTCCTAATACCGAGTTCAATTTTCGAGGTCTTCGAAAATTTTCGCCAATTTTCGACCGTCTGACTTGTCGTTGAGTTATACTACTGAAATTTCGAAATTTTTCGAGCGTCTGACTTGACATTGACTTGTACTACTGAAAATCCGGATACCTCCTTTGCTATCATATTCTCCTAATGCAAACTCGAAAAATTGACGTAATTTTCGAAAACCTCGAAAATTGAACTCGGTATTAGGAGAACATGATGTCGAAGGAGGTATCCGGATTTTCAGTAGTACAAGTCAACGTCAAGTCAGACGCTCGAAAAATTTCGAAAAATCAGTAGTATAACTCAACGACAAGTCAGACGGTCGAAAATTGGCGATAATTTTTCGAAAACCTCGAAAATTGAACTCGGTATTAGGAGAACATGATGTCGAAGGAGGTATCCGGATTTTCAGTAGTACAAGTTAACGTCAAGTCAGACGCTCGAAAAATTTCGAAATTTCAGTAGTATATGTCAACGACAAGTCAGACGGTCGAAAATTGGCGAAAATTTTTCGAAATTGTCGAAAATTGAACTTTGTATTAGGAGAATATAATAGCATAGGAGGTATCCGGGTTTCAGTAGTACAAGTCAACGTCAAGTCAGACGCTCGAAAAATTTCGAAATTTCAGTAGTACAAGTCAGCGACGAGTCAGACGGTCGAAAATTATCGAAAATTTTTCGAAATTGTCGAAAATTGAACTGTGTATTAGGAGAATATGATTGCCAAGGAGGTATCCGGATTTCAGTAGTATAAGTCAACGATGAGTCAGACGGTCGAAAAATTTCGAAATTTCAGTAGTACAAGCCAACGGCAAGTCAGGCGGTCGAAAATTTTTCAAAAACAGCCTAATCTAATGCTACTGTCGCATATTCGCGTACGGTGGTAGGGAAGAAAGAGCACATTAATTGTTGTAACTAATATTCTTTATTTTTCAACAAAAGATAACAATATTAAATGTGTGTCGAGCCTAGATGAAACGGAGGGTGTGTAGCAGGATTACGGTGACGTAGGTACGGATGTCCATGCGAATACGAATGTAGGTAGCTGCTCCCCAGGCAGCAGTAGCTAATTTTTATTTGAGTCAGCGTAATCCTCGTGAAATTTTGCATCTGAGACGAGTGTAACTTACTGCGTGCTACGAACAGAATGGAACACAATTAGCACACGATGGTTACATAGACATTGGAGGAAGTGATAGAACGATAGTAGGTTGAGATTCGAAGCAATATTATTCGCATTTATAAAAAAATCAAATGAACAAACTTGAACATATTTTTTTTTAAGGAACGTTGCAATCATTATGAAAGGGAATAGGTTTGAAATAATTGTGGATAATTATTTAGACTCTAGTATGCAATATTAACGCAAATTCTAAGTATGTAGTTATTAGCTCGATATTATTCTTTATCCATGAGATACTAGAAATTCTTACAAATAAGGATAATAAAGTAAATATAGTAAATATATTTATACTATATAAATATAGTAAAGTAATATCAAATTTCACCTGTGAGAAATAAAGTGTACTACCTTTTCATCGTCGGTATACTAGATACCTCTTATTTTATCTGTGAGAAATAAAGTGTTATACCATTTTCATCGTCGGTATACTAGATACCTTTTATTTCATCTGTGAGAAATGAAGTGTACTATCATTTTCATCGTCGATATACTTGTAGTAACGTTTTGTTTTGTTATATTATTACTAGATGGCTGTAGTATTTGTTAGCCTTTCACAGGTCAAATTTTTCCACCAGAAACATGAAAAATATACTAGTACAATATTATATTGCTGTAAATTAGTTGGAAGGAAAATAATAGTAAACTGAACAGCTAATTGTGATATCCTTTACTATTCGAATTTGTCATTTATAAATATTATAAATCATTATAAAAGTTCCATGATATTAGTTTCCTGAACACTTTGTAATGTCATCAGCAATTTAAACTTTGATAGTACACCTCTAAAGAACTGAAAAATGTAGTTCTTCAAAGAAGAAATTAAATTAAAATTCAAAATGTAATTACACTTATCTACCCACTTTTTATTAAAATTTGCTTGATTCAGCTAACAGTATACTAATGTAAAGTCTTTCTAAGCTCTTTGTAAAGTCTTAACTATTCAAAAATATAATTTCCAAATATGAGATAAAACTTCTAATTGTAGTGTCGAATAAATTTTCTAAATTGCACCAACTAGAGTAAAACGAACAAGAACTAGATCAATTGTAAAAACAGTATGATGATTTTGCATTAGTTGTGTCATTTCTTTTATGAGATTTCAGTAGTAGTTTCTGAGTTGTGATAGCTTCAACGAAACCGTCTAAAATCCTGTATCTCAGAAAATATGGCGGAACTGTTGATCGGAGATCGTCTCGCCAGGGAAAACAATTATTTTGAAATTTTGAAAAATACTTAAAATTCATGCATATGCGTATCTCACGAGACTCGCAGAACATTAGCAAGTTGGTAGCCATCCAGGCACGTTCTTCTGAATGACTCCTGGCTCCTTTCCAGCGAATAGCCTATCCTTTTACAGGATATCATGGCGCGGCGCGGCGGCCGGCTGCTGAAACTTGTCGAAGCGTCCAAGTAGAACCGTCGCCGGAGCTTCTTGTTCGGGATTATCGGCGGCAATTGCGGAAAGTGCATCGAATTTGTGAACAATCGTTCCCGAAATTGCGGTAGGTCGCCTAACGCTGCTTAAACAACGAGCCTGAAGCTTGTTCTCGCGGTGGCCCTCCTGTTAGGTTATCCAACTGATATCCAATTTGTTCCAGCAATTTAATCATAACACATTCAGATTTTGATAACACTGTTTCTGCTAAATATAGAGCAAAAATAAACTGACCCATGTCCGAGCGTTTTGTACAATACTGATTATTTATCAAGATAATTAACATTTAATTGTATGACATCCAGAACATTCATTGATAGATTTCATTTCTTCATAATTTCGCAACAGCGAGGTATGGCAGAAAGTGTCTCGAAGGTTACGTGTTCAAATCCGTAAATAATTTCTTATATTTTCATATTTATACACATCAAATTACAATGACCATCAGAATTCATGGCTGGGATTGTAAATGTTCTAATAACTTCTACGAATAGGTAAGGGCCAGTTTGCAAACATTTGTATTAAAGGACTTCGGTCCGTATAAAATAAATAATAATAATAATAATAAAAAGATGGGCTTCAGAACTAGAAACTTTACCTTAGATTACTTTGGGCTACCTCGGGCTACCTCGGGCTACCTTGGGCTACCTTGGGCTACCTTGGGCTACCTCGGGCTACCTCGGGCTACCTCGGGCTACCTAGGGCTACCTCGGGCTACCTCGGGCTACCTTGAGCTATCTTGGTGTTCAAATGCCTCTTACGATTGATTTCTTTTTAATTTTTGGGGACTTTTTTATTTTCGTTCGTTCTACTTCCAATTTTATGTTTTAAGTCCTTTTCTCTTCGCTCGTCTTTTCTTTAAAAATGTTTTCTCTTCTCTCTATTTCTGACCTTGCTATTTATTTCTTGTTTCGGTAGTCAATGGTGCAATTAGTTATATGTTCTGGGCAGGAAATGGACAGTTCGTAGTCCGTAAATATTTTTGGCAGTATGAACATTTTATGAATGCTAATAAATTACATACACACTTTGTTGTTGTAATATCATTCGGAAAGCAAACATGGTTCACATGAGAAAAAATAGATCTGTCAGATATATTCTTACGTACCGAGAATACTTAAATTGACTAAAACCCGGAAAAATTAAGATAAGATTAACAAATTATTAAAAATAGCGTTAATATTATTAAATATGTCAATATTCAATCAATTACTATTCTACCAATTTCGTATCCACAAAATTTAAAAAATCATAGGAAATTAAAATATCCTACGTCGCAAGAAATATTTAATTTTCAAGTTAAAATAGCTTCGAGTGCAAAGAGTTAAGAAATTCAGTATATCAAGATATTTTCTGGATATCGTAAAATTATATATTACTTATCTTTATAAATAACGGATATTGACAAAAACGATCTGACACGGGTCTGCTTATTTTCCGGCAGAAAAGTTTAATTAAAATTGACGACCACACAGTAACATCGGCGTTACTTTTGAAGATAGTAAATTTGATAAATTCTAGATGAAATCAGGATGTGCAATTAAATTTCAACGATCAGTCGACGATTTTCGAATGGGGCAGAGAATCGATTTCGAATCTGACATCCGGTCGCCGCGAAGACTGTTCGTAAAAGCGAGCGTAACCGAACTCGAATAAAAACTGTCGTTTCAGCGATGGAGTACCGTGACTGGAAACAAGTCGAGATGGAAAGGACTCGATGGAGCATGCCGGAGAGATCGGAAATCCGCGGTTTTACGTCGTGGCGACAGTCCGGGTCGAAATCGGGCCACCAGAGCCCGTGAGTTCGCTTCGGACAATGAATTAGCTACGTCACGGTGGAGACGAGGAAGACGTATCCCGGAACGAGACGCAGACTGTGTCGGGAACACGAGATTGTGCGAGTGTCGGCAGTGCATGTTCGTATCGGCGTGTCGTCAGCTTTTTGGCAGTCACGCTATGCCTTGCATTCGCCGAGGCGCGCCTTTGTCACCCAAAAGTCGTAAGCGGAATGCACTTGACAATAAAGCAGCCTGCGCGTACGTACGTGCACGCGGTTAGACGCTATAGCACCGACTATCGCACAATAGGCCCATGAGCTTTTACATTATCCTCCCGTCTCTCTCTCCCTCATACACACACGCGCGCACACAGTCTCTTCCTCTTTCTGTTACTCCGTCGTCTCTGTCTGTCTTCCAATCTCCACCGTCTTCTCCCGTTCCCGGCTTTGTCTTGACTCCTCTACGCTTTCCTCCCTTTTGCAACGTCTCCCTCTCTCTCTCCTGCTCCGCTCCCGTATCGAACTCCCTTTGTTGCAAACCTCTCTTGAGCTGTCTTGCCTCTGTGGCACTCGCTTCTCTTGATTTCTGCGCGACCAAGTGTCCCTCTTTGTTCTGATATTCGATCACTCGATCATTAGCGAGATTCTTGCTTC
This sequence comes from Lasioglossum villosulum, assembly GCA_963971365.1. Taxonomy (NCBI): domain Eukaryota; kingdom Metazoa; phylum Arthropoda; class Insecta; order Hymenoptera; family Halictidae; genus Lasioglossum; species Lasioglossum villosulum. The sequence continues at coordinate 43,326,618 of OZ020495.1, read as the reverse complement.
GTTTTACATCTGGCCAGAACTCTCTTCTTTGTGTAACTCTTTCTTCGTTCTACCCCCGGAATCCTCGTCCTCTTTCCAAAATTTTAATGCTTTGTGCTCGGACAATCCTCCCTCTGTCTCTCGCGGTTCTTTATTCGATACCTGCGGTCTCTCAGTGTTCTTTAGATGAGAGAAGGACTCGACTCCCTTAGATGTCATAGATCTTCAGAGAGACAGTACGTTGTTCCCAATGCTGCTGATTGAATTTAACATGCTTAGTGTATCTAAACATAGAAACGGGTAGCTAAGTTGAACGGATTCTCAGACATTGATCATTCTTCCAGTTCGGGTTAGGAATTACAGAACAATCCTCTAGGTACACAAGCATCTCCGAATTTACATAGTCCGAAGCTCCGAACGAAGTTTGTGGATATGATGAGGAGTCGTAGATAATACTCTTCAGGGTTAAGTTAATGTTGCGATGAGGATTAGCTGGTCCCTGTTTCATCACCGGGGGCCACTAGGTAGGAGCACGTAGACTAGCTGGTGTCTGCTTCACCCGGAAGGGTTCGGTTGGTTCGATGCCTCGTAACTTATAGAATAAATTGGCTACACGTCGAGCGGCAAAGGTATATCGTCAAAGAATACCAACTACAGTAAACGCTCATTACTAGTCCAGAGTCGAGGGCGCGATCCCTGTTCAGTGCCTACTCATTCCATTGCTAGCCAACGCTGCACCGAGCCGCAGAGCTGCGATGATTGATCTCGGCTCGGGTGTATCGGTGTGAACACCACTACATTTACGTCACGAATCGAATATTCAAACTTCTTAATTATCATTATTTTTTATGGGACTTTGAAAAACGTATTTCTGGAATTTTTCTGATTAAAACAATATCAAACACAATATATTTTTAATTGTATTTAGTGGTGTAATCGACGAAGAAAATTTCAAAGCATATGGGAAAGAAAGAGACGCTTCGGCCACTCGATCCTTCTTTCATTCTGTCCTTCTCTATGTTCGGCTCTCGATTGAAGTCTCGCCGCGGTCAGCACAGTAGATGCAGTTATAAAATAATCAAGTCAGGGTCACGATATGAGTCCGTGAAAAACACGGCTGTTGACTAATAATGAACGTTTACTGTACTGGAAATTCGAAAGTATGTCGTAAATAAAGATTCTATTAACTCGTTCGCTACCAAGGTCTCATAGCAACACGTCCACCACAGCCCATGATTTTTTTCGGGATTATATGACACCAATTAGAATGGACTTTACTTATTCATATTTAGAACATTCTAAAAAAGTAAAACAAACATTCTTTTAAACTGGCACATATTCATGCGTCGTTGGGCTATATCTTCATATAATTTCATCGTTCTAGAACTTAACAATTCTGTTCAAAACACAACGCGTTTCAACATGTCTTCGTAAATTGACCAAAAACGTCTGTCACATATGTGTGACGACGGGCTCTGATAACAAACAGATGTCACACATATGTGACGGCTGGTAGCGAACGAGTTAATATAAAGTGATATATTCTGTATTGAGCTCCTGGATATACAACAGGTTTGTGTAACTTGTCGCGGACCGTTTGGTGAAATTGCTTGATAAGAACCTTGATCACCCGATCTTGCTCGAACTAACTCGCGTCGCGAAACGATTCGTACTGCGTTTGTTCGCTTGAATCAATCCGATTAATAGAAGGATCCACGCCCCTTATATGCATAGCTCCCACCGTCTGCTCCCAACAGGAACAGAGATCGTGTAGGGAAACTATTCTTATAACGACTGCGTTGACCGCGTCAACCACGCTGAAAATACAAAGGATGCTGAACGTAGAAAAGGACAACATGTAAACACGGACCGCACCCCCAGTGGAATGGGTAGCCGAAAGGACAGCAATTGTGGAGATCCTCAGGGAGCCAATTTGCAACTTTACTGTAGCACCAAAAACGGTTTGAAGGATGGTGGGTCACATACTTCTTTTATTAGAATCAAATTCTTGGAACTTGTGCAACTCTCGCTAAGCTCGTAAGCTCTTTGTTCTTGAATAGGCAATCTGTTCTGGCCATATCTCCGGAAGGGTCAAGAGTCACAACGGAAATGTCTGCATACGTAACACCACGACCATTAAATGATATTCAAATATCAAAGGATCATCACTTGGAAAAGGATCATCACGTAGCACGTTCAAAATCCGATTTCAGATACTTTTCTTCGTCTCAGTCCAAGTACGTTGCCATGAAACGCTGGTCCCGACATAAGTCATCGAGCGCATGGTCGTGGATCTGCGTGAAAGAAATTATACCGCGTCGAGAGTTTATAGCCGACCAAGGGCAACTGTTTCGCGAATACGATGCAATTTCCGCAGTTAGAGCAGCCAGCCTTCACAGATCCAATAATCGGTGCACGTCGATGTCGAAGTAAGAGGAATTGAGCCGTTCTACCGGAATTGGTTACATTCAATTCAGGGATTGAAAAATAACTAGGAAGCCTTGTTTGTCGATGAATATTGTCTCTCGGCTATGGTCGTCCGCCGCGAATTACTTTTTGACGGATGAAAGTAACAAGCTCCACTGTGTCAACGCTGCGAACGAGATTAATCGGTTATCTTGTTACGATCTACGGACGACGGATGTTATTTTTGCATTCTGTTTGAATAAATAATAGGTATACATCTTAGGTAAGGACAATGTATTCTATGTCAATCACTCGATACAGTTGCCCTCGGTTCAGTTATACTATATTGTATATTTTGTTTAACTTCCTGTAGAATAAAATTAATTCGTGAGAATAATAGTGTTAGAAACAGGTACTTAGATGGAGGCATAAGTCTACCTGCATTACTAGTCTTGGTTAGGTTCATCATAGTGAAATCCACATCAAGTTGGCTCCGCGTTGTTAGACCCAGTATAATTAGGCCTGAGATGGCATGGATTAAACAAGCATGATTAGGTCAGCATAATTATTAGTTGACTGTGAATCTCTATGCACTTATGTCATCTGAAAATTTTCAAATGATGCTGGAATGTAAAATTTGATAGAATTTGGTACGATTTTTATTTATTCTAGATCTAAAAAGGCTACGACCACTGAAAATAAAATTTTATTTAATTCCACTTTCATGAAATTTGCCTGCAAAAATTGAGAAGTGCATAAACATCCGCAGTTTAGTTGGGTCCGCATGATTAGGTCGGCATAGTTAGGTCCACATGATTAGGTCGGCATAGTTAGGTCCACATGATTAGGTAGGCATAGTTAGGTCCACATGATTAGGTCGGCATAGTTAGGTCCACATGATTAGGTCGGCATAGTTAGGTCCACATGATTAGGTCGGCATAGTTAGGTCCGCATGATTAGGTCGGCATAGTTAGGTCCGCATGATTAGGTCGGCATAGTTAGGTCCGCATGATTAGGTCGGCATAGTTAGGTCCGCATGATTAGGTCGGCATAGTTAGGTCCGCATGATTAGGTCGGCATAGTCAGGTCCACATGATTAGGTCGGCATAGTTAGGTCCACATGATTAGGTCGGCATAGTTAGGTCCACATGATTAGACTCGCCTTACAGTAGGTCTACAAGGATAGAATGTATACAATATTAGACATAGTATATCCACCATGGTTAGGACAACGTAATTAGTGTCACTATGGTAAGTTCCGAATGGTCACGCCTACTATGTAATATATTATGTCACCATGGTCAGGTCCCACCTTGAGACCCGCTACGTGTTATCCCCTTATGGATCAGATCTACATTATCAGATCCGCTATGCGTTAGGTCTATCATCACGATGTCACCTGTCTCCTGTTAAGTCGATAATGGATCAGGTCCGTACCTAACCCAGAGCCACCGTGCGATCCTCAAACATCCCTCATCCATATCATATATTCTAATCGACCCAGACGAAAGTAGCTGCTGACGTAACCGATATCGTCCTGAAAGTAGATCACTTCTACACGGAAAGAATGTAACAGAGGCAATAGTGTTACCCGGTTCTCGAATGGGACTCGGGCCAGCATCTCTAGGTTCCCATGGTTCGGTCCGCGTCGGGCTGGCTGTTTCTGTAGAAGTGCTCAGAGCTACGTGCCACAATCCCGCAAGTGTAACGCACACGTATTTTCACGGCGACCTCGTCGCGTCGTTTGGACTTTCCACGGCCGAGCGACACTTCACAGGCTGTGAAAACGGCGCGGCGCGGCTCGGCGTCGGCGTCGCCGACGGGGCTGGGTGATAGGAGGAGGGTGTCGGGGCAAGAGGAGGCTGCCGGAGATTCCGCGGGATGTCTGTGTTTGTCCATGGAAATCGGTAAAGGAGGTCAGCGTATGCAAATAACAGGGTCGCGAGGGTTGCCAGAGCCAGGAGGGTCCCGTAGGTCAACGGACAGGAAGGCGTAAGCCTGCTTTGTCGGTGTCTCCGTCGCTCTCTGTCGCGCGTCGTCGCCTGTCCCCTCCTCATCCTCCTCGTTGTCTCTCCCTCGGCCCATGCACGAGCCCTCGCACCGGAGACCGTTACGGCACCATATATTTCTAAAGGCAGCGGTGGCGGCGGGACTGGAGTCACGTCTATAGATATAAAGGTGGTTCTAGTGCGCTTCGCGTGTGCCGGCGCTCGCCTACGCTCGTGGAAATATTCGATTTTTACGATACGAGACGGGAGCGTACCGGCGCGCCGCTCGGCAACCCGCTCCGCACCGTTTCTAGCCAGAGAGAGCGTACGTCCTTTGTACCTGCCACCGTTTTTACGTCCTACTCCCTTCCTGATTCCGCTGGAATCGCTCTTTTTGCTTTTTCCACCGTACCTCACTACTTCCCTCGCATCTCTGCCCGCACCGCCGCCGCCTTCGTTTCCTCGACTTGATCGAGGAATTAAATTACGGGGATGGGAAGCTAGAAAAATGGCGATACCGGAACACCGTGTCTGTGCCAACGGGACAGCACCGTGTGTGCGTGGGTGTCGCGTTCACCGAGCGGGAAACGGAGCTACCGAGTTCCACCCACCCGTGTTTGCTCCCAGCCGCGAGAAAATCGTCCTGCTTTACATTTCCTAGCTACCGGCCCTTGTACGCCCTTTGTCACCCTTCCCAAGGGAATTAGATGGGGAAGGGACTCCGCTGATCCAGACCTATGCGGATTCCTCCTTTTTTAATTCCGCTACTTTGGTAGCTTCGGGATTTCAGTGTTGAAATTTTTGTGGACTATTTCTCGTGTTTTGTAGTTGTTGGATTTGTGAAGGGGTTACGGTTGTCGGTGATTCGTAACCCTTGACAGTCGAGTAGTTACTCAGAGTCACCACGAAAAATTATTACACCATTATTCAAATTATTGTTTGTATTGTTAAATGTTGGTATCTAATCAATTACTAGATACAAATGAACAAAATTATATACCATACGTGGTATCATTTATCAATTATCATTCAAGTAACCAGACAAATAAATTTTAACGGTTCCAGTGGTGCAATTGGATAGCGCACAGTACTTATAAGTGACAAATAAATTTAATGAACAGAAATGTCTACAGAAAGTTGTACCTTTCAAAATATGTTTAAAAAAATGGATAAATGCAGCTGTGAATAGTTCTGAACATCACTATCCAAACGTACACTGTTCGATGGTTAAGCGTTGTTATTATTAATACATATTATGATGACATAGAGCTACCCATTGCAAGTGAGGCTGATCATGTGGTCACTGAAATATATAATAATTTATTACTACATATTTATTTTCAAGTAATTTGTTTTGAAATAAGTAGACTGCACATTTTTATGCAAAATATAAATGTTCCACATCGATTATGGGAAGTAGGATTTAAATAAAAATTATTTCATCCCATAATAATTTGGACACATTAGAAACAATATACCAGTATTCGCAGATTTTTCCAATCTTTAACTATTTCGTATTTCATTCAGTTAATTTTTTCATAAATGCATGAAAATCCACGGTCTAATTATGACCGTTCACGAACAAAGGAAAATTCTTCAGAGATAAATATTTAAGCAAAAATGATGGAATGAAATTCTTGCGATCTGCATTCATTTTCATTAATATTTTCCAATATTTCGTTCGAATGCAATTAGATTTGAAATTCAACCAAAACCTCGACAGCTAATACTAACAATCCAAAGACATAAATGGAAAGCAATGTGGAGAGAGCACACGTGCAACAAAAACGACGTATGCAAATATATTATTTTACCCGCTTCTTGTTGTTCGACCCTGTTCGAATACTTGATTGTTCCGTTAATCGATACTTTGATAATAAATCATTCCTCAGCTCGCGTTCTTATAATTGAGAACGTACCGTCTGCCAGGTTTCACTTTCTCTCGTCTGACCCAATTTTATTAATTAAAAACATGCGAAGTGTCATCATAATTATTCAAAGGTGGGACTCAAGGTTCATTATACACTTCGATCTATCGCGATTCTCTTAACCGAACACGTCGGTGTAGCATAACAGAAGCTCGACTATCTGACGCGCCAGATGAGGGGAATTTACTCGAATTGAGGGGAACAAGTTACCCTCTCTCTACCGGATTGGTCACGTGACGTACAATTAGTGGCACACGCTCATGTATTTATTAATAATAATTATTTCATAACAAGTTTAAGACTGTAGAATATGTTTCCACTAAAAGAATAAGACATTATAAAAATTTCAGTATAGAACAAACCACACAAGTTTATTGAATTGCTATATATGCCATAATTGATAATTACATATAACGATTCATTTTGTAAAAGCAAAGAAACGGTGAAAATCGCTGAACTTTAAACACGCATAACTATAGGACTACTGGATTCCCAGGATTGAAACTTGAATTTCTACTACAATAAAGTCGCTATTCTTGTCAGACAACCTATGTTTTGCACGGACAACTATCGCACACCGACATTACTTTTTTATAACTGCGTCTACAGCGCCAAGAGTTCAATAGTAGAGACGCACAGCATGACTGTGGAGTGAGAAACTATCGCGTTCGCGGTCGTTGACAAGTATCGCGACTGTACTGTACTATCGATCTATTACTACTACTTAAAAGATCTAAGGGATTATATGAAAAAAGGCAAACATTTGTGGTCTCCTACACGGAACAGCAACCAATGAAAGAATAAACTATTGAAACAATGAAAGTTTTAAAAGAAACTTGTTTTGCAACAAAGATAAAAACAATTGTACACAATGTGGCAACTACTTTGTACAAGCTGATTAGTTATAGATACATGAGATAATGAAATATTGTATGATAATAAGACAGCGGATTCTATGCATTTGTGACAAAAATGAGTAGGTGTAATTTAAAACAGTGAAAACATTAGAGGAATTTAAAAGTATTATTATATTATCTTCAATATATTAAACGTACCAAGATAGAAAATAAATTCCTGTGTCGCCCTAGTTTGTTGCAATTCAGGTACACCATTTTTATTTTGCATAAAGCTCCGCTGTCCAGTGATAATTCATCAATCTTTAGTGAAAACGTCAAATGGCCTGGATGAGAAGTCCAGTACAAACAGTTTGGCACGAAACGTGTTAAATGACACCTACGTATGTTTGGTATAAATGGATAAAATCGGCTCTCTAATTATCAATTCCCTGCGTAGAACAAGCGTCCACGAGCGTTTCCGCGGAGCGCATGCTGCGCCTGGGTAACTCCCTAGATTCGATTCCAGATCGCGCGGGGCTCTAACCGTTTCGACGTTTGCCGAGCTTTTTTGTTTTTAATCCATACAGACCGGATCGTTAATTTAATCGACTTCGCGGGGTACACAGCGGCTGTATTTTCCCTGAACTTTTTCGAACGGTCTCGGGACGCGAAACCATTTTCGGTGGGAGCGCAGTTCGGCGCCTGGCTCCCGGTCAGAAAATCTCACCGGAAGCAGCCGGGAGAGAACCGACCGGGCCTGGGAGAGACGAGAGAAGAGGAGAGAGAGCAACGAACGCCGGCTTTTAGCTTGTGCCGGTCCTTTTTTCACCGTGGCCCGAAGTCGTGCCGAGGCAGAAAGAGCCGGTACCGTTTCCTTTCGCGTACGCACCGAGGAACATTCGAATAAACGTGTCCACGCATTCCTCCCTCCCTCCCACTCTCCGCACTCTCTCCTCGTTTCCCCACTTTTTCCTCCTTCCCGCTCCGACCCCTCTGTGCTCCCACCACGTGGTGCACCGATGTCCTGGCGCGCAGCGTGAATTTTAATTAAAGCAATTAAGCATGCGTCCATAGGTAGTCGCATTAACCAGCACATCGCATTCACGGCTCTGCCCGGTTCAAAAACGCGACAGCGATGTGTCACGCGACCGGCTACGGACGAACCTGGACATCTGGTTGGCCCCGCTACCATCACCCTAACTGCCCCTTTGGAGCAAAGAATGTCTGCCAGGAGTAATGGCATTTGAATAATATTAATACGTCAATCAACACTCCAACATTTTTATGCGTTTCGTAAGGACGTTACCACGTAACAGGAACAGCTCTGTGAATTTTGAGAGATTGTTTAACTCTTTCGTAGTTTTAGACGGGCTTGATGCAATTTCATTGGAAAAGAAGATTATGTACAAGTTTCTAGAACTTATGCTAAATTAACAAGAGGCGAGATGCTCAATGATGATTTGGATAATTTTATCTGAGAATAACAGTGTTTTTAATTTTCTTTTTTTTTGAAACTTTTACTTACATACAGGGTGTTCGACTACAGGTGGGAGAAAATTTAAGGGTTGGTTCATAACGATGATATAAGACGAAAATGAAAAATTAAAAAATTGCGATTTCGTTATTTAGCTATTAACAACGCAATAGTCACGTATCAAGTGACAGATGCATGCATAACTTGGTTCTCATTTGGGGCCCCAGTGAGGTGAAAATGTTTAACAAATCGTTGGACAACATTGAACTCTTTGACGTACACAACGTACACTTTTATTAAACGCGTTGTTGATTTTTAATTGTTAATAGCTAAATAAATTTTTTATTCTTCATTTTCGTCTTATATCATCGTTAAGAACCACCAGATTCTCGAGTAAAACGAGACCAAATATGATACAATTCGGAGATTATTTGCTCGTTCAATTGACGATACTTTCTAGAAAATCTCGATTATCCGAACTGGTAAGACGGTCCAACCCAGAGGGACTCATACACAAGAAGATTGTCATTCTTCCTATATGTAACATGGTGCAAGTGTGATATATCAGTAAGACAGCACTAATTTATTGAAAAAAATATTTTGTTTTGAATTGTTATTTAATCAAATTTTTACCAACGCATCTATGACATTTTTCTAAGTAAAACGAGACCAAACACGACACAGTTCGGAGTATATTTGCTCCTTCATTTGACAATTCGATAAACCTCGATTAATCGAACCGATAAAACAGTGCAATCCAAAGAGACACATACACAAAATGATTCAGCGTACAAATTAATAAAGTTTATATTGTATGGTATATCCAACCCGATTAGTTTGGATGATCAAAGTTCTATTCTATTGCAAATTAAACGAGTAAATATGATCAAAATTCTGTCGTGTGTTTGATGTAGTTTTAATTAGAAAAGTGTTGCGAATATAATGTATTCGTAAAAGTGCCATAAGAAGAAAATAATTAGAAACAGAAAAGTTTTATCAGGATCAAGAATATTCAGAAGCCCTAACATATTGAAAAATTATTGAAATCAGTGATATGTATCCCCATCTGTACAATTACCACTTCTCTTATTAATAACTTTTTAATGAGCAAAATGCATTTATTTGTGGTCAAAAATTTTTTTGAATTTTAAAAATTTTCGAAGACAAACTCACGAAATAAATTTCTATGTAATTCCTTTACGCAATGAATCACTTCAATTGAACTTACAATCTCGAATTTTCTCTTTGATCTGAAAACATTTAATAAAATATTTATCCAATCAATAATTATTATCAATTACTGGAATATTCGATGTACTTAACATTACTAAATTATTTATTTAAAATCTTCAAGGAACACATACTTCGTATTCTGTTAAAAAATTTTGATTACCGTACAGCAAGTGCAGTTTTTAAAGTATTATGCTGAAATATATTATTCAGTAGAATTTGGTAAGTTTTTTATTCGTGTTTTGGATCTACAGAGGCGATTCCCGTTAAAAATAGGATTTTTTTCATGCCACTTTCTTAAAATTTGTCTCCAAAATTTCAAAATTGTATAAACATCCGCAATGATAACGATAAGCAGTATTAGGAAGAATATACCGAGTAGAATTTGAATGAACAATTTACAAGGGAAAGTACATTTTTGTTTCTTGCGATTCAATTAAAGCGATACAAATTTCAATACACGTTCTTGCCTTTCTTGAAACTTTGCACACCGAAGTCGTGTCATTAGCAGACATTAATTTCTAACCTGCGGTCAAGTCTACCTTTTAATTAACACTCGGTAGATTAGCGTGCTTGTCGGAAATCGCTCTTCCTCTCTTCGTACTGGCTTTTTCGCCGACCCTTCACGCCAGTGGTTGACGTCGTCGAACGAACCAATTCCTCCGTGGGGGATTAATTTGTGATACGGGTTCGAGAGGATTTCCGGGGTGTTTCTTTAACAACGTGGTCCCTTAATCAAGTTAAATTATTTTCTTAACGAGTAACTTTGCTACTGTGCAAGATCGTCCGAAAACATAAAGAAGTACAGAAATATCTCGATACAAGTAAAAGCTGTGTACATGACATTTCTGTTGTTCAATCAATAGTAAAACCTTTTTTAATCATTTTTTCATGAAACTTTTACCAACACATTCGTGACGTTTTTTTTATTGAAACGAGCCCAAACATGACGCACTTCGGAATATATTTGTTCGTTCAATTGTCGATTCAATGAAACCTCGATTATCGGAACTGATAACAGAGTCCAACCTAAAGGGACCCATACACAACAAGATTGTGGTATTTCCTATATGTAACATGATACAAAGTGAGATATTATATCAGTAAGAAATTACTAATTCAATGACAAAAAATATTTCGTTTGTAATTATTGTTTGAGGAAATTTTTACTAAAAAAAATTGTGACGCTTCTGATTAATAGCTTTATTGATGATTCATTGACGTTTCTGAACTACTTAAAGCGACTTATATATGTACAACGTGATTTATTGCAAAAATTAGTAAAGTAAAAGAGAAAGTAATAAATAAAAAAAATAATAGTTCGGATAATCAAAGTTCTAATATATCGAGAATTAAACTAGTAAATACGATCTAAATTCTAAATTGTATCGTGTTTGGTATCGTTTTAATCAGAAAAGTGTCGCAAATGTGTTCGTAAAAATGAAAAATGATTAAAAACAGAGAAGATTATATCACATAAGTGACGTGTCATATTACTTGCATAAATATTTACAACTTTGAATTCGCAAAGATATTGATCGTCAATAATTATCCATATATTGATAATAAATTTAATTAATACTGCACGATAATAATTGATTTCGTAATGTTTTCTACGTTCCGCAGCTACAAAAGAGATGCATAATTATGTTTCCACCTTTTCATGCAGAGCAGACAGAACATATGGGAGAATACCGTCGCTTCTAAAAAAAAAGTAGTGTCACAACCACCAATTAACGAAGCTTTCGGAATACTGAACGCATTTTCATGAAAAAAAGCGCGAACTAATGAAATAACAACACTTGAAACCGAATTTTCAGGTCCATAGCAACTCCTCTACATATTCGCAGATATAAAAAATATTTGGTCTTTAATTTTTTAAATTTGCTGCGGTTCGCTGTCCGCCTAAAAGCATTCAACAGTTATTCCTTTTTTTATTTTATATCGTGCACACCGTCGATTCGAATATCTGATTGTGTAGGAAACGAATTTGAACTTTTCGAGTTTTAACCATGCATGATTCAGACGTTATACATGCATGTGTAATGGCTGGAATGTATGCACCACCATTTTCCAACGGCATTATTAAGGTTGTTCCACTTATAATTAACATTTTGTCCGAGCACAAAGGCGTTGTGATTTTTCAAGTTTTCAATGGTCCACTGAAACGTTGATACGACGAACCGCTACGGTTGGAACGTACCTAAGCATTTTTAGTTGTTTATACTTTATTATATAAATTGAAATTAAAATTGTTTGGTTTCGTTACAGACAGAATGTTTTGTTTATCTCTTGAAAAGGATCTAAATTCAGATCCAAACGTTCAGAAAAATTTTGTGATATTTTGCAAATAGTGTTTCAGTATAATAATTGATCGAATCAACGCGCCGATAACATTTAATTTATGTACCTAAAAATGTCTAGATTGAAACTGAATACAACTCGAAGGCATTTAGATATATCTATGTTTTTGCTAAACAAATTTGTGCTGATGTCTCGAGACAGACGAAATTTAAAGAGACGTTCAGATGATAAAGAAATTGCAAAATATGATAGGAAACGTTCTATCCACTGTTATACGTCAGAATATGAATCCTGCATTATCTAATGTAAAGTGTAGGTACTTACAAATTTGTCCAAATATTCTGTCCCTATGTCGGATCCACAGGACACAGCCGTGTACGCGAATACGTCTTAATAATCGTGCCAGTCGTGAAATAGAAACACCATTTTGGAAGCACAAACACCACACTTCTACATAACCACTAAACGGTACACAACACACGCGTCGAAATCGAGACAGCGAATGAGACGAAGCTACTTCGATTACGATCAAAATAGTACAGTAATCTCGCGATCCGTGACCGGGGATGTCTTTACGATCTATGACAAGAGCTTACCCATTCCACTGCCGGGCAACGCCGTGCCGCGGCACAGAGCGATGATGATTGATCTCGGCTTGGGTGGTGTGAGCACCACACATTGACTCGAATGAATCGAATTTTCAAGGCCCTTAATTTTCATTATTTTGTTATAGGACTTTCACTATCTTATTTCTGGTGTTTTTCTGATTACGACAACACCAAACACGATATAATTGCAACTGTATTTAGTGGTTTAATCGACGATGAAAGTTTTACTTACAAGGACAGCGTGTTGGAAAGAAAGAAACGCGGGCATTAAAACTGCGTCGACGACAGCGGCACGCTCAGTCATCCGATCCGTGTATCATTCTATCCTTCTCTATGTTCGGAACTCTTTTGAAGTCACGGCGCGATCGATTCCGAGAAAAAAATAGCATACCCTTTACGATCTATGACATTTAAAACCCCCGTTTTCTGGTCATGGATCGAGAAATTACTGTATTGCGATTGTCAACTCGGTTTTTTCGTGAATGGCTAAGGGTGGGGAAATGTAGCTTTCGTTAATTCGACATGGTTGTGCAATTGGAAGGACTTTGGATTGAGGAGTAGGGAAACTGTCAAAGAAATTCCTTTTCTAATTGTCTTCGGTCGTCAATGGCGAGATTTATAGTAATCGAACCCTTTTTTAATTGAGTCCTTTCTTCGCAACGTCCTCCTCAGGTATATATAATATTTTCTTTCAGTTTCCTTTACAACTTCAAATGTACAATTTGAATGAGCAGGGAAACAAATAGACCTGTTTTTTTTAAATAAATGACCTGGTGCAGGCCTAGCGACGAATGTCCCTTTAACTCCTTGCCCTGTGATTTATTTTACGGTTTCAGTGACTGGAAGTTTTTTGAAGTCCGTAGTTTCCAAAATGAGGAGAATATTTATATGTTCTTCGATAACTGTACATTAACAAACCAAAATAGAATTTCATCTCGGTTTAACCCTTTGCACTACTTTGTCTTTGTGCTTGGTATTGGGTGCTGCCTTCATTTATTTAATCTCTTATTTTTTAAAATATAAATTACGACAGAGTTTGAAAGGTATATTTGATTCAATTAGTAGATTAATTTGTTTAAAATAAGTAGCCGTCAAGGAACTGTCCTCTGAAGTGAATTTCAAAGGGAACACTTAAAATAGGAGGAGACTGTTGGCAACAAATTGAAAAATTATTAATAACATATACAATATAATTTATTAGGTTCTAATCTGAATCTTCAACACGAGTCTGACACGATATTGTAGGGCAAGGGGTTTTTCGTTTGTGTCGAGGCACTCACACGATTATGTTTTTTTTCATCGACACGGTTAAATTGATAGTATTAGTAGGCTTTTGTTTGTACGTATAACTCCACATAATCAAATTTTGCAAAAAGTTCCAACAGCTTGCATGTTAATAAGTCCGGGGCTTTGTTTAGAAGTTACTAACGAAAAACACGGACCAATCAGAGCGCGACCTAGACGCGAGTTAGCACAGTCGGCCCGACGCGCCCAACTGTCAATTGGCCGAACGTGCCATCGCATGTCTAGATCGTGCTTTGATTGGTCCGTTTTTTCGTTAATAATTCCTAAACAAAGCCGCGGACGCCATTTTTGTAAAGGAAAATGTCGCTTCAAATGACCTACGGAACCTCCCATTTTACGCTCCTACACTAGTTTTGGGACACCCTGTATAATAATATGATTTTCGTCCGCGCAAAATCAATTTGTTTCGGCCAGTTCGTCGAGAGACTTGTTTCACCCCCGCAATATAATGACGGCAGATTAAGAGAAGAAACAGAAGGGAGGGACGTAGAATCTAGTAAGTTGACCGCAACCAGCATCAATTTTTCCGCAACTGGAAGTCCCACTAATTCTCCTCGGGCCATAATTTACATCGGCTTTCCGTGACCCGCGGGCAACCCTTGCCGGTCGAGTTCCAACTTCGTCCAAAAATTCAATACACCCTCGTCTCCGTCGGTGCCCGCAAAAAGGAAGGAAAAAACGGGGCCAAAAATCCAATACATCCGGCGGCGGGTTCGGTGTGTGTTCGGGCGAGCGAACGGAGAGTTTCCTTGCCGCGTTCGCTCTCTTTCTCTCTCTCTCGCTCTCTCTCTCTCTCTCTCTCTCTCTCTCTCTCTCTCTGTCCCGGGCACGCGATCGAAAAGCGGCAGGCGTGGTGCGTTAAGTTCGAGGGTTTTCTGTGGATCGTTGCTCGGTTTGATGGCTGGGGTTGGGCGGTAGCCACAAGTGTCTGCCGGAGCGCCCTCTCTCATTAATTCTCCACCCTTGTTGCTTGTTAAGGTAGGGGTGGCCTGCCCCTGCCCTCTAGCACTCGCGCCACGACCCACCCCCGTCTTTGTTTCTCCGGGCCAACTCACTTTACTCTCGCCGGCGTGGGCGCGGGACGGCGGGGGCAGCTGGGAGCGTAGGCGGGGGTAGGAGTGAGGCGGGGAGGAGTAGCGGGAGAGGCAGCGGGGGAGGGTTCTCACGAGGAAGGGGATGGGTTGAGGGGGCAGAAATGCTTTCTCGAGTGTGGGTGGTAGCCGTTCCAGGGGAAGGGGGAAGCAGCGAGTCGCAGACAGAGAGGATGGAAACGTGCCGAAGAGGGACGCAGACGCTTTCTCGGGAGAAACGGTGGCAGGGGAACGAAAGGGGGATGGAAAACCGACCGGTTAGAGAGGAGGGGATGGAGAGGGATGAACGGACCAGGGAGTGGGACGAGGCGAAACTCGTCCCACTTGCGTGGGCGAGAAAAATAGAGGGTGAGCGAGAAAGACACGGAGAGAGCGAGGATCGACGAGGGTCCAAGCGGTGAGACATCGAAATTGCGGTCTCCGTAGCCGCGATACATATATTATGTACACCCGTTAAATGGCCGATGCAAATCGAACGTCACAGGCGAACGGTGGGCGTGCACGTGACTGTAAACGAGCCGATTAGCACGTCGTTTCTCTTATTCGACGCCTTTTCCACTGCGCCGACGATAGCGGAACCAGGCCGCCGGCAGATTGCAATTTATGGGGACTTTTCCTTTTTGCGGGGCGGGGCGGGACGGGACGGGACCACGCGGAACGTGTTCCGGAGTGCCGCTAGAATAGCGGACCCGCGGAAACCACTGTGAAAATTCGGAGTCACGATCAAGGACGTACGCGGGCTCCCAATCATCTAAAACCACGGCGCGAGTTCTGGTTTCGGCTATTTCTAGTATAGCTTTATTGATCTACCTTAGAAAGAATCTAAATGTTCATGGACAAATTATTTAACCCTAGCAAATTCCCATTTCTTCATCATTTTTCGTTGAAATTTCGTCTTCAATGCAAGCATGTTTAACACCTTCAAGCTCTATCGGATGTTAGTAACGGTTAAGATCAGTATTAACCCTTTGAGGACGAATGCTGACGTATTGACGTCGTCAGGATCCATCCAATACCTGAAGCTGTGTACTTTAATTGTGTACATAACATCAACTTTTCTATTTTCTAATACCTCAATATACAATCTGGTTTTATAAAGAACATATTTTTAGTATTTTAAAAATACTTGTCCGCAAAATAAAGCTCAGTCAATGAAAAGATCTAGCATGGAAAGGAGACGACGAATAGTTCAATCAATAACTACGTATAGGAAGAGCGAGCATTTCAGTTGAACACTTAAATATTCCGTGAGACGTCAAGAGGCTCGACTACGAGCATGTTAAACATTTGGTTAAAGTATACTGTACAATGAGTGATTAGATTTCTCCAAAGTCGAAAATACAATAAATCAGATCTAGAAATGGAAAACCACATAACCAACGGGGAATTAAAATGAAAATTGACTATTTCCTTATGAGACTCATTTTGCGATACCTCCAAAATTTCAGATCCTGTGCTTCCATAATTAACACAATGAACTCCGCGCGAGGTATATGTATTTGACTCCGGACGTTTCGCCAAGAGGTTGTGTGAGTTTAATATAGAAGTACGGTGCACCTGGTCCAGACTACCAGAAGAAACGAAGAATAAAAATATATAGCCCCGGAGAGCTTGTTTTCTTCATATTGTCGTTGAATGAGTTCATCCTGTTAAAGTGTTAGATCAACGGGGGAAGAAAATGATACGCAAGGCGTCTCGTGAAAGTTCCGTTGACAAATACAGAGTGTCGGCCCGACGCGCCCAACTGTTAATTGGCCCAACGTGTCATCGCATGTCTAGATCGCGTTCTGATTGGTCCGTGTTTTTCGTTAATAACTCCTAAACAAAGCCGCGGACGCCATTTTTGTTTCAGGAAAATGTCGCTTCAAATGACCCGAGGAACCTCCCATTTTCGGGTGTCGGAGGAATTTTGGGACACCGTGTATAATAAAGACATTTTACTGCAGTTTCGGGTACCGTTTGCGGCGCGATATGTCGCATTTTCCACGTCATTTATTTATCTCTAAACACGGCAGTGGAAGCAATTTTCAGTGGCGAGACGCGTTTCCTCTTTGGGAGCCGGGGAAAACACGTGTTCGCAGATAAGGGGGCCCCGATCCGGGCCCCTCACCGAAGCCGCCGTCGGTCCACTTGATGGGCGTCCCTTTCCATGACCCCCTCCGACGTACGGTATTTCGCCACCAGTGTCCCCCTCCCCCTTACCATCTCCCTCTCTATCTCATCCCATTTTTTTTGTATCATTTCGCGAGCTGCCAGGATCCCCGGGCGTCCGTCATCCCGCTCTCTCTTTTTCCCCGAAGCCCTTCGTGCGGCGAGGGCAAATTTACGAGCGAAGAGGGTGGCTTCTATGTGTCTGTGTCCTTGCCTCTGTACACGCGGGTACGTGTGTGCGAGAGCGCGCGCGCGCTGCGTGTGTGAGTGCGTGCACGACAGAGAGAGGGATGAGCGGACGATAGAGAGGGCAGAGAGAGAACCGGAGGAAGAGAGAGCTGTGCGTTGAATTAATTCGCGCTTGGCTGAAGGTCTCTCGTTCGAAATTCTCTCTGCCCGTTTCTCCCGTCTCCGCCACCCCCATCGCACCCTTCCTCATTTCCCTATCCTCCGTATGCCCGGTTCCTGCGAGAATGTCGCGGCTGAAATTGCTACTCGTTCGGCTAAATACCACGAAAAGGCTCCGTGACGTAAACGAACCGTTCGGGAATCGGGCTCGAATCGTTCGACTACGAATTAAAGATACTCCAACCTCGTCGGCGCACCCCGTCCCTCTGCGATTTACCCTCTGGCAATCTTTTTCTGTGCGAGTTTGTAGTCGTATCAACTTCTTAGGTTATTAGTAGACCGCGAATAATTTTGCAAAATAACAATTGTCCAAATCAATCGTCAGGAAGCGAAGTTGAATAAAAATTTGTTTTTCCTCGGATTCTGTTTGGCTTGTTCATTTTTATCATAAATTCATAAACTCCGCAATTATTAGCGACTACTCAGGAATTTGTTGCTCGTATGATTTATCATTGATGAACGAGAACACTGTCATTACATGTTTTTTGTTATCGAGAGCTTCTTTTAAATAGGTTTGTACTACGCACAGTGGAATGTCAATTAACCAAACCACTGTTACACCGTCGCTACCCCCACCACTTCTTGGAACCAATTTAGTGGTATCGATTGATGCAGCAGTCCCATAATTTCCCATAATACTCACACAGGTTGGGATCCTTGTTGGGGTCTTCTTGTCAACTTTCCTCGCCCAAGATAATCTTCGATCAAGTACTCTCGGCTGAACTATAAATGTGCAACATTTCATCGGAATTGAGGATTGGCAGTTGACAGCCAATGTTCCCCCTTGGTCTAAATCCGATAGCTCAGTTTAGGTCCGCTAGCTCAACCTATGTATGTCTAGCATCTACCTTCTGTATACTGTGTACGTATAGTACTATGATCTATTTTCTCAACGAGCCCTAAAAAGTAAGTATACAATGAACTTGGAATGATTGGAGCACGCTGTGCAGAAAGTTTGATCAATTCTCTACTTCACTGTAAAATCAGTACACATTGTGCATAATTAATACTGTCTCTAGTATTAGTATATGCTATACAAGGCACTTTGATCTATTGTCTAAAGAAGATGTCCATCCCATTCCTATAATTAATATATTATGGTCCTAGAGCCTAGATGGGACTAGATAGCTGTTTGACGATTTGACTATTTCTCTCTCTATCTCACTGTAATATCAATAAACATTGTGCATTATTAATGCCATTGATACTATCACTAGTATCAGTATTTGCTATACAAGACACTATGATCTATTTTCTAAATAAGATATCCATCCCATTCCTATAATTAATACATTATGAGCTTAGAGCCTACACGGGACCAAAGTGGGTAGCCATCATTAGAAATTGGTTCTTCTCAATATCACTGTAAAATCAATGAACATCATGCATTGGTCTATTAACATTGTTTTACCAGAGACACATCTACTCGCAAAAGATATTCATCCCGGTGCTCAATAATAAGTAAACGGTCTAGAGCGATTGAATAAAAGTGGGTAGCTACCATCGGCCCAGCCCAGGTCCATCTTCCGCAAAACAGGCGGCAATTTTAATTGCACACAGTCCGAGCGAAAGGCGAGTGGAAGTTCTATATGCACATATTTCTCCGCCAATCAGCATTTCTCCAGAGCAGTGGACTCCGCTCCAATCTAGCCTTTTTGTTGCGTTCTTAAGTCCTTAGGATTTTTTATATCTTTTTTTAACCCGGTCTAGTTTCAACCACTCTGTCCTGTCTCTGCTCTCCTCCCGGTTTCTATCCCGGGCCCTACTTAATCCGTCCTCCCTTGCCGCCTCTTCAACTTTCCCGGATTCCTCTCTCGTTCTTCCTTCGGCTTTACTTGTGTCCTCCTGGCTCGACTTCTTGTCCCCTCTCGCTCGCTCGCCGGTCTCATTGTTATTTGAACCTTTTTCTCGTTTCTTCTTCAGTTCCTGGTTCGTCCCTCTCTGCTTCTCTCTTTCTTTCTCGCGCGGCAGCTTCAGCCCTTCTTTTTAATCCCCCCGTGCGCCCTCTCTTTCACTCTCGAACCACGTCGCTCCTGCTCGATCCCTCACGGACCTGTTCTCCCTTTCATTCCTTCCACCGACACCCTTTTTTCTTTTGCTTCCTCGACTCCACTCGATCCCTCTGCTCCTCTCTCTCGCTTCCTCTCTCGTCGGCTTCGATTCCCTCGGTCCTCCTCGTCGCTCGTTTGCCCTCGCCCTGTCTCCGGCAGTTCCTTGAACGGTCTCCGTTTCTTTTCTCTCGCTCCGACCAACGATCGCACACTCGCGGTCTTTCTTTCTTCGACCTGTTTCCCGGCCATATAGCTGTCGCTCCCCTCGAAGAATCACCTCGGGGATAGACGTCCGGTCGGGCAGGTTCCAGGAGAGGACTGGTCCCGTCCCAGGCGGTTCCTCCGTCTTCCTCGTGGCCCTCTCGGAATCCTGTTATCGTCACGGCTATCTACCCCGGGACGAGTGACTCGACCCGTCCCGCGGAATGCCTAGGATTAAGCCTTTTTCGGGACACGCGATGCGTGTTCTCAGGGCCGGGGGATTCGGTAGCGTTACCGGACCCCCCGAACAAAAAGGAGAAATCAACCGATGCGATGGGCGGACCCGGCCAACGTTAATCGCGGGACCGATCGCCGGTATCGAACGCCCGGCGACGCCTGGTTACGATCCTCACGCCGTTTACAAGCTCTCCTAGTTTCTTTACTCGTTTTTCGAACACACTCACGGGATCTTGCCTTTTCACCGTTTTGGATAACTATTTCTTCGTTTTTTACTCTTTTTGTTCGCCCGGCTCTTCGGTTTTCTTTCCCAGTTTGGGGGAAGCGTTCTTCAGTTTTCTTGACCCTCTGCCAACTCGAGATGTGGCCGGCGCTTTCAGAAAGTGTCACTGGATGGAGGCATCTTACTAAGTTTTATATGTGATATCTTTGAATTCTTTTAGTCGGTACAAGTCAGGAAATGTGGGAAATATGTTTCTAATTGTTGCTACATTATTTATTTACTTTTATTATTAATAGTGGGACTACTGGACCAGGCAGGTACTCATTGCTAATTGTTTCTTCTGCAATTATTGAAAATTATGAAGACAATCTCTTCAACTTTTAGTAATTCTGAATTATTTCAATATCATTATGTATGATGTGATTCATTAATGATAGGATTCAATGATCGAAGTTAAATTAATATTTTTAACAATGCGAGACGAACAGTTGTAACAAGATCGTTACTTGTTGATAAATGTTTGTTCATTAGTTGATCCAAAATTCATATTAAAGGTTAACATTAGTTCAACACATATTTCAAATCTGCATGTTCGGTTGAAAAAGTTAGATTATACAAAAAAAATATGATCTGATGTTCACAATGCAGTGGACATTTTTCTTTCGCGACTTCAACACATAATATAATTAATTTCTTTGAGTGAAGCAGTTATAATTTGGAAATATTATTAACAATACCTGGTATAACAAGTTAATATCATTTAATTCTTACACGGTAGAAAACTGGGTCTTTTTTAACCCACATTCTCAGAAGGTTCATCTGACTTCTCAACTTCTGGCGGATAATTTAAATTGTCAGTTATCTATAGATCATCTAATAGGAAGATGGACGCAACTCAAGGTTGTTCAAGAATGTATTTCCAAAATTCACAAGAAACTATTTTTAAAAATCCTCAAAAACTCCCTTCTCCAATGGTTTTAATATGTATGATATATAATATTATAATATATTCGATATATAATATAATATTTAATATGTATGATACTGAAATTATTGATTTCTCCCTGAGTATCCACACTTATTTCCAACTTAAAATTGGCATTGAAAAATTACAAAATCACTTTTAGTGTACACTTTTTTCTGGCTAATTTGACGTTGATTTAATTTCTAATATGAAATAATTATGAGAACTCCCTTCTCCAATGATTACATACATGCATGATACTGAAATTATTGACTTCCACCTGAGTAACCACACTTATTTCCAACTTCAAATTGGCATTGAAAAATTACAAAATCACTTTTAGTGTACACTTTTTTCTGGCTATTTTGAGATTAATTTAATTTGCAACATGAGATAATATAAGCTTGGAACTCCAAGCTTGTTAGATATAATATCGTAAATAATTGTGGTTATTGATATAAAGGTAAAATGGTATTACCGGTTCTCGAAAATGATACTACAGTTAACATGTAGATGGGGCCGTTTCATGTTGAACGAATATTAATTTTTCGCATAAAACAGATAAGCAGGGACAGTCGAGCGTCTTCGGAGATTCGTTTTGCGCGTGTTTAAAACGTCCAATATGGATCACCGTGTTCCTGACCACCCGCATGCAAGACGAAATTCAGAGAATGACAAAAATTCCATTAACGCTTATCTGAGTCATTTAAAAGCTGATATGCCATACCGTTCAGCTGACTTCCGAATACCTGCGTGCGACTTGCGTATCTTGCCAAGCCGAATAATACAGTTATTTACAATGCTTCTTGTGTATCTTGTGCGCATCTGTCGAGATTAAAACATGGAGAACCGAGTTTGTTTAATAAAACAACCGCGAGGTTGCGAACTGTTGCATTCAAATTATCAGAAGTTAAACATTTTCTGAATCATTTAAAACCGGTTTTCGCAGAGATTGTTCTCGTATAAATATTGCTAAATTAAGTTTTTATTGGAGCTAGTATTATAGCGTAGCTTTCAAACAAACCGAAGTGTGTTTAAAAGATGCTTATGTATAGACAATGTTTATTAATTACAATTTTATATTTTTTAAATGTAGTATAATAGTACGAAGCGTAATAAAGTATAACTGTTTTTTACAGATTAATAAATACTCTCTAATTTAAGACGAAGTTTTTGAGAATACAGTATACCTTCTCAAACTTTATCAAATCATTTCAACGAAAAAATGATTACATCAGTTTTGTTTACAAAAATCGACTTTTTGCAAAATCCTGAGCTCGTAGACAAATTTTGAAACCAGTTTTGAAATCGATGTGTAAAAATCTACGGAACATTATGCATATCATATTTACAAAAAAATTTTCGTGCGTGTTTCTGCAAGTTCGATAAATTTTTTCAAGGTTAAAGTACGTTTGTACCATAATCACCCTGATCTATTCCAGTTTTTATTTCAATTTTTAAATTTTTCACATATTCTGCAGTTTCAGCTTTAATTTAAAAAAAATTCATCGCACTATCTCATTTCTATCGAAAGTTCTTTGATTTTGACACAGAATTCTGGATAGAAGGTCGAAGAAAAATATCGCGACTTTACTGTATTTATTTTAAACTAGCAACCCCCGACACGGATTCGCCCGTGCTAAATGTGAGAAGAATTTAGATTTTTGATCTTAAATATATTAATATAAATATACAAACATCCATTTTTATATATATAGATTTATTACAACGTTAGATAATACTAACTAAACAGAAATAATATAAACATGGAGAGAGTATTATCAATATAAACGTATAGATGTCCAAATTTACATTTTTCTTTCTTTTTTGAAGACACCTAGCAATTAATAGTTAAACTAAAAAATTGTCGGGACAGAAAATCGAAGGCCCGATATCGCTTAACAGCGCCACTTGTATCTTGAAACGGCGCCCGACCCGCACCAGCTTCCGCTAGGCGCGCTAGAAATTAATTAGCAGCGAAGCACGGGCCGCGTTGCGGAGTAATTGGCAGCGCGACGACGCCCTCTCGTAGGGCGCATAAACTGCGGAAGGGATGCCCTAGAGGAGTGAGAATCGGGTGGGGGGAGAAGTAGGAGAGGGTGTCCAAGTGCAGGGGGAGCGGGTATAAAGGGGCCGAACGACAGGATAAAAAAAAGATCGATGTAATCTACCATCTGCTAATAATACAGGCTTAACGCCATCCATTCATCCGCGTCGCGGAGTGGTCCGCGTGTTTACGCTTCCAGCCCCTCCTCGGTACCCGTAATTTCCACCGATTTCCGTGTAGCCGACGCGTTGCGCCAACCTATCAAGACTACCTGCTCAGGTTACGTGATTTCGAATCGGCATGCTAACCAATAATGGACCCGGAAGAGGACGATACGATGGGGATACCATTACCCTGCGAGTAGGCCCGAAGCGCTAGAACAGTGAGCGGCAAACTGCGGCTCGCGAGCCACATGCTGCTTCTTGGCTTCTTGAATGCAACGCTTTCACGAATTATGTATCTATATACAGGGTGTTCGACTACAGGTGGGAGAAATTTTAGGGGGTGGTTCTTGACGATAATATAAGACGAAAATGAAGAATAAAAAAATTAAGATTCCGCCTTCGTTAATTAGCTATCAACGATTAAAAATCCTAAAATGCGGCAACGTTTTCGACTTTTCAACTCGCTGGGGCCCCAAATGAGAACCAAGGTATGCATGCATTTATCACTTGATGACGTACGCAACGTACACCTCTGTTGGTCGCATAGCCGCATTTTAGGTGGATTTTTAATTGTTAATAGCTAATTAACGAAGCCGGAATCGCAATTCTTTTATTCTTCATTTTCGTCTTATATTATTGTCAAGAACCACCCCCTAAATTTTCTCCCACCTGTAGTCGAACACCCTGTATATAGAGATAGAGATTAATAGACTTCGAAACTGTTTGACCAATCAACATGAAAATTGGCACATATATGTATTTTTTCACGGAGAACATTTTTATGCTACACATTTTTTTGTAACTCGCCGCTGTAGATGGCGCTGCATACAGGGTGTCCCAAAATAAGTGTAACTCCCGGAAATGGGAGGTTCCTTGGGTCATTTGAAGCGACATTTTCCTTTACAAAAATGGTGTCCGCGGCTTTGTTTAGGAGATCAACATGAAACTTGGCACATATATGTATCTTTTCACGGAGAACATTTTTATGCTACACATTTTTTTGTAACTCGCCGCTGTAGATGGCGCTGCAATATATCAACTTCTATACCGTTGAACCTATCACTATGAAAATTGGTATACATAGGTATTTGAGCACGAGGTATTTTATACTGCGAAACACGTTCGGACACGTTCAAGGTCAAGTCTTCCTGAAAAAAGCATGCACGTGCCACATTACATACCGCGAAAACCCCCCTCCCCCACGCCTACGAACGAGCTTTGCATCTTTCAAGTCTACATTCATTATTTTAACTACTATTTCAACAATAAATTGTTATTAATGAATTAATAATGTTCCCTAGGGTTGTCATATTTTATACCGCGAAAAACGTTCAGACACGTTCGAACACGTTCGGACATGTTAGTCTATATTCATTATTTGAACTATTATTTCAACAATAAATTGTTATTAATAAATTAATAATGTTCCCCAGGGTTATCATCTAGATATATATAAAAATGGATGCTTGTGTGTGTGTATATACATATATTAATATACTTAAGATCAAAAATCTAAATTCTTCGGTCGGGGGCTGCTAGTCTTGTATAAGATTTAAATTAAAAAAAAAACTATTAATTGCCAGATGTAACTGACTTCGAGGCTGTCTTGGCCTTCAACCTCGCTCGGTCTATATTTTTGACAAATAAAGCAAAGAACGAAAATGCGATGCTCGAAAATAATAAACGAAATTGCAAGGGTTTCAGCCTGATTTGGAATTGAGACACAAGTGGTTACATTTTTCAGTAACTGTTTTATTTGAACACTCAACTTACCACCAGTGGTCAGAATTTCCGGTTCCAGATTTATTATATTACAATATATTGAAATAATAAAAATGATTTTACAAGAATTGATTGATTGATTCTTAATCAAATCAATCTTGTCATTTTTATAAGGGAACATGTACCAGTTACTTGTAAGGCCCGGTAGGTTTAGTGTCGATTCTTTGTGGTATTAGTTATTTTATTAATAAAAACTACTAATCAGCATAAAGAAAGAAAGTAACTACAGAAAGAAAGTAAATTTTCATTCAACTGCAGTTTGTTGCAATTCAAGTACAACATTTATATTTTACTTAAAGAGGGTGCAGTAATTTTAATATTTGATTTCAGATGTTGAAACAGGATATTGCAGATGGAAACAACAAGAGAAAATGCATAAAAGTATGAACCAAAAGTAACATGTATGAATACATACCGATCAACGGATAATTGTGCACGTTTTACTTTTGTGCTATTGATTGTGAAGTCATCTTTTTAATTTAGTTACATCCGTTTGATCTACGTTTCATCATACCTGGCTAGATACGAGAAGTGAAAAACGATAACGATGATTTAATTACGCGTCACTGTCCAGCAATAAAAATCGCAATTTCTATATGTTTCACCATACGAATATCGTAGTTTTATTTCTTTCGCTTACGTCGTTTTTAGTCCCTTTCACACGAGCAACTTCGAAAAGTGCATTCAGTTAACAAAATTACTCTACACCCCTCGAATTGGCGTTCACAAATGATCCCATCAAGAACATATTAATTAACAAGTTTTCAAAATGAAAAAGACCTAATTTTCCAGCTTTGTGTAACGAGTATACTCATCATTAAACAATTTTCATGTAATTAATTATCGTTTGGCATTTAAAATTTTTGTGATAACTTGAACGTATTCGTAAATTATAGACATTTAAAAATATTCTAATTTAAAGGCGTAATAAAAAATTCGCACGATCGATACAATACTTGGAAAGTTTTACGATACACCAAAAATTCAGGTACACAGCTGAGAAGACTCTTCAGAAGTTTCTTTCATATTTTGATAAATTTTCGGCAACAAATTTTGTAAAAATATTCACTGAAGATTATTCTACAATTAAACAGAAAATTTCTTCGACATCTCAATTATTTAATTTTTTATAAATATTTAAAGTTTGCTTGGCAAACGAAAACAGCTGCATCTATTTCAAACAGCTACAATTTCTACGAAAACTGAAAAATTTTAAAGATTTGTTAGCTAAATTTTAACTAGCATACTTTAGTTGGTAAATCACTTGGACTTTTCCCTTCAGACATTCCAGTCCTTTGCAACAATGGCGGCCAGCAATCGATGTTCCAGAAAGCAAGGTTTCGAAACAAACGAATAGCTCAGACATTTTATACCATTTTCACTTAAAAAATTGAAATATTAAGTTGTAAGTTCCATTCCTATACCTAAAAAAAAAATTAAAATTTTTCAGTCAGTAATTATCTCTGATAAAAATGAAAATGTTACTTATTTGGTGTACCCTTTTAGGAGGTTGGTCGAGGCTATTTTGCACGAATTTTTAGGAACTCTTTAAAAAAAAATGTAATCCTTTGAATAGAGATTTCACACACACATTGATTGACATTTGAAATACAAGTGTAATTTAAAAAAAATAAAAAGTACATGTTTTTAAAGAGTACGTTTTAAAAAACATGCTGATTCGAAACGAAAAATGAATTTTGAAATATTTTCCGGCCTTTAACGCGATCAAAATTTTAAAAATATTGCGGAACTAAAAATCTTTTAATGATGGTTTTCAGAGAAAAGAATTAAAAAATTCAACGATCAATATTTCGTACGCCCATGATTAAGTTAATTTTACGAATTCAAACAAATCCTTTCGCACACATATTCCGCCCCACTTATACTCAAAGAAAAATCGAAATAAAATGGATTTTACCTCTTAAGAGCTTCGCAATTTAGCGATTACCCAGACAGGATTGATCAATTCCGCGGGACGATCGCCGTGGCAACACGGGATTAACGACATCGGCGAAAAACGCGGCCACAGGAATAGTTTCGAATCGCGCTAACAATGGGTCGAAAAACCGTATCGAGTGGTCGGCGAACGACAGAAATACGGTTTTACAATTCGAATTATCGGGCGTGATCGGTGGACGAAAACGTCACGGCTGCTCGACCCGGTTAGACGCGATAATCGATAATCATACCTGCCTGAACGCGCGCCAAACTGGCACCTCGGGCGACCGTCGAAAATCAATGAACGATGTGTCGGCCGGCTCTGTCTTTTACGATTGCTAATCACCGTGTGCCAGCGAGTGCCGGCGCATTTAATAATTAATCGCGATCGCTCTGTCGCCAGAAAATTCCGTTCCGTGGAAATTATCGGTGGGGGGCAGGGCTGGGGATCTACGAGCCGGCTGGAACGTGCCGCAATTAGCCACGCTGCGAATTAACGAGAACAAAGCAGTTCCAGTTGCTTCGGTATTCCTTACTTCGATCACCCTTTTCGCAAATCTCTGGCTTTCATCCCACCAACTGTCATTCGATCCTCAGACGAGTTTTCATCAAATTTCTTTCATTCTCTGGAACACTTCAGGATTCCCAGAAATAGGTCCTTGACCATGGTGATTCCCAAGGTTATTCGAAGCAAGTTTTTCTTTTACGAAAATGTTGAATACCAACGTCATTTCATTCTACATTCTCATATCCGACTTTCTGTTTTTGCAATACAAACTCATGATTTCATCCTTGACTCGTCCTCAAATCTGTCAAATATTCGAACCTTTGCCTGGCCACGTCATCTTCAAAACTTTGACCTTATCATCCTAGTCCTTACAATTCCTGAACCCCTACCATTCCAGTTTGACTCTATACATTTTATTATGTATATGATATTTGGTCCCCTCAGGGTTTCAAATCCATTTACCAATCTCCCCTTCTTTTCCACTACTCTCTCTATCGCTAAATTTCAGCCTAATTTTCAGCGGGACCTACTTTTTATTACGGTGGGTTCCGAACCACATTTTTGCCAACAACACGGTCGGTCACACATACGGTCACCCATCCTAGTACGGGTCACGTCCAACGCTGTTTAACTTCGGTGTTCGTACGAGGACCATTTCATTTTAAAGTCTCTTTATTTACATAACAGTATCTTACAAAGTATACATAATAACATCAGTCTTATATAATATTTTTTTGTACTTTAACATCCGTTCTTGTAGCCCCTATCACAGTGATTTATCTACTTACTATGTCTATTAGTATGTCTAGTTACATTATATAGTAAATATATATAATATGTTTCTATCTGACTTATTCATACTACGTTAATATATTATTGCAGTTGCGGTTTTATTGCATGTTTTGGTTTTTTGTAGGAAAAAGAAAAGGGTAAAAACCTACTTATTTAAAAACCTACTTAATGTACGAGGGCCGGTTTTTAAAGCGAGGCAATGGTCATCGTCCGATACATTTTATTATATACCTGGTAAATCGCGTATCGTGATCAGTAAGTAGAGATGACTCTGTTATCAGCTGTCCGATCGAAAATGTTTTTGTCACATATACATGGTTTCAAAAGAACTGTCACGTGTAGAGCAAATTTTTGTAAAAAAAGTTAAAGTAGCAATTTTATAATGTTACGCGTTTCCGAATTCGCCTTGAAATCCTCTAACAGATAGGCTTTAAAAATGTTTATTTGCAAAAAATTCAAGGTGATCTTGGAAAAATCATGCAAAAGCTGATAAAAACATTTTCGATCGGACTGTTAACAACAGATTGATTTCTACTGATCATGATTAGTGACTCACGCTGTAAACCCTGTTTTCCCTCAACATCAAGTTTTCTCTCTGATTCTCTGACTATCTGTTCTCCCAAGTACTCATTCATTTTCATTCGGCCGTCGTAGACTACTATATATTCCACTAACGTACTATACAGGGTGTCCCACGTGACAGTTTTCACGATTTTTTAGGTACTAGCGATAATCTGACGAAAAATATTTTCAACAAAAGTTGATCAGTTTTCGATTGGCTATATATTTCAATAAAAAATGTTGAAAACATATTTTTTAAGAAACTTAACATATGTAACCATACGAAAAACGACACAAACGTATGGGATGACCTGATATTTACGAAAAACACGGACCAACAATCAGAACGCGTCTAGCAGACGGGTTTCGGCTTGGCCAATGATAACGCAATGCTCAGGAGTACATTTTTGCTAAGGGGAAAAAATGGACCCCAGAAATCATCCCGTTCGAAGAAACACGACATTTCTGGGACAGCCTGTATAGACAGAATTCAATGTTATAAAGTTTTCTGCAAACATATCGTTGAGTGGTGATTTCCGCCAGAAATGAAAGGCGTATTCGTATTCAGCACATCAAAACGATCAGAAAATAACAGATGTAAAAAGTTGGGGAAAGTCGTTTATATCTCACCTGTTCAAATGTGGTACAGGTGGATTGTTAAGGTTCTTCCGATTTAAATAAGTCCAAACACGATGTGAATCGGCCTAATTTTATAGACGTCGTACATAACAATCACAGGTATAATTATATACGTATATATTATATAATTATATATACGTTTATTCAGAATGTTGTTATTTTTACATTGTCTACAAAATTAGTCCGATATACGTCATGTTTCGACTCATTTCAATCGGAAGAATTTCAACAAACCGCCGCTGCTACATTTGAACAATTTCGACAGCTCCAATCTCCTGAATCTTCTCCATTCTGCGTGCGAGATAAGATGTATTAAAGTTTCAAAAATTTAAATAGAACTGCGCCTCCGCAGGATCCAGGTAATTTCCCAACAATAATTCGATGATTAATTTAGTCGGAATAAGGGGTGCGTCACGGAAAATAATCGTTTTATCTCGCGAGGGATGGCGGGCGGCGTTGCAGCGACGCGTCGCAATTAGGTAAATAAATAATAGTTGACGCGGAAAAGCATAAGGCGCTTGGGAATTTCCTCGGGAACGCCAACAGGCGGGAAACAGAAGAGAAGAGAACGAAGTGGCGATGGTTGATTGTGCGAATACATCTCGATAACAGGGATGGTAACTGTGACTTGGGGATATCGATAGTAATTACAATTACATTAATCATGATAATATATACTTAAATCACGCTTGCGTGATGTATAACAAAACGATTTTTTTTTAATCAATTTGTACTAACGTTACCTTCATCGTTTCAGATTAGACTTTTAAAGCAAATATTATAATTATATTTCTAATCAGTGGCAAAACATTTCTTAAAATTACAATACCATACTGTGTTACTATCAATTGACAAGAATCAAGCATTTGTAACTCTGAGATAACACATAGGTCAACACATGGTTCCTAAAAAGGTCCAGATTTCAATTAATTAATTATTTCAATTAATGTAATTGATTAATTTCATGCACTTTATTCATTTTCAATTTTAATATTTTATATGATATCCACCTTGTACATTATTTTTGGTTTCGCTAAGAAGTAATTTCATCGGGCTAAACAATTCGTTAAGAATTGGTTTAATGATTAGAAAACGTCGAGTATCATAAATTACATTTTTATATTAAATACCCAAATACTGTTAAACGTGTTAACTTCAACTTTTCAACGTCGACTGTTCTAGTGATGAGCGCCAGTGGTGGCAACTCATGTCGGGCGAAGATGTTTTGCTTTCCGGATCGAAAAAAACGTCGACGTTGAAAAGTTTTAAGGGTGGTTTCTCAAGATAAAAGTCTGCTCTATCGCGTGGTGTAGTTCGATTTTTCGCTGAACCCTTAGTTTTCTATATGAATTGAAAAATATCATCAAAAAACGGAGCAAAAGTGGTGCCTCTCTTTAATGATTGTTTAAACATGTTTAAACACAACATGTTTTCCTGTAAAGAACAATTCAATACCTTTTATAATAACATCAGAATATTTGTTCAAAGACGAAATATATGTCTTCGTTTCAAACTGAAATTTCTCAAAAACGCGAGTCTAGGAAAAAAATTAAAGACAGATTCTGGATCAGCGAGAAAAACTCTAAAGGATCCAGCGTTTTAATTAATTTTAAACGTGAAAAAGTTGAAATTTGTTGAACAGTGTAATCGAATATTCTATAAATTACAAGAAGAAAAAAGAATTGCAAACAGGTCGGCTGTATACATTTCCGTCACGCGAATACAGAGAAGAAAGATGACCGACGCGACGCGAGGTCCCGGGAGCTTAACGATCAAAGGAGTGATCTAGAAAAAGCGAGAAAGACCCATGCGCTCGATTTCCGGTCCGGTAACCCAATCGACTGGTTCTGTTTCTCTTGCACAAAAAGCATCGCCGCGATTGCAGGGCTCTTCTGCAGCGGAACGTTGTAATTCAACTTCCTGGTTAGCTGGCGAAGTGCTAATAGGAGCCTGCACCAGCTAGCTGCAGCGTTCCAGAGCCCGTTTGCAACGAGCAGCGCAAGGTGGTCAGCTCGAGACCGTTGAAAAGAACTTCCGTTGACGAACTCTTGACCTTGGCTGCTAGATCGGGATTCGGTGACGAGTGTTCCTGGCTGGACCACGCAGCATCCCCGAACTGGATGGGGTAGTTCCCGCCACCGGGCCCTCCGCTCACGAACCCACCCCTTCGACCCTGTGGCGACGAGGGATGAAATCTCCGGAGAGTAATGGGAGCTGTTTTCTATTAAAAGTTGAGCAGTTCGGCCCGGAGCTACGTTTGCTAGGCAGGAAAATCTTCTTGACGTCAACTTTTCAAAGGCAGTTGCGATTCGAGCATCGGTGACGCCATTGCTACCATCTACACACCCTTTATGGATCACATCTTAATTCGTCGATCGCGTGAAACCTGCTTTTTGTTCACGTGGACGACATTTTGTAAAATGATCGTTTTTTTAGCTACCGAATGTTTAGGGATCTTCAATCCTCTAGTCTTAATTAAAAACCTTGTCACTGGAGCACACATGGTTTGTGTTTAACAGTGAAAAAGTGGATTACAGAAGGTCAATGATTATGCTACACAATGTGAGAAGTTTCCATGGTTTGGTAGACTTGCACCTATAATTGCACCTTAAAATCTTTCTATTGGAGTTAGTACGTGTAGTTAATGTTTT
The DNA here is from genome assembly GCA_963971365.1 of Lasioglossum villosulum. Classification (NCBI taxonomy): domain Eukaryota; kingdom Metazoa; phylum Arthropoda; class Insecta; order Hymenoptera; family Halictidae; genus Lasioglossum; species Lasioglossum villosulum. The sequence continues at coordinate 43,294,152 of OZ020495.1, read as the reverse complement.
GAGTTGGTTACTATTTAGAAAATCAGAATTCAGGCACTGGGTCGAAATAGACCCAATCCCGGGTTGATTATTGAACATATGTAATTAATTGAAATGACAGTCTGGATGAACTTCGAACTTTTTTCAAAACTGCTTTCACACACATATTTATTAAGTAAGTACACGTCTGATTTAAAAAAGATGAATCTTACACGGGTTATACTTATTTTTGTAGTAGTACGTCTCGAGTATGTTAATTAATTTAAACAATCCAACTAAACTTGTTAACAATGTAAATAGTCTTCTCTACTGTCTAAGTCACACTAATTTACTTTCAGTGTTCAAGACTATGTGTAATTAAAAATAATTGATTTTCTAATTTAAATAAAGTCACATAATATATTTCTGTGCATCTTCTTGATTCTTTTATCGTAATATGTGTAATTAATTTAAACAACAGTCGAGCTAAACTTAGAAATACAAGCAAAAAGAGGCCTTCTGGGAAAAACCAGTAACCCTTTAACAGTGTAAATAGTCTGGTGCACTGTCTAAGTCACACTAATTTACTTTCAATGTTCAAGGCTGTGTGTAATTAAAAATAATTGATTTTCTAATTTAAATGAAGTCACATAAAGTCACTTTCCAAACAATATAGTATTTCTTCGTTTGTTCTCAACATAAATCATATTGAATCTGGATTATTAGTTCATTACCAAATTTATTTTGGTATTTAAACAATGCTGTTATGGTAAAAAGAGGTTAAGAAATGTTTCACGGTTAACGCCATCTATTGATTGATCAATACAAAGATCGATTTTCACTGATCCGTTGTCGTTTCAAATCTATAATACTTCTTCAGTCCACATGTCACCGGCATGGAACCGATACGTTGTTCAATATTCATTAAGAATGTAAATTAATACTTTTACAAGCATGTAAGTTTTTAATACTTTGTCTTTGAATTTGGTTTTCTTCACGCCTTTGCTAATATAAATCACGTTTCAAAAATCATTTTTGATAATCCTTACAGACGCAATAATGAGATATATTATTCTTGAAGATGGTCTAAACTGTAGACCGAAACGTTGAATTAAATTTCATTCAATTTTGCAAACTTGCTTATTGTTCCAATTGATCGAACCAGGGCGCCGATAACATTAGTATATTGTTATGAACAAGTGACAATCGAGATACAGAGAACTGTTAAGTCACATAAAGTATTTCAAAAGAAAAGCAGGGTGAAATTCGGCGAAAAAATAGCAACAAGTTTATCAGAGTCTAGAGCGAGAGATAAAATGGATGAAGAAAATTGTGGAATACTAATTTCCAGGGTTATATTAGCCCCGGCAGGTGGTGAGTGCATCATTAGAGTTCTCGAAGAGACCCATCGTGGAAGTATTTCCAGGGAGTGAATGATGCTTATGCAGGGGTCTGCGCAACGCTGAAGAGCTTATAGTCTCTGACCCTCTTGCAACTTATCCATCGTCACCGACCGAAGAAAAATCTGACACACATAAATGATTAATAACTAGTTCTACGAAATTTTATCAAGCAACCAGAGAGTACGTTTTACATGGACATACAGTACGTTCTGGTTCGAAGCTGGACGTGGTAATGAAATTGAATTTATAAACGTAAAAGCATATTGAAAATTCTGTGTTGTAAAACTGTCGTGTTAAACAAACTTTATAACAATCGATGCAGGTTGTAATCTCGCAGCTATTAGATCGACGAGAAGTTTCTATTGCACTTTATCTTTTACGATGTTGTAAAAACCGTTAGATCGAAATTTTGTGGAATAATTTTCATGTTATAACTGTCAGGATCCTTTCAATCACGTGGAAAGTCCACTTATGACGCTGTAGTCGTTTGTTAGCGAAATGCCGATGAGGCATCATTTCACTTTCTCTTTACTTTCATATTTTTCTTCTCACTTTCCTCTTATACATTGGTGTTGGTTTTCATCGTAGATATTTTTAAAACATAATATTTTCTATTCACGTTTGAAAAAATTAATGATTTGAGATTCCTTAATTGCTGTAGAATCCGAAATTATTGATATAGGCGAAGTGTCATTGAACAATTCTGGGGAATATATTATACACATATTAAAAAATTAATTTCTACAACAATTTATAAAGTATGCAGAAAATGCACTGCTAGTTACCAAAAAAATTACACGACCCTCTCTTCAATAATTTTGGTAACTCGAAAGTAACAACAATATTCCTCAGTTTAGGAAGATTCCTCCATTAATGCAACTAATTACGTTTAATACTGTCAAATTGATCGATCAATCTGAATCTTGATGAGATAAATAAGTAATTTTTATGACACGTTAAAAACCTTTACCACGAATTTGGCTCGTCAAAATATGACAAGGGGTTGATAAAATAGTCAAGAAATTATTCAGAGGGTATACCGTCCACGGATCTCGAGAATAATAAATAAACGATGGTTCTGTGAAATGGAAAAGTTGAAAGCCGAATATCGGAGACGCGTCGAAGTTCGAGGTCCGGCGTTTCACTTTCTAATAGTTTAACACGCCAGGTAACTCACGTATGCTCTCGATAGCCCAATGACCAGGAGGAAACCCTTATATTAATTAGAGCAGTTAAGGGCAACTATCCCCTTCACGGTGGTTAATGTGCTTTGCCTGATTCGTCCCCCTAACGGGATTACAGGACGTGCGCGCGAGGTTTTGGCGTTGCTATGCAATCCCGTCGGTACACAGTGTGCGGATATGTGCCGGTGGCCGTGTTCGCGTGCAACCCCTATCCGTGGCCCGCCCCTATCCTCTGTCCTCTATCCTCTATATCCGTGTGGGCGCACACGAACGCCCCCGGTGCCGGCATTCGATTGGCTTTCGGCCTCCGGCGGCGGTACAGAGGCTGGCCAACCGCCTTGGGGACCTAAGATCTGATTTCAAATTACACTCCGGGAATGGGCCGGTCGATTTATCTTGGAAGAGTCGCCGCAATTATGCACGGCCTGGCAGTTTCGGTCGCGAGCAAATTAACCCCCTCGTTGCGCGTTGCGGCCGAAGGTATTTCTTGCTGTCGCCCGACCCTCTCGATCGTCGTTTTTCGATCGGCCCGACCCGGCCCGACCCGGTCCGACCCGGCTCGAGCCAAGCTGTGAAATTATGGCAGAAAATAGCGGGAAATTGTGGATTATCTGAAAATGGAAATCGTTGCGGAATATTTATGTAAATGAGACTGCGGAACTGATACCGGACGTTGCCCGCGAATTTTCATTTTCTTATTCTTCTTGTTTCCTACATGCTCGCCCAAACGCCACGAAATTAGGCGCGCCGGATATCCACAATGTCGTACTGGAAAGCATCTGGAGGATCGGTCGAACGATAAACGAATTTTGTAGGACAATGTGATTGATCTTACCTCGAGATCACCAAGGGGAAGTTCAAGTTGACTCGAAGTCATGTGCTTCACGGTGATCTTGATAGCTGAAATGATAAATTGAGCGATTAGTTTGTTGAAATTATCAGGAGAAATACATTTATATTCAATTGCTGACATTTTTATTTTATGTAAACTTTGCCGTCTACTTCTGACATTGTATGCGTTGAAGTGAAATATTTGTTAATGTTATCGTCACTAGACAGCGGTTATAATGCATTTATGAGGTTGAACTTTAGAAACCCCCCCCCTTCATTTTGACATGTGACATACGTCATTCTATTCGTTTTGACATGCTGAACACAAAATGTATCTCTCATTTTCGGCTGAAATGAATAGTTTTCGAGATATTCATGAAAAACTGCAGTTACTACACATTGAATTTTGTGTATTCATGCACGTCTGTGCTGTGCGTGTGCGTCACCATGATGCGACCGCTCGTTAATTGTTTCTACAGATATATTACTGCGTTCGTTGAACGGTCTATATACCATGAGAACTTTTTAAAACCAACGATGATGAAGTGTGAATACATATTATGATAATACCACACACACACACACACCCAGTGTTTCTGAGAAGAAGGTTCGGTAATTATGTATTGCGAAAGGTCGCTGTACTCCGATTTTGATGAAATTTAAAGATGTTATAGATTTTGATATTTTTAATAACTTTTTCGTTTTCTAATGTAGGGGGGTCGCTTTCAGTTTTCGAGATATTCGCAAGAAACTATTGCTAATACTGTATTGAATTCAGCTGTTAATTCTGACAGACCAATCCTGGATTTTCGTATGCGTGGTCAGACAACAGGCTCAATTGCAATTTTTCAAAAAATTTCTTTTCACATCCTTTAGTAAACTAATTGCTCTAGCTTCCCAAAAAAGTTCAAATCGTATAGTACAATATTGAAAAAGTTATCGTCTTCTTTAGAGTGGTCTTAAACTTTTGTCCGCTACTGTATCTCATATTTTTTCTAAAGGCACGGATAAAAAATTACAAAAAACAATAATTCCAAAAAGTGTTGTATACTTCAGTTAATAAGCTAATCCTTTCAATACTTCCAACAGTGCGTGCTTCGATTTTTAAAAAGTTATTCCGGTTCAAACAGTGTACGGAGACGTTTCAACTGCATATCGAAGTCAATGCAAAATCCGTACTTCCTTTCCGGGGAACTTAATTCAGACTGGATTTTGCTATGAAACATGATTATCGAGTTCGGCGGACATTTGATCCGTTGGCGATCGAATATTCGTTTTCAAGAAACTTTTCTGCAGCACGGTAAAAATAGGAAATATTTGAAAAATCCGCATGGGTAATTGCGATCAAAGTTTGGTTGAGCACGAACCTCGGCGTCGCGTCGATCGATGGGATTGGTGAACGATGGAGGTCTTTGAAGAACTAATTATTTTGGCTTCGACGATCGCTCTTCCTTCACGGTTTTCTACGCCGAAATCCCGACGTCTATCGGAATGTATAATCGAGTGACAGGCGACGTGTGCGTGGCAGCGCTTAATAAAGCAGCCAATAATGCGACTGATATGTCGCACCCGGAGGTGCGATGCTGGTCCCGATACCGAAATCCGTAATTACATCTTCGTCCCGATGATGACAAATGTCTGCCGCGGCGTATATATCGACGGGCTGGCTTCCACTTTTATGGGAACGGAAATATTGGGGACATTCATCACGGTTCTCAGATGGAAAAACATGCGGTGCACTTTCTGGCTGATGCGCGGCCAGAAAAATCAAGATTTTCGAGTTCCGTGGTCCTAGAACTTCATTTACCGCACTGTTGTGCTCGTATTTGTTAACATACGTTCAGAGTAATACAGACATTTTGTTAATGTTACCTATTCAACCGAGAACCAACTTTCATTCTACCTCTTCTAACTTCTAAGAACTATTTCAATTTCTAATTCGTGGGGCTACTGGTCAATCACCTTGATTTCAGTACTCTTCATATTCAGCAGAAAATTATTCTTTTAAAATTGAATTTGCATCGACTGTATTTTCGCAATTAAGAATATCTATATACAGGGTGAGTCACCAAACGTTACCACCTCAAATATCTTTGTTGTTTCTAAAGATACGTAAAATATGGTAAGGACAAAGTTGAATGGTACAATCGGGCTGACACGATGCAAAAAAAAAATTTGTTTTTATGTCATTTTTTTGTAGATATCAAGGTCACCTTGACTTTTTTAAATGGAACCACCCTTTTTTAAACACCTACAATGATAGTCCCTTTCATTAGGAATTCAGTGACTACAATTATTCCAAGATTATTCAAGGTCGAGGACAGAAAAAACGTATCTGACAACCGTATAACGACAGTCATGTTGGTACCATATATCATAGTGATACTACATATATGTGGTACCAACATGACTGTTGTGATACTGATATCAGATACGTTTTTTCTGACCATGACCTTGAATGACCTTGGACTAATGATAGTCACTGAATTCCTATTGAAAGGGATTATCATTGTAGGTGTTTAAAAAAGGGTGGTTCCATTTAAAAAAGTCAAGGTGACCTTGATATCTACAAAAAAATGACATAAAAACAAAATTTTTTTTTTGCATCGTGTCAGCCCCATTGTACCATTCAACTTTGTCCTTACCATATTTTACGTATCTTTAGAAACAACAAAGATATTTGAGGTGGTAACGTTTGGTGACTCACCCTGTATATACAGGGTGTCCCAAAATAAGTGTAACTCCCGGAAATGGGAGGTTCCTTGGGTCATTTGAAGCGACATTTTCCTTTACAAAAATGGCGTCCGCGGCTTTGTTCAAGAGTTATTAACGAAAAACACGGACCAATCAGAGCGCGATCTAGACATGCGATGACAAGTTCGGCCAATTGACAGTTGCCCCGTCGGTCCGACTGTGTTAATTCGCGTCTAGTTCGCACTGTGATTGGTCCGTGTTTTTCGTTAATAACTCCTAAACAAAGCCGCGGACGCCATTTTTGTAAAGGAAAATGTCGCTTCAAATGACCCGAGGAACCTCCCATTTCCGGGAGTTACACTTATTTTGGGACACCCTGTATATATAAAAATGGATGTTTGTATATACAGGGTGTCCCAAAACTACCCTAGGAGCCGAAAATGGGAGGTTCCTTGGGTCATTTGAAGCGACATTTTCCTTTACAAAAATGGCGTTCGCGGCTTTGTTTAAGAGTTATTAACGAAAAACACGGACCAATAAGAGCGCGATCTAGACATGCGGTGGCACGTTCGGCCAATTGACAGTTGGCGCGTCGAGTCGACTGTGCTAACTCGCGTCTACGTCGCGCTCTGATTGGTCAGTGTTTTTCATTAATAACTCCTAAACAAAGCCGCGGACGCCATTTTTGTAAAGGAAAATGTTGCTTCAAATGACCTAAGGAACCTCCCATTTTCGGCTCCTAGGGTAGTTTTGGGACACCCTGTATATATGATTAATAGACTTCGAAACTGTTTGACCGATCAACATGAAACTTGGCACATATATGTATTTTTTCATGGAGAAGGTTTTTACGCTACACATTTTTTTGTAACTCGCCGCTGTAGATGGCGCTGCAATATATCAACTTCTATACCGTTGAACCTATCGCTAATTTGAGCACGAGGTATTTTATACTGCGAAACACGTTCAGACACGTTCAAGGTCAAGTCTACGAACGAGCTTTGCATCTTTCAAGTCTATATTCATTATTTTAACTACTATTTCAAAAATAAATGGTTATTAATGAATTAATAATGTTCCCCAGGGTTATCATCTGTATATATATAGTGGCGTGCAATAATATTCGGCCGCTCTAAAAAAGACGATAACTTTTTTAATATTGTACTATACTATTTGAATTTTTTTGGGAAGCTAGAGCAATTAGTTTACCACAGGATGCGAAAAAAATTTTGTCAAAAATTGCAATATATATATATATAAGTTGAAAAACTGAAAGTGCTTTTTGAATCATATTTCAACACAACAAAAAACACGTCTTTTTCTCACTTTTACTTTGTTTGCGCATATCCTATAGCTTTTCACAAATTCACGAAATGATTGAAATTTGGACAGGACAACGTCTGTCAGGTCAACTAGTGTCAAATAAAAATGTAAATATGAAAATCGACAAAATATTCGGATAAAAGTGTATTTCTTCCCTTAATAGTTTTGGTAAATTGAAGATAACATTATTGGTCATTTGTTCTGTCATTGTCTCTGATTTGTGTATTATTTAGTCATTGTTATCATAAATGAAAACAAGATTTGAAGCCTCATTAGCACTTTTTTTTCTAATTAGAAAATCTCATATGAGATTTATTACAACATAATTGTAATGCAATAGATAGAATGCAGTATATATATAAAACAATACTTACAGCACTAAATACAAAAACCACAGAACAGGACTCATTAGCACTTTCCACGGTACATGGTTTACAAAATCAATAACAACTTCAACCCTGCTTTTCAAGATTCAACATACATCTTTCCGATTATCTAACCCTTATATCAGTAATCGTTTACCCTCTTTCAATTTTTTTGTTGTTGATAAATAACATAATTATTGTAACTGTTTATGTTGATCCAAATGATCGCCGAATAATTTACATTACATTAACATTGTAATAGAAATCAAAGTGATCGAGTATAATACGTTGGTTATTGACACAAGGACTAAAAACTACTACTGTTTATAGAACTTCGTCATTTTTCCGAGTTCCGTATAAATTCCCTACGCTCCCTCCATTGGAATCCGTGTTAAATTTCATCGCGTTTACTTGGAAATTTTCGCCGCAAAACCGAGTTCCGAAACTCCCCCTGTATTCCCAGGCGGGACATTTTTCAGAGTCCGGCAGTACCGGCTCTCCTTTCTTCGCTGCCCTCCTAAAACGCAACTAATTATCGCGTGGATGCTCCCCTCGGCCAGACTTCCAGCAAAGCGAGCAGAGTCCTCTGGCCGCGCCCTTCGAAAATTCATCTTTCTCGGGGGCCGGGTGTGCTCAAACATTCCGGCCGTCTCAAATTTCATCAAATCTGCTTCCTTAGTCTTTGCCGCATAACCGAATCTAAACTTTTCCCAATTTTCGCCGGCGAGCTCGAACGAGAGAACCAGCTAGCGAACCTCTCTTCCGGAGACCGGCCGCTTCACTCAATTTCCCGCAGCATCGTTCTCCTCGAGCCACCCCGCCCACTCTACCTGTACACCGACCGTGGTTCCCGGAGTGCATCCCCCTCTGCCCCTTGGGGCTGGTGGCGCGCACCTGGCGACGTAGAGCAGGTAGCGTGTGCAGGGAGCCGGTTAATAAGGCAGCCAATAATGCGAGTCGATGTGTCGCCGCGGCGAGAGGCGGTGTTGCTGATTCCGGCGCCGAAACGGCCGTAATTACATCTTCATTAAAATGATGGCGAGCCGTGTTGCAGCGGCGCCAGGTACACAGCCGGTCCGTGGGGGTGGATTCGGTCGGGTGTACGAGGGGCGTGCAGGGGCTGCGGGAACGAACGGTGGCGTCCGGGTGGGTTGTCAGAGGGATAGACAGCGGCTGGGGCGGGTGCGCGGGGGCAACGGGAGCGTGTGTAACACGCGGGTAACGTGGGCCGCGTGTAAACGCGCACCCACGCCCCACGCGTTCGTTCGTTCATTCCTGCACGATGGTAGAAGTGGATTTCTGGTATCTGTATCATGGTTAGCCGTCGTACGTAACGCGGCGACGAGGGGGCCACCGGAGGCCGCACGGGGCCACATGGGGGGCCAGAGAGCGGGGGCGGCAGTGTGGCGGTGGCGTGTGGGCCGGGGGCGAGGGCGGGCGGCGGAGTGGTATAAATGGTCGCTGTGAGCGCGAGGTCGGGATACGGTGGAAAACCGGGCACGAGAGAGGGTTGTTAGAGAGGTGCAGGGCGAGAGAGGGCTGTTAGAGAGGTGGAAGTGGCGGCGGAGGTGGAGGAGAGCCACCGGAGAGGATATGACGCTCGGGGAGGGTGAGAGATGGAAAGTGGGATCGATGCGTCGCGCCGCGGGCCGATGCCTGCTCGCACTTTCAAACTGACACCGTCCTGCCCGCGCGCGAGAGACTATGCGCTCTCTGTGCGACCGGGTGCGACGGAGATCGAGTTCGCTCTAACTCGCTCGAACTCGTTTGTACTCGCCCGTGCGATCGTACTAACTCGTACTCGCTCTCGCGCGACTCTGTGCGCGGTGATGCTTTCACGTGCGCCGCACTGACGTTTCGTGTCCAATACCTTATGCTTTGGACCGGGACGTTCGTGGACGTCTGGCAAACGCGTATAGGGGTTGTTTATCGCGCCGTCGGATGCTGGCTACGGAAGTTCGACCGCGGCTCCCGCGTTTGCATCTTCGGTGCCGCGGCCGGAACTGCATTTTCAGGTGCCCCGAGACGACTCCGACGCTCAACTGACCTTTTGATATATCACCTCGCTGAATTCGGTTGTTTTCTTCGCCTCTCGACTAATCATTTTATACGATTGCGGAATTGCTTCGCGACCATTCCGTTTCTAACTTTGCTGAAATTTTAATCAGTTTTTATCAGCTTGATGTTTTTCAAACATTGGAACAATTGTTCAAATAAATAGATAGTTTAACGTACGTATTATATGAACTTATTGTAAGCTCAATATTTTAATATGCCAATATGATAATATATTAGAATAGGAAAAGATTCTAATATTATTAAAAGTCTGAGTGTCTATTCAAATAAAACACAATCTTCTACAAGTGCAACTGACAACGAACATCTTTGTTGCACACTGAAAGGTATTTACAAAAGATTTGTATTGTAAATAGATATTGACGAATTCTATATTAATTTTCACACCCTCTAGTGTTTAGTACAGTTAAGATTACATTGAAGCTGATTAAATAATTTTGCACTCCCACTATGCAAACAAAAGGTTTATTCAACGGTACGTTGAATTATAAAATAAAGTGTATCGATTCGTAAATAATTTTATACCACCTTGCAAAACTGTTACCAAAATTAATTCTACTGGGAATTTAATATTATGCAGAAATCGCAATTTAATTTTAGACTATTTAACATTCGAATTTCTTTATAAAAGAATAAAAATGACTTTCAGACTTTTCTGTGTGGGTATCATGGAAAGTATTCAATATTTTCAACAAAAAAATCAACATTTTATACATTTAACACTAAAGTAGACTATGTATTAAAAATAATTCAAGTGATTTTTGATGAGGAAATAAAAATAATCAAAGAATTATTTTAGTCACAGTTTTAACGTATAAAAGAGCAGAAATGTTTTGTTACACCGACTAGTGTAACACCTATCCTTTAACTTAGGTTTGATTTATTCTACAGAACTGTCTATACACAGCCGCCATTAAATATTTAGCGCAGCGTATTTCCGCCGAGGAAGAAAGCACCACGAGCAATCTCGGCGTTCCTCGGCGTGAAGAACTCAAAGCAACACCTCCTGCCTTCGCGAGCAACCACGTGAATGCGATTTTCGTTGCTTAATCCGTGACAGCTACTTTTTAATCTTGTGACCTCTATTTACGAGCTATCGAACCGGCTGAAAGTCGAAGCTTCTTTGAACTCCGCGACTCTCTGGTCGGCTGAAAAGCCCCCTGAAGTTGGAGTTGACCCGGTCAAAGGGAAATGATCAATTCAAACGGCGATTCCAAGCTTCTGGAACTGCGTGGACCATGTAAACGCGTCGGCTAGTCGGTGCCAAATGATGATGCTTGTCCCATTCCTTCTTCTTTGATTGCTGGCAATAGAAAATTATACGTGGATACATCTGTGAGAAGTGCATGCGTTTGAAATATCTAAAAATAACGAAGGTCATACTATTTAGCATTTAACACTTTCCATAAATTTTAAAAATTTTACCAATTTTAATGCATCCACTGTAATTAAAGTTTTAAAACTTCATACTTATTAGTAGATAGTGGATTTTATACATTTATGAGAAACATAAGTAGTTGTAATTTAAAATAGTATACACGTTAGACGATTTTAAGAATATTGTTATATTATTTTCAATCTACTAAATATATTAAAGTAGTAGATACATTTCCATTTCCCTCCATTTTGTTGCAAGTTGTTTGTTGTTCATTGGTTGTTGCAGTTTGTACAGTCTGTTGTTGTTTGTTGAAAATTTTTATTTTGCATGAAGATCCTTCTGTCTACTTCTTAGTTCTCAATGTTGGTTCAGTATTTGACATAGTACAAACCAAAATGGCAAAGTCCATTAACAATTAAGTGGCTAATATGAATCTCAAAAATTCTTATGAAGTCAATGTAACTTAATTAATGGAACTGAAGCTCAGAAAATTCGATTTGATCATAGTGGATGCTATTTCAATCCTTCTGCATCTCTGAAATCTTAATCTTTGATTTATTTGAATATGTCACAATAAAAGTGTCATCTAAAAGCTCTATTCATGAGAAGTATCACGCGATACACGATTGGATGTATCAGCGAGACGATAATAATCCAATCACCAGACTTTCTTGTCGTTAATTATTTTTCTACGAAATTTCTGCCAACGCATTTGTAACAATTTCCCGATTAAAACGAGATCAAACACGAGATAATTCAGTGCGCATTCGCTTATCTAATTGACGATTACGTGGAACCTCGACTATCCGAACCGAATCCTTCATTATTCGAATACGTGTTTTCATATACAACACCGTTTATTGTATTGGATTGAAACGACAGTTTGTAACCTTATGAAATTAAAACTCAAAGATAAAATTAGAATATTTATACATAGTTCAATAACAATATCTGTACAATATTTATACATAGTTCAATAACAATCTGTTCAATAACATATTTTCCATTCTCTTCTACTACTTGTTGCCATTTTTTAGACGACTTATCATATCATTCAATACACCTATAAATAAATACCTTAAATTTAACTTTGAATTTTGATTTAAATCACACTAAGAACTTTCGTTCCAACCATGAAACATGTCAATAGAAATTTAATCAAACACTCTATCTTGGTAATGCTAACGTTCAACTAATACTAACTGGTATGGATAGTGGAGATTCTGCTAAACAGTGTAATAAACGAATAAAAATAATCCCAACTGTATCTAGTTTGGTGTCGTTTTAATCAGAAAAATGTCGCCGAAGGTTTCCTCTAAATATCACCAGAAAAAAATTGGTGTGGATGTTTATTCGCAATTCTTTCCTCCAGCGATAAGAGTCCAGAGAGTAGCGGCTGTACGTGACATAAATGACATTTGGGATCCGAAGTTCCAACTATAATTCCTAAATTACCGAAGATTAAAGAATTAGATCCTCACCGCAAGCGGGTCGTTCGACGAGGCGGGGAGCTATCGAATTAGCGAGCGCATCGAAGTAGCGGGCGCTCTAATACGACGCAGAAAATCCTCTCGGTCGACACACCGTCGGAAGACCTTCAAACACTTGGAGCGGAAAACCGTCTCTCGAAATCGATCGTCGCTTCCGGCTGCGTTTTTCCCGGACACGATTTCCTGCGGGCCGGGGCCGCGGAGTCACCTGCCCCCCTCCGCGCGGGTCCCGTGGACACCATCAGCCCACGGAGTTATTCATGACCGGCCGAAAGTGGCTCTCGATTGATAATCCAGCAAGTACAGCTCGATTCCAGCGCTCGCTGCCACGGTTAAGCGGGACGAGAAGGTGGGGAGGTTGAGGGATGGAACGGTGTCGGGAGTTGGGAGATCGTGGGTTGGGGTTGAACGTGGAAGAGGGGCGGATCGAAGCGGGTAGGGTCGAAGGTTCGGTGCAGACGGGCGACACGGGGACATCGAAATAGGGCTAGGGTGGGTACCCTCGGTAATGTGATTGCTCACCCGTTTCACCTCGTCCCGGACTACTTGCCGAGTCGTCGTTCAACTCATTCCGGATCCAACGAACCCCTTCCCTTGTCAGCATCCGGAAAGATTTCCCCTGAAAACGAGCGACGGGGAGAGAGGGATAGGGCGGGGGTTTCTGTTGCCGGACGGAATATAATTCCTGGCTGCGGAGAAGGAAGTGGTCGACATGCAACCGGCCGGCCTCGGTTCCACCCTCTGGGAAATGCGCGGATCGTGGAAGTCGGGGGTGGACAACAAGTGGCCAGCGGGCTTTCGAGGACTACCGTCCTGCTCCAAGTTGTTGACTTTCCTGTCTCTCTTTTTTCGGGAGGCAGGCGAGCCCGGGCCGATCGATCCTTTGATTAATTTCGCTCATCGACTCAGGACTCCGAGGTGATCGTCTTTTAATCGCTCCGAAAAACATGTCCTTCTGCGCTGCTGATTTTTGACCTTTTACATTACCTTTTCCGTATTAAATCATTTATAACTCTGGCTTCAATCGCCCGCCATTTTGCAACTTTTAAGCACCAATACTTACAGTTATGAAACATTTTCTAGTCAAATCGGAAACTATCAGTAAGCAAGATGGCGGCATCTGACATGACTCGTATACGGCACTGCATACTACCTTTAATTAAAGAAAATTGCTTCCGAAAGCGCTGAAATGATCTGTTCCAAGTCGATTTTGACGAATGAATTGAATTCTACTTGAATTTTCATTTCAACCGATCATCGTTTAGCTTATACAAATTTCCAAACATTGGAAGAGGTGCAAAGAAGTATTGACGGATTCATTGCAACGAAACCGCTATCTTTTTTCCGTCAAGGAATTCGACAGTTACTTAAAAGATTGACAAATAAATATTAAATTTGTTTTAAAAGGCACCGAATTAATTTCTACACCTATCACGTACAAAATAATAAATATTTTTAAACAAAAGCGTTGTAGCATGGCCGGTCCTGAACATGATCCTATTTCACTTACAGTGCAACACAGAGTTTTAATTCACTGTACCTCTCAGATACACTGTAATGTTCAAAGTATGCAGGGTGGTGATTCTACATGTAGAAACCAGTGGGAAAAATGGAATAACATTATTTTACATAACGCTTTGTTTCCGAGAAAAATGAGTTTGAAGATAGTGTTTGCAGTGAGTAGAATCGATAGGTCATGAACAGACACGTCAGCCGATTCGTATCTAATAACACATGTACTCGTTCAATTTTCGAATTTGGTTTTTTACGAGGTTGTTCACTAGAAGCAACATTGCCAAATTGTTAAACTTGCACATAAAAATGGGACCGAAATTAATGTTATCTAAGTGCTGCAAAATTATCCAAAGTATCAACAAGTTCATATCAAATATACATATGTCTTAAAAGATGTGGCCTTAAGGTTTAAACGGTTTATCTCTTATGTATTATTGTTTTCATGTTTTATCATATCACTATGTACATTCAGTTTCATTTTCTGCAACAATGTACTATGTTTCCTTTATTATGTTGAAATAAATCTCATATGAGATTTTCTAATAAAAAAAATATATTATATACATATGTGTGTAAGTAGATGAACTGAGAAACAGGGGAACAAGTTATGGAATTTAAAAATACCCTTCAATTAATTCCAACTTATCAAAATAATTAACGAAAGAAATAAACACCTACGTGCCTCCTGCATCTTAGAATGAATGCAGACATTTTTTGTCTTCCCTAGAAAACTACAATATAATAAAGTTTGCTATATGTATCACATATTCGAAAGGCAATAACGATGAACTTTACCATTCAAACTATTTAGTGGTGTCACGTCCGGTGGTCCTATCATAAATAATAATTAATAAACTTAATCATATATTTCTTTCCTTATTTGTTTTATTAATTTTGTGCAAGAATTGTAACCAATTATTATATCAAATATTATATTTCATTCGTTAACAATCCTATGTAGTTCGCTGCAAAATATATCTTATAAACTTTTCTTAATTCGATCGCTCGCAGTGCGGTATAAAATACAATAATTCAATATTCAATATAATATTTGATATAATAATTGGTTACAATTCTCGCACAAAATTAATCAAACAAATAAGAAAAGAAATATATGATTAAGTTTATTAATTATTATTTATGATAGGACCACCGGACGTGACAGTGGCAATAATAATAAACACTGATTAATTTTCTGTGCACTAACCAATCAATAAATAGATTGATTATGTACAATAGAAAATTGTTAGGGATCATTTTGGTAGTGGACGTCTAATCAATTCTTTTTAGAGGGCATATCGGATGGCGAAGTTAACTGTTCTAAAACCCTGCAAAACAAGAAGAAGATATCGGATCGTAAATTGCTAAAAGTAAAAGAGGAGCCGAGATTTCGCCGCCGGAAGACGGAGCGGCAATCACCGGGAGACGATCAATCTCGTAGCGGCGATTTTCAGCCACTTGTGGTCACCCACAAACTGTAGCCGCAGCAGAGACAGAGGGGTAATGGTGGCTGCGAAGGTTGAAGGTCAATCGTTGTACGCTGGAAGGGGCGAAGAAGGCGATAAGGGTTGCTCTGTCTATCTAACTTTGATCTGACAACTTGCCAGTTCGAATTCTTTTTTATTCTAGTCGCCCCTGGTGGAAAGTACTCTGTCGAATCGATTCACGCGGTCGCTGGAAAAATTATGCTATCAACCCACTTAAACGTAGACATTCGTTAGCCCTTTTATATTATAGGGTTGAAATTATGGTTTCTTATTCGTGTATCAGTTTCTTTTTATGCAAATAGTTTAGCGTCAAACACTGAAGTAAACCATAAATAATAATAACAACAAATGGAACGCATAAATTGTATCAATATGCGATATAATGGAGGTTGTTCTCTGTGATTGAAATATTAATAATTATTCGAAGAAAAGAATAATAATGTTGCATGATGCATTTTGCATTTTATAGTTACCTACAAACGTTCAGCTGAAACTCTTATTTTTCTTAAATGAAAATCGTATTCGATAGACAAATTGTCTCATCATTTCATTTTTCACAATGTTTTTCGCATTCTTTTTTAATTTAAGTAGGAGTAATAATCAGATCAACAATGGTACTAAATTTGGAATAAACACTGACAACTTAGCGTATGAATACTGTACACAAACATTACTATTTTTATATCACTTTCACTGTTGGTAATCACTTGAATAAATACTTTATTAGTTATTACAAAATAAATGTCTTTATTTCCACTTATTTCAAACCTCCATTCGTTATATTTTTTCTTAATTGTTGTAAGATTAATATCATATTATTTAAAAATGAATAGTCCTTCCATAAAATTGGTGAAACTAGAATTTCTGTTTAATGTGATGTACAAATATTGAAAATATTGAAAAAAATGATTGCAAATCCTATTAATAGGCTTTCGGTAGGTAAAGTGTAAACAATTTTTGATTACTAATTATATTAAATATCGCTTCTAAACAATGTTGTAATTTGTATTTGTGCAACTTACATTTGTTTTTAACTAGAAAATAAGAAATTAAATAAATAAAGGAAGAAGCAAATACTCAACAAAGGGGTGTGAAGGATTAATTGATGTGCATACTGTGGTCCCTGATGCGCCCAATAAAATGTATGCACTCTCACTTCTGCTACTGTATTGCACGATAATTTCAAGTGGCATGTTTCTTTAACTTCTTTATTTAGTCTTAAATTATACACTTCAGGAATTATCTTACAATTATTGTAAATATAAAGATGCTTTACTAAGAAACGATTCAACAGGTATCTTTATTAGTATACGATTATTATTGTCTAAATAAATGAAGTGCAACGTAGAGAATAGCCGAATTTCGATCAAGCACCTAGGTTGTACCTAATTTATAAATCATAGCACCACTGATATTGCCCTAAGTATTTTTCTTGTTGATATACAGGATGTTACATGAATCATGGAACAAGTGGCTGGTGATTCTACATGCAAATGCAAGTCGAAAGGAAAGATTCTGCTTACTCCAAATAATTATTATATACTCCATACACACATTATGATACTCCAAATATCAATAATTCATTTAATATATAATATTTTTAAAAGTTCAGTCAAGAGTTGCACAATAAAGTGAACACGTTCATTTTGCATTTTGGTGTTTTGTAATACCCTTGGCAATACCCTGGGTAAACTATACTTGTTCATGCAAATACGGAGAAACAACTCTAATTTTCAGATGCTGGAATTAATTAGAAGTTTGTACAGTGTATTACCCTTCATACACTGTTTAGACCAATTTGATCCAAAGCACATCTTTACAATTTGCTTTAATAATTTTTATATATTTCTGCTTTTTTTTCATTGAACATCAAGAACAAAAATATAATTTATCGATCTTGATTTATAACCAACGTTCTCAAGTTGTAATATTATCACTGCTAGTTTCAATCATAGTATGTACATATACATATATGGAGCAATGGACGGTGGCACCGATGAAAAAAATGTTGCTAACCGTTCGTGGAAACAGATCTGCAGCGCAAACATTGTTGTTGACGCATTCAAAAATTGTGCATTCATAAGAATGGATAACAAACACGCATCGGTGCTATTCAGTCATTGCAATTATCGATTTCCACGAATCATCGAATTTCGGACGGTAGTCGCAGTACGAGAACGTTGCCTTGAATTTCGCTAGCTTTTGTAGCAGCGATAACTGTATAATTTCCACTCGCAAATTCCCGAACATCCACGCGCCCAATGCGAATTTCTGTAATCGACATTTTAAACGACCGTAAAAGGTAGCCGGCTTAATTACGAACAACGACACGCTTTGCGTAACCGGTGAATTAATAATGTAATGTCATCTTCCGGATACGAGCACTTGAAGAACCCTAATTAATTGCTTAATAACTGATGACAACTCTTTTAATACGAAAAACTGCCATTAATTATTGTTGATTGTCGTTAATCGTCGAAGATATAATTAATATTGTAAACAGCCTTTGTGGCAAGCATACCGAAGGCAGATTATACAATGTAATACACGAAATATTTCATATATATCATTTAAATGTCATTTCAATAATCAGCTTAATTTATTTATCAAAATTCTCGATCAGCACAAAAGAAGGCATAGAAATTTTCTGTGTTGTAATTTTCTCACGTTGTAATCTTAAATAAAATTATTAGATGACGTGTCTGAGGGTGACTTGATAGTTCGCAATGAAAATTGCTTTCGTTATTGAAGGTTCCATTAAAAAGTGTTTAGCCATATAGTGTAGCTTTAGCAAAATTATGCAATAATTGAAAACAAAAATAATTCAAAACAAAATTGCGCCGCACTATTCGATAATAGTACCATCATTAGTTCAGTTTCGCACTGTCCATAATTAATTTATTTATATTTTAGATTAAGACTTATGTTTAAGATTATTTTCTGTTATTCTACATTATCTGCAAACATTTGTATTAAAGGACTTCGGTCCGTATAAAATAAATAATAATAATAATAATAATAATTGACCAGTGATGTGTTAAAATAAGTAGCAGTCAGGGAACTGTGCATTGAAGTGAATTTCAAATAAAACGGTTAAAATAGTAGGAAGTTGTCGAGAAAATTGAGAAATAATTCGGAGTGCACAGGGTTAAGGGTAGAATAATAGAAAATGTGATTGGATCGACAGGGGCCGTGCAGCGTTAACACGGCAGCATCTTCGAAAATCTTCAATCGTAATCGGCCCCTTAGCAGATTCGAGCCGGCAAGCCCTCGGTAAGCTGCAGCCGATTAAGCCGTGCGTTCGTTTCACGCTTGAGCCAGCCCTCTCTATCAATTACCTCCTAATGCTCATGCAAATTGGCTGCGAAGCCCGACGTACGACTCGGGCTGCAGTCAATCAAGCGAGCGTTCGGTCCCAAGTTGCCGACAAACTCGACAAGATAAATATCGGTGAAGCTCGACGGATTACCCCGTCGTCGATAACGCGACGCGAACGGGGTGGTCTATGATTTCAATCTAGCCCGTGGGCTGTGGGACTGCGCCCGATTCCCTCCACGGAGGCCATCCAATTTCCGATCGTTCCCTCGGCGTTGCTTGATGGCGACGGGACGCCGGTCGAGGTTTACAATTAAGCTGTCGGTCGGTCCTCGGATAGTCCCGCACCTCTCGCCTCGCCGCGCCAGGAGCGCCCAAGCTGTGCCACGCCGCGGCTCTCCTCGGCACGGCGGCGGGGCAGACTGTCAACACTCCTCGTAAAAACTTCATCGTCCAATTTGCGCCTCCGTGTCGGGGGTGGCACGAGAACGAGGTTCGCCGACGGCAGAAAATCGCGCGGTGATCTTAGCCGCTTCGCAAACGAATCTTGTAATGGAGACTGGTGGCGGGGGTGGAGGCGGGAGGACCGGGGGTGCCGCCACCGGAGGTGTCGGCGACGCTCGAGGAGAGGGTTGAGAAAATGGTCGGGAGCTAGGGACGCAGACTGCGCCCGTTCCGGGAGGAACAACCGGGAAAACGACGAGACGAACGCTGCGAAAAGAGGAACGGCTAAACAACACGCCTGGCGAAGATCGAAGATTAAAAAGAGGGAAAAGAGAGGAAAATTATGTATGCAGACCGATGAAGCTTGGAGGAAGGAAAAGGACTAGGGAATGCTGGGTGCGAAAAGAAGGGGAGAAAAGCGTGGAGAAAAATCATGTCGATATCAAGCTACGAATATGATAGCTGATATTACACGACATTTAGTTTTCGGTACATCGTGCGTGGGGGAGTTGTTTCTCACTTCGTTAATTGTTGCAAAATGGCTGGGCCTCAACGGAGTTTCCTCTTTGAAAGGCGAGGGTTGGGTCTGGCCTAGGACGTAGACTGTACCCGTTCCGGGAGGAATAACCAAACAACGAGATGAAAGGCTAAACAGCCTAGCTGGCTAGGAAGATTGGTGATTAAAAAGAGGAAGAAGAGGAAAGAATTATGAAGTTTGGAGAAAGGAAGAAGAACTAGGGGACGCTGGGTACGAAGTGAGGAACGGTATTGATTGGGTAGATCGTGCGTGTGGGAGAGTTTTCTCACTTCGTAAATTGTTGCAAAAAGGCTGGGCCTCAACGGAGTTTCCTCTTTGAAAGGCGAGGGTTGGGTCTGGGCTAGGACGTAGACTGCACTCCTTCCGGGAGGAACAACCAAACAACGACGAGATAAAAGGCTAAACAGCCTGGCTGGCTAGGAAGATTGAAGATTAAAAAGAGGAAGAAGAGGGAAAAATTATGAAGCTTGGAAAATAACTAGAGGAAGCTAGATGCGAAAAGAGGAACGCTAGAAGCTGAGAAGTTAACGGAGGAAAAAAATGTTCTTGTTGATATTAAACCCCGCGTTCCTATGACTGGGTTTACGTGCATCCGGTTCTCCGAAAATCCGTACTCGGTGGGCAAACACTTCTTGAACCGCAGAATTTGTTTATCAAACGTTAATAACCGAAGATGTGCCTTTTTCAAGATTGGTAGTACATCCATAGTCTCCTCGTTCCCCTGCTGTTCAATTTGTAAATCCTCAACACTTATGCATACACAAAGAGTCAACACATTAATTGCCATACCATCAGCCCTTAGAGTCCCCCCAGGATCAAAGATCAAAGTCATTGTAATAGAAACTGCAAAATTGAAGTTTATTCTAGGAATGACGTCTTCAATTCCGTTAGATCGCGCAAATCCGAATGAAGTTCGTTTCAAGCAACGGTATAATGAGCACAACCGATTGTTAAAGATACACGTAAAATTGTGACACCCACATATGGAAAGTGTTACTGGATGTACGGTTCTGATTGGATTTTAGTAGTTTTTTTTTCACAGAATTTGTTCAGAACGGGGAGTGTTAGAATTTGAACGGAGTCTGTTCGTAGAATCCACGGTGAAGTGGAAAAATTAATCGAAAAAGTGAAGAAGCGGTGGGTAGATACGGAGAAAAAGAGGAGCGAGTAGAGAATGTATGATGACGTCGGATGAGGATGAAGGAGGAGGAAAGAAACGAGGAGAGGGAAAGAAAGGGGGATATGACAGGGAAAAAGCGAAGTGAGAACTGGTAAGGGAAGAAAAGGGGGAAGCGGGGAAGGAGAAAACTCAGCGGGCGAGAGAAATATTGGGGGTGGAACGAAAAGACGAGGGTGTGAGCGCGGCAGAAGGAGAGATTGCAGTTGACTAGCAAGGCTCCTGTAATGAAATCAAGGGTGTAATGGCCCCGTCAGAGCGCAAACCCTCTACGAGCAACCTCGATTCTCTGTAGTCACCCCCATTTTCACCCCCCCCCTCTACCCACCCTATTTTCACCCCGTCTCCCGCCTCGGACAGTTCCCGTACTCTTCTAGCTTTGACGTACCGTAAAACCATTACGCTTTAAGGTCGCTGGAACATCGAACGTTTGAATGTCATGCCATTGCGCGCGTATCGCTTTTCGCCTGTTTAAATGTACATCATTACACGGCCAGCGTGGGTGTCTCGTCCTTTTGTTCCGTTCGAACCGAAATCCCTGTAACTCTTTTTCCCGAAAAGTCACCGAAAAGTTAACTCTGGTTCTTTCAGATTCAATTTTTCTGAACACGAAAGTGTATTGGATGATTAGCATATCTTGCACTATCACCAATGCAAATGGTCGAGGTGTAGAAAGAATATTGTGAGTCGTACCTAAACTGTTCAAGATCACCTTCACCTTCTGGATTGGTATTAATCAGGACAGTGCTGAGGATGTCGTTTCATTGATACATTTTTATCAGCCTTAAGCACTATGTATACTGTTATAGAGCATACTTGAAAATTGTTAGATCGGGTTTGACTGTAGTATTAGGCAATGCGGAGGTGTATCTTATACTTTCGTCTTGAAATTTCCTAATGCCATAGATAATTGAATCAGGAAACAGGAAGGAGGGTTGGTTTTATCAATTAAGGGTGAACGTAGGGTATTCAGGATCGGGTTAAGTGAGGTCATTGTTTATTAAAAATCTTCGAACTACGTTTGCAAATGTAATAATTTAAGTTGTCAGTAAAAGAAATGTCATATTTTCGTTCAATACAAATTGTGCTCGTTCACTAAACAGGCCACCCGGGCAGGAAAAGTGGTTAGAAAAGCGAACAAGTGTATTTTGAGCCGCCGAGGAAAGTATATAGCGGAAAATTTCTCTTTTCTTGGAAAAATGTCCGTCCGTCAGCAGGCCTCAATTTACAGAAAATGTAAACTTTCGCCACTGCGCGAGCACGTTTGTCGCGCGGAGGTTCCATTGTCGCAAAGTCGCCAGCTGACAGAGTGCTGGCAAGAAACTGCCGGTGGCCCCTGTCTCGGCTTTGCACGCGTGTTCGGAAACGACCGCGTAAAAACGTACTAACAGTCGCCGGTGTCCCGGCGGCTTCCATCCCGCTCCCAGAAAAGTGATTCCGTTCGCAATCAAGCGTGCCTTTTTCTGCGGCCGAGAAGCCGGGTCAAAGTACGCGGCGCCGCCACCGCCGTCGGTAGATTCCCGACGAAACCGCCGCCCCGTGTCGGTTTAATTTATCAAGACAATCCCAATCTTTCCTCGCGCGTCGGTGAAATATAAACGCGCCTGGCGGACTAGATAAAAACAAAACGAGGCCGCATAGGTAGCCGCAGAAAAGGAAAACGAGAAGAACACGGAGAAAACAAAAACATACAGTCGAGCAAAGAGAGAGAGAGAGAGAGAGAAGGGATGGAGAGAGCTTAACACGATCCGGGCTGCAGATTCCTTGCTCATTATCGAGCCCGATAAATGAAGCCCACCGTCCGGATCGTTTGCATGCGCCATTATCATGCAGATAATATCCTGCAATCGGACGGTAATGACCGGCGAATCATTCCAAATAAATCAATAAATAAATAAACAAAATAAATCCCGCGTGTGTCGCCGCGCGCGGCTACCCAATAACGGGACGTCCTGCACGGCAACAAGAGCCGGCTGACACGGACAAAGAGAGACGGAACGGGACGGATCAATGGGGGGATTCCAAAGACGGACAGAGACAGGCCGGTATATCGTGGGTCACGGGCTGCTCTGTCACTGCTGCCTGCCTGCTTGCCGAAATCCTCGTAACCCATTGATTACGATACCCCGGCGAACAACCGACTCTCCTTGTCACACCTGTCCCTGTTCTTTTCTAACGTCTACATGTGTGTTCGTGTGTGCGAGTCTGCGTGGGGGCTATCGCGGCTGGCGCGGCTGTCTTTTCCGTTCATTCTCTCACGGGGAGTTTCGCACACCATGGGTTTCATGCTGACTCTCATCCAGAGCCGGGTTACGATTTCATTCTCCGTCTCCGTTCGCCGACTTCGTCCTTTCTCGCTCTTTCGCTCACTCTCTGCCTGGTACTCGACACCCTCTCTCTTCGCCCCTCCCACCCTCTGGTGCCCATTCCCCTGGTTCCTCCTTCTCTCTCTGCCACTCTCGCTTGCTGTCTCGCTCTCGTTCGATCTCTCTCGTTCGTTGCCTGCCGTGCTCTCGGTGCATTGCAAGGAAGTTTTGCACACCACAGAGAGAGCGGTACTGGCTCTTTCGCATCCAGAGTCAGAATTCCTGGCCCCTTTCCCCTGGCCTCGTTCAGCGTCCCTCGTACCCTCGATATATATCCCTGTGCATTTCGTTTCCTCTCGTTTCGTCGGTACCTCCGCCTCTTCCTCCGGCTCTACCACCAAGTCCTCCTCGTCCTCCTCTTTTTCCTCTCCCCTCCTACAGAGAGAAAGAGAGAGAGAGCCTGGCTCCCTCGAGCGTGTTCCAGCTATACGACCACCCTCTCTCGGTGTTTCGTCCCTGCCGTCTTGTCCCCCTGCGCCAGCCAGCCAGCTCGTTCTCGGCGTTCTTTTTGCCCCGTTCTGTTTCACCACCGGTGGCGCAGCCCTCTCCATCCCCCGCCACCCCTCTCGTTCCTCACTCTCGCTCGCTCTCTTTCTCTCTCTTTCTCCTATACTATCGCCTGGCCCCTATGCCAATGCTATCCTCTTCGCTAGGCCACGGCCGATCCCTCGTACACTCGGTCTCCCTCGATTTTCCCCGTCTCTGTTGGCCAGACCGCACCAATGCGGTCCTCTCGCTCGCTTTTACAAGTGGTTCCAGCCTCGGACCGGCGCCGGTGTCGTGTTTCGCGTAATAGGTCGCCGTCTATGATACGCCGCCCAGGGGTGGCTCTCTTATTATTATTATAATCATTAATCCCTTCCTCGTTCGGCGAAGGGGCTACCGACCATCGGGGGCCCACTGATTTTCTGGTCCGATCACCGAGGACACGTTCCAAGATTTCTCTCCGCCTACCGCATACCCCCTGCCGGCCTCTCTCTCTCACTCCCTTTCTCTCTCTCTCTCTCTCGGGTTATCGGCCCGGCTGTCTTTGCTCGTTTTGGGGGATGCGATCCGCGGCAGGACTGATTAGTCGGGACCACGCTGCGCCGCGCCACGCCGAGTCGGTCCACGGCACAACGCGTAAAGCCGACCCGCCCGAGCGCGATGCGGATCGCTGCGGAAACGTTAATAAGCCACACTCCGAGCTGAATTTAAATCGCGCGGAAGCGTGTGGACAAATGATTTCGTTTCGCGGGAAAGAAACGCCAGCCTTTACCGGCCCGTGCCCATCCCTTCCTCCCTCCCTCCCCTACCCCATTTGTTTTAATTAGAAGTTTTATTACACCGACAACTATGCGTAACTGTTACCAGACTGCGCTAACCCTCACGCGATGCTCGGCAACGGCCACACTCGAAAAAGATTCGCGGATTTGTCGACCGTTCTCCCTTCGAGCTTTAATTAATTTGGATTTATTTCGAAAATTTATTGAATGCAGCAGTAGGGTAGTAATGCAGCTTGTCGTATGTTGGAGAAGAAGATGAAAATTCCGAGGAGCTTGTAACGGCGGACACATTTTATTCCGATTTAATTAGCAGTGTTGCAATTGTAAAACCGAGCTATTTGTGGCACGAATTTCATTTGAATTTGTGGATAGGTTATTTAGTTTTTTGGTATATATTTATGAGTATTAGATGGATATAAGAAATATTAAATAGATTTAAGGATGTCGATACATTGTGTTCAACTTATTAACACACAAAATGATTTTCATTTTTTATTTTATAATTATAAAAGTTGCAAGGATAACCCTATTAGAAATTATTAAATAGGTTTCCTCATTCAAGCACGCATTTTTATAAAAATTGCAAGAAATTTAGATAAATTTAGTCTTGTCATTTTTATTTAAAAAATGTATACATACTAATGGTATTTTGGGCTCAGTACGGTTACTATTACTATATGCTGACCTTCTTGCAATTGATGCTAATCGATAAAAAAGAATTATGTTCTTTGCTGCTGGTTAGCAGCTTCCAATAATAATTAAAGCCACACAAAGAATTACTTAAACAAGCGTCTGCGACCAACTAGTAACAATTTCATTTATCCTCTTTCTAATTTTAGAATGAACGTTGTTTATATATTTTAATAAGATCGAAAGATACAGTAGAGCTTTTACCCAGTTCTACTGATTCTTGAGCTCAGAGGGTTGCAAGTATTGAGCGAGATTCGGACTAATTTAAGCTGCGACCGCAATCAGTTCTGACCCTTGTGATCTGCTGCTCGGAAGTATCGATCGCAACTCTGACACTGACTTTACTTCGATTGCAGTTTGGAGAAAGTGTCCTTAGACTGTATCAGGGTTCCTGGTATCGATAACGTGTGGCGAAAATTCTCTGTTCAATCTCTGCTTTATAATTAAAGCTGCAGAATTTGTTTTACATTGTAGATGGAGCAAGAAAAAGTTTA
Source organism: Lasioglossum villosulum (assembly GCA_963971365.1). Taxonomy (NCBI): domain Eukaryota; kingdom Metazoa; phylum Arthropoda; class Insecta; order Hymenoptera; family Halictidae; genus Lasioglossum; species Lasioglossum villosulum. The sequence goes on along the minus strand of OZ020495.1, from coordinate 43,268,159 downwards.
GATGCGATACAAAGATAGTTATAATTTAACAAGATAGGACGTGTGTGAATCCTTGTGTGATTAGGTGCACGATTAATACGCGGACAGGTGCGCTCAGGAGCAATTGGTGCATCCAATCGCAATAATCGATCTGCGGATGAATTTGTTTTTTGCAGAGTACTTTGCGCCATAAAACTCCATTTCTTCATGTTTATTCGTATTTTTTGTGAGCACCTGGATATTATTATTATTATTTATATTATATATTTATTCTGTAAACATATGTACGAATGTCTAGTATTTTTAATAAACATTCAACAGTGAAATTAAATTTAAATATTTTCTGCAGTTAATATATTTTTAAACTTTGGAACCACATTAAAGAATTGTCTTTCTACGGAGATGTTATTTTCATTAAATTTATATGCATAATCAATTTTTAATACATACTTAAAAATGAAATTTGAAGAAGCTTTGGTGTTTTATAACATCTCTTAGACAATTTAAGAAAATCATATATTGTATATTGAGTTTCTTTAATATTTTTCTTATGATAAACTTTAATTTAAATTTTGCGATAAGTACAATATCCGTTTCAGAAAAGTAGGTTGCATATAATATTCCAGCACGAGATACGTACGTACAAAATTAATTAACTTTCTACCTTAGATACGTAATAATGCTATTCTTACATCAAATTCCTTTTAATTACTCAGAAAAGCCTTATTGAAACGTATTTCAGTCTCTTCAGAAGATAATAAACGAATTACTGCAATCAAAAAATAGAATTTAACTGTAATTAGGCTTTATCTGTGAAAGCATTTAGTAGCAGTAAAAATAATTTTTATAAATACTTCAAATTAATCACGAGATTGTTATAATTTTTAGTATTACATTTACTATTAGAAATGTCCAGCCTATAACAAAAAGTTACGTTGTATCTGTCGATCAATTTAACATTGAAAGATCTCTCATAAAATGTTCCAGTTTTTAATGCAATTTAATGTAATTTAATGCATCATACATTTTTTATTTTATGCAAGATTGTTTCATATAATTGAAGGTCTTCTGTGTCGAATTCTGAATTTTGCAGTTCATAATTATGGAAAAAACAGGACTTTACAATTCTGTTTCTTTTTCACGTCTCTTTTATTAACTCATTTATTGTATTCTAAATTCTATTCTATATCTCAGTCGTCAGATTTTATTTTTTTAAATTAAAATCTTAGTGTAACAAATTAGATAACAGAAATATTAAAACATATTTGTAGAATGCAACAAGAAAGTACTTTCAGAAAAGTTAATAAAATGAGTTCGACGAACATAAACAATAGTTCAAGATAATAATTAATAATACTCTTTTCTTTCAAGCAATCTATTTGACTTACGTGACGTACTAATTGCAGAAACGTCGAGTTTTCTACAAGAATTGGAAAAGAAAATTTTGAAAATATTCTAAAATTAACGTCATCGCAATAAATTCGACATTGTACTTATAAAATATTAGTAAAAACTCAGAAAATTCTGAAATTTAACCCTTTACACTCAGGCCTATTTTAACTCGAAAATCAATAATTTCAATATTCAAGAAAAATCAATATTTTTCTGAACATAGAATATTTTCATTCTCTATGACTTTTTAAACTTGGTAGATAAAATTCAACATATCTAATAATGTAAACAATATTTTAAATACTAATGCATACACCAATTTTTAAGTCCTCACAGGCGCCGCTCGAGTGCTGCTGGGGGTTGAAAATAATGGCCACAACAGTGTCAGACCTTTCATTCGAAACCAACAACCTCAAAAACTGAAGAACACCAATTTTTCGCGAAATGGGCCCACTGCGGGACAATCGGCCCGCGTGCAACAGCCTAATAAAGCTCGGCTGGCAATTTCTGCTGGCGGTCCTCGATAGATGCACGTTTTCCGCGCAGTTTCCCTGGATCGCGTCGCGTCGGCCGATCCTGGGATCATGCATGCGTGTTTGGTGGCGTCGCGTGCCGATTTCAGCGACGAGGCGAGGCGGTCGGGTCGGGTCGGGCCGGGCTGGTTCGCTTTTCGTTCCGCTCCGGTCGCTTTCTCTTTTTCCGGTTTCCTGAGGTCGGCCGCCACACCCAGCAGCGGTAGCCTGAGCAGCGTGCACGCCGGGTGAATCGATGGAGGACACGTAGGGTCGATGTTAATGGCCTTGCAACAGGTTGAACGAATCGGTCGGCGTCTTCCGACGTCGGCGTCGCGCGCCTTCCTATCTGGTGTCGCGGTGATAAGCGGATTGCGGGGAAGAAACGCGTTTCCGCCGCGTTCGATCGATAACCGTGAATTATATCGATGCACCGGGGCGAGCTGCCTCCTCGCTGCCCGTGTGCTGCATAAATATGTATTTACGGGCTGCGTGTTTTTTCCTCTCTCTCTTTCTCTTGCTCTTTCTCACTCACTCTCTCTCTTTCTTTCTCTTTGATTCCTCTTTTATTTTGCTGAGCGCCGCTCTTGCCATGGGCAGCTCGAGACCCATTTAGAGAACGACGCCGATGAAGACGACGCACGGACCCGTTTTTAGACCGTATTTTTTACGCTTGTTGCAGTACTGCTGGTTTCTTACTTCTTTACAGTCTTTACTGTAGTAAAATTTGTAAGGATAAACCGTAAGGAAGAAACTGGTTTATTAACGTATTTGGGCGCACGGATAACCGAATGTTAACAACCGATGTGTTTAATAAAGGTTACATTCTTCTCGATCGAAAATTAGTAATGTAATAAACTGAATGATATCGGCGCTAGGTTCGATCATTTTTAGAAAAACAACAAATGTGCAATTATTTAAGCATGTTTCTAACGTTTCGATCCCGATGTGGATCTTTTTAAAGAGACACTTTTGTTTCTGAAAAATATGAGAAAAATTAGAGAAGAAAACAAAAAGAAAAAATTTTTTCTATATGGGAAAAAAAATTTTTTCTTTTTGTTTTCTTTTCCAATATTTCTCATATTTTCATATACGTATTTATATATTATAAATATATATTATATATAGTATATATTATATTATATTATAGTATATATTATATTATATTATATTAAATATATAGTATAAAGTATATATTATAAATTTCATATATGTATATGAAATTTAATTTTTGGTTTTTTCTATGTGGGAAAGAAAATTTTTTCTTTCTGTTTTCTTTTCTAATTTTTCTCATATTTTTCAGACGCAAAAGTGTCTCTTTGAAAAAGATCCACATCGGGATCGAAACGTTAGAAACATGCTTAAATAATTGCACATTTGTTGTTTTTCACATTTTATAAAAAATTTGCTATACACGTGAAAGTTCTTTTAAAACCGTATATATGTGATAAAAACATTTTTGATAGGTCAGTTAATAACAGAGTAATACTTACTAATCAAGATTCGTGATTCACCCGGTACACACATACACACACACCACCACCAGTACTTTATACGTTAAACTCCATACATTATTATTATTATTTTGCTTACTTCGGATCTTAGAGTGTTACAGGACCCGGATCTTTGATAGCGATCGGGTTTGAGTTCTATTCATTCTTTTTACGATCCTGATGGATGCAATGCCTTTTTGAAGATTTTGAATTCGATTCACTACTGGCAAATGATGACTGCTTTCACCATGTTTTATGCATTTTAGAAATTGTGACATGTTTATAATGAAAGTTGCGTCATGTTCCATGCTGTGCAAAAATTTTTCATTAGCACGTTCACTGCCCTGTCATCCATTTGTGCCTGACGGAATTATTTGTTCAGACTAAATAATGCATTTTCAGAATTATTTTGATTTTATGAAATGTTTCAGATTGCTGATTTGGCAGTCAAAGTATTAAAGTGCAAAACGTCTATTATTGTAATTAAACAATCTCCAGACTAGTTATAAACTGTTTTTGGAAATTTTGTTTCATAGAACAGGACGTATTACATATTTTCAAGTGTTTTTGGAATATTTAATACTGTCCCTGTCATTTAAGAAAGAAACAGAAAGCAGATTCAGAATTAGAAACAGAAAAGATGGGAAAAATAATTTCCTAATTTTTGTTTTCCTGGATCGACTACAAAAAAGTTTGAATGTTTCCAAAAAGTATTTATCCCTTAATTTTTAATCTCCAGGTTAAAAATAACTTGAAGCTAAAATGTATTTTCAACTGAATTACACATATTTAAACTTTATAAGAAAGAACATACAGGTACGTCTGTTGTTAAATATTATATGTATAATATTAGGTTATTTGCTTTCATATAAATTGCTAAATGAATTTGTTTGAACCCGTTTACCTTTCTTTATGGAGCAACATGATACTTGAAATTTATGTTAATATTTAATTATTAATTGTTAAACGATTGTTCGTCGTGTGTATTAACTTTCAATTTAACTTCAAATTTAAACAATATTTAACCCCCAACATTTACAGCACAATAACATAATTTACATTGGCACACTCGTGAGCTATTTGTTTATATAATGTACTAAACAAAATGTGCACTACATAATTATTCGGTATTACCGAATTTATACAGAAATAAGACAAACTTCTGATATAAAATGTCTTCCGACATTATGTACTCTTTCATTAGAATCCTGCGTATATTCTAGTAAATAAAATCTGTTAAACTATTATATCTTTCTTCCTTTCACAACCGAATAAATTCTGTCCTTTAGTTACCAATATTTAATCATTACACTAAACATATGATAATAATTAGACTGTTTTCTGTTTGTTTTTCACATTTAGCAAGTATGTATATATTCTTTTTGTTACTACTATCAAAAAGTTTCTGTTCAATTAATACAAATATTATTTTCATTACATTATTTTCATAGACGCGGACTTTTCTTGAAGATGGTTCAAAACTGAACCGAAACGTCGAAATTATAATTCTGCAAAATTGCTAAATTCTTTTTTGTTGATCGAACGTGTAGCGCCGATATCATATTTGCATATACTAAACGTATGTACGTAATAAACAATTTTCTTTCTCTTTTTAGAAATGATTAAAGAAGCCTGTAACCATCATAACGACGAAGGAAATTGTGGAAGAGTTGCAAACGATTGGAACGCACATTGTATTATCAAGGTGATAATATTCTCGAATATCATCGCGCAACCATACGCTCCAGATTTCTCAAAACAGATACTGAAAATTCCGAACAAAATCCACTGTCCATCGGGTACATAAAAATTAAACGTTTCGAGAAAAAGCTGGTAGTTAATATTTTCCGCGTAAAAATGAAAAAAAAACGTGAAGATATGCCGTGATCACACTAAATTTTATATTCATGAATGTATATTAAATTCCGTAGAAAATCATAGTGGGACGAATTAAACGCAAAATTCTGCATTGAACGCGGGGCTCGAGCGCATTTGAGACCGGACGATTAGCTTCTCGCTATAGCGTCCCCCTCGCCCCTCACCCCCGATATATCGATCTGGAGTTGGAACCACCGAGTCCATGCGCTTCCCTGATCTCTATGGAGGCTCGGAATCGGCACAGAAGCCGCTTAGAAAGCGATAACTAAAACCCTCGCTTCCCGAGTCTACGTTTCTCGTTCCGATTTTCGCGGAACGCCCAGTCTTTCCGATAATTTCGGTCGAACCTTTTATGCTCTGGATTGGATTGGTCGAACGTGGGAGCGACCCGAAAGAATGTTGGGTGGGTGGTTGGTTCGGTTCGTTTGCTGCGTATATATGTGTGTCGAATATTCAGGCGTGCTCCCTCGTGTGGAGTAGGTGAACGCTTTCGGTGAACTTGTTCGATGGAAAATGCGACGATATACATATGTATTTCCATATATACCCTGTGCTCCCTCGCCTTGTTTTTCGTTGATGTCGGTATTAGTCATACGAAATATGCTGTTTGCTAAAACGAGAGCGATACTTCGGGAGTGAATTACACGCTCAGGCACAGCGAGAAATGTTTAATAGATTACGTTTGGTTTTTTTTTGTTATAAATTAGTTCAAAATTACTTTTGAAAATTGGTTGTTGTGATGTGTTCGTGTTTGAAATTGCCGCCATGCTGTCCATGCATCACTGTTGATCGATATCGATCCACCAATCATGATAGGTCTCTCACATATATTGTCGTTACTACTTTTGCCTTTGAACAGCACGTGCTCAGCTGCGTATCTGCCACCATGAGGTTTAAATAGTGGACATACTACTTTCAATATTTGTGATAATGTATTGTCCTTTTTCTATACAACATGTAAGTTCCATGAAATGTATTACTTTTTGTGGTTTCTCTATGTTAAATTTGTGAAAATTTGCATTATACAGTAATTCCTTGATTTTTGTCCCAGGGGCTGTTCGTGGAGCGGACACAAATCGCGATGTAGACTTGTTTTTCAAAGTTTAAAGGCCCACGTGTTCTCACAATGTAATGTCAATTCAAAATGCTTTATTTCTCATTACTTTTTTAAGAGACTTTTATTGGCTTGTTTCTGGCAATATTCTGATTAAAACAAGACCAAACACCATATAATTTGGCCCATATTTACTCTACATATGAGAAGCATAATTTATAATTTATCATACATTCAACATACGCTATAGCATATGTTTAAATAAACAAATAAACACCTCGAAAATATGTTCTCAAAGAATTAAAGAATAAAAAATATTTAAACGATTACCTAACCAGATAAATTTTCATTTAATAAGTTATTAACAAATGTGTTAATCGCATTGGTATTTTAAAGAATAGAGCATACAATACAGTTTTTCTTCCATATACTACAGTTACACCATAAAGTCAATGAAACCAAGAAGTAATGAAAAATAAATCATTTTTAATTGGCAATACACATTGTCAGAATACGCGGGCCTCTTTCTTTCTCATACGAAACTTTCACAGTCGATTAAACCACCAAACACAATTGAAGTTATATCGTGTTTGGTCTTGTTTTAATCAGAAAAATGCCAGAAATACGTTTTGAAAGTCCCATAAAAAATTAATTAAAATTAAGATGTTTGAACATTCGATTCGTTGTGTTAATGTAGTGGTGTTCACAGCGATATACAGGCCTGGTAGGTAGGCCTGGACAAAAATCGAGTCGTCGAACCTGGGACAAAAATCAAGTCTGTACTGTATATATCAATTCAAACATTTTTTCAGACGCAATACTCGTTCTTTGAAACAGATCCACATCGGAATCGAAACGTTAGAAACATTTACTAATTGGACATTTATTGTTTTCCAAAAATGATCGAACCTGGCGCCGATATCATTTAAACTTTAATTATCCAAAATTTCGATCGAGAAGAATTCACGTTTAATAGATTACGTTTGTTCTGAAAATTTGATCCTGTTTCCGAGTTAGAAGAGAGCCTATTTCTTTCGTCGTTATTTTAAATAAAAATACCGTGGTGGTTCGTTCAAATATTTTTGAATGGCTGCCTTTAATGATTTTCGGTAGTATTATTCTCTGTCGAAGTAGATTTATTAATTTGGTTTTCAACCCGCTGCAGACGAGGTTTCAAAAAATATAAAGCATATTTTTCTGAAAGAATTCGATTATGTACAAATTGCGAATTTTTATGCAATCTTTGTAGATGAATTTTCAGGAAGTCGAATCAAATTGAATATTATTTTCAGTGAGTAGCCTTTGCAGGTCTGACATAAATAAAAATCGTGTTGGATTCTGTGAAATTTTAGACTCTAGACTCGATTATTAAATCCAAATAGAAATTCTTATTTGATTTCATTTGGCTTAAAACGTTCAATATCAGACAAGTTAGAAATAATAAATGGTTCATTACATGCTGCCTTCATATTTGCTGTCTCGTTAAATAATTTTCATTTAAGAATTACATAAGTAATATTGACCATAAATCTATGCCGTCTTTGTAAGTAATTAAAAAAAAATTGTTTGTATTTACTGAACCTATGTTTCGTAGCACTTAAACAATAATTTCAAGTGAATTTTGATATGAATAATGTTAATTTAATATACAACTTAGAGTCATCCTATTAATGGTTATAGTAACATTTTTAACACCATATGTCTTGATTATTCATATAAAGAGTCAGTAACTTTTATGCACAAATTTACATAAAAATAGAGAATAATATCATCCAAATTGTCATATCATATGACAGAAATCGTTCTAATATGCAGTTTATAATTCAATTTCAGAACTTCTTTAGAACGATTTAAATAACTCATACACATTCTTATAAATCCGGAAGTGCCTTGCAGTAGTTAATTTCATTAAACGTTTGCTTCGAATTAAAGGATATTCAGATCAGATTGTGAGAGACTACTTAAAAATATTGATTATAATACCGATTAAAAGAGGTTCAACAAAATCTTGCAACTCTTTGTGCTCTTCATTATCAGGAGAACAATTAAAAACCATTCATTGCAGCAACCAATAGAATCTATCATCCATATAAAATGCAAGAACTCGAAGCAGTGACACCAACTCAAAATCATTAAGTAAAATAATTAAGTAAAAAATAATTAAGATAATTAGATAAAAAAAATACGAAAATACTCGTACTTTCGTCCTTCATATCATATATTTTTTGCACAATTGTGATCATATTATTAAGGGTAGAAACAAATTATTAAATTTTTTAGGGGTGGAAATTGCAAACAACCCTTCGAGTGACCACTTTCAAAAAATTCAACAACAATGTTCTGTTATCTATCTAATATATACAAAAGTTTCAAATATTGAAAAACAAATGAAATTACGCCATTATAATGATTTTGAGTTTAGGATTGAGCGATTGTGGGAGACCCAATAAAGAAACCGAATGAGTATAAGTGATAGTCGTAGCCTGAATATCTTAGAATCAATACTAAATACGTATAATCACTACTAAAATCTTCCACTAATAGTATTCCTACATTATAATGGCGCAATTTCATTTGTTTTTCAATATTTAACTATGTTCCACCCCTCCGACCATCTTGAAACTTTTGTACATATTAGATAGATAACAGAACATTGTTGTTGAATTTTTTGAAAGTGGTCACTCGAAGGGTTGTTTGCAATTTCCACCCCTAAAAAATTTAATAATTTTTTTCCACCCTTAATAATATGATCACAATTGTGCAAAAAATATATGCTATGAAGGACGTAAATACGAGTATTTTTATATTTCTTTGATCTGAATATCTTAATTAACAACCGAGAAAAAAAATGATATAGTTAAGGGTATTTACCCTCATATAATCCTTATATGAAGGGTTAGCGACTTGAAATTTTGGGGGGTTATCTTTCAACCTAAAACCAATGTTTTCCACACAATTTCAATAAAAATCCAGGGAGGGGGTCGATTCACTAATCTTGGTCTGCTAGACCCTTTCCTAACGGAACTTGTCTACACAAAATAAGATCTGGAAGTGAAATTAAACGGTGGATTCCAAGCTCACGCAGAACAAATGACCACAATCTTACTTACATGGTCGACAGCCGACGTCTTGTGGCTACAGGAGAGATCGACGTGGAACAATTATTTACACCTTGTCGTTATGCAAATACAGTTGACCGCGTGAGCGCGTAATACGTCAACATAATAACACCTTGACGTACCGCGCCGGTCGTCCAGCAGGACTGTCCGGTAGCCGCGAAAACCCATTGCAATCGCACTAATATCCAGCTATCACAAAATAAACTGCATTTAATTACACAGGCTCGACCGTGTCCCCGGTAGCCCATCCCCATTCTCACCCTCTCGCACCTCGCAATTACTCTCTCTCCTTTCTCTCTCTCCCATCCCCCATACCAATCACGTAGCCAGCACGGCGGCCGGGTAGCATTGGGAGAGCGGGTATTTATTTCCACGCGGAAGGAAGAGAAACAGTAGGCCGCAGGGAGGCATCGACCCTTCTGCTTGCCAGACATGGATCCTGGATATTCATCCATTAATCCCGCGAGCAAAACGATGCACCGTCCCATCGTACCCACCACCGCGCCGGCACCGAGTCGACGATGAGAAAACCCCGCGGAAAATCCCCTTCTTGGATCCTCTGGATGCCAACCCAGTTATTAATGGGTTAACAGGATTCCCTAGCCTCGGAAAATATGCCGGGAAAAGCCTCTGAAGGATTTCGGCCGAGGCCGAGGAGCCATTCGCACGCGGTGCCAGTCACCCTCTCGCTGCGAACACCCACCATTTTGCCTGGCTGATTACCTTGGGATAGCGATCTATGAAAAATTAAAGTCTTCCCGGCTGATTGGCTGCTAAGTGGGGTGCCTCGACGGTGATCAACGGACACGAAATTAGCCCAATATTTAATTTCTAATCTGATTGTTTACGTCTTATCGTAGATACTGCTGTGACAAAACTATAAGACCTTGACAACATAATTCGAGGTCATTAAAATAGGTGAGGGAACCCCTAAAGTGAATAATTACCAAAACTTCTTTGGGCGCATCGGGTACGCAATTGCTGGACAGTGAATAAATCTGATGCGTCACGTTACGAGGTGAACCACTATTCCAGTGAACTCGCGGGAGCAGAGTTTAAACGCAGGTTCGTTTTTAACCAAGTCTGGGTAAAGATGGATCCCATTTTCGGGACTCGAACTCGGGGAAAATGCCCGATCCGACCCGAACCCAAATTTACGGGTACCCGTCAACTCCTAGATAGTACATTGTTGTCTAAACGTTATACAGGGTGTCCCAAAACTAACTTTTCCTTTACAAAAATGGCGTCCGCGGTTTTGTTTAGGAGTTATTAACGAATAACACGAACCAATCAGAGCGCGGCTACAGCGGATTGATTCTGGTTCGGCCAATAGCGACACCACGTTAAGCGGGACCAGTCAACAAACTATAGCCGGGCTCTGATTGGTCCGTGTTTTTCGATAATAACTACTAAACAAAGCCGCGGACGCCACTTTTGTAAAGGAAAATGTCGCTTCAAATGACCCAAGGAACCTCCCATCACCGGGAGTTACACTTATTTTGGGACACTCTGTACATGAAGACATAAATTTACACATTTTAGAATCAGGAATAGGCTGTCCATTGTATTCAATGTATAATAATTGGTTACTATTTATTTATTTATTATCGTTGAAACAACTGGAATTTTTTAGCAATTTATTTTCAAGAATTCACTCTAACTCGATATATTTGTTTAAAATATGAGATTGCAGATAAGACGAAACTGGTTAAATTAAAGTGTAAACTGAGAATTAGATTTTCCAGACCTTGTACTACATTGTACACTCCTAATGGAAATGGTTAGATCAAACAAATCAAACATACTTGAATGCTACTACGAAAAAATTGACAATTCCAGAAATGAATTTTTTTTAAGTATTCACTGCTTTCAAAATGGCAGACGATGGTCCTTTAATTTACAGATAGCGTCGTATTCAAATCTCCGACCCATAAAATTGAAACAATGAACAATAAAGAGTTTAATCAAGGTGTGTTACTTATTCTACACTAAAGAGTACATAATCTACAAGGTGTCTCAAAATTCCTTCAACACCCGGCAATGAAAGGTTCCCGAGATCATTTGAAGCGATATTTTCCTTTGCAAAAATTGCGTCTGCGGTTTTGTTTAGTTTTTATTTTTCCGTTAATAGCTCGTTAACAAAGTCACGGACGCTATTTTTGCAAAGGAAAACGGTTCTGCAAATGATGTCAAGAATCTTCAATTTCCGGATGTTGAAGGAATTTTTAGGCACTCTGTATAAACGCCATTGCTTCTGGGTTACTAAAGATACTGCAGAAGGCAAGAAACAACTATACACGTATAGCTTTAGCACTGCCAGCCTTGAAATGAGTTGTAAAATCGAAGGTATTACTTTCATTCAACCCTTGTAATTATCGGGATAATAAAATGTCTTTATGGCGCCTTGCACTCATTAACTAAAGCTGCTTTATCATTCAGAATGTGTTTCAATGACTCTCGTGTCACGAATCGAACTTCAAATTCCAACCTCTGTGCACATTTTCACGTGATTTCTCAAGTCCCTAATGTACGGTTAAATTACACTTCAATTTCATCTCCTTAATGTTGCCACTGCCACTATTGATAAGTTAGCTATGTCTTTTCTATGTCATTGAATGCTATAATTCCTTAATTGTTAATTATTTGTTTACCAGAACCAGAAAATTCGACGGATATATGTACATAGCACGCATATAGTCTCATTACTGTTCGCTTTTATATTGAATCATACGACTTGCATTTTTTAAGAAGTTAGAACAATTAGTTTACTTTATAACGTGGAAACAAAAACTTTGAATAAATTACGACTTAGATTTGTTTGAGGAACAATTATAGTTTAATGTTTGACGCGGATAAACAATTTCGAGAATATTTCAATTAGCCGGAATTGCAAAGAAAATTAGAAAGTTTTAAAATACGTTTCGTAGAATTTGTTTAATTTGCGTAATTGTACGTTCTGTATCAATTATACATATTCTAAAAGTTCCATTAAAATCGGTCAACGCTGCAATGAACTACAAAATTGTAAAGGTAAAAATTTCAATTTTTCAGCCTCTTGCTGTGATAAATTTAAGGATTTTTTAACGCGCATATAAATGACGCAGATTCATAATCAAAATTTACAATATAAACCGACATAAAAAAATCGTAAAAAATTTGGTAAAACTTCCTTGAAAGATCATTAACTTCCAGTATTTTTTTTCTACTTCTTCAAAATTCTTTTATCACGTGTTGTAAACAAATCGTTATAACTTCTAGGAAAGATCCAAGAACTATTGTCAAATCTGTCGGAGTCTGCTTAGAAACGTACGACGCCGGAGGAAAATCGAAATAGCGGGTAAGCTTTCGTCAGGAACGAAATATTTTTCCGTTTCAAATTATTTTTGGGAAAAACATTTGTGCTTTGGGGGTTCAACTAGAAGTTGAACAGAGAGTAATCAGAGTTTCGGCGAGCGGAGCGCAGGAATAAACTCGGTTATCACGTTTTCGACGAAGCAACGGCGGCGGTGCGGGGAACGTTAATCTATAAAAATGCGAGCCGTTAATATCGGCCGCGTCGGGTCGCGTCGAATAGAAAAAAGAAGAAGAAACGTCGAGAGAAAAAGTGTCATTAATTCGCTCGCGATCAGCGTACGCGTCGAGAAATTTACAGCATAACCGAGCGCGAGCGCGTCGGGTTCGCAAACTGAGCGATTACCCTCGCAAATAAATCCAGGTAAGTGCGGCCCGGGAGGTGGCCGGGCTCGATTGCGAAAACGCTGTTTAATTTCCGACCGGGCTTGCATCGGGTTTCACTTTAATTAAGCGAAATAATTAGCCGTACCCACCGAGGGGAAGAAGTCACCCCCTCATTTCACAACACAGATAAGATTTCTCGAAATCGAAATTTCTTGCGGCGATACGATTTCCCCGACCGCTGTGACCGTGACGGACATCTTACAACCGCGTCTTTTCCCTCAAGTCTTTACGTCATTAACACAGTAACAATTTAAAATGTTTTGCGTGAGCATACGGTAAAACGATGTTTGGTTGAAAAATAAAGGTGTACCAACGTTGTTTTGTTGATAATTATCGTTCTTTTGTGTTAATTATAATTAATACACTACGTAGTACAGCAGAAATAAATTTCGCTCGAGATTTAAAATGCCTAATGAAAGAAAAGGAAAATAAATAATAAACTACGCATTTTATGCATTTACGATAACACAAATACGAGAAACGCAAAACAGCAAATATATTCGACGAAGTTTTCAACGCTTTTATATTATTTGCAACCCATTAGATATATTAAGAATAATACTCTACTCTAAATTGTAATGGAGAATGAAAATTTTATTTTCAAGAAAGATCCGCTGCCTAATATAATTATGTTCATGTATTTTAACATAATATAATATATTGTTTAATATATTATATAATATATAATATAATATAACATAATATAACATAATATAATATAATATAATATAATATATAATATATAATTTAATATAATATATAATATATAATATATTATATATTATATTATATAATATATAATATAATATATTGCATAATATATAATATAATATAATATAATATGATATATCATATAATATAATATATAATATAATATAATATATTTAACATAATATAATATAATTATGTTCATGTATTACCTAATATAATTATATTCGTGTATCTATAAATATTTACTATTTATTGCACTGTTTCTAGAGTGTATATTTAATACGTTTATAACAGAGTTTGTGAAATTTAAAATGGTAGGAAGATTGAGTAAATTTAAGAATACCAATATATTCTTTTCAACCTATCAAACTTAAATCCATTGTTATACATAAGAATATGAAGCTTGCATTATCAAATGCTAATGTGAAGTATAGGTACTTACAAATTTGTCAGAATCTTCTGCTGCTCCGCAGGATCCACAGAATACCACCGTTTAGACGAATACAGCATAATAATTGTGCCGTTATAAAATGGAAACACTATTTTCGAAACCAAACACCACACATTCTCACAATCACTAAACGTTAAATACTTTCTGAAATCGCGACAGCGAACAAGACGAAGCTACTCCGACCACGATCAAAATAGTTCTGCGATCGTCACCTTAGTTTTGTCATGAGTGGATTTAGGTGGGGAAATTGTTTGTTAATTGGACGCGGAAGAACATTATGTTGAGGAGTGGGAAACTTTCAAGAAAATTCCTTTTGTTATTGTCTTCGGTCATCAATGACATGATCTATAAGTATTATACCTGCTCGTCACTATGGGTATGTCGCACGTGTTGTCCATCTGTCGGGGTTGAAATCGTCGGGGCGCGGTGGTTGTAATATTTTGCTTTCCTTCATTAGTTGAATAGACTGAAAAGAATGTTCTAATTATGTCTTTTAAATAAGACTCTAAAAATAATGCAATATTAAATACTTATAAGTAGACTGCGGATTTCATTCATTTATGATAAAAATGTGTACACAGAATTTTAAAAAGTGAACATATTAAAAAGATTAAGGCAACCAATGTATAAGTTTCACGTTAATAGCATAATTAAAAGAAAAAACAAGTTTTTATTTGGCTCCTGTGTCTTGCAATCAATGCAGACATTTTTTATTTTGCATAGAGATCCGCAGTCTACTTATAAGAGATGTGAACTATTAACACTTTAATTAATTTGATTAAATATTAAACATTTGATTAAAACATCAAATTTTCATTTCGTTGAAGATTTATAAACTTGTTTTATATAATGTAGCTAAGGAATAAATATTTTGTTTTATTGCAGCAATCGTATTTCTTTTATATATGTATTTTTTGTACACATTATTTTTCTTGCATTTGTAACGATTACAGTGCTGGAGTGCAGAGGGTTAATTATTACAGAAACCCATAAATATGTCCCTGAAAATTGACATGTTTATAGTGAAACAATGTCAACACTTGCAATACCCATTCGTTTTTTAGAGACTGTAAGATATCTATTTAATTCGTGTTGTACTCGTACTCCTAATTGCTAATAATTTCATCTCACATTGTAATTCCTCAAAAACAAAAATGGGTCCGTTTAAAGCAGCTTAATTGATCCTAGATCAAAGTGTTGATCCACTTATTGTATCTCAAACCACTTGCTCGTCCATCAACAACGTTTGCAAGCTGAGCTTAGAAATGCAGTGAAAATAAAAAATAAAGACATTGTGAACCGAACTACGTGGGCGGTGTAACCGTCTCCGGTATAATCGAGCAGGAACGGTCGCGTAACACCACGGCGTTAAAACCGTTGAAACAAAAAATTCGCCGCTTCTATCGGTTACGAGGTCCGGTGCGGTCCTTTGATCCGGCTCGCTCGGCTAATAAAAATAATCGAATCGATTTTTCCCCGGTCCCCGGCGATAAATCAACGAACTCCGCGTTCGCCGCGACAGCTCAAAGAGGTGTATGTATGTACACCCTTTCCGCGTACGTGCACTCGCGCGCGCGCGAGCACGCGGCAAACCGTGTTTAATTCCCCGCCACTTTCCGACGCGTCTCATCAGGCGAGGACACTCACGCTTCACCTCCCCGCCGGATTCTTGCCGCCATTATCTTCCAATTACGCCTCTCAAAGGAGGCATTTCGAAAGTTCTCTCCACGCATCCCCGGCGCATCGCGTCGTATTTCACCGAGCGTTTTTCCTCTCATTGCCGCACCGCACCGCGCCAAGCGCGAAACCACGTATAAATATCTAAGCCCGGAGCGCGCGACGAGCAAAAAAGAAGAGCCGGGAGAAGAAAAAAGAGAGGAAAAAAGGGAAAAGAGTGGCGAAGGAAAAAGAGAGGGATGTTGTACGGGAAAGTATGTGTGTGTGTGTGTGTGTGTGTGTGTGGAGAGAGGGAGAGAAAGAGGAAGAGCAGAAAACGAGAGATTGAGCGGATGCGAGGCAGCGAATGGGCGACGACGCGGTGTGGTACCGGCGAAAACGAACGTCCCTGACGAAGTCGCGTTATTTTAGCTCTCCCCGGAGAGGACCTTCGAGGCATCGAAAATCTCATGGAAGCATCGTCGTGGGGCAAAAAGGGAGAAAACTGGGAGGGAAAGGAAGGGGGCGATATAGCTAGGCGAGGCGAGGGGGCGGGTATGCAAGCGGCCCGATAAGCCCGAGGAATCGATATTCGAGCCGGAGCGGAGCGCGATCCTCGTGGCCCGTTCCCGACAGGACGCTGATAATCGGCCTGGAAATTCCGACGTGGTGTGTGCGCGCGCGAGAGAACCTGCCCGCCGCCGACGAGTCACGGTATATAGTGCCACTAATTATTACACCGGTGCCGCTCGTTAACGCACGCCCGTGTAAATCTGCGTTGGGGAAAAAGTTTCGTACGAAGAGGCGTACTCTCTTCCTTCCACCTTCGTCTCTCTCTTTCTTTCTCTCTCTCTCTCTCTCCCTTTCTCCACTTCTCCCCTCTGCTCGCCGCTCACCTCTCGCTTCCCTCTTACGCGTTCAATTAATATACCGGGTGAGATTAATCACTTAAGCTTATTGATCAGCTCAGGCTGTCGGGAACAATTTTGTTCTGGCGCGTTCGACGTTTCGAGCACACCGCCGCTGCCTGGTCGAGCACCGCGAATTTTGTTCGGTTTTCCGGGACGTGGTCGTGGATTTTTGGTATTTGATACACGTTGCTATTGTTGTTGACGTAATACGGGGATTGGAGATTTGGGATTAGAAATTGGGCTGGCATGGATTTGGGAGATTTGGTGGCAATGTTTCTTTTGAGCGCGTATTAACCCTTTGCATTCTATTGCCGTTGATAATGCGACATTTTACTTGTGAAATTTCAATTATTACGAAATATGAAATTTTCGTTTTGTTATAGATTTATAAACTTGAAGTTATTTTATATGATATAGCTAATTTAGTTATATTGCAGCAACCGTGTTAAAACAAAAATATATATAATGTATATATTATATATTACAAGTTGGTAGTTCTGTATACTTGACAATTCAAAGATTGTTCCAAACATATTAAATAATATTTTACCAAAATGTATACAATATCGTTCCAAAAACATGACATAAATTCGAGAGTAATGTTCGGAATTTTTTTTCATTCGGAATATACGATTGGAGATTTGGGATTAGAAATTGGGCTGGCATGGATTTGGGAGATTTGGTGGCAATGTTTCTTTTGAGCGCGTATTAACCCTTTGCATTCTATTGCTGTTGATAATGCGACATTTTACTTGTGAAATTTCAATTATTACGAAATACGAAATTTTCGTTTTGTTAAAGATTTATAAACTTGAAGTTATTTTATGTAATATAGCTAATTTAGTTATATTGCAGCAACCGTATTAAAACAAAAAAAATATATATATTACATATTACAAGTTAGTAGTTCTGTATACTTGACAATTCAAAGATTGTGCTAAACATATTAAATAATATTTTACCAAAATGTATACAATATCGTTCCAAAAACATGACATAAATTCGAGGGTAATATTCGGAATTTTTTTTCATTCGGAATATACGATTTAAGATTGATTATCAATATGAGTTTAGCAATTTTTTTTTGTAGATTGTTGAATTTTTGAAAAATTATTGATTGCTAATGGTATAACAGAAAGTATTCCTTTTTGATGCATTTTTACTTTCTGAATGATCAATGTTTAGTAGAAAATGTTTCTAAAATTTGGACTATTACAAACTGATGACTTTACGGATTAATAATTAGCCAATATATATTCAGATAGATCATTCTAAACATTGATAGTTTTTGACTATGAAATTCACTAACAAGTATTTAATAATTCTGTATAATCTATAATGGTTAATAGGATTTTCTACAGTAATGTTTAGAAAGGTGTTAAAAAATCTTGTTTCAGTAATAGGCCTCAATTAAAAATCAAATAAAACACTTTCATCTTCAAGTTGCCAGTTTAAATATCCATTATACTTTAAAACATCAATTGGTTTGCAAAAACCGTTTAGCTTGGTAACAATCTATCTTTCAAAATGCGGTTCAAATAAACCACTTCAAATATTCTGGATTATTGGGAACAAAGTGGAAAAGAAAATGGAAAATCTAATGGTGACTCTGAGGCGCCATTAAAAATTGCTGTACCATTATTCAAAATATTGTATACATTATTAAATACATGGGTATCTAAAATTACTAAACAGTTAGGTATTATATCAATATCATATCCATACAATTTTTAAAATCATAGGGAACGGAAACATTCCAGGTAAGAAAAAATGTTAAATTTTTTAGTTAAAGTAGCTCAGAGTGCAAAGGGTTAATATCCAGAACAGCAGCCACGCCCTACACGATCCAGCTGAGTCTATTAAAAAAAGCGTTGCGAAAAGCAAACCAACAGCACCGTTTAATTGCCCACAACAGCCCGACCACCACGAAATATCCTCCAGAAAAGCAATCCACAATTTCGTTCGGTCCCCGTAAAAGATATTAATGCGGAAGGGTTAACGTGTCTGCGTTTTTACATCTGGCTCTCAGCCGTAGGAGCCTCTCCCCGCGTTCCCGGTTCCTCCGCCAGCCATCGTTCATCGAAGACTCGAAACGGTCGATGATGAAGTTTCAACCGTCTGCCACGCGGTTTTTCCTTTCCTTTTCTGGATGCCAGTGATCCTCCGCGTTTCTCCGTCGACCCCAGACCTAACCCACCACCGCGCCGCAGCCTTGTCCTTCCTCTTCCTACTTGCCCTCTCCTTATCCCCTATCCGTCCCGGAGCAACCTGCCCCTCCGGCACCAGTCGAGGTGTGTTCCGGAAACCGGTTTCCGTCTCTCTTCTTCCCGCGGAACGCCGCTGCCGGCTCATTAGCAGGTGATCAATTAAAAATTCGTTTGTTTTCGCGGTCTCGGGCAAGGGCGCCGCCCACCTAGCCCCGGCTCGTCACGGGATCGCTTTGGCATAGGGCCGGAGGGTTAGAGGGTTGGAGGGTCGGAACGAGCAACCCCCGATGACGCTTGATGCGCCCCACCGGAAACCCAGGGGGTGGGCAATAGTTGGGGACTGGCAGTTTAGTGGCGACTGGAATACGGGAACGCGATATGGGTAATTTATATCGCGGGCTTTGCACGGTTTTCAAGCGATCCGGCTCTGTTGTCGAATCAGGGACCCGTCGCTCCGTGTCGCGTGGGTCACGCTATTTACTTCCAGCGAGATCTCCTTCGCTTTTTTCGAAAGGCGACGAGAGATTGATGACCTTCCAACGCTGCTAGGAACGAAAATCTTAGTTAAGAAAATAAGGGGTCAGATGTGCTTCTGAAAGTGAGGTTTCTTTATACCATTCGATTGCACCTCCTCAGAAATCCATCTGTGGCCAGTTTCTAGTCGCTACCCCTATCATAAGGGGTTGCTTGCATAGCAACTACCCTTTATTTCTTGTATTCTGCCCAGCAACAAATTACAAAAACATTCGTGAACATTCTATTGGATAGATCACACGACTGTACATTTTTTCCGAATTTTTGACTGGAGAATCGATTTTTGAGAATATCTAGAACCTTTGAATTGCTGACTTTATATTAGTTTATATTAGTTATATTATGTAACTTATTTATATTTCGTCTTTTATTCGACAGTGGATCTTTGTGTAGAATGAAAATCTTCTACCTACAGGGTGTCCCAAAATTCCTCCGACACCCGAAAATGGGAGGTTCCTTGGGTTATTTGAAGCGACATTTTTCTGAAACAAAAATGGCGTCCGCGGCTTTGTTTAGGAATTATTAACGAAAAACACGAACCAATCAGATCGCGACCTAGACGCGAGTTAGCACAGTCGGCCCGACGCGCCCAACTGTCAATTGGCCGAACGTGTCATTGCATGTCTAGATCGCGCTCTGATTGGTCCGTGTTTTTCGTTAATAACTCCTAAACAAAACCGCGGACGCCATTTTTGTTTCAGGAAAATGTCGCTTCAAATGACCCAAGGAACCTCCCATTTTCGGGTGTCGGAGGAATTTTGGGACACCCTGTATATTGCAACGAACTGTAGTGGAATAGAAATTTATTTTCTTTTTTAATATGTTTGCAAGGCTGAGAATATGGAAATGTTTTTGAATTGTTCCAATGTTTTCACTATTTTAAATTACGCTCGTTCATTTTGCAGATATGTCAAGTAAAGATATCGCCATTCCATGTGTCAGTATATGAAATACGATAAAATGATTATAAGAGCTACGCATAATGATAAAAATGTAAAGTGCTGCACTTTATTACGGTTAATAATCAGGTACGAACGTCGGTATTTCGGGTTAAACGATGACGGCGTGAATATTTTTAGTAAGACCGGCGCGTGCACCCGATCAATCACGACCCAGAAAAACTTTCGACGAAAATTTTAAGTCCGCCGCGCGGTGGTGCGTGTTGCGATCACGAGGGGAATTAGCGGCGTTCGTGATAAACTCGACGAAGCGACAGATGGTGAAATTTCAGGTAGCGTGACTTGCCGTTGAACGAGCTTTGCGAGAAAGTGAACTTCTGACAAATGCAAACAGGTCTAATGTTGCTGCATTTACGGGTCAGTGTTCTCTGTATGTGTGTCGCGGTCTAAGTCTGAAATGCACAATACTTCGATCATTATGCAATCCCTGTGACATTGTCCACTCCAGCAACCACAAAAATGAGGTTACCAGCGTTCCTTTCGATTTGTTTCTCTGTCAACAACACTTTTCTATATTCCGTTGACAAACCATCATCCTATACCATGTTAATTCAATGGTTGCAACTAGACTGCGGATCATTATGCTATTATGACATCTTCAAATTTTCTACGATATCAAATATGACTGAATTTAGTACGATTTTAATTTATTTCTGATCTAAAAACGCAACTGCCACGGAAAATAAGATTCTATTTTGAAAATTGTATAAACATCCGCTCTGTTGTATTTATCAATTTTTTAAGACACGTTAATCTTTCTATTATCCGCATATGCTTAGTTAATCATTTCGCCAGAAACTTCAGCAATATTAATTTTTCTGTATAAATTCAACAATATCCTTTAATAATATTAATTTTTCTATATAAATTTAATATTATCCCTCAATAATATTAAATGTTCTATATGTAAGGAAAAGCCGTATTTATTATAATCATTGACAGACGTGTTTGTCACGGGCGCGTTCGTTTCGATCTGATCTTCTTTTTTACAATTCGTTGGCAATTACAATTTTAGAATTCTTCTGTTCCGATTCTCTATTTTATAAATTTAACTATATATAGGGTTGTTTGTTAATACACACACGTTCATTCGTACAATACACACACATCATTCGTACTTCAACCCTATAATATGAATTCAATTGTAATAAGTAATTGCAGAACGATCTTGATATGCTGGGTCAAAATTGACCCAAACTCCACCGTCACGTCTGAAGTTTTATATATTTTGAAATTACGGCTACAGTTGAGGGGAAACATCAAATATTTTCTACATCTATCAAAATGAAAAGATTTCAAGACTATAGTATTGTTGACACCATGTTTTTATAATATTTTGAAAAGGATTTTAAAACTAGTGAATTATACAAAGCGTCTTTCAGGTGCAGGCCTTAATGAAATTGGTAAAATATGTAAAATGTTAATGTTAATTTTCAAGACATAAGAGGATGTGCCATGTAGATTATATAGTGTACCAGAGTATAGTATACAGAGTATATTACTAAGTATTTTGTTCTATTTTTCTAATTTCATAGATAGTGGATAAAACGAACATTTTTACAGATTTTAATATCCTAAGAAACGTTCTATTTGTTCATACGATGTCGTATAGATTATACTTTGTACTTCCATACACATAAAATAATTTAAAACACAAATAATTACTGAAATAAACAAAAATTTTTAATATACCACGTTTTTAAAACGGACTAAAAAGAATAAAAAAATTTTTCCTAGCCTCACACAAATTCCTAACCCCATGCAGAGAGACCGGAAAATTTGTGATTGTGAATTTTAAAATAACTATAAAAATACTTGTAAGATTTAAAACCAAAAACGTGGGGTTAATCTTCCTTTGTATGTAAAAATTTGAAACCTAGTGTGTCAAACATTTCGGAAATTTTGGAACGCAAAGATCGATTTTTGCGGGCGTCCTGCCGCAAAATCTCTGAAAAATTGCCGCTAGTTCGCGCTCGTGGGAATAAGTAACCCTAGCACGGGTATAAAACTGTAAAATTCGTGGATCGAAATAGGAGCAGCAATCTAATCTGGCGATCCTCTGTCATAAACAAGCAAGGGAACCGCTATGGAAACCTCTCCCGGGCTTCAGTAATTATTCCGGATAATTCTGTTGCGCAGAGCTGGGTTGTTTTCCTGTAGGAGACGGACCCGATCCCACGGCACTGATACGATCGATCGGCGTGCGGAGAGCGCGCTGCCAGAGCCGACGAAAGAGCGGCGAAATTTTCGCGGTAAACGTCGATGCAGCGCAGTTTTAGGTAATAAACTCTCGGGCCGCGTCACGCAATAAACTCCGCACTACGTCTTCAGAACAATAGGACATTCTGGAAGCGTTACACGCAACGGTTGGCATCGCCGCGGCCATGGATGAAGCGTTTGGCAGTAACGCTTGCACGCCGGCTTCAAAGAACGCGATCAATCTTCCCTTTTATTCCGCCAGCGCGGTCCGCAAGACGTTGTTCAAGAACGACCAGCGCGGCGTCGCGACGACGTGGTGAGACTAGTGGAGTGTTTGCCAACGGATATTTAGAGCGGTGGACGCTCCGGGAACAACTCGCGTTTTCCGGCCATCGATATCGTCACTAGGGATGGGATCAAGTTCAATATGTACCTACCTACCCACGAATCCCCAATTTCGATGCTCCTCGTCATTCCACCGATTTCGATCGGTGCTCGAAAGAAATACTCTTCCACTTCTAAGCCTTGATTAAGTGCAATTTTACAGTACACATCAAGGTACTACAGTAGACAAAAACATTGACGTGCACGGTTAACCTTGAGTGACCTTGAAGTATTTGTTTTGAAGCACTGTACCAGAATGTAAATAAAGAACCACATCGTCCTATAGTAAACAGAGTTGACCTTTGTATCTCCTTGACGACTCCAACTAGAAAAAAATTAGTAACACCAGATTATCTAATGCATTTTCTTGCATCTTCAAAGGCTAGCGAGTTATTCAGGTGACCTGTTTATAACTCTCAATCCTGTATAGGTTGCTTGAATATCTGAGGAAAATAGTCAGAAGTTAATGCAAAGTGCGAAAATTTAGAAAATTACAATTTGTAATAATAACAGGGGTTGTATTGGAGCAAGGCTGCCCAACATTTTCGCTGCGAGCCGCACAATGGAAGATAAAATGGTATTGGTGGTACGTGCACCTTGCATTGCGACTTTGCTTTCTTTTGACCGTTCAGAAGCAAACTGCTTCCCGCTTCCTGCACAGAAGTAGCCATAATTGTTAGGCGTCGCGACGAACGCCATTGAGCGTCGATGGTACACGCTGATGGTCTTCGTCACATTCTCTGACCCTCTGTCACAGGGTTAGAACACTCATAAAACACTGAAACGAAAACTGTTTCCCGGATGAGAATCATAGTGGTGTAATGTATTAAAATAAATTCGTGTCATGGAGTTTTGTAACGTAGTATCTCTTCTTCTGTAAAGTGATCGTAAGTGAACTGTGGATCTAAACAATTTTCAGAAGTATTAAACGATGAATTATAGTAAACTTCGTCTATATTAGGTCAATCTTATGATTCAGATTGAACTCATTCCTGAAGGACGACTGCCATAAGAAATGCAATTGTCTTCACCTTCGCTTTTTATAAATGTATTTATAAATTCGCTGTGTACTCAAAACCATAACAACCATGAATTTACTTGCAGCATCCTTCACTCTGATCGTCAGATCTCCGTTGATTAGATGATCCAAAATCTAAATCACGCGCTCGTGTACTTAGGACTCGCTAATTGAAGAATCGATCTGACAATTAGAGCGATTACACTGACAGAGAACAGACGATTCATGCGGACGGAACAGCGAAGATCGTTTTACCAGCCAGCCACTGGTAAATGTCTCGGTGTTCTACTGCGCTTTGAGGATTATATAATTAAATTAGCTTAATTCCGAGCGTTTATGGTTTTATCGGTCGAATTACGATGATGTTACAGACTGCTGCGCAACATCTCTGTTCTAAATATCAAAGAATTTATTTGAAACACTTGATGAGAATTATACAAGGTTATCGGCAACTGGCGGCGCAAAGCCAAGAACATTTTTTCTTATATTTTCTATGGAACATCAAACTGTTTCTGGTTGTATCACCAGTTACCGATAACCCTATATATTTAAAGCACACTCGATCTCAGAAAAATTCTCGGGTCCGAGGTGTTTCTTAGATTCTGTAGTTCGCCGATCATTTTTTCAAATTGTACTTCATATGTTTTAACACACATTACAATATTATTATTATATATTATACATTATAATATTATTATAATATTATAATATTTAACACACATTCATATTATTAACACACATTATAATATATACATTATAACAATATAATATTAATACAACGGCCTAGTATACTATGACCTTCACATAACCTTACCATTAACTTTATAATCAACAACATTGATCTCTCTCATGTACTAATTAAAAACTAACTTTTTTAAATTCAATTAGCTACAAGCAACAACATTTAATAGAATTTTCATAGTTTCATTGTTTTCATTTCTTTTATTTGATCAAACTTGTTAGTAGAAGAATGGCTCATGCTCCTCACGGAATTTTCATCATAATGTTTCAATTATGTAATAAATTGTTAATGTCCGGCATTAGGTGAGTGCCTCCTACATATCAGAATCTTCACGGAAAACGTAATTAAAATTTGTAGTATATTATTGACTATATTTAATGCTGCATATGATAGATTACAACAATTCTGTGTGCACGGTACAACTGTTAAGTACTGCGTGCCACCGATTCAGAAATAGATCCGAACTAATCCTTCTTGCACCCTAACGATCGAACTTTGGCAAAACCGGCGGGTAGAAGATGCTATCGAGGTCTGTCCCTGTTCTCAAGGAAACCGAGTCGCTAAGTGTGACGCCGTTTACTGTGATCTGCATCGAACGCGAGAATCCGAGTTCTCGGTCTTTTATTACTGTCCTTGTTCTTTGTTAGTCACCGTGAGTGGCGAGAGTATAATTGCGAGCTGCCCTACTCGGGGCCGTCCTGGTTGTAGGCAGCCAACGACTTTTCTCCTGTGGAAAACGCAGTTTACCTCGAGCCACACTTCGTACCAATAATATTCGTTGTGTATTTTACAAAAAAAATTGTGTACAATACTATACTACAATTCTTGTGTACAATGCTATACTATATTAGTACTATACTATAGAGTATACTGTACTATACTCTAATATACTATACTACTGCTATACTATAGCGTATACTATACTATTACTATACTATTACTACACCATAAAATGTTACTACACTATACTATATTGTACTATTACTATACTATAGCGTGTACTATACTATACCATTAAAAGACCACAAACTATTTCTATACTATATTATAGACTATGCTATACTATTACTACACCATAAAATATTATTACACTATACTATACTATACTGTACTATTACTATACTATAACGTGTACTATACCATTAAAAGACCACAAACTATTTCTATACTATATTATAGACTATGCTATACTATTACTACACCATAAAATATTACTACACTATACTATACTATACTGTACTATTACTATACTGTAGCGTGTACTATACTATACCATTAATAGACCACAAACTATTTCTATACTATATTATAGACTATGCTATACTATTACTACACCATAAAATATTATTACACTATACTATACTATACTGTACTATTACTATACTATAACGTGTACTATACCATTAAAAGACCACAAACTATTTCTATACTATATTATAGACTATGCTATACTATTACTACACCATAAAATATTACTACACTATACTATACTATACTGTACTATTACTATACTGTAGCGTGTACTATACTATACCATTAATAGACCACAAACTATTTCTATACTATATTATAGACTATGCTATAGTATTACTACACCATAAAATATTACTACACTATACTATACTATACTGTACTATTACTATACTATAGCGTGTACTATACTATACCATTAAAAGACCACAAACTATTTCTATACTATATTATAGACTATGCTATACTACTACTATACTATACTATAGACTGTGCTACATTATTACTATACTATACTATAGATTATGCTATACTATGCTATTACTATACTTTAGACTACGTTATACTGTATTATTATTATACTATACTATAAACTGTGATATACAATATTATAGACTATTATTATGCTATGCTATAGGCTATAATATACAATACTATAGACTATTATTATACTATGCTATAGAATATGCTATACTACATATATGTATACTATTACCATACTATAGAATATTACTAACGCTGTACAAGTCCATTTTTAATACTCTATCTACCGGAAGCCTTTTAATAGGATTTTCAGTAATTGTGTTTTACAAAATCAAGGAAGCTTAAAAATCATCTTTTACACAATACTCCCAAACGAAATTATTTATTAGATATTACGTCATGGATAGTGGTCGTTGGTTTATGATTGAAGTTTTTGTTGCTGTTAAGGTTTGTTAAAAAATTCTCAGAAAGCTCAGAAAGTCTGATGCATTCCTTCAAAGCCTGTGTTCTCTTCAGTCTACTTCAAGTATTAGTTTACAAAAAGCCCCAATTTGAACCTATTTCACCACATGGAAATTTTGTAACTAATACTACCCATTTTATAGAAACCGTCTACGTAGTCCACCGTGGTCGCGCGCAAAGTCTGATAATTAATCTTTCAATTTGTCCATTTTCATCGAACGGGAACACGCGAGAACGGTTTTTTTCCGCATCGCATCGGTTCGGAGCCAACCGTCGTGCCGAGAACGACTTTTGTTTATGCGGAATAACCGTGCAGCATAAATATTCGTGCGGGCCAGGCTCCGCCTGTTCGCTGTACAAATATGCCGAATTTCTCCGTGATTATTCGCCGTAGTCGGGATACGGGCTCGTACGTCTGTTCGATAATCGATATTCTGTCGCTGCTTTGTGCCGGTGCCGTCCCGATTGCGCCACTTTCATTCCCGTGGGCCTCACGGGAAATTTCTGGGTCAGCGAATATGGAAACCGAGCGATTAATAACTGCTCATTAGCGGCGGAGCGACGTTTTATCAAGCACGACCTGGCCGCCCGCGGTCGACGCTTTTGCTGCATTCGGGGAAAGTGAACGATGATTGGGCTCCAGGAAACTACCGACGGATATTTAGGCCCGATAATTCCTCCAAGTACCATATTTAAGGGGGCAGTCTTCCGTGAAAGTTACGACATTTAACAATTTCCTTGAATATTAATTTTAATACGTCAACTGCGCGACACACATAGGGTAACTGCACCAGTGAATGAACATTTAAGAAATTGTTCAGGAAAATATTTTATTCAAAAAAAAAACTATGTGAATTAAAGGAATCTCATATATGCCAAATAGCTCCCTATACTTCATTTGTCAAAAATAAATGAACACAAATACAATGAAATTATTATTATTCTTCTTTATTAAACGTTAAATGAAAAATATGAAAAATACCAGTCAATGAACACTACATTCTAGTAATTGAATAATGCTAGTCCAATCAATGAACAAAATTGCTAAACAATATTCTCCTATTTATTTAACTCTTTAATCACAATTTTATCGCTAGTATGCCGTGCGGGTTAAAATTTCTTGAAATATACAAAAGCGTTCATTTACTGGTGCCCGTTCATTCACTGGTGCAGTTACCCTACTTGGGCAACGAAATTATTTCTGCAGACTTAAAAATTCATTCAAATTTAACAATAGTTTTAACTTTAATAATATACAGGGTGTCCCACATAAATGATAACACCTAAATATCTTTCGTATTTACAGTCCTATCAGAAAACTTCACAGGACAAAGTGACGCTATTGCAGGGGGGCAATGTAATAATGAAGAAACAAATTTTTTATGTCGTGTTTTTAAATGAAATTGCAATGTCACCGATGTTTTTTTAAATGGAATAGTATATAGTATAGTATAGTAACAATAGTATATATAATATATACTATATACTATATGTATACTATACTATTATTATAATACTATATATTATAATAATAGTATAGTATATAGTATACAGTGTATATAATGGAATAGTATAGACAATAAAAAAGTGAATTTAGTGGATTTCACCTTTTTGACCTTGAAATGACCTTGATATGATATGTAAAGGTCAACCCGACGTAAACAACGCGCAATCTTTGCTGAAACACGTAAGTTTTAAACTTCCACATTTCATCCGCATCAACATGATTATTCTTGCTCAAGGTCAGTTCAAGGTCATCCATTTAATCCATTTAGGAAACATCTTCCCGTTATCTGTGAACACTCAAACAACGCACAGATTTCTTTTTAATTATTTGGAACAATTCTGGACGGCGCCGTAAAAGAAATTTTGACCAGAGTAAATAAAAGCAACCATAGTTTTGGCATTGTAATTAGACTGCGGATCTTTATGCAATTATGGATTTTAATAATTTTTGAAAATGCTAGAAAATAAAATTCGACATCATTGAGTACGAGATTTAAATTCCTTTTCTTATCTGAAATGACTACTGCCAGAAACAATTAATTAAAACTGGATAGCAGATTGTGATGTACAACGAAAAATCAGATAAATAAATTACTAAAAGAATTATAGTGTTTGTTGTACCATAGCTTTAAGAAAATGAAAATTTGTATATTTTCTGTGACGTTCACAAAGGAATGGCCCATTAATCCAGGTCGTAGCTGACCTTACGAATACATACAAAGATTTATAAATATTCACAAATATTTGGAAAGAGACACATAGAACCGACAGTAGTTGATGTACAGCATGTCATAAAAGTTTATATACACAAGAAAAAGTGCGAATATTTCAAGAATAGTCTTTTTCCATTTTACAGGCGTTGATTAATTTCAACATTTAAATTAGCCATTCTGAAATGTGACGAAATTGTTATGACATTCGGTGAACTGAAAATGTAAATCAATCAGGAATGCAAGATGGCGAAATTTGCTATTATTGGAATAATTTTCATTCGTTTTCATAAGCTTGTACTAAGTATAGTCTTGAACGAACGACAATGTCTAACAGATTTAAATAAATTCGAATATATTTTTGTAATGCACTAAAAAGTATTTATAATTCAGGCGCAATAATATTATATTTTACAGATGTTATAAAAGTAAAAATTGTTTCATACGAAAAATAACTGCTCACTTTTTATAACGTATGTCCAAGTTACCCGTTTATAAGAGAGTATTCGCATTTAGTATTAGAATTGTATATTGTTCAATTGTATTTCCTTTGATTGATATACATTTTTTATATGCTGCCTCTAGAGCTACAGCTATCTTACAAAAATTCATACTGAACTGTTGAAGTTATGTTGAATTATAAACATACTTAAAGATTGCGATCTCCACAAGGTTAATCAGTCGGTGAAATGTCACTTAATTAAATAAATTGAATGCTACTGATATACTCGAGTGGAAATTGTTCGAATCGTTTTCCAATAGTATTTCTCAGTATACTAATCACTCGATCTGTAAGCTCGTAAGTTAAGGAGTCATTCAATAAATTAACCAATCCGTTAACCAGTCGATTAATCAATCAATCCGGCAGTTAATGAATCAATAGCACGGTCAATGATTAATTAGTTCATGATTCTACAAATTAATCACGTTATTAATCCATTGGTCAATAATTAAATCGCTTTGGTGACCAGTTAGTTGGATAGTCTGTCAGGCAAGTTGCGAATCGCGCGCGATACAGAAATTAGAGAATCTATTAATCGGTCAATTATCAATCAGCTGTTCTGTCATTCGACTTGTGCCAAATAACTGTCACAATCAGTCTCATAATGCGTTTGATTCGCTATTGTAAAAAAACAATCCAGTAGGATAATAACAATTAAAAAATATTAATGTTTCTATTCATAGATTAATAAATTAATACAATTCTCGGTTTTTGTCACGGAAAAGAACTTCACTCCATAAATGATGGAAACTATTAAAGACGTCGATGCTCCTAATTAGTAGCTTCTTTTTAATTATATTCTAAATGTAACGTGGTTATACAGAATTTAATATAAAAAAAATATATATAGACCAGGATATACTGTAGATCAAATACTCTAAACGAACATCAAACCAGTGTATATTTTATTGATTGTCGGCTATTCCGGTGACATCGCCTATCACCGTTATAGATATAAAAAATGTATGAAATCTAAAATCAAATATTCTCCAAAGGTTTTGTTGCTTAAGGCTGATTTTTATAAATTGACGGATCGAATTTTCGATTTAATTGCATAAAGCAACACATATTTGTGGTATACTGTAGAATTTTGTTTATCCAGATGATATTATCCGATGCGATATAATAATTCTTTTCGATGAGGTCATACACTCGCAACTATGTTTCAATAAATGGAACAAGAATTGTGAAAAGAATTTGAAACATACTTCTATTGATGTCGCCAGCTTGTATCTAATGTACTGCAAATAGTATACAATTTATATATTCATTAAAAATTTTCCTTCAAATTTTAAATTATAATAAATTCAATACGTGTTAAATTATTATTGTTGAATTAATAGGGTAGATTCAATAACAGCGCAATTAAAACTCGCTGAATTTTGCCCATTCGCACCTCCATTATCAAAATTTTCGTTTACCATAGTTATTGTAGAACAGTTTACACACGCAAATAAGTGTTTTATTGTTTTTACGTAGGTCTAATTATCGTGTATGCATTAAAAACGAATTATTAACGTTTTCAATTTCGTTGATATAATCTCGAGAATACATACACACACAGATCTACGTATACAGTCTTAGAGGCTATTTTATATTAGAGGCTACGGATGTAATACTGTTCCATGCTATTGTTATAAGATGCTCATGTATCGCAGTTTCGGTAGCTGGCTGAAGATTGGATACTCTTTAAAATGCAGGTGATTTTATCTTTTTCCCCTTTTAGGAGCTTCTTACGCAGGGACCACTATGCAATTATTCTCACTTGCTCCGACTCGGTGCATTGTTACTAGAAAAAGGACTGTGAATTTTCATGTATTTATTCCTCATAAAAACGTCTGACAAACTATGCAATTGACATTTCAATACAAAGTAATACTTTGTAACTTCTAGATGCACAATTTATTACTGCATCAAATGAAATTGTACTCAACTTGATTTTCTTAAAAGTTGCTCTTCAGTATATCATTCGTGTATATTTTTTGTTATTCTTCAGTACATATCACGGAAAAGAAAATATTTAAATTTTGTCAAGGGCTGACTTCACCCCTTTATGTATTAGACATACTTGTTTGCAAAGTTTAATAATTTCTTAAATTCCCGGTTTCGATATCCTTATCTAATCCGTATCTATTCTGTAGTCACTGGCTGGTCCAGCAGAGCGGGCTATGATGAACCTTCTTCTTTACAATGAGCCCTTACACAGCTCATAACATGCTAATATGAGGACAAAAAATGTTTTCCCGTGATCGCATTCAATTGTTCCCCAGATTCCGTTCATGAAGGGCAATAAAGGGCAAGTGGAACCAATTTTAGTTCAGCTACTCATGTTGTATTCCGGATACTCAATATAAGTATATTTATTAAGTACAATTTCTAAACGAAATACAAACTACGCACGATATACAAAAGATCTTAGTAGTCTAGACAAGAATCGGTAAGAGACTGATCGGAAGCGAATGAAGACTGAGAAAAGAATGTTGCGAGAGGAAGAAATCAGCGGGAAATATAGGTTTTGGGTTCTATAAAGTGGGGGTTGTTTTAGGTCTAATGGTCAGTAAGGGATGAATCATGGGGTTAAGGTTTAAAGATGAGTAATGGTAGATGGAATGACGAACTGAAGATAGAGAGATGAACTGAAACGTTTAGATTACACGAGTGATTACTAATGCTAGAGAGAATCTTATCGTTGGTATACAACACTCAAACAAGATGGCGCTTAGACAGGAGAACTATCAGCATAGCTTCGTAACAACAGACATGTAAAGGGCTTGAAGTCACTCGGATCCATTAATAGCAATAAAGATATTGATAAAATGAAAAAAAACCTGTATTGATAGCGAAATTGAAGCGTTAGATTGATACAAATGTATGATCATCACTGTTGCCAAACTGTTTTTCAGCGGGGAGGTTGGTTACACTGATAAATACCCAGATCAGAGGGTCTTGGGGTGGGGAAATGCTGTTTACGCACACCCTCTCCTCAGATGACGTCTGGAGAGGATACTGAGGGACTCGGTCCCCCGAGATGGAAAGTGGGGGAAAGGGGACTACAAGAATGAACTATCTCGTACCCCTGCCCATACCCTCTAAAACCCCACAGCCTAAGGCCCTTGGACCCTTCGCCTCATATATGTTCGCGGCTAACGAGTATTGCGCGACCTACTGTTCGCATTACAGCGCAACCTCTACCGCAAATCAACACCACTCCTGTTCTTGGCTAAGACCCAGATCAGAGGGTCCGGTACCCCCTTAACTACAAATATCTCGAAAACTATTGAGCGTCTGCGCCTATAATAGGGTATTTTCGTAATCAGGGGAACGAGATCTATAAACTCTGTAAAATCTGAACTAAATCCGTGATGGGCAGAGCGGGGGTTTCTCCTTGTTAGAAATTCTCCCTACACGAACCCAGTCTAGTAGAATCCCATTCGGGTAACAAGTGAACTGTCCCAGCGCTTGGATCGTGCCGAACCGAAGACCCAGGCGCAGAAATGAGTACCCTCGGTGAGCCCGGCCCGCATTTCGTGCCCCCTATTGTCCACTCGGAAACGAGCTGAAAAATACTGAAACCCGGCGGATGTTTGATGGCAGGGCGACGAGACGAGACGGTGGCAAAGAGGAGAGTAGAAGGAGGAGGAAAAACGAGACTCGCAGGCTGCTTACGAGCTTATAAAGAGGCGATAAACATAACCAGAGGCTCCTTTATATCGGCTTCCACGAGCGACAGGCCAGAAGGTCGGCTGTGGGGTGCGGCGGGGTGCGGTGCGGTGCGGAAAGTTGCGGTGGAGGGGTGCGGAGAAGCGGAGGGTAGTTGTCGGTGGGACGACCCACGTGTGCTGGTTTCCCTCGTGCTGGTAAGCGGAGAACGACCGGGTCGGCGGGGTACGGGGCTGTTAGCGGGTAGAGCGGGTTGCTGGTGGCGGTAGGAGGCCGCCTGGGTTATCGATTATAATCATCGGCGTACGGGCGCCGCGACGGATCTGCAATCATTAGGGACGCCTGGGCGTCGTTCCACCTTATTCCGACTGCCGGAAGCGAGCGGAGCACAACCGTTTGAATATCTACGCAGCGAGGCGCGTACCGTGCTCTGCTCTCCTCTCCGCTTCGCTCCGCTCCGCTTTGCTCTGGCTGCTGTGTTCCGCGCCGTGCCGCGTCGAGAGCTTGCTCGAAGATATTTCTCTCTAAATTCGTTAGACCGGCTGTTAATCCGCCGTGGAAAATTTTAATGCGTTTCCGATAATCGATGGGGGACGAATCCGTTCCCGGCTGATGAGTAATGGGCTGAAGGGACGCTGTCTAGAAGAATATTGTCGCGTTCAATTGATAGAACTCTTTCCACCGAGAGCTCGAGATACGGATGTTCCAGTCCGATTCGATCCTCTCGTGGATCGATCCTTTAAATCGATTATTCAACTTGGCCCAGAATCGATTCCTCGGTGGGAGAATTGGGCATAGATCTTTTTCCATTCTTATTCTGCTACTTAACCCATTCGCGTCATATTTGTATGCTGTGATGACTTAGAATGATGATTGAATACCCCAGCAGGACTTTTTATGCAAGACAAACATTTTCTACATTTATTGTAGAGAACACGAGCTATATGACAATGTATTTCTTCTTTTAATTGTTGTGATAACCTCTTCTTCACTTCTTATTCCGCAAATTAATTCTGTGACGTCATATTTAAATACATTGATGAGTTAGTATCGTGTTTAAACACCCCAGCAGGAGGGAGTCTAATAATTATATTTTTATTCAAGCTAACATTTTCTACATTGATTGTGAAGAACACAGGCTAAATAACAATGTGTATTTCCTCTTTTAATTATTTTAATTAGTCGAGAAGGGTGTAGCAACATTTTTGAAATCCATCTCAGCCATGTTTGTCATAAATGAACAACATCGGCAGTCTACTAATGATGTATAAAATCGACCAATATTTGTTGATGAAAGTTTGCATCAGACATTTTGCTTATATCGAGCACTACAGTGTCGGGAGCTGGACTCGTCATATGATTTAAACGCCATATGCAGTTCGTGCAAATACTGATGGTCATATGCCGCAAATGGGTTAAGCCCGCTATGTATCATGGGGTTCTCCATGACCAGTGTCGCCAGGTGAGGGGACGGAGCAGGAATCGAGGGGAATACGGTTACCCCCTCTCTGCCAGTACCGGATTGATCACATGACATTTTGACACACGCACGACAAAGACGAAACGCGTCACGTGACCAGGCCGTGGCGGAAGCGTGGGGGAAAGTAGAGTGGGGACACAAGTTTCACTCTGTCCACAAGAAACGATTCTTTCATTCGAATTTTTTTAGACAAACGATTCTCATATTTGGATTCTGAATCGATTCGACGCGACAAATGGAACATCCCCGGTTCGAGAGTTGAACTCGGTACTGACGTTTTGCGACGCGCCTCTCGACTTTTGTTTTTAGCTTCGCCGCGATGCGATGGAATAAAGTTTTGATGCACGACGGAAAAATTTTCGACCCATTTATTCGGCTGTCCCCGGAAATATTGAGCAGTTTTTCGCCACATTGTTTCTTGCCGTTCTGTCCGCGTGTATCCGAGAAACGGGATTACGCGACAGAAGGAAAAACAGATGGCGGAATGCAGTTTGCCAGTCGAATTTAATTTTCGTTGGAGGTACCCGCCGGTTAATAAAGTAATGCTTCGGCGTGGGTAGGACTCGAAGAAATATCTTATACTTTTCTTTAGGAAAGAGTGCCACCTTTGTGACTCTTCCCATTCCTCTGAACAACGATTTAGTATAAAGGTTGACTTGGAGTTTTTAACAGATTTGGAATAACAACGAGCAGAAGAGAGGATGTGAAATAAATGTTTGTATAATCCATACTGGACTTCATGCGAGATTTTACATGCAGTGGATGCAATTTTCTAATCTTCTTTAGAAATTCAACAACACTTACGCTTTATATGTTTTTTGAAAGTTTAAGCCTTTTTAATCCTATATACAATGATTTATTATAAAGCTTAGCATGGAATTTTTAACAGATTTTTAACATGGCTTCCTTGTAACCAAACAAAGACCCCAGAGTGTAACAGATATTATGTTGTTTTTTACACAAAATCAAGGGACGAAATTAATTTTTATTTAACTACTGCTTCGCACAATCGCTACAGAATATTTTTTATCTGCTTTATTGCAAATTCCTAATATTTGGCTTCAGAATTACATTTTCGACCAGGATGCAGACTTCATGATTACGAGTTCGTCCCGCGATCGATTTTTTGATTCCCCCCCCCTCCGAAAAGCCGTGTATAATTAAGTTAATTACTAAAAATGCCATAACGAACAGAATTACGCAAAAAAATCATTCACGATCGCTTCGCACTTAAAGGAGTGATCGCAAAAACTGGTTATGGAAAGTCATTGTGAAAGCTATCATACCGCGAGTGTGGCAAGGATGGCATCATAATACTAACATAATGCTACCTTGGCAGTGAGGGCAGCGGGCAGAGCAAAAAGATAGCTGAAATAACTCAATTAGGAAGGGTACATTGTGGGTAAGTCCTTCGGTCCGAGGAACTGTCAATTATCTAGGCTTACGGGACAATTTTTGGACGGTAGAGGACGTTCCAATTTTAAAATGACCTTATCATGATTAATCTTCTAACATCTAAACTCTAAGACTAGTCGCGCGCACTTGTCTATGAATTCAGCTAGATTTACAAGTACATATAATAAGGAAGCAGTCACAATAGGAGTGAAACAGGCACATATATTATTAATAGACTGCTGATCTTCATACAAAATAAAAATTGTTCATCTGACATGTATGAAGCAGAATGTAAATGAAAGTCGAGGATATTTAGCAACATCATCCAATTCCTCTATTGCTTTTAGTGTTTTGTATTCCACCAATTCGTTTTTGTCATTAATGCATAAAATTCGCAGTCGAATTAGAAGTTAGATTTGTTGTAAAAGAACAACTTCCTATTTCCTCTCAAGCATAATAATTACAAAACATTTAATTTTCATAAATATAAGATTGTAATAAAGTTACTCTATAGCATCTACGTATACATACGTATATCACCATACTATTTCCAGAATATGTATTCTTTAAATTTATAGAATGACAATAATATGCAAAAGATTATAACTTAATCATTTCAACGGAGTTAAATAATATTCTTATGTCAATTGGGTTTCTAACAGAATTATGTTCACGAACAGTACAATTAAAAAATATTTTTGTTCATCATCGAAAATTGAAGATCTATATTGAATTTTGTATAACAGTTATAAATCGGCAGTATAGAAGTATGTTTCTAAAAATACTCTAGTTTCTAAGCAAACCTGGATAACTGTTGGACGGGTTCGCATAAATATACTTTCATATTTAAATGAACTTTCTAATTCATTACTGCTTATCAGCAGTAATAAGAAGACGGTTTGCCGCATCGTTGACCCTGACAATGATCCCTGCACCATCAAGTATAAACTATCCGTACAGAAAACCGTAGACAATGCTTTGACAGGACAATTAAAAAATGAAGACCTTTAAATTGTTTCCTAAAAGAACGGTTTCACAAAGGTGTTCGTTATGTGCCTGTTACCACCATGCTTTGTATGTCTTCAAGATAATACCTTTGTAATTATTAACGATCTTATTAACGACCGGTGCATGTTGAAGTTAATTAAGTTTAACGGTTCGCTTTGGTACAACTTTACGCAACAAAAGTAGTTACCTAAACTTTACAAACGGTGTTATCTTCACCTTTCAATGCATGTGCAATTTTAAGTCATCCATTCAACAACCAAATTCGCCTAATTTACAGGCTGCCGTTTTAATACTTTACTCGTTGATGCTTTCTATATTCGAAATTTACCTTTGTCTTGAAACTGAAACCTTTACTGAGATTTACTATGATTAATACATGGTGTTTACATTATAGTGGATTTTACGTAACATACGAAATTTGGACTGTAATTATAGCTTCCGATTACTATAACGATATAGGACGTATAATTTGCAAATTTTAATTGCGCCGCACACTAAGCACACAAAACACAATCCACATGAATTTCTTATTCGTTCGTATATAGGTTTGTAAGCTACACTTGTTTGTCAGAAATGTATATCTATATAGCTAAGGATTGAGATCACGTGTGAATAAAAATTCGTAAAGCTATGCCGCTGGAGGTATGTCTCGAAATTTTTACTTCGACCTTTGTAGAAATCAGTACAAGTCATGAACGCGTACAAAGATGTACAGTCTAGTTACACATATGGAACCTGAAATGAAAGACACGGTAACGCTCTTACCTGTACGTCAATGCAGGCAAGACGAGATTTTATGATGATATTAGGTATACTCGCGGTAATTGTGCACGGTTCAATGCGATCGCAGATCGCACTTTCTAGTTCGAGGCTGATCTTACATTTCTAAATTTTTACTCGCGAGAACCCCGAAGGAAAAAATTGCAAACATGCGTTTCGAATAAGTTGATTATCATGTGTGACTAAATCGAACAAAATCGCTAGAAATTTGACATCAAATAAATCGAGCAGTGTGCATGGCGTCTCATTTATTGATCGCATCTGGGCTGTTCTTCCGTTTATGGCAACGATCAGAATTCGATGAAATTTTGAAAATAGGTTCTGTTTTTACTAAAATAACCTATTTGCCGGAAGATTTTTGGCGCGTCGAAAAAAAAATTTTTATCATTTCTATGTTGCGCTCTACCTTTGCGACTACTGACTTACCGACTTTGTACTTTATGTTCGTGCTGTGCGCATGCGTCGTATATATATTCTGGAAATTAATGTAAAATGTATAGAAAATTTCAATTGTTAAACCAAGTGAACCAATATCTACAATTATTTATGCGATGAAAATTAATTTGGATTAGGTTAACCCGAAAAGTTTATTTATTATTTAGTTATATTATTGTTTGTGTGATTAGAGACCACGCACACGACAATCCAGAAGTAGTCTTTAAAAATTTCAAGTTTACCTTATATACAGGGTGTCCCAGTTTTTTCCGGCCAAAGTTTGCCAGTGTGTTCTACGCGCAAAAGTAAGAAAAATATGTTATATGAACATATGCTCTTAAATGTTTTTTTGAAAACAGAGATATTCATAATACGTTCGTACGCTGTGTCGACGAAATGCCAGTTGATTATCATTTTGTATCATTAGTTATAACTCCTTAATAAAACATTTAAGACCATATGTTCATATAACATATTTTTCTTACTTTTGCGTGTAGAACACACTGGCAAAGTTTGGCCGGAAAAAACTGGGACACCCTGTATGTATTACTTTAAACTAAAGAGGATTCGTTTATAGATGATATGTGTGAATTTTTATGGCGCTGTGAAGCGAACTAGGCTGGTGACGATCCCTTTTTACAACTAATTGAAGATATTCTATATAAAATAGAAAGTCGGTAAGTCGGTAAGGTAGAGCGCGACATTGAAATGATAAAAATAACTTTTTCGATGCGCCAAAAATCCGTCTGGCAATCGTCATTTTACTCAAAAAAGAACCTATTTTCAAAATTTCATCGAATTCTGATTTTTGCTATAAACGGAAGTTTCACCTGTATCTGTAAATGAATTTTTAACAAATTACTAACCTTGTAACAAATTACGTAGCATTTGAACGGATGTTTCCACTGAGTACATACATCTTCTTTTCGAATATTACGTTGTTGCATATACAATATGATGTCTTTGACTTAACCCCGAAGAAACCTGAAACAAAAACAGGTAGTATAGTTAGAAATGCCAATGTGGTTGTAACGTTGATCTGATATTTTAGATTTTTATCTGAAAAATTCAAGTGCTCGACATTGAAGCAGTCAGTGACAGTTTAATTTGATTGTTGTTAATCGAATTTCTCTTTTACACAAAAATATACATGTACAGCTGCCTGTATTCGCATTCGTGACATCGCGTCGATTTTCTATCCCATTGAATCTAATGGAGGAAGACAAAAATGATCGCAGTGATTCACAATTTACGAGCCCCCAAAGCCAGCCGCGAGAATCGCAATCGGCTCGAACGACGTGCAAATTCACCGAGCGTGCAATTTTGCGGGATCCTTGCTCTGTCCCGCCGTTAGCGGCATTATTGATCGATGACGGCGTCATTTTATCTTGCGGCTAGGTAATGGTTATGTACGCTCAGTCGCGGCCGCGTCATTACATCGGCGGCGGGGGCAATAGCCTGCCAAAAATCGAGCTTAGCAGTATCGTTTCATACCGACGTCTGCTGACGGTATCATTACCTCCATTGTCAGCTTGCTCCTCTTTCTTTTTTTGCCGGAACGCGAAATCGTTCGAGATATGCACGCGTGGGCGCTCGAAGCTCGCCGTGGGTTGATTAATTTTATTACCGCCAGTTTAATAGGGTTTCGTACGCAGCCGTGCGAATGCCAGACGATTTCGATGAAATTTGATATTTAGATCGGGTACACGAGCAATTGTGTGCCGGCATATGTAATCGTTCAGTGAAAATACAAAAAATATATTTGCATTCTAAAGCCGAACCAAGTACAAAATCAATAAGTTTTTAATCTGTCTGCAGTAGTATTTCATGACGAATAGTATATTCTCCATCTCAAACGACCTCGAGACAACTTTAGACGAGAACAACACTAGAAACGTCCTTCTCTTTTTGAAATCTATTGATATATTTAAACTATTATAAATTTGTTTT
Source organism: Lasioglossum villosulum (assembly GCA_963971365.1). NCBI lineage: Eukaryota > Metazoa > Arthropoda > Insecta > Hymenoptera > Halictidae > Lasioglossum > Lasioglossum villosulum. The sequence continues at coordinate 43,227,600 of OZ020495.1, read as the reverse complement.
TTGATTAGATTGTTATATCATATTATATTAGAATGTAAAACATGTGGTCGCTAATGACCTAGCTGTTAATGCGACCACATTAAAATAAACCCAAAATAAATAAATAAATAAATGACGAATAGTTCTGTTTTTAAAGATCTTTTGTTTGTGAAACATTTATTGGCAAATTTATGACATTTTTCTGGTTAAAACGAGTCCAAACACGACACAATTTCGATCATATTTACTTGACTGATTCATGATTCAGTGTCACCTCTTTTATCCGAAACGGCGATGTCTAAATTCTTGATTTTCACATTCAAAGTGTTCGAGCGATTCATATATGTGCAACATGGTTTATTGTACAAGTCATTAAAGATTTAATGTAATAGTATAGTGTAGACTTTGTCGGATATACGAGATTCTGTTATATCGTTAATTAAACAGGCAAATAAGATCCAAATTGTGTAATGTTTAGTGTCATTATAATGAGAAAAATGTTACAAATATGATCGTAAAAGAATAATATATACAATCATAAGAAACTTTAAAAAAGATTTTATCATTGGATTAATATTAATAAGTAGAATAGTGTTGTTCTATGCAAATTTTGACATCGCGAAAATTTCAAAGCGGTTTTCCGTTTTTCGAAAAAATACCATTGGATACAGCACAGCTTTGTACGAGAGCAGCATAATCATTATGTATTTTCTTTTCATAACGCTTCCCTGTGTTTTAAAGCCTGCGCACATTATCTGAAAATTGTATACTTGTTCGCTATCACCTGCACAGAAAACTCAGAGAACGCTCAAAGCTGAAAGTGTAATCCGGGATATGTTACAAAATATTTAACAAGATACTTCCCTCGAAATAATGAAAAATCTAATTGACAGAACCCGATGTGGACAGAAGTAAACAAACTTGAATTTTTTTGACAAGAGCGTTAGGTAACATTACGTTATTATCATTTCAAAAACGTGACCGAATAACTTTTTAGATTTTAGTACTTTGGAATTAGACATTGATATATGAAAAGTATGCAAAGTCGCTTCGTTCACATTAATTTACAAATCGGTAAGAATTTTTACGTGGCTGAAAATTATCTTAACGACATGCATTTTGATGGAGAAGTGTTTTGTTCATTTTTTCACATCTTTTATTTATGAGCTAGTTCAGTATAGTAGATAGTTTACACAATTTGTGTTTATTTCTTATGGAAACTCCTAAATAATACCGCCTCTTGATATTTAATAAACACAACTGTGATTTAAATGTTGTAGGTACCCCAAATACAATTTTTCATTCTCTGATAAATAAATCGTAATGAAGCGAGACCTTGATTAACCAAGTGTAGGAGTAATCAAGTCAAAGTTTGGCACGAATTTCGAATTGTATCTCAGTATCTGTACAATCTTTCGGCCATTTTTTGTCTCTAAAAAAACACGTTTAGCCAAAACGTGTCGGACGATGGACCAACTGGCGAAAATGAAAACATTTGCGAAGGAGATACGTCAGATTTGAATCACACCTTTCAACTTTAAGCGATATGACGGCATATCAAAAGACACTACGCTCGAGTTGCATGATAAGGCAATTTTAAGTTCAAACTTAAAGAAACAAGAGAGCGAGAGAAAGTATGCATATACGATATCTCGATGACTTTTATTCAACAATTCTGTGCTCACTGTTCTCTATTTTTCTTCGACAGTTAGTTGTAACCTATTTACGTAGCACTTCAAATTTACTGTTAATTGTAACCTTTGTATACGTAATGTGCTTAATATACAGGGTGTTCGCGATAATTTGGACCAGCGTATTTTTCGTGAACGGTAAACATTAGAAAAAACCGAAGAGAAGGAAGTTATAGTGTATTTTACTAGCAATATGATAGCGTATCTATATTTTTTTATTTGTAATACTTTTCTTGAAATAGAGATGACCTTCATTTTTTTAATAGAATCGTACATATTGTATTTCAACCATGCAGTATAGTATGGTCTTCAGGATCATGCAAGAGCAAAAATAAAAGAAATAAATTAAAAATTGTTTAATATTGTATTTACTTACTCGTGTTTAATTTGATTTCCATTGACAAGATTGCACTTCTGAGTCCTGCTAAACACACTCCTGGTAGTTTCTGTCAATATTGCACTAGATATGGATGCGCACGCTTCTTTTATCTTAGATTACAAGTCGTCTAAATTTCTTGGTGGTGTAGTGTAAACAATATTTTTAATAATAATATTTCCCCACAAAAAATCGAATGGTGACAAAACTTGAGGCTATTTTATAGGCCATTTTGCAGGCCATTTTTCTGACATGAACGGTATGTTCAACAATCCCACTTGATTTGTACCAAAATAAAATGAATATTATTATTGAATACCTCCATTCTGGGTCAGTCTGTAGAATAATTTTAACGTATCCTAATTGAATACAAGGTTTGCAATTTGGAAATGTCCCGTTATTCGCGCGCCCATGTCGGTGTATTAATTATTAGTCTGAATCGGGGCTCGCACGGGAGGGCTGAATGAAGAATAGAATCCTCGTCATTAAAAATAGAAATGACATCGTGAGTGGCAGGTATCTGAGCGAGCGTCGAACTCGAAACTGATTCCGCATCGATTACATCTGCCACCTCTGATCGGCGTCTCGACAGCCTTAATAAAATATGCCGTCACCAACCGCGCTGGAAAAATCTACCCTGGAAAAAACCTGGCAAAAAACGATTACTGCTACTTGCTGATTTAATTAGATTATTCTCATTAGTATGGTCCGCTTATCAGACGGTATCTAAGAGTCTAAACATCGAAGCAGCAGAATAGAAACGCCGTTATCTAACCCCTTAGATTCAAAGAATGCCGCCGATAACATTTTTTCATCCCTTTACTTTCCAAAAACTTGAATGTGTTAATTATTGTTGCCTACCACCGTAATTAAGCCATTCCCATTATTAACGTTTATTTATCAGACGACTCTCAACACTGCCAACATCGAAGCAGTAAAACAGAATTTTTGAGGGGTGGCACCATTAAAATTTGTTCATACAATTATTGACATATAATATAATAATAAATTTAAATATCACCCCAATAAAATAACCTTTATAATAATCAAATATATATATATATATTATATTATATAATTATTAATTTTATAAAAATTATAAAATTCTATAGGGTCTTATCGTCCCTTAAAAAAAATTAAGCATTTTTACTTAAATTTTAAATTAATTTTTTAATATTGAAACAGTTTATATTTCATTCCCCCTTTCATACTAACCTTCAATTAAAAGACAAATGATTATGCTACCTTTGTACAGTCAGTATTTGTTCATACAGTTCATACAAAATTATAATACATTTCTGATTGAAATAAACAAGCTAAAAGGATATGATAGACTATTGAGCAACTGTTGAGCAATGCACGAGCCTAATGGCCCATGTAGCAGTAACCCTTAGATGAATTTAGTTTTCATCTTTCTTCCAGACGACCTTCAAACGTCCTTGACACATTGACTGCTAAATTACACCATCCAGAGAATCCAAAACAAAGTCAGAGTAAAATAAAAACTAGAGAGATAAAATTTAGTTGAATGTTATTATAAATATAGTACACAAAATTGTTAATTAAATGTAGAATTCTATCTAATACACATGTATATTATCATGTGATAATTAACATACTAATCACGTTTGTGACAATAATTCCATCAAATTAGGACTGAATCATTTTCTGGTATAAATGGATCAATAATTCCAAGAATTTGTAACTTGAGAATTCTACCCCACCACTTATATTATCCGTAACAATACTATACGAGACTATATAAAACAATACAAATCCATGTTCTAGGAAAGAATTTCTTATTCTCGTGTGTTATATTGATTGTATAGTTTACGTAAGAAATAATATTTAATTAATATTTCTACGAATTACGAAGATGAACTAAGCACTGCATAAGGCAATTTTTATAGAGCCTTGAGTTGCGCTATGTTTAGTTACATAACGAAGCATCAACTATGATCTTCCTAAAATTCCGTAAAAATTGACGATACTTTGAAGCGTGCAACTTGAAACTGCACGAGAAACCTAAATGTTCCAAAGAAGTTAAAGAAACTAATACGGATAATCGAGGTTCTGTACATATTTACTTGTAGTACTCTAATAAATTGAGCACCCGCTGTACCATCGTATAGTACTACAGTAGAACCTCGGTATTTGCACTCTAGATGCACGCGAATCTCGTCAGTCGCATTTCGTCAACACGCGACGGGGGTGGTTGCTTGGTTACGGGAATCACGCGAAACACGGTAAGAAGACAATGGAGGATTCGACAGAGTAGCGACGTAATAGAAGTTGAAGATTTCATGTAGTTGATTACCTTGATTTGATACAGTCAGCTATGTCCACACTCGCAGGTGTTTACAGTCCCGTTACGCGCAACTACCGAGGTAGTACTGTAATCGAGTAACACGTTCGCGAGCATTCGACGTGGCGTCAATTAGCGAACCGGTATTGATTTCCAGATCGGTCCGAATGAAAACCTCAAATGTCTTGTTGGCAATTAATTCTGAAACCGTTTCCTGCGCGGTGAATGGGAGCGCCGAGGTTCATGAAACGGTGAATAGTGGGGTCGATCCGCGGCGGGTCGGGCCGGTAACCGTATCGTTTTCTCATTCGGCAATTATAGCGGCGATCACGCGGCCGTGAGTGTGTAATCGACGGGCCTGTTTCGAAGATCCGATGGAGGGTCGGGAGCAGGCAGGGGGCGACGGCCGCGTCGAAATTAAATTTAATAGGGTGAATCGGAGTCAGCGAGGCCTGCCGGGGCTGAACCGGCATGGCATGCAGCGTCACGTGAAACGAGCGCGGGACAAACGGGCCACGCGAACGTGGATCTGCCGTGGACGTGCACGTTCTCTGAATAACGTAATCGTCAGCCATCCGGGGCTCTGGTACCGTTGGCTTACGTCGGGGCGGATCCGAACCGTTCCCTCGCGTCCCCTACGCTGTCCCGTGTAGCCCGCAGGGGTAGTAACGCCACTTGGACACCGGCAGAATGTAAGGGATGAAACTGAACTGCGCCGGGACAGGGATAGAGAAGCGGAGGGATGGGGACGGGGGGAGGAGATGGCTCGGAGAGGAACATGGAGCGAAAGGGGAAAGACGAAAATAGGAACAGCGAAAAAATGAATATAGGGGTTTGGGGAGAATGGAAGGGTGATGACGAAAATGGAAATAAGCAGCGAAATTGGGAGGAGGTGATTCGAGGGAAATAAGAGGATGGGCGGGAGTGGACGAACGCGAAAATTAATAAAATTGTTTATATCGATCGTATTATTGCTTGTAATAATTTATAAATGATTTCGGCGCTACGGTTCGATCATTAGAAAAACAAAGTAAACGAGAGGGTTAGTGGTACGCATTGCTACTAGGGCATACAGCTGTTAATGGTTTTTTTTTTTTGTGACTCTCCACGAGCCACACAAAGAACTTCCCGATTCGTTAGTTGCAGTACATTATTATCATTATAATAAGTAATAACTCACTCTTGCATTGGGATATTTTTTGATTATTGTAAGCGGTAACATTAGCATTAATTGCATAATAAAAAAAAATTAAATATATATAATTACGTTTGTTTATTCGGTGGAAAATTTCCATCCTCTCGTAAAAATTGCATTGTTGAATGAACTTCTTTCGGAAAAAACTAAAAAATTTTAAAAACCACTTCACCAATATGGACCAAAATCTAATCAGCTCTAAGTTACGACGGGGCACATCGATTGCATCATTCGTCATTCTGATCGCATTGTTACTTTTTCAGAAAACGTTAACGAAAAATTTGATAACATACAAACGGCCATACGCACACATACATACTAACAATTTGATAAAAATAGTCTAAAATGACTCCAATGACCATGAAACGTGAAGATCTGCTAAAAAATCGATTTTCGATTTTCGGGGTAAACAGTAACTTCCCTATGAATCGGGAAGTTAATTAATCAATAAGCAATTTTGCTAATAAACAAAAAAATCGACGTTTCGGTGCTGATTTGCACCATTTTCAAGAATTTTTGAAATTACGTCTGTAAGAAAAATGTGAAAAAAGAACTTTTAGAAAATAAAATAAAATACAATTTTCAAAATAACAACTATTGCATGTTTAAATGTAAGGGAAACAAATTTTAACACAAAGTTTTCTTACTCACTTGCTTAGGTGTGATTAAGTATAATGATGTGAGAGTCGCGAGACTCGTGAAACACGTGTGTTCACCAAGCTTGCCTGCACTACACTGACCGTTTTTGGCAGAGATCTAGGTTATATAGATCGATACAACGGCGGTAAATTCAAATAGACATAATACGTCCTTGAACCCACTTAGTGAAAATACCAAATGGTAAGATCAACAACATTGACATTCAATTTAACTAAAATCAAACTTCATACAACAAATTGTATGTGTAATGTATTTAGTTAACTAATAAAAAAAATATAATATGATATTGGAGAAGATTCATTATATAACATTACTGACACAGTAATGTTGCGTAAAATTCATGTATTGTAGGCGTTTCATACCTAAGGTTACGCTACGGTTTTTCATCATATGAAAAGTTTCCAATATTAATCTCTGATATAAGTTTTCCTCTCTGTCAACTATCTTGACGTTGTCAAAATTAAATCTGTGATCTAGTTCCAAAGAATGTTTCGTCAATGCAGTATGTTGTGGTGGTGGTAAAAATTAATATTAGAGAAAAACACAAAGGGGAATGAGTGTTCAGAAATTGGGAAAGGGTGGGTGAGTAATGCACACAGGAATCAAGAAGGAATCAAATACGGGATTCTGATAGCAAGAAAGGCAACCAAATACAAAGAAAAGCAACGAAGAAGTGAGAGGGTGCACAAACATAAAAATCAATATTGAAGAAAAATGAAAAGAGAGGATGTTTAGAAATTGAAAATAGACTAATACAAACAAAAGAAAGAAGGAATAGATATGTATAAAATAAAACGATAACAAAAAAGATTCTAAAGGTTTGGCATCGATTGGAAATTTTTTAAAAAGGAAGAAAGGAGAGAGAAATACAGTTTATAAGATGAAGAAATAAGAGGTTGAAAGGGTAGAAAGAAAGAGAACATGGAGGTAATAAAAAAGGGAAGGATTGACTTCCCAGTCAACAGTAATAGGAATATACTAGAATAGAACAGCAAAATATGGAAGAAATGAAGGAAAATATCTAAAGAGAGCCTGTGAATACCAAACCAAATATTAGAAAATAAGGTTTACACGAATAAAGAAAGAGACAGGGGCTTAAGAGAAGGAAAGAAAAGAAAAATTACAGAGAAAAAGAGAATACTTGAAAATGAGGAGGTGGGACGACAAAAATGGAAACAATCGTAGGATAGGTGGGATGATTTGTACAAAATGAAGGAGAAAAATAGGCAAGTGGCTGGGAAAAATCAGAAAGGAATGGCTGAATGCATAGAAACAGAGGAATAACGCATAGAATAGAGGAAGGGTGAATGAAGCAAAATTAAGAAGAGGACAGAAAGAGGGATTTGAAATGGGCAGGGAGATGAAAAATAGAGAAAGGAATACATACAAATGGCAATCGAAAAGATTAGTAGGAAATTAAAGAAAATATTCGAATGTCTAACAATAGGATAACGAATATTATGAGGAAGAAGAATGGAATGATGGACTTTATGGAAAATAATAAAGGGAATATGAAAGGAGAGAAGTGGATATTACGGGTAAGATAAGTGAATGTGAATATTATAAGAGTATTGTGTGAAATGAAGAAGGGAAATAAGGGGCAATATGAAGATGAAAATAAGAATTGAACGGTGTAGGGCAGAGGATATAGGTTGAAGTTCATCGAAAATGGTGTAGGAAATGTAGAAGAAACAGAAGTGGATATTGAAAGAGGTCGGTGCAAAAATAGAGGAAAAAGTACACCATATTAAAAAGGCGACAAGCTGAAAAGAAGATCTACAGAAGAGAAGCGAAAGAAATACAGAAATGTAACAATCAGCGAAAGTACACATGGCTTAAAATGCTCTACGACATTGACAACTGGAATAGAGAAGCATCTCTTCCGAATAGGAAGTGCACACCTCGAATTTATGAGAAAATGGAGGCATTTACAGGCAACTGGCGGTCGCGGCAATGCGACGAAAAAGAAGAACAATTAAAAACTGAACATAATTTCGAGAGGAACACAGGTAATTAAATTCTGTAAATAATACGCAAAGATCACCAAAACGAGATACACCGGGGCGCCGTGTATGAAACGGAAACGCGCATCGAAGCCGAGCAAATGGAGAGGAACGGATGACCGGAGAGGCAAGAAAAACGAGAACGTGGAGATAGACGGAAGGGGATGGTGGGACGGGGATCCATAGAAAAGAAAAACAAGGGAGAGAACGCACGGTGCACGGAGGTGGAGTGCAAAAATCATCAGAAGAGGAAGCCGTGAAAAAGGAAAAGAGCGGGAGCGATGCGGAGGAAGAAGGAACTTTCGAAAAGAGGTAGAAAAAAACGAAGAAAAAGCGAAACCTGGAGAGAAAGGAAGCGGACCCGGAGAGCCAGCCAGAGGAACAGCGATACAAAGGCGAATAAAAAAGAATTCGCCGCGGAGAGAGAGACGGACGCGGAACAGACGTAGCAAAGAAAGAAAAGGCAGAGACGTGGGCGCGACGGGCGGCGAACGAGGGTGAACGAAAAGAGAGAGGGTGAATCGAGGGTTGCAGGGGCAAGCGTGGGGGTAGAAGTCGAGGACTTGTATACCCCGGGGGCTTACAGCTGTCGCGTACCCAACACCTTTTTTCTGCACAGCAGCAACATGCACGTAGGTTGGCAGTGCGTGCATAGAAATTGCCTGCATAGAGGTAAATCGCGCGTTTCCTGCGTAACGCGTGAAACTAAAACGAGGCGAAACGTTTCCCTGACCGGCGCGCCTCGCTTTCTGAAATATTATCGTTTTCTGGGTTACACGCTGCGCCCGTCCCCCACCCCACCCTTCCTCCAGCCCGCTTCCCCTCCGCGCCCTTTCTCTTTCTATTTCTACGTGTTCTATTTTCGCCAGAAGAAAATTACGAGTCGACGAATTTCATCGCAGCGCCGGGAAAATCAAGCGTGCTCCGCGCCGTTCCATTCCCAGACCGCCTCCTGTCTCCGTCGTGGAATATAAATCCACGGATTTTGCGAATTCTAACGTAATTATCGCGCCGGTCGCGGTAACGTGTCGACGCGAACTTCTGTCGTCTTCCAGGAAATTTAATTAGCCAGGATTCCGAATTTTTAGACCCAGACGGTCTTCCAAACGGCTTTTCGGTCGATAACTTACTGACGAAGCCGTTAAACAATTCCTCGATAGAGTACATGGTACAATTTCGGGATGGTGCAACTAAGAAATATACATTTCCGAGGCTGCAAAAATGGAATCGTTCACTTGGGAACAATCGTTTAAAATTGGAACATTCGCAGCTATAAGGGTAAATGGGAAGACAGGTCTCCTTAAAAATTCTTCTAATCTAGAAAGTATATACAGTATTTTATCGATATAAGTCCCTAGCACGGGTCTGCCGACATTTATGAGCCAGAGACACTATTCTTTGAGTTCTGCCGACCGTAGAGAAGGACAGCTAAACATAGCTAATCCAAATTTCCAACTTCCTTATATTTCGTTATTTTTTTATGAGACTGCGATTACCATATTTGTGGCATTTTTCTAAGAACAGTGATACCACATATGATATAATTCCGATGATATTTACTTGTGTAATAGACAGTTGAAGTTTCGGGCGCGTAGGATAGCGTAACAGTCCTTCCTGGCGCCCGAAACTTTGACTGTCTATTACACACCTAAATATCATCGGAATTATATCATATGTGGTATCATTGTTCTTAGAAAAATGCCACAAATACGGTAATCGCAGTCTCATAAAAAAATAATGAAAAATAAGGAAGTTGGAAATTTGGATTAGCTATGTTTACATTTCTCGACACCGAGGCCTCTCGGCTGTCCTTCTCTACGTTCGGCAAAACCCAGCTTCCGAACAGAAATTCCAAAAATCCTATTGCAACAAGCCTGCCCACGTCTATCCGGCTAGATCCTCCGTTTTCTCATGCCACCGCACATCTCGCTAACCGCCAGAGGCAGAGCAATCGAATTAACAAGACTATCAATTCCAGGAGTCGATTCCGCCCTTGCAGAAGTAAATTCCTGTAGAGTATTGTAGTACGGTTCGCGACATGCTCCGCGATTCCACAGAATCAAATCTTTCGGGTGGCGAGGCTTGAGCCTGTCGATACTGGCAGTCGCGGCCCGTTAATCTCGATTTACTAAACCCGGGCCGAACGCCCAAAGGCGTCGAGGTGTTGGACAACTGGTCCCGCGACAAATCGTGGCATTAATTCGTCCAGGCTGACGCGTCCCATTCGTTTCCAGGCTGGGTCTCTCCTTCGTCTATTCCATGGGGGGTGTGAGAGACGGACAAGGGAGATGAAGGGGCAAGCGGGCCTGAACAAGTGCCGGGGAGATATATACGGGGGCGCAATCACGTTGTCTCCGTTCCCGGGATCATAAACCTTGCGGTGGCAAGCGGGTCCCGGGACTTTTCAGCCGGCCGAAGCCACCCTCCGCACTCAATAATCCTATAACGCTATAGCAAGCCTCTATTACGGAACCTCCTACCCGCTCCCTTTAACGCGGCGACCCCATCGAGAGGGAGAGAGAGCCAGAGAGAGATAGACCCCATAGACCCATGGGGAAGCAACCAGGACAGGCTGGCAGCCCGATTCCACGGCGCGCCACGCTACCGTGAAACCGCCCTTGTCTTCGCCGACCCACCCTTACCGCCCTCGGTGGAATCGATGGGGAAGGCCTGAACGTGTCCGAACGACGGACGAGAGTATCTCTGACCTGCGATGGTCCGCTCGAAGAATCGGACGTGCAGTCAATGGACGACTTAATGGACCGGCGAGTTGTGAATGAGGACGCACGGGGGTGGGAAGTTTAAATGCCGTGGAGAAGACGCAGAGAGATCTTTGTGCGTACCCGAGCGATTGTCTCTCGAGGGCTAGCGCGGAACTTTAGAGGCCTCTCTCTCTCTCGGGTCCTCTTGAGAGTTTATTATTATACCAATGTACAGTGGGTAGTTTCTATAAAAATAAATAAATTAACAAATTTTCATATAATGAAACAGGTTAAAACTACAATAGGTCTTTTTAGTAACAGAAATAATGTAAGACATTTTTTGTGACTAGTATTGAATGGAGAAGGGGATGAATGGGAGTATGAGTGTGCGAAAGGATTAGTTTTTAAGGAATAGTATGTAAGATAATTTAAATAGATATAAGCTTATGTACATAGGACTACTCTCTCTCTCTCTCTTTTAGAAATAAGCATAGTAATAAGCGAATAGAATAGGTAAATAGTTTAAGATAATAATTAAGATAGTATATAAGTTAATGTTTAAGATTAAAAAGGAAGAAGAGAAAAGACGTGCAGGTGAAAGAGTAGTAAACAAAAAATTGTAAGGAATGTAACCCTAAGGGGAATCATTAAATGCATACATTTTTGTGACTAGTAGGGTCCCAAAGTGCCTTGCATAATGGTATTAGAGTTTATATTGGAAATGCATCTATTTTCAATATTTTATCTATAAAATTGGCCTATTTGTGAATTGTCTTATTGTCTACTCAATTTTATTAATATACTAAGTTTCTACAATTGAGATGTTGTATTTATGCATACGATCGAATTGGCTAATGTTTTAGTTATTATTGTATACTTGGATTATTGTTCATGAAACACATGTAATGTTTGCTATGGAGGTTTAATTCAATCAAACAAAGTTAAATTTGAAAAAAATAACGTCCACACGAAATTACTTAACTGTTCGTCGACAGTCGGGTCTTGTTCGTGTCAACAACCCCTGCAACTCTACTCCACTTTAATTGTGACTGTACCGAAACGGGTATTAACCTAACATATACAACAAATTATCATGCGTATCCTATGTTCTTCGTTGATTGTAACTGAACAATGGACTCCGGTACAGTGAACAATAGCAATTAAATCGTTTTTCAATATCGAATTTGGCTTTAGAAATGCACAACAAGGAAGTTGTCGCGTGCAGAGAGTATTTTTCGAATTTTTTTAGTGAAATATCGTATGAGGATCGGCAATTCTAGGTGCAAACGGGTTTCCGGGCGAATTCGAGCGGCGTTTTCTTTAAAGTTTCGCAAGAAACGGGGCCAAGGAGCGGCGATGGCGACTTTTATGTTTTATCATAACCACGGAGAATGACTAATTGCCCCGCTTAGAGCCGCGAGGAGTCGAGCGAGGGAGGCGGGGAAAATTTACGATAAAGCGACTTTAATTTTGATTCATGGCGCAGTTCCTCGGGAGCCTTGGCTACCAAGGAAGAAGAAATTTTTCCAGGCATCGTTTGCAACTGGAACTGGCTGTTCTCGACTTCGTGTTATTCGAGACCCGGAGGGTTGCAAAGGAGGCAGTCTTTATCGCGTTCCGCTTTCCCCTTCCGGGTCGATATTAATTGACGCGAGATTAGAGTACCATCCCAACGATTATCTACATCAAGCTACGGCTACTTAATGAGAAAAATTATTTAACGCTTTACCACTGCCAGGGGAACCTCGGTGACTGATACAGGACGATTTTGATGAGACGTCGTTCAAGTGTACATTAGACCTATTTAAAAAATTAGCCATATTTCGTCCGTGCCTGTTTGCTCCTTTCAGGGAGAAATCAACTCTTCTACGTTAGTGTTTACAAATCATAAACGACAAAAGGTATCAAAAAGTGGTTGAACTAAAAGCTATGTTGTATATTTGGGCTTATAAAATTGCGCAAACATTTTTTTTTAATAAGGGGCTTTCAATATTTTTAGTTTTCAAAAAACTGATTCTTTTAAATAATCGATCAGGATGATTTATGGATCTCTAGATACGATAAAAGTCTAGCTTCTACAATTTTTTGATGTTTTTCGTAGTTTGCGATTTATAGGCACTTACGAAAAAGGATAGAAGGGTTGTTTTCTCCCTTAAAGTAGACAACGGACAGAACGGGTGAATTATTAGATGGATCAAATCATCAGAAAATATTAATTGCTTGTGTGAAGTGCACCGGTACTAAAATTTAGAGATGCTTCTATGGGGAAAACTTTTATCGATGACTTTTTCAATGAGTGATATCAGTATTCTCACTTTTGAAGATTCTATTTGTCTCTCATTTTTCTAGTGAGTTTATAAATGATCGTGAACTGTTAAGGGATAATGCATCCCCTTATCCACGAACAATATTCTTGCATACGTGTACGGATTTATTCGAAATATTTCGCACACAATTGTTTTAATAAATAACGTTAATGGGTACTACTTCTCGTCTACTTGCTGCTTCTTGTACTACGTGAGCTTACAATTAAAAGCGTCATTTAGATTACAAATGTGACCGAGTGACCAATTTGTAGCGCCTGGAATCAACTAGAAATTTAATTACTGTGTGCAAAGTTCCGTCAAGTCCCGAACAAAATAATAACCTCATTAAATGGTGTTCGCCTCTTTCTCTGTACTCAATTTTAGGCGATCGTGTACGCAAATGCTGAACCTCAGAATCTGTATAGACTCACTATGCTATATACGTAACACAAAACGAGTTATGTTATAAAACACAGAAAAAGACTAACATTTTATAATTAATCTTCATTTTTATACACTTAGGATATTATAGATATTATAAATATAATATTATAAATGTATAATAGTATTGTAGATGTAATATTATAGATATAATATATATACATATACATATATATAATATTAATAATAATATTATAATATATACATGTAGATAAATAATAATATTATATAATATAATAATTGTATAATGGTATAATAATATTGAAGAATATAATCATACTAATTAGAAATTAATGGGAGGATAATTTTTTTATTAAAGTTCGTGTTTCGCTTTTGCACATTTTCATGTAATGCTATTTAATTTGGACCTGATCTGGGATATAACATTTTACAAACCAGGTTGATTATAAATTGATATTTTTATCGGTATTTATAATCGTACAAAATACAACGAAACTAGCCGGATAAATTCGGTGGATCTATTTCCAGATATTTTTCACTAGCATGGCAATATGTATACATAGATTAAGATGAGACCATCTTGGCTGTTCATCACGAAAACGGCCCGAACCGGCTCGAGACCCATAAAATCCATGGATTATTTCCGACTGTCAGCGAAGGGCTATCGGTAGCCGCCGGTAATTAATGGACAACCCGTTAAATAATTCATACATAACATTCGAACGGGCGCAATAAACGGACGCGTAAAACTTCGAATTTGTCGGCCAATGCGTTTTCCTCTGTAAAATTGGTCGCGATCGCGACCGCTCCGTTTACAACCGTTGAACGATATCAGAACTTCTTCAATCATTTTTGGCTGCGTTGACAATATAAATATTCACAAAGAGTGCGAAGTCAATTAATAAATATTTCCAATAAGCGCACGATTATATAGTAATCGATTGAAAAAGAAATCTGTACGCGCTACAACTGATACAATGCAATACAAATTTATTGTTGTCAGAATTACAATTCATATAATGGACGAAGCCAATTTTTGTTATATTTGAAGATTACAATAGAAATTGATAAATATTTTTGCTTTATAAATAATTGACAATTACAGATTGTACATCCTCGGTCGAGACGATACTCAACAATTATTATTAAACCGAGGAATTTTCGTTATTACTTTTCGTTAATTATTATTCATCGAATACGCAGCATCGGTAACCAATGTTATTACATTCGGATGTAATAATATTTCATTTATACTTTAATGTCGCAGCACCAAACATGGTTATTTAAGTATTAATATAGTATTGTAATACATCAGTAAAAGTAAACAGGGGGGATGTGGTATTTAACCCTCACGTTAACAATAACAAATTTCCACGTTCGAATTCGTGGTTGCAATATTCTTGTGCCATAAACGTAAATCAATTTATAATTCTCCAGAAAAGTCTCTTGAGCCTGCCACATTAAATGACTAACCTGTTTAAAATCATTACTGTTGTCACGTCCGGTGGTCCTATCATAAATAATAATTAATAAACTTAATCATATATTTCTTTTCTTATTTGTTTTATTAATTTTGTGCGAGGATTGTAACCAATTATTATATCAAATATTATATTGAATATTGAATTATTGTATTTTATACCGTACTGCGAGCGATCGAATTCAGAAAAGTTTATAAGATATATTTTGCAGCGAACTACATAGGATTGTTAACAAATGAAATAATTCGAAACATAATATGCGAGCGATTAACTAAAAGAAACTTCCGTTGAGATTTATTCGTTATCGAAGAATATAAAAAATTAATAAAACAAATAAGAAAAGAAATATATGATTAAGTTTATTAATTATTATTTATGATAGGACCACCGGACGTGACACTGTTAAAAATTACCTTATTACAAATACAATAAAAATTCTTTAAATAAAGAATATCCTACATGAAGTCCAATCATATAATATAAAGTGTCCTTCATATCTTGATAAAAGAACAAAGCAACACAAAACTAATTACATTGTAATTATTATTACTAATTACATCTTCGCTCAAGTATATTTACAAGTACAAGTGTTAGCGAGTCCCTTTGGGGTGCCCTTCACACCATGTACGAAAAGATTGATTCAGGGACAAACGTAATTACGATTAAACCTGTGTGGACACACCGGCTTGTGCCGCGAATGTGGCATGGCTTATCCGCCCGGTAACCCGATCGTGAAATTATTCTTTTCAATTTTCATCGCTCAGATTTTTATTCCTCCCCGCGACGAAAGACGTCGCGACGTCGGAACTCTCGCGCCACTGATATTCCCCAAGGCATGCACCCCTGCGACGGGGCGTCTACGGGAACCCATATCCGGTGACGTTGGCTCTCCTTAACCACGAAACCACGGCGCCGTGACGTGTACCTCGAAACCGCCGTCCCGTAGTTTCGTTGATCACAGAATCAACACCTCCCCTCCCACCGACGACCACCCTCGTCGTCGACGCCGTCGTGCTCTCACCCCCGCAACCCCCTGTTCTCCGCTTCCGCAACCGACGCCACCCCTCCGTGACACCCCATCTGCGCGACGGACCGAGAGTCGCGACGCTTCGAAGCGAAACCGTTTCCTCATTAATTCGTGAAATCGTCGAACGACTCCCTTCCGTTTCAATGAGTCGAAAAGGAACCCAGGGTGCTGAGTTGCGAGAATCCACGGAAAAATCGGTATTATATAGACGTGTTTCTGGTAATGACGTATATCGAGCAGTGAAACGTGTTTTCAGAATTAATGGCGGGACACGGAGAACCTGAGGAACCGGGACAGATGAATTTAATGATTGCTAAACACCTTTTTTAAAGGATACGTGCAAACGCAGAGCTTCCCCGAGGGGGTGGTACCACCTGCCCTCTCCCATGTGGGCCCTGGAACGATTCCGTGGTATCTAAATATGTACAGCAGCGGACAAATGTTTAAGATCGCTCTATAGAAGACGAGAACTTTTTCAATATTGTACTGTACGGTTTGAACTTTTTTGGGAAGCTGGAGCAATTAGTTTATTGAAGGATGTGAAGAAATTTTTTCAAAAATTGCAATTGATCGGAATTGTTGAAAAAATACTAAACGTTGATTTTTCAACTATTTTTTGTAGGCTTATATTGAAAATTTTTTAAATACGTTTTGTAGATCTGTGTCAATTAAACATATCCTGAAAATTTCGTCGAAATCGGTGATTGCAGATTTTCACGATTTTCGGCAATAAATCATGAAAATCTGCAGTTTTTACAGTCTTTAAACGTTTGTAGCTCGTTGCAACGTCGACCGATTTTGACGAAATTTTCAGGATATGTTTAATTGACACTGATCTACGAAACGTATTTTTTAAATTTTCAATATAGGCCAACAAAAAATAGATGAAAAATCAACTTTTAGTATTTTTTCAACAATTCCGATCAATTGCAATTTTTGAAGAAATTTCTTTTCACATCCTTTAGTAAACTAATTGCTCTAGCTTCCCAAAAAGTTCAAACCGTATAGTACAATATTGAAAAAGTTATCGTTTTCTTTAGAGCGGTCTTAAACTTTTGTCCGCTACTATATATGTATAAAGTAATACAAATTTTTCGCTGCATCTTCCTGTTTGTTCACTTAAAGAAGGTCAATTCTCAGGAGCTATAACAAAATTAATTCACATTTGTTCTTTTATAAAATTTGAATTTGAAATGGTTCAGCAACTCTTATATGTTGTAACTAAATTTATATGATTTTGTACCTAAATCAAAATAGGAAATAATAGAACTGTTTGAACCGTATGGTAACAAACATATTGAAACGAATCAAATTCAGATGTCGTAGATAACATTTGTACATTTATTTAATTTATTCGCAACTCCCATTTTATTATTTTTATATAAATGATTTAAATAAATTCACAAAGAATACATTAATTTGTGCACTCAGAAATGCACAACAAAAGCGATAACCTATTTGTCCAAGAAAAAAACAGGTTTCAAATATTAAGATGAAGTGTAGAAAAAGCATCTATTTGCCGAAATGTTGTACAATCTTCCTCGAAGCACACACGTACTCGTAAAGCATTTTAAATTATTTCTTCAAAACACTCCAAGGAAGAGCTGCAATTTCTTAAAAATGCTCTCTTGGAGTGGGAGTCTGGCAACAGGATAGCGTGTCTTCCTTCGGCGAGAGGGTACAAAACAGAAGTCTCCTAAACTACCCTGAGCCATCTAAGCCATTATTCTAAAATACCGCGTCAACCCCTCAGACACTTATAATTCAGGGCAACTCTTATGTCAATAAACATCTAAGATATTCATTGCACTTCATATTTCCAACGTATATCTTTAAGCCTCACATATAAATCAATCTCACAAAAATCTATAATAATCTCGCTACAGTGGTGCACACTTAAACTGCACAGGTGACTTCAGCTAAAGAATGGTGGCATGTGTGTGTAAGAGATACCAATGTTCGAGGTCCTTTTTTGTAATTTCTGAAATCAGGGGACGGGGGCAGTGGTGGACACTTAAATGTGCTCTACTGTTTTTTTCAACAGAAATACTAGAAGCAAATTTGTGATAAAACAACGAATTTTTAGTTTATATTTGATCCAACCTGTGCGCCGAAACCATCTATCTATTAGAAATACTTGAAAATTTTTCTTTTTGTTTTCTAATTATTCTCATATTTTTCAGACGCAAGAGTGTCTCTTTGAAAAAGATCCACATCGGGATCGAAACGTTAGAAACAGGCTTAAATAATTGCACATTTGTTGTTTTTCTAAAAATGATTGAACCGCCGATATCATTCAATTTATTATATTTCTAATTTTCGATCGAGAAGAATTTAACCTTTGAAATACTTGAAGGTTCAACAAAAAAATTTAAAGTGGATGACCAATTATTGACGTAAGGATTAATCGATGATTAATCCATCGAGTCTGAATCGTGATAAAGATTCTGAACAGTCTGATAAGTATTAATTCTAACTATATAATAAGTATTTCATTAATTTCTTTAAATCCGAATTAAAATTCGTTACAGTTAATATACAGCCCTCTAA
Organism: Lasioglossum villosulum; assembly: GCA_963971365.1. Classification (NCBI taxonomy): domain Eukaryota; kingdom Metazoa; phylum Arthropoda; class Insecta; order Hymenoptera; family Halictidae; genus Lasioglossum; species Lasioglossum villosulum. Next base: position 43,208,923 of record OZ020495.1, on the reverse strand, counting down.
TAAATCTCATATGAAATTTTCTCAATAAAAAAAGAAAAAATATACAGCTCTTGGAGACCATACAGGCAAAGAACAGATATCAATTTTTCTCGCTACAAAGAACTTCTGGCCACTGCAACTGCAAAATAAATCAAGGGGTTAAAGCGAACTTGACTGGGCCATATTGATCTCCTAAAAATCCTGGACCTCTTCCGGCGGCAGCATCTAATTTCGATCGGGTTCCCCTTCTTACATTCATTAATTCTCGCATAACCGCGGCGTGCACGGTCGCGAGTGCGCCTATCGAAAAAGCCAAACATGACGAAGCGAATCAGGAGGGGTTGACGGATCGCCGGGGGATGAGCGGGCCGACAGGGATCGGGGAAGGGATGATGGCGGCGTAAATGGGCGAGGCGCTTAATTAAAATGTTTAACACAGCCACAAGTACGACGTCGAAACGGGAAACTTAATTAAATTGGTTATGACAATAAAAATAGAGGCTGGATAAGGTGGAATGGTGGTTGGGCGTCGGGTGGGTGGTTGGAAGTCGGTGGGAGGAGATATACTGTACAGATAAACGCGAGGCAGCAAGAGCAAGACGGAGAGAGAGTGATAGAGTTGGAGAAGAAAGAGAGGAGGGGGTGAACAGGTTGACGGGAAAAAGGAAAAGAAGAAAGGCCGGGAAAGGGGTGAAGACGAGGGAAAAAGGAAGAGATCAGCCAGCGAGGAAATGTGAACAGCGGCTGGGAGTCTGGCCGTTCGGGAATGGTACATATGTGTCGCGGTACATACGTATGTGTCATAGGTACGCACGTTTAATCTGACCAGCACGCGCGACGACGCAAGCGTGTGTCTGCGAGGATTTCGGGTGAACGGTGGTCGATGGGGTGAGCGCCGAGGGTTTGAGAGTTAAATATCGGGGGGGTGAGAGGGAGATAGCGCAGAACGAGGAGAGGGGTAGAGGCCCGGTAGTGTCATTCCAGTTTTCCTCGGTCTGGCTCCAGCTAAGGGACGAGGCGGGCTAGCGAGTGAAGGGGAACGGTGGCGCAGGATTTGCGAGACGTCACTGCGAAAATACGCGCAATTGAACTTTTCAACCCCGTCGGTCTTTCCCCGGCAACCGATCCCCCTTCCCGTCCACTTCCATTTACTCTGTCGCCGTCGGATCCTCGGGCCGGCTTGCCGATTCCCGTCTCTGTCCCGCCTTTTGTTCCTCTTTTTTCCGCTCGATCTGTATCTCGCTCGTTCTATCGCCCGGGGTTTCAACCCTGTCGCGGTCTCTGTCGCGCGAGCGCGCCTCCTCTGTCGCCTCCGGCTCGCGGGCCCTTCGCTCTTTTGTCACGGCACCCTTGTTCGCGCTGTCCCACTCTATTTGCCACCCCCCGTCGTTCCATCATCCCTCAAAGCCGTGGAGTCTAACCGGTGGCACACGGAGGGTCCGCGTCTCTCTCTCCCTTGGTAGTGGTGTCGGCAGTGACGACGCGACGACGACGACGACGACGGTGGTGGTGAGGCGACACAGGGCTGGCGAATACTGGTGGTGGTGGTGGGCCGGCCTCTCTCGTTGAATTTTTCTCCGTCCCTCTTTCTCTTCGCCGCCTCTTTGTCCCCTGGCGGCGCGCGGGTCCCGGGTGGAATTTGCAGGAGCCGGCAAATATGCGTCCGATAAAGACTACCCACACACCCGACCGTACCCTCCGCAGGGATTACCTGAAGCCTCCGCGGCGATGATCTCCTTCCGGCGAGGCTTTGCTCCGAGTTTGCGCCGCCGTGAACGGTTAATGCGTGATGCCTGTACGCCGTTATCGTCGCTCGCGTCCTAATTGACAATCCCGCTCCCGACGACAAGCCAAGCCACGCCACGCTATGCCGTGCCGTGCTGCACCATGCCACGCCAAGCCAAACCACGCCATGCCGCGTCAACCCGCCCTGTGTTTGCAGACTTGGTCTAGGGGATCGCGTTTCCGCGGGCTTCGGATTAGAGGGAAATTATTACTTTTCCGGGGGTGACACTTGGGCCAGCCGTCGGAGAGGGCGCGGAAAAATTGATGGGCTTCCGGGATCAACCGCTAATTAATTATTGACCCTACATCGCGCTGGGTCACCTCGAAGTCACGCATCCATCGTTTCCCCTTCCCTCGAGTTTGGCTTCGTGGTTTCGATAGAAGTCAACGTAATGCTTCGACTCTTTCCAGATGAAGAATTTCTTTGTCATGATTCGACAGCTTCTCCAACAATCCCCTTTCAAGATTTACGTGTACTTTGTGTTCAGAAAGAAATTAGGTCATAGAGGGTCCACCCTTTGCAACATAATTTTCTACGCAAGTACAATGATTAGAATTACTCAGTTCTTAATAGTTTTCTAGTAGAAAAAGAAAATCTACATTTATTGTAGTGTAAGAATGAAATTCCATTTTGATTTAACAGAAATTAATGCTAATTATGTCTGGAATCTTTGATGAATAACAACAGTCAATAACAACAATCTTATAACAAAAATGATACGAATATGATAAGAAGATTACTTTACACTAATGTTCTTATAGTTTTTATAGTTTGTATAAATCTCATATAAACTTTGTAAATATTGCATCTTATTCACAATGCGACCTTTATAAATAATTAAATGAAAAGAATTTAAAGATGACAATTTATTATATTCAATCCACTTAAATTATTAAACAAAGAAAGAACTTTCGATTCAGTTTCTATTATTGTAATTTCTAATTATAATTAGTCTAATTATATCTAATTATAATATATTACAGTCCTCAAAGACTGATCATAATGCTCATTCAAACGTATAGAAATTTGTTGACTACCGAGTAGAGAAAGAAATAAGTTACATACCCTAAACTGCCCATGATACAAGCAACGATGCAAAATTCAACAATTGAATTGAATGTATTAAATATGTTTAACAAATAATTTAAAAAAATTAATCTATCGTAACAAGACTGGTGCAGTTCTATAAAGTTGAAGCCAACGAATCCCGCGATTCGCAAAGATGAAATTCTCCCATCCCTTCAAAAATCCGGACACATATCGATCGACGTCTATCTCGATACGTATCGGGGCGATTCCGGAGGGGCAACAATTCAGAATATAAACGCGGGCGTGCGACTCGCGATGTATTATTGGTAAAAGGAGAGAGCAATCTCCACCGATAGCGGGCGTCTTTCGTTCCACAATAAAAAGATCGATATCTCGGCGTGTTTCGCTCGATGCGACCGCCAGGATTCTTTATCCGACATCTGTGTCAAGGAAAAATTCCTTCGATCCTCGCCGAGATCCCGTCGTTCTCGGCTTCCTTCGTAATCCTTTCCCCATTGGCCGTGTAAGCGGAACTTTCCCTTGGTTTTTCCCCAGTGGTCCGCGCCGATGGTCTCAAGAACGCAATCCTGTTCCGAGGATTCGACGAAGATTGCTCGATGTTAATGCGTCCATCCAGGAACCGTATCTCTGACTTCGAGGAATGTCACTTTGTGGCTGGGAGTTGCGAATTTTATACTTTTGTACGATACCCGCGAGCTGGTCGTTGAAATCAGAGAGCTATTGTTCCGCGACTTCCGGTTTAATATTTTCTACTATTAATCTGCTGGTCCCTATCGTGCAATTTAAATGTAATACAGAATATTGTTTAGAGATTTGTTTGTTCTCTATTGTCAATGAAACGAGATGAAAAAGCTGGAAATGGAATTTTTATTAAACAGTAGCTGACACCGACAGACGCTGTCCTGTCCAAATTTCTATAAATTTCGTCGATAATGTAAATTCCTATTGAAATATTGATTAAAAGCTGCGACGTTCGTTTTTTGTTGTATTGAAGTTGATTCAAATAGCACTTTTAGTTTTTCCGAAATTTTCCACTTCTGCGAGCAACTTTTCCAATTTTTCTTTCCCTAAAACCTTATTCGGACTATTACGAACATTAAAAAGAAATGCAACATCATTTTTTAAGAGAACGGTTGAGTTACGACCCATGGTTTCTTTCACAAAGTTGGTCCTTATGACCAGTAGAACACGATTAAACAGAAAAATGTTTGACCTTGATTTTCAAGGTAAAGGTCAATTTTGCGGGCAGTTTTTTATGTCAATTTCCACTAAATCGTAGGTGGAGAATCATCCTATGGTGGTCGTGACATATAATTTTTAGACACCCTGTACAATTAACCAGCCACAAATCAAGTCTAGACTCCGATAGTTGTCTAGCCAGACAACGCCTTTCTGAGAAGCATCGAAACTTTACTGTATTCCTAATTCTAACCATAAACTGACAAATATGTAACTGATATCTGCATATAAGGAGAATGGTTTGAAATGGTAAAAATAAAATTCTACAAATTAGAATATACATGAAACTATAAATTTTAAATGTGTATTATTTAAGAAGATTGAGGAAGGAGTGCTTGATGATATTGAAAGCGTTCGATTTTCGGAAGAACTATGAAAAAAATATGAAAGAGTCACCGAGGAGGAGGCGTCGTCGGTGAAGGGTTGAGGGTTGGATTTGATGAAACGCTTGGCCCGTCTAGCTCGAAGAAAAAAGGAGGACGCGACGGGGAGCGATAATAGACAAGCCAATTAATCACGGCGATAATCAGTCAGCGGAATCGGGTGCTCCAGCGAAATTCAATTCGCGAAGAAGCCATCTAAAAATCGCCGTGGCGATGGCGGTTCGAATCTGTTAATCGACTACGGAGAACAAGCCGGGGAATCTCGCATGGTCGCTTGACACCCGCCGGTGTCACGTCGTGTTCGATCGGCCGCTTGTTTTCCTCGCGTGTCCGGGGAGGAAACGGTAGTCGAACGAAGGATCCTCCGCTTCCACACGGACGATCAATCACTGTCGGCCACGAGGAGTCCCGATTCCAACGGCAGCGGCGCCGCGCCGGAGAGCAAGCGCGGCCATGGGTTAACCATCGATCGCCGATCGAGATGAAAGATTCGTTCGAGCATCACGGCACATCCATAACTTTCGGCCCCGGTTATTATGATTTACGACGCTCCGCGGCCGGGACAATTAATTTTAATTAAGACGCGAGCGTACCGGACCAGAACTCCGCGCGCCATCCGTTTAATAGGGGATGATAATATTTTTCGACGATTCCACGGCTTTCCGAAAGTTTCGACCGTCGATCGCTGGATTGATAGATCGACGACTTTGCGGGGTCTGCTTCGACCCGACACTGCGCCAACTGGAGTGTGCCAGTTAGCACAGTTCTACAGTTTTCTGTGCAAATGTTTAACACTAGGTGCAGTATATGGGAGAGTTTTAGATTGCTTTATAAAAATATAATATCACAGGTTTTGGCATAAATGCATCTATAGAGTCTCAATAATCACAAATTAAAACTAATCCACCATTCTTATGGTAATATCATTGTTTTTACTGGAGGAGCCCATGAACGGTAAAACAGTGCCTATTGCGCAACATGATTGACCGTGAATGGTAGTGATTGACTAATTAATGCAATATGGATTTGGATGGACATCATGCTGCACAATGTTGCCCTTTAGACGAAAACTACGAATGGTTGCTATCATGTGACGTGAAATTAACCCTCATATGGTCGTGAAAAATAGTTGCATGAAAGAGAATAGAATAACAATTCACCCATTTTGATTTCACATGTTAAATCAATAAATTGTGTTTCATTTATAGCGCCACATTTTAAAGAAATACATTTCACGACGTAGATTTACAAGGATGAATAATTTTACAGTATGTGAAAATATTAAATGGGTGAATTTTCACCCTGAGGAACGTATGAGGGTTAAATAGTAAACTGACTTTGCAATAATTTTTAACTCATCATAGACACCTACACAGTATCTCTTAATTTAAAGGGTTGGAAAAATTTCGAATATCCTCGTATAGTATTCAATTCTTTTGTACTCACATTGGGACGTTTCCTTTGTTCTTTGAGAATGAATGTAGACATGCAATTTCCAAAGCTATGAACAATTATTCGATTGTTCAATTATTTAAATAAGCACATCTTTCGTCTTTCTTCTTACTATATCATTCTGCTATAAAATTTAGTTTCACCAGAAAAATATTCTTCATATTTCAAAAGAAATGGAATTTTTTATTTAATTTAGTAAGTAGAAATGGCAAGCAATGAACAGAGACATTAGCTACTGTAACTAGATAACAATTTACCTAGATATTTGTAAAATTGTTCTTAAGTGTATAATTATTGGAATTAGAAATTAATACTTTTTACTTTCTGGTGCATGGTGCAGGATTCAATAACGATAAAACATATTACCATAAGTATATAAATCATACTGTTATGGTCAACCCTGAATTGTCTTTTTAAACAACGCATCAAACTATCTTTTTTTTAATATTAGAGTAAAAATAAAACATTACAATAAACATCATGTTTCGTCGCCAAGATAAATTGTAATAGACTTGATCAGTAGTGCCAGGATTAATATCGATCTCGTTGCTGTCTAATATGAAATTCAGTGAATTTTTTTATAAAATATTGCGTTAATTAACTTACCATGCAGTAATTTTAATCCTTTATGTAATCCATTGGTGATATATTTTCAATATTTATTTATAAACCGCAGTGAAATTCTTTACAGAACCTAAAATATATACATGTATTTAGCTATTTTTAATATAATTATATTGACAAATATTTTAAATTAGTACCAATCAAGGAACTATCTGTGGAAATACATTTGTATAATGAACCTGTAATACTAGTTCTTGAGCAAAAATTGTCGGATTGAAATCGAACATTTATATGCAACAACTTATACATATAGTCCTAATTTATAGTGTTAACTAATTGTAAGTGACAGACGTCCTTCATATGGACTTCGTATAAATAAATTCTTTGAAAATAAGATTGTACCAATGGTCTGGTTTGGATAAATAAATACCTAATTATTAGATAACGAATTTTCTGAATTTATAACAAAAATTAATTTTTCAAAAAGTACCACATTTTTAATACGGACTGAAAAGTATAAAATAATTCATACAGATAGTCCTGAAAATTTGTGATTGGAAAATACTTGCAATATCATACATAATTGATGAATGAATAGTTCATCTAACTCACTAACAATTTTATTGCACTGCAAATGATATGAACAGCTTTTCTCTACACTTTTTATTATACACTTGCGCCCCACATTTTTCGTTTTAAACCTTAATTATTTTATACTTTTTAGTCCGTATTAAAAACGTGGTATTTTTTGAAAAATTTATTTTTATTTATTTATTTCCTGAACGCAGTTTTTTAAAAACCCTGTTTTAATATTTTATTGTCATCCAGTTCAGAACTATGTTTAAAGTATCAAGTCTCTAGCACATCGGGAAGTTAGTTTAAAATCAAGTGCAAGATTTGTACTGAACAGACAGACAATAAAGCGGTCCAATAAAAACGTGGTAAAATAACAGACGAAGCCGTTCGTTTACTATCGAATTCCTGAAATTATTTTATCGTCTGAAACGACACCAACTCATTTTTGCGGTAAATATAAAAAATCCACAGCGTAATAATAATGATATACAAGAATATATACAAGCTCCCTTGAAGAAAAAGCAAGCTAATGAATAAACATTTTACATCAACGTTCATGAAGATCAAGGTCAGTGAATATATTGCGCCGGTGTTCTTTCTCGTTGCTAAAACCGAGCCGGCAATCTCGGTGTCAATCTTCCGAACGATCATCCGTGAATAATCAGCGAAATTGATATCGAAAGTCGAGCCAATGCGGGACAGCGATCGAAGACAAAAAGGATCGACGCGCACGGCTACCCTCTGGTCGCCGGGTGCCTCGATATTTTTCAATTCGTTTTACTAGTCGACGATTAACCCGGCGCGGACGGAGTAAAAAAGAAATGGAAATTAAAAGTGGTCCTGCGAATTAAGTCGACGCTGCGGCCGGTGAAAGAATTACCCGGGCATTGTTCGGTCGCCAGGGCTCACCCCTGGAAACAACAGGGAGAACGAGGGGTGGCCACGCTTAATTCTAAGTTCGGCACTAATAACGGCTGGCCCCGTGTTTCGTTAGTCCCTGGAAGATTAACGGGCTGAGGAAGGATGGCCTAATGGCGGCGTGCACGCGGAATTCAAATAATATTTACCTTCGACACGACGCACGGTCACCTAAACTCTCATGGGACTGGCTAAAGCAGAGTCCTAGCAATGTGTATGCAGACCAACCATCCGAACAACCCTGTTTTCGAAGAATTTATTTCTATGGGACGTCTGTCGCTTAGTTAACGCGGTACATTAGGAACATTTTTCACTGTACCAGAGAACTCATATGTACTAAATTTTATATAATAATTAGTACACAGCGGATCTTTATGCAAATAAAAGATTTTTTTATTTGAATTCCAACAAACTTGAGAGAACGAGAAATTTAATTGTTTAATAGATTGAAAATAATGTAACAATATTTTTAAATTCTTCTAATATTTTTACTGTTTTAAATTGCACCATTCCTTTTAGATCATAAATATTATATAAAATAAATTGGTAAATATATCGTTGAGGAGATTCACCTTGGACGATGTTGACCTTTACATATGTTGTCAAGGACAACATTCTGAACAACTTTTGTAATTATATGTATCTGTCGCTCGATCATAGTTTTCGAGAAAATTCCAAAAAACTACTGCTAGTACTGTATTAAATTTTCCTAACCTAACTCAATCTTAACCACGCCACAACTCATTCTATCCATAATTTTTGCATTGTAACTGTCATCCAGAATATGATCAAATAATGGAAAAATTGTACGAATAGAATGAGTTGTGGTGTGGTTAGGCTTTGATTAGGTTAGGAAAAATCAATACAGTACTAGCAGTAGTTTTCTGGAAATTTCTCGAAAACTATGATCGAGCGACGGATACATTACAAAAGTTGTTTAGAATGATGTCCTTGACAACATATGTAAAGGTCAAGGTCGTCCGAGTTGAATCCCCTAATCGATACATTTACCAATAAATTTTTTCGTTGAGACACATATTGTTATAAAAGTTACAAAAAATCTAAATAAATTCAATCTTCTAATTTTTATCAAACAACGTGTATACCAGCCATATTTTATAGTCGGTACGGTTAGTGTTAAAATCATTAAAGAAAAAGTTAAAATCATTAATTCTGAAAGACTACGACCTAACCACAACTCATTCTATTCGCACGATTTTTCCATTACTAGTTCAAATTATGGGTGACAGTTACAATGCAAAGATTATACGAATAACATGAGTTGTGTTTAGGTCACGGAGGGGGTGGAGAGGGCCTGTTGTCAGGCCTGCCTGACCACGCATACGAAAATCCAGGATTGGTCTGTCAGAATTAACAGCTGAATTCAATACAGTATTAGCAATAGTTTTTCACGAATATCTCGAAAACTATTCATTTCAGCCAAAAATGACACATACATTTTGTGTTCAGCATGTCAAAACGAATAGAATGACGTATGTCACGTGTCGAAAGGAAGGGGGGGGGTTTCTAAAGTTCAGCCAACTGACACAGATCTACAAAACGCATTTAAAAAATTTTCAATATTGGCCCACATAAAAAAGTTGTAAAATGCAACTTTTAATATTGTTGGTACAATTCCGATGAATTGCAATTGTTACAAAATTTTTTTTCGCATCCTGTGGCAAATTGCTCTAGCTACCAAAAAAATTCAAATCGTATAATACGATATTTAAAAAGTTATCGCCTTTTTAAGAGTGTGCCAGTACTTTGTTTACCCACTGTGTAAGAGTTGCGACATTTGAATAGAGTAGCGAGTAGCGGCGTCGACTATGAATATCAATACATTCTAGCCCAATCCTAGCTTAGAAAAAAGGTGTTCGTCTACGTACCACGAGGAGAACAATCCGATATCCCCTCGATTCCCAATCGCCTCGGATCGCATCGGATCGCATCGGAGCAACAGTTTCCGCTGAAACCTCGCCTCTCGGCGGGTCGTTCTCGTGCAGGAGAGGAGAGTGGAGAGGAGAACGAGAGTGAACGCGGCGCCGGGCGAGCAGAGGTCGAATCCGAGGACCCTTTCTCACGCGGGGCCACACCATCCCGCTGGATCAAACCAGAATTACTCCGCAACCCCTTCCGATCTCTGAAGATTTCAACCCCTACACCCTAGCAGCTCAGCGCGACGGCCGGTCGCTTAGCTAGAAACGGGACGATACGCTTGACCATTGTCCAGTTTCTCAGCATCCCTCTTAGCTGTCCCGTGAGAATCAGCCCGGGAATCGAAAACTGGTCCAGAGTTACGCGGATCGTAGAATCGCCGATGCAAGATAGAGGGGCGGGGCCAGGGAAGAAGAGCTCCGGGGACCAAGAAAAATCATGCTACCGTTCAGTTTTGGCGTGATCGTGCTGCGAGCGCGACCTCAGGGAAACAGAGTTCCGTGATAACAACACGACGCAAAGAAACACACCGTCCCGTACCGGGACGAGCCAAGAGACCGGAGAGCAAGAACTGCAGAGTCCGATAAACGCGGAGTCGAAGATCAAGCCGGCTACGACTCCACGCGTCGTTGCGATTACGTTAATTGCCGACTCTAATTGACCTAGATTCGACGACGGCCCGCGTTATCGAGCTTTCGACAAGCTTTTCGAACCGCCGACTGACTGGCGGCGGCTGTGGCTGAGAGTGATTCCACCGACCCATACCCATCGAGAGCAGACTCGCAACCGTCCAGACTATCCCGGTCCATTTTTCGAGTGTTGCTTCCATCGGAAGTGGACCCTTCGAGCCGGCTGTGATTTTTCTGTGACTCCGGGCAGGCTTTGGCTAACTTGCTTCCAAGGGTTAATGAGACTTGGGCGACCTCCGAGTAGACCGTGGGGTTCATGTAAATTGGCACTTTTGGGGAGTGGGTTTCCGAAAGTGGGGAAATTTATCTTCTTTTGTAAATATTTTTCTTTGGTTTTTTAATTGCCAGGTTTATGGGCATTTATTTTGATGACTAGTTTTGTTTACATGGGCCAGCCATCTTAGGTTCGTTTTGTAGAGGCATATTCACTTTGTAAATAGGGTGTTATATTGTGCAAGGCTTTGGATCTATCAAGATCGTTAGAATCTATCGAAATTTATCAAATTTTCTTGGTTGGTTTGGTTTTCTATGTTACATTAGAAAATCTTCTGAACATCTATCCAAATCATTCAAATCAATCTAATCATCTTTGTACATATTTCTTGTATTTTCCTTCTTTGACTTTCTTTTCAATAGCTTTATTGTTTTTACTATTTGAGTGTATTCAGCAGCGTCACTTTCTCAAGGAGTACGAATATTATTTCAGTTTGTCTAACGAAGTTTGTTGTTGTTTGACAGGTGTATAGATGTTACAGATATTAATTTCTTAATTTTTTATTGATGTTTAAAAAGTTTCTGTAGGCATCCTTCATTACTTTTCTAGATTATTGCCTAACTGGATAATTATATGCAGCAGATATTATCGAATGCAAATGTATTGAACCTCGTGAAATTATACTGTAGTTTTCTTTAAAAAATAACTTTCGTATAATTTCTCCTCAGACTCGACTCGACTAAGGGGTAAGTGTCTTTCACCTTGTTTTTTACTTTTAGTTATATATAATATTGTACATAAGTTAATGAAAGCTGCAACATCCTTTTTGCATGTGTTATTGTTGTGCTAGAGTTGTATATATGTAATACATATTTGATGTCCTCGTATTTCTGTCTTGTGTTTAATCAGATCCTATTTCTTTTGAAATATCTTTTATAATTTTCTAGTTGAAATATAGACATGTCCTTTGTACATAAACCAATTATTCGATAGGAATTGATTGCTCAACTATTTTCATACATCTTATGTATATATATTTTATTAACCTTACAAGAAATTCCCAGGTTCTCGCACCCCTCTAGTATTTAATCGTTTTTATTTCTTTAATGTTTCATTCATTTCTATCTAATGTAAAATTATTTTGTACATAGAAATCATTTTCATTCCATTCATTTTCCAATCATCTGTAATATAAAAATCACGTACAATTTGTATATAGATCATTAACTCTTTGTCAAATCAGCATTTGATCATTTTTAATGATTTTATTAGGCATGTATAATTATTATCTGATGAAATTAATAGACAGTGGAATTGATGCATTCTTGATAAAAATTAGTAGGTAAAATTTCCTTTTGTGTGCAATTCTTCCTACTTATGAAATCTTTGAATTGTTTGCAATAAAATTCATAGATTTATAAATATTGTGTTATATACTAGGACATTACATAACACATAAAAGATTAAGATGATATTCTTGAAATATAAAGTACAAAACACAAGAACGTGTTAAATAAAACGTATTGCAAGTAGGAAGAAAAGCCATCGGGTCCATCAAGATTAAACTTTTCCTCGCCTGTAAAAAATTCAGCCATTTTTTCGCGATAAGGGAAGGCTGATTCAATCAAGTTCTACAATACCTTTTTACACAGACTGTTCCAAATCCGTAGTCCAATAATTATTATCCTTTTACCGCAGATTGGCCAATTTTCCCGAAAACGTGAACAAAATTCATAAAATGATATGATTGGTTGTCTTCACCCGTAGAGACCGATTCTTTCATTTTTTATTGGCTAGAAAACTACCCTCAAAAGGAAGTGTTTCACCCCAAAGAGTTTTATCTTCTATCATTGTCTCGCAGCGGTTTACAAGTTCGTGGATTCCTTTTTCGTAAAAACTATTTCACTTAAAACAAAATATCTCGAGGTCTCTGAAAATCGGACTTCTGCAATCTTTAACACTGTAATTTAACTTAAATTAAGAAAATTGATCAAAAATTCTAGAGTATTAAATTCGACACAGTTTTCTACAATTTTCATTCATTTTAGGTCCACAAAGACCACTGTCAACAAAATTTGGTTTGATTCTACTTTCTGAAATTTGGATAAAAAATTTTCAAATTGCACAAACATCCGCAGTCTACGAGTAACATTAATTCGATTCCATGAACTGGAAGCCTTTTTCCCAATTTCGTCCACCGGTTTCGGGCCGAGCGACCACCGCGTGTCGGTCGAAGTGTCTGAACAACAGCTGTGAATGTAATTAGAAAAGTTACAAGCCGTATATGACCGGCCGATCGACAAACTATGGAGGATCGCGGAACGTTGATCGCAAAACCGGCGCGGCGGCGTCGCCGGATCCGTTCCTCGTATTCCCTAAATGATTCGCTTAATTTACACTCATAAACGGTGAGTTTTATGGTCGGTTAATTCGTTTCCGTCGCTTAACTAATTGCCCGAACCGTGTTTGCCCGCCGCGCGGATCATCCCCCGTCTTTTTCCGGGCCCGTAATTAGCCCTTCTTCGTTATTAGCATTAGCAATTTATTAAGCGCGGTGCGGTCGCGAGAGTTCGCGCGCGCGCCTTCCCGACGCGTACATCGGCTTTAAAGCGCGCCTCTGTTTCCTTTAAGCCAATTCGTTCGACTGAAATGTGCCTCCCGAGTAATCCATCTTAACGTAATTAGTCGGTTATACGTTGAGCAGTTAGCGGTGCCTCTTGAGCTATACGTCACTCGTTCGCGACTCATTGATGTCTCGCTTTATTCTCACTCTTGGCGACCATCGTTTCTTCTCTTTCTCGCTTCTTCCTTTTTTCTCCGTTTGCAAACGTTTTTTTATAGAACTACGGTGGATTCAAAAAGTATTTAAAAATTACATCTCTGATTCTCCAGACGGTGTGACAATTTTGTAAAAGCAAATACAGTATAGCCTTGATCTAAGAAAAACTCTAGGGTCCCTGCTATTTCTTGGCTCATTTGGTTCTAGTATTATTTTGTAACGTGCTAAAGCGAAAACTTACTGCACACCGACAATTAAATCAGCAAATTAGTAAATTAAATAAATAAATTAAATTAAATCAGTAAAAGCAACTACAGTATAGCCTTGATCTAAGAAAAACTCTAGGGTCCCTGCTATTTCTTGGCTCATTTGGTTCTAGTATTATTTTGTAACGTGCTAAAGCGAAAACTTACTGCACACCGACAATTAAATCAGTAAATTAAATCAATAAATTAAATTAAATCAGTAAAAGCAACTACAGTATAGCCTCGATCTAAGAAAAACTCTAGGGTCCCTGTTATTTCTTGGCTCATTTGGTTCTAGTATTATTTTGTAACGTGGTAAAACGAAAACTTACTGCACACCGACAATTAAATCAGTAAATTAGTAAATTAAATCAATCAATTAAATTAAATCAGTAAAAATAACAACAGTATAGCCTTGATCTAAGAAATACTCTAGGGTCCCTGCTATTTCTTGGCTCATTTGGTTCTAGTATTATTTTGTAACGTGCTAAAGCGAAAACTTACTGCACACCGACAATTAAATCAGTAAATTAAATCAATAAATTAAATTAAATCAGTAAAAGCAACTACAGTATAGCCTCGATCTAAGAAAAACTCTAGGGTCCCTGCTATTTCTTGGCTCATTTGGTTCTAGTATTATTTTGTAACGTGGTAAAGCGAAAACTTACTGCACAGCGACAATTAAATCAGTAAATTAGTAAATTAAATCAATCAATTAAATTAAATCAGTAAAAATGACTACAGCATAGCCTTGATCCAAGAAAAACTCTAGGGTCCCTGCTATTTCTTGGATTATTTGGTTCTAGTATTATGTTGTAACGAGGTAAAGCGAAAACTTACTGCACACCGATAATTAAATCAGCAAATTAGTAAATTAAATCAATAAATTAAATTAAATCAGTAAAAGCAACTACAGTATAGCCTTGATCTAAGAAAAACTCTAGGGTCCCTGCTATTTCTTGGCTCATTTGGTTCTAGTATTATTTTGTAACGTGGTAAAGCGTTACCACACACCAGTAAATTCAGTTCAAATTATATCATGTCTAGTGTCATTTCAATAAAAAAATGCCACTCATTCAAAACTCCATGAAAGAACTGAAAAGAAATCAATTTCAGTGGTATCATTGCAGATGGTCGTCAATGATTTAATCTATGATGGTCTCAGTCACGACCATTTTTCAAAGTTTCAAAAATACTTCTTGGATCCACTGTAGTCTCAATCTTGTCCGCCAAGACTCTTGGTCGAAGTTTGTTTTTGAGTGTCTTTGAAATTTGTAAATAGTCCAACACCGCGGTGAAGTTATTTAAGCTGGTTCCACTTTTGAAGTAGCGTTTCCTGGAAATTATACTTATTCCTTCGGTTTGCATGTTCATTACCACGCGGTGGTTGGGAACGCTTTTATACCGAAACTGTACCTGCTATAATTTTGCAAGTATAATTAATAATCGTGCAATGGCTTGCCGTATGTTGTAAGTGTGCCAGAAATCACATAAGTCTTCTCAATATTTAAGTATTTTGTCATTATATGGTATTAAGGTGAAACTTTTACTTGTACTATGAAATTAGAAAAGAATTATTCTTATTGATTTTTTCTTGTGCGCAGTGTATTAAATATTTTAGATATTGTTAACTAGTTAAACTTGAATATTTATATTTCTCTTCGAAACTCTTATGTTATTAACAATTCTTTGGTTAAGGGTACTCGACATTACGCGCATCACACTTCCCTTATTTGATTTATTGTTTCACACTTTCACGTGTCATCATTTACAGAATTAACTACTAACTTTACTATTCATAAAATCATTACATTAACACCAAATTAAACTGTTTAAATTCAAGTTTCAAAATATTGCATACGGATCCGTTTAACCTGCCTGCATTGTTTCTCAATTCATAAAAAATTCAACATGTATATTATTAATTGCGATAATTTGAGGAATTAAGATTACAAATAATTGAATAACATCATTTACATATAGTGGTAGAATTCATGGTTCACTCTTTTATAACTATGAAATTCGTATACGCAATAATTGGAGGAATTTATATAACAACTATTATTCAATTAATCAATTATCCAATTATTCAACACAATTATTCTAAAATTCATATCATCCTTTGTTTATTTGATTCCCATACGATGGATCTAGGTCTAGTTGCGAGTAAATCATTTCGATTAATTTCATGTCATTTCCGATGTGATTTAATTCGTGAAGTAGTGAATACTGCATTTATATTAATTATATTAAGACTTATTAAACCAGTAGTTTTGCACTCTTTTAAATTATTTGAAACTAAGCAAGATCAAAGCTGGGTAAAGTTAATTCTGAAAATCTTAATATACAGGGTGTCCCACGTAATGTCAAGATGTATTCAACAGCCTAGTACATTATGACCTTTATGTGACCTTAACAATGAGGTCCTAAAAATAGAACTTGATAACTTGTTTGAAATATGCATTTTCAAGACAAGAGAATGCTCTTCACTAAAAATAATTGTTTTTTAAATATTAAATAGGTTCTACAAGGTTTACAAAAGAAAATTAGTCATTTTTTTAATGCTCGTGTCCCAATTATAATTTTTATAAAATTTTCTTAACATCGACATTTTGGCACTGCTAAAAATTTGATGTGAGACAAGTCCACTAGTTCGGCCGCCGTTGCCACTATGCAAGGCTCATGTGGGACACTCTGTACAATAAGTCTTAATTTTACATGATAAATCATCTGTAGCATGCCGAAAGACATAATTTTACGGATTCAATCGTGGTAACTAATTTCCAACCCTCGCACAAACGTGTAATAGTGGAACAGAACAGCGCAAGAACCATAACAATTTTTAGTTAATCCCTATGTACACAAGCAACGTGCTCCTTTTCCATAAACAGCAGCATACAGATTTATCGAGCCCTAAATTTAGCGACACAAAGCTCGCGACTTCCAGCGATTTCCATATCTGAATTTTTCGCGTATTCCATGAATCTTGAACAACGACCTCCACGTTAACGGTTCCAATTCCTGGCTGCACTGGAACGATCGGAACAAAAATTACATCCGCTCGTCCGTTCCAGATTGAGGACTATTTGAGCTGATCGGCGAATATTTTCCGGAAAAGTTCCGGTGGGATTCGTTCTGTCCTATGTGTTTTCCGTGTACCGCTAGCTGCAAGATCAACATGCGGGATAACTCGCTTCCGTTAGCCAGACCTACGAGCAGGAAGAATCCCTGTTTCCTATGCAACCCCTCCCACAAACGCGGGCCAGACCTACCTCCAGGAAGTCACCGGTTACCCGGGGAACTCGCGGTGTTGAAGATACCTCGCGCGTGCGAAATTTCTCGTCGTTAACGTCCCGCTTCCATTCTTCTTCGGGGAGGGCGAAACTCGGGTCTACGCCCGAAGCATCGGCCCGCGCGAGTGTCCTCCACGGAATTTTGAACATCATTCTTGGGAACTTTAATGAGAATCCTTGAAGAAAAAAGAAGTTGGCCGTCTCCACCGCCACGGTGCCGCCCAAGAAAGATCTGTTAGGTCGCACTCGCTCCGAAACCAAGAGGAGCTAGTCTTTGGAGATAGTCACTTGCAAATCCGGAAACTTTAATTAACTCATCGAAATTCAGAAATCAATTTTTGAGGGGAATCCACTTAGTGGAAACCGTTTAATTAAAGCATTATCTTCGAAAATGAGAACTTTGATCTTGCTTCCGGACGTAGAAGGGCTGGAAAATTCATTTGGGAAACGCATCTCGGATACAAACTCCTTTTTAATAACAAATTTACCTTTTACTTGGAGTACTTGAAAAGTAAAAAATATATTCCTATTGTTTCATCGAAAATATTAAAAGTACAGTAGAACCTCGCTAGTTGCGACTTCGTTTACTGCACTAGATGAGCGGAAATTAAAGAAGGTCGACATTACAAATCGTAATGATTGGTTCTCTATGCTCAACTCTGATCGTTTAATTTGTTATCTGTTTTGTGCAACGAGCGAGGTTTTACTCTAATCGATTTTGTTTTTCATTTATAGACAGCGGATTTTATTTATTGATAACAAAAATGAATAAGTGAAATGCAAACCTGTGAAGACAAAATTTTAAGCGTATTGTTTTGCTATTATCGACTGACTATAATTAATCAAAATATATTTTCATTCAACTTACCTTACAATGTACTTGGACATTTTTTACAAAGTTTAGTCCACTAAATTAGACTAAACTTTGTAAGAAATGTCCACGTACATTGTAAGGTAAG
Organism: Lasioglossum villosulum; assembly: GCA_963971365.1. Taxonomy (NCBI): domain Eukaryota; kingdom Metazoa; phylum Arthropoda; class Insecta; order Hymenoptera; family Halictidae; genus Lasioglossum; species Lasioglossum villosulum. The sequence goes on along the minus strand of OZ020495.1, from coordinate 43,190,859 downwards.
TTGAATGAAAATATATTTTGATTAATTATAGTGAGTCGATAATAGCAAAACAATACACTTAAATTTTTGTCTTCGCAGGTTTGTATTTCACTTATTCATTTACAATGTGGTTATATTAAAATTTGCAGATCTATCTAGTACAAATTAAAATTTTGAATTGCATTTTCGATTTGAAACGCCGGTGACGTAGACTGGCTGTCTTGTCCAAGGATAATCGGTCCTTTCCACTATGCATCGTTCCTCGGAAAATTCCCGATACCGGAAACGACTCGAGAAGATATCGGCGCGGCTCGATATCTGCGCGCAATCGTGCGGATAAACGCGCGACGTTTCCCTGCCCGAGTGTTTCAACTTTTACAGATCTCACCCCGTAATGCAGGGGTGTGTTAGGGGGGTTGGCCGCTTGTATGGATTTTTGCGTGCTCGCGGGTACGACGTACTCCGACGCTGATAAAATTTTATCGCTTTCGACGCTTCGGGTATTACAGTTTCCCTTTTAATGGAAGTCGGTTTACATTTTTTATTTCTGTTATCGCGGTTATCGATTTTACGACTGATTCCGTTGATTGACGAATTTTGCGTGAAATTAGTTTTATTTTCGTCTCGGCCCATTTGTGGCTCCCGGGTCCTTTCGCTTTTGCGGTTTCGGTGATAATAATTATTTCGTAATTGCTTAACCACGTTTATAATGGCGGTTCGGTTGTAATTGTTAATAACCAATTGCGTTGATTCGTCGTCACTTTTATTGAAATTACGTAATCTTAGATTTCTCTGATTTTTAGAAAAATTATGGACATACTATTCATATTTAGGTTTCTATTTCTCCATCAGGTAGTTTTTTATTTTTTAATAGTTTTTTTTATCATTTTGGGTACAATGTATATATTCCTGGATTTCTGTGATTCATAGAAAAATTGTGTACATAGTTGTAATTTTCTACTTCTCTATAGATTATTGTGTGTATATTCGTATATTTTAGTAATTTTTGGAAATTGGTGTACCTGCAGTTTTATATTTTGTAAAAGTTATTTTGTATATGTTAGTAGATCACAGTTATTTTTAGAAAAATGATTTATTTATTTGTAGTTTTATACTTGATAATAGTTTATTTTGTACATATTAGTAGATCCCAGTTATTTTTAGAAAAATGATTTATTTATTTGTAGTTTTCTACTTGATAATAGTTTATTTTGTATATATTAGTAGATCCCAGTTATTTTTAGAAAAATTATTTATTTACTTGTAGTCTTTTACTTGATAATAGTTTATTTTGTATATATTAGTAGATCTGTAATTTGTAGTTCAATAATTATGTATATATTTAAAGTTTCTTAGTTCATAATAGATTACTGTGTACATATTAGTTGATTTCAGTGATTTTTAGAAAGATGATGTACATATTTGAAGTTTCTTATTTTATAAAATATTTTCCATTTTATAAATTATTGTGTATATATTAGTAGATCTTGGTAAATTTTTAGAAAACTGATGTACATATTCGTAGTTTTTTGATCTCATAACAGATTGTTGTGTATAAATTAATAGATTTCTGTGATTATTAGAAAAATGATGTACATATTTGTAGTGTTCTGTAAATTATAGTGTACATAGCTCTCTTTTCTTACCCACTACAATAATTATGATATATTTAATCATTACTTTGTTTTTTTTTTATTTTTGGGACAGTCACGTGCCTATATTTGTAGTCGGCTATTTCTCAATACAACCACTTAAAACCAATATTTCATTCTATTTCAGATTCCAGCAGTTACAGGAGCCACCTTGATAAACCTAACTCTCAAATCGTAATTTCTAAACCTTAAAAATCTTCCACGATTCCTTTAAAATCGATTGTAAGTTATATTTTATTAACTCTTCAAATACAAAGATTCCATTTATATATATTTAAAAAAAAATCCTCTATTCTGTTACATTTAAGACAGTGTTAAAAAAATCACACAAGATATTTGGTATTACTTTCTATTTCAAATTTCTTTAACTCTCATCCTTCACTAATTAAATTCCCAATCTTATAAAATTAAATTCTCAATCTCGTTAGCACATTTTCTCCAAAAACGTTGATTAGTAATTTCTAAACCTAAAAAATCTTCCACGATTCGTTTAAAATCAATTGTAAGTTATATTTTATTAAATCTTCAAATACAAAGCTTCATTTTATATACACTAAAAAAAATCCTCTATTATGTTACATTTAAGACAGTATTAAAAAAATCACAAAAGATATTTACTATTACTTTCTATTCGTTTGTTTCTAATTCAAATTTCTTTAACTCTCATCCTTCACTAATTACGTTCCCAATCTTATAAAATTAAATTCCCAATCTCGTCAGCACATTTTCTCCAAAAACGTCGATTAGCGTAACCGATCAGTTGCTTCCAGGGAATAGGTTCGTTCCTCAAGTAGCAATAATCTCTGTGAAATTCTTGAGGCCCGGAATTCTAAAGAATCGACGCAAACAAAAACCAAACATTCCCAGAGAGAATACCGTACAAGTTCCCAACGCCGAAAATCAGTATCTCGATTACCAGCGACTCGAATCTCGGCGTCGAAATTCGTCCCGCAGCGAGATACCTCAATAATCTTCCGTGTGGCCAAGGTGTTTCAGGGTTTCCAGGTCCGGAGTCCGGCCTTGCTTGTGTTACTTTACGTGTCTAGGTAGCCCGAACAAGAAGCAGAACGAGGAAACAGGTACTGGGTAAGGCCGCTTTGGGAAAGAACGTGAGCGTGAAGGAGAGGATCCGGCGATCGCCGAGGAGAGCTTCTGATCCAGCAGGGAATTGGACGCGGGCCAGAGAGACGGGAACGGGACGCTTGTAAGTGTACATGCGGCCGTGATTGCGCGAGGAGAATGTAATTAGTGACGGGACGTTGCCGGCAGTCCCTCCCCGCAGCTGGCCTGGACGATATCCGGGACAAACTCGGCGGGAATCTATGGACCCCGGGGCGGAGCTGTTTGCGGAACGTTTCCGCGCGATTATGCGCGCCTGGCCCGCGAATAAGCTGTTCCTCGCTTGAAGGTAAAAGACTGGAGGTTGTAAAACCGGAAAGAATGCCGCAGACCGGTAGACTCTACCGTGTTCCGTCTCTCTCTTTTTTTCTCACTCGCCACACTTTATCCGACTAGCCTTTTCCATCTAACGGACTCCTCTAGTCTAAAACCTTGCAAAAATCAATTTTTAACCCTCAGTTGTCGTTATATGGGAGTGTGTGCTGCACAGTTTTACTTTGAAGAAAGATTCTTAATGAAAAATCATTTTTCATTACTTTACATTTGGTTTGTGTTCCTAGATCCCTGTACGTGTTGAAGTTAAATGCCATTTACTTGTAAACATTTTGTAAATAATGTTTATATATGTGCAAGAGTCGGTTAATTTGTCTCTTTTTGATAGGCGATGGTTTCCAGCCTGCATTGCATTATCGAGATTTTGTAGAGGAAGATGTGTACTTTCAAAAGTTTAATGCACTTTCTGGTATTCCCAGACGGATATACTTGAGTGGTGGTGAGATGACAAGAAGGTCCCCGGGCCAGAGTCGCCAGATCAAGACTTGGGTCCCCACTCTACGGTCACGTAACGCGTTTCGTCTCTGTTGTTCATGTGTCTGGTACTGGCAGAGTGAGAGAGAGAGAGGGAGTCAGTTTTTCTTTTCATCTCACCACAATGGACAGATCTACGTGAATCTGTAATCTTTCTTGTGTTATTTTGTTAATTGATTCTTTGTGGTGTAATTACAACGAACATTAAGAGTAATATAAATAATACAAGCTTACTAAATTCTATATATTTTTTCCCGGCAGCGAAAGGTCCTGTGAACATTGAAGATCCAGTGGAGGATTCTGCAAAATTAGGACACTTTCGGAAGGACAATTTTAACGTGAGTATTTTAATAATCTATTAAAACCCGTCTTCAGATCGTTCTTAATGGTTGCGTATAAGCGCTGAAACATTATAGCAAGGTTCTTTGTGTGAATCAGAAAAAATGGCTCAGGGTTTTTTTGGGACCCAGTCGAGTCGCCTAATAGTTTCGTTTAGCGTTCTTGCCTCGACAATGGACCCACCCTAAACAAAGTATTAGGATCTTTAAAGTTTGCAGGTAACTAGTCCCAAGGGGACTGGCTGCACGTGCTTGTGAATTCTTTGTGTCGGTATGCGCAAGGTGTCTAAAGCGGCGCAAGGTGTCGAAAAACCTAGGATTCCCTTGTTTAGGTCGCTAAGTGACGAGGGTTGCATATGATTGCATTTACATTTTGTCAATGCCTGGCTATTAGCACTTGGCTATCCGTAACCTGATACACAGTACATTCATTCCATCCATTTTGATATTTTGTATTCTTCTTTTACAACGAAATGATAATCGTTAGAAAAATAAAGTTCGTCTAACTGCAAGGTACAGGAGCTACATGGACATTACTTCCATTTAGTAATTTTAATTGGTTGGAGGTAACACAACCATATTTTCATTCGGGGTATTGTTTAATTTTCACTCTGTTGAAGTTCTTCTCCGGACATGTAGAAGTGCTTCACCGGATACATGTATAAAATCGTACTTGATCCCAAAATTATTAAACCTGCCTGATCAATTTCAACTTGCACAAAATACCATTGCAAGCGTGCGCAACAATGATACTAAAGAAACCCGTTAAAAATTACATTTCGAAACACGTAAATCCACCTGCGACAGTCGCATTCAGTCGCCGAAAAATGTTGGAGCCGTGAGTTTCATTGATCCTAGACCCTAGGACCCAGACCAGAGGGTAGCGATCGAAGTATCGGAACGTCTTCGAAATTCTCAGGATTCGGTAGAACCAGTTGAAGTAACCCCAAAAATGTTTGTCGCCGCGGATCAAAGCATTCCTGATTGGTGGGCTCGGTGGCGGAGAGTTGATTGGTATCATTGTAGGGGGGAATTTTATGCAGCGGGTCCATGCACTGCGACTCGAACTTGAATACCGAATCAGCCGGGCAAAGTGGAGAGAGAGAAAGGAAGAAAGAAAGGGAAAGAGAGATCGTGAAGGGGAGACGAAGAGGGTTACCGGTTTCGTGGGCTACGTAGTCCCGGTAACAGTAGAACGCTACCCCACCCTTCTAGCATTTTAATAATCTCCGGACCCCCTTCGGAGCAGCCCGGACAAGGATGCAGCGCAGCTGGACCCCTTTTTGCCTCGTGCCCGGTGTTAAGGGGGTACCGCCCTCCCACTGTGTTCATCTCCCGACTTGTTCTCTTCCCCCGCAACCTTCTGCGGACAGATCGGCCCGGCTTTCATAGGCGACAATCACGCCGTAACCCGAAACGAATGCGTTTGCCGGGCCGGGCCGGACCGAGGCGGGTTGGGCCAAGCCGGGCCGGGACGGGCGGTGTCGAGCGTGAAGGGACGCGGTTGTCGCGAGATGCGGGTTCGGAGAGTTCCTACGTATTCGCCCGTGGTCCCCGCATTTTGCCATTTCGAGCATGCCTTTGTGCCCAGGTATTCTCGTTTCTCCTTCCGACGTCGCCTTCTTTTCCTCGCTTTCTTTCCCTCTCGCGTTCTTTCTTCACACGGATTATTCCCGTCCTTCTCCGTTCCCGGCCTCTGCTCGATACTCGCCTCTCTGTCGCATCGTTTCTCCTTCCTCCTCTCTCTTTCTCTCTCGCTCCTCGAACGCAAAGTCACCCTCAAAGTCTGTCGTTGCCAGTGACGGGGAAGGAGAGGCGGATCGAGATTAAGGCAACTTCGGAGACTCGGCGACTGCGCCCGCGGCTTTGTGTGCGGAATACTTTGTTGGAATAGCTGAGAGCGCCTTGCCCCCGATCGGAAGCGCCGCGACGAAAGCGGCCGGGCTTCCGCGCGTTTTGCACTGACCGAACCGAGACCTGGTCATTGAACGGATGTTCTTTATCTTCTGGTGCCGTCTTCGGCCGGGAGATTAGTGATCGCAAGTTTGCTCTTGGCTTCGTTCGCTCCGAGAGGGATCGCACTGGTAGGGTAGCAACGATGACCGAATTAGAGGTCCAAAGATAACGATCTTCTTTCAAAGAGGGAGCAGCTATTTGTGACCCGTGGAACATATCAGACAAAGAGCCTGCGGCGGAATATGCTTTCAAACAAGTCGTCTATTTCTCTATCCCGATGCTGTCTTCTAATAAATATCTTTTCATTTTCAACTGACCGACATCAAACTTATTACTCCAGCGGACGTTTGTCACTCGTAACGCGACACAACGCGAAATGTCCATCCACCAACCACTTAGGTCCAACAACTCAGATTTATCATCGAACGATGGTTAACAGCTTATACATAGATTTGACAGATTAAAGGTTAAGCGAGTACGGGCTGATGTTCTAACTGGAAGAAACAAAAGGAACCCTTTTGCGAAAGCAGACCGTGTTTCGAAAGAAAAAAGAGTCGTGTTGAAACTAAGCAGCGACGCCCGACCACAATCGTCAGGATCAATCTTGATCTGCGCTTAGTTGAACCAGCGCAGTGTAGCTCCGGGAAAGGCTCCGTCGCCACAAATCACCCGAACGATAAGTCTGTTTACGATAGTTACTTGCAGTGATTTGTACTTTGAAGGGCCAGCCAATTAGTAGTGACAGAGATAGTACGTAAATCAGCTTAAACAAGGGAGCGCGGCGCCGTCGTAGGTCTCTATCAACTGGGAACGAACAGACCTTAATAACAGCGATCCCTTTAATCATGCACTTTTGATTATGTCGAAACGTTTTAGTATCTCGAAACGAAGTCCACGCCCGAGTGCACCCGGCCAAATGGCGCATCCTAATTAGAAATCGGATTGAAATAAAATCAAACTTCATTCGATCGAGGGGCAGTTCTCGAGCGTCGCTAAATTCGAAACGAGAACAGGAGGGTGAGAGGTGGGGGCAGGTAGAGAGGCAAGCGGTGGATGGTTCGCGTGTATCGAGAAATTTACAGCTGCCGCCAATACGGGACGAATCGGGCTGGAACGGGTACCCGCTCCTTTCCCGGCGTTTTGGTTTCCAGAAAATCTCTGGAACCGATTCGCGCCATTATCGTGAAATCCAATTTCTCTGGAAGCAATTTCCACCTCGGCTGCCGGCTTCCCGAAACTCATCCCGACTGCTGGAGCGGCGAAAAAATTCGTGAACAAGGCGGCCGGTCGTCGTCGTGCCGGTGTTCCATCCGCGCCCGTTACATCCCCGCGGTCACATCAGTCCCTCTCTCTTCCTCCCTGGCTTTCGTTCCCTCTGGGTTCCCTCGGCGTCCCACTCGTCGTCGGTTCTCTCCTCTCAGTCCCCTTTTTCCACTCTTTTTCTTTCTCCCTCGTACTTTCGGGCCTCCGTCGAGTTCGTCGGTGTCTGAAAAGTTCCGGTAGGCAGGCGGACCTACGATATGCTACCGCTCCGGTGTGGGCGCGCGAGCGAGCAAGCGAGCAAGTGAACTAGCGAACGAACGAGCGAGCGAGCGAGGAAGCACGCGCCCGTACCCGTGCCTGTGCCCGTGCCCGCGCTCGCTGAACAGGGACCGCCGACAGAATCGAAGAAGGACAGCGGGGGAAACGAAGAGGACGGCGCGAGAACGGCGCAACGAGTGACGGAGGGTCGGACAGAGAGCGAGAGACGAGAGCGAAACGACAAGGACGCAGCGACAAAGAGAAGCCGACGCTCGGAGAAAGAGACCGAGGGAGCGGTGGTACACACGGTCTGGCGGCGGGAAAGAGAGGTTGGTGGTCCGTGCTCGTGACAGAGACGGAAGGCGAGAATCCGAGAGAAGGAGAAGAAACGTGGAGAAAAAGAGAGGCGGGATCGTGCGCGCTTGCGGAAGGGAGCATCGGCTGAAGCGTGAGGCGCGGAGAGGAGAGGGTATCGTTGAGTTGCGGAACGATGAAGGGGGTAGGGGGTGGCGGCATGGTAGCGGCGGCATGGAACGGAGCGAGAGAGAACCGCGCCGAAAGACGAGTCGTTCGAGGATGACGAGGACGGAGTGTGGCGGCCCGACGAAGACGGCAAAGTCAGACTAACGCGGCCGCCCGAGCGAGACCGAATCGAGCCGAGGGCAGACAGTGCCGTTGGCGTAGTAACGTGCCATGGCTCGTACACGACGAGGCTGCCTTGCTCGCCTGCCTGTCTGCCTGCCTGCCTGCCTGCCTGCCCGCCCGCTCGCCCGCCCGCCTTTCTGCCTGACTCACTATCCGTGTGAGCGTGGCCCCGTGTGCGACCGCTCTCTGCGTGGCGCGTCCGTCGAGTCTCTGTGTGAGAGGCGACACGGCTGTGTGAGTCCGTACGTGGATGGGGGTCCCGGCCCGGCTCTCGGCCCGTCCCGTCCCGTAGAGTATCGCACCGCTCGCCACCCGCTATCCACAGCAGTTTCAGCCAGCCGCCCGCCTGCCAGTGTCCCACCGCACGCCGAACCGTTTGCACTCAGAAGCGATCAGGGAGCCCTTCTCTCCCTCGACTTCCCCCTTCGAGAGAGAGACGCGCGCGCGCTCTTCCACCCCGGCGAGTCGCGCATCGCGTACCCGCTGCTATACACCGCCTCTATATCCGTTTCTCCCTTGCTCCTTTGCTCCCTCGCCTTCGCTACGCACGCTATTTCTCTTTATTCCTCTCGACGGGACGGACGTGTCCTCTTTGTCCCGCTTTCTACTCCGATCATCCTCGTTCTTCTTTTTCTTCTCTAGTACTCTCCCTTCGTTCGTCCTTCATCGTTATCCTCCTCCTCTTCCTCATCCTCTTGTTCGTCATCTTTCGCCCGTCCTATCCTTGCTGGTTCTCTTTCCCGTCGTCAGTCATACTCGGAACGCACGAGCACCGGCTATCGTTCTCTTCATCCTTGTCCCCCTTACCGTATCCCTCTCTCTATTCGTCGGCCGCCGTTCGGCGTGTTTAACCTCCCGCCGTTCCACCACTCTGCCCCTCCACTGCTGACACTCGGGCTTCTGTCTCCGTCCCGAGCACGAGCGGCCCATTCGCACCGTCTCGTTCGCTCGGCTCCTTTCGTTCCGTGGCGGCCGCGCCGTGCCGTCCCTCTTTCTCGCTCCTGAGAGTAGCGCCGGTGTGTACTCCCGCTGTCACCTGATCGCGGGACGCTTTTCGCGGGTGAGATACCGCTCGGCCACCGAGTCAACCGAGTCTGCCACCGCCGCCACCGTCGCTCGGTTTTCCGCCGCCGCCGCCAGCCCGGCCTCTCTTCCTTCAGCATCTGCTCCTACTCTCCTCCTTCTTCCTCTTTCTTCGTTCGCAGCGCGCGCGCTCTCCTTTTCCTTTCCGTCTCCGCGCGCGGACACGTCGTGCTGCTCTCTTCCTATACTCGGCTCGTTGCCGCCGCGCGACGTCGAACGTGCGCGCGGCCTAGCTGGTGGTTTTCGACGGACGAACGAAAAGAACCGAACCAGGAAAAAGAAAAGGGAAAACCGGAGAACCTGCCGAGAGAAAGGAATACGGAGAGGCCACCCGACGACGACGGAGCAACCGAAGAAAGAGAACTGTCCGACCGAAACGCAGACTTACAGACGGAAAGAGATACACGGATAGAGCGGGAAAGGCAGAGAGAGGGAGAGACAGAGAGAGAAGTGCGCGCTACCGACATCGTCCAACCGCGACTCGCTTGCCCGATCTCTCGCCTCTTCTTCCTCCTTTCACGGATCTTCGCCGGTGCACGTCTGAAGGCGACTGGAGAGGGAGGTGACACTTTCGGAACGTGGACATGCGGCACGCACGGATCGTCACGCTGGATACGTGAGGATTCAGAATTCTCCTGGCTACCGTGATCTCTCCTACAGGTCGGTGATAGTATTCGTGTGTCTCCGCGAAAATCAGTGGTTCGTTCTGTTTTCTTTTGGTGTTGTTGTTGTTGTTGTTGTTGTTGTTGTTGTTGTTTAGTTCCATTTTTTTGAAAATTCTTATCCGATCGATTTTCTTCGGTGTCTCAAGATCCTCGACGACGACGGATGCAAACAGTGAGTGGTTCCTCTTCTTTCTTTCTCCATCGTGACTGCCGTCCCGCCGATAACTGCACAGTGATTTCAAAAGACGGCGGTAATTGTACCGTGCGTTACTACGGCTGCGCTTTTTTCCCTGCGTTTCACGGGCCCGTTACAGCCTGCGTTATAACGTGTCAGGTCCTCTGCGGCCCACGTCCCAAGTGAACGTCAGCGATGTTCTGCTCCTTCACCTCTCCCCTCCCTCCGTGTGGTTTTCGAGTTCTCGTTACGCTCGTTAGCGGCATTCGCCGAAATCTCGTTCGCTCCTTCGAATTTTCACGCAACGAAGACTGGTCGGGCCGGGCCGCGCCGAAAGCCGCGCGCTCAGGTATATCCGGATCGTCTGCGGAGGACCCGCTTAGTCGCGTTGTCGATCGGGCCCAGTGACGACTCGGGGAAATATCGCTCTCGGTGCTTCCACCGGTAAAAAAAAAGTGTCACACGGGGGGCCCCGCCGCTGCGAAAGTGTTCAATTGACGCGTCGCTGACAGCACGCTGTCGCGAGTGTTACGCTTTCACGAGCCAACCCGTGGCTGTCAACGCGCGAGAGCCGATTTTGGACGGAGCCCCGCCAGCCGGAGAGTTATCGCGTGGAAATCGTGGAATTCTCTTTGTGGTATACAGTGACAGCAGTGACGACGTTCCGATCCGAGCGCCGACGTTTCGATCGATCGTCGGTTTTCGGCGCCCGTGATCGACGGCCGCAAACTTTCCGAGAGCTATCTCCCTAACCGGTAAAATAGCTTTCTTTTGAAATTAACGAACGTTCCCTTGGAAATCGCGTTCTTTCGCTGAAACAGTGTCCCGTTCGAACGGTCCCACTGCCGTGGAATCGAGTTAGAAAGCTTGGTTTCCGGCGGAGGTATTGAAAAATGCACGAATCTCGCGCGGATTCGCCGTCCTCTTGACGAATTGTTCCTCGCGTGATTCTCCCGACGGTTAGGAAAAAAAGGGAGAAAAATAAATGGACAAAGTTGGGAATCGCAGGCGAGGGAAACGCTCTGGGACTTGTAGCGGTGTCGGAGGAGATAGCGGCATCCGTTTCGGTGCCCGTTGCGGGGCGGTCGCCACACCCGCCCGTTTGGGAATTCAACTTACTGCCACTCGGGACAACGAAGTCTTCGACGTTTTCTCCTCGGTCTAACGGGTATCAGAAAAAGCAGCTGTTTGCGCCGGATTAGACCAGACTGCCACAGAAATTGCCGCTTTTCTGGTCCCGCTGCCGTTAGAGATCCCACAATTTTCTCGCGGAATTAACCATTCCTATCGCCACAAAAAAACCGCCGTGGCTCAAGGCATTTCTATATGGTGGGAAAATCCTGGTGGATGTAACGATTCTGTGTCAGTAATACGATTCACGAAGATCCACCGGTAATTAGAAATCATTTACAGTTTCAATTCTTATTGGCGATAATTCGAATACTCCATTGAACCTTTTGGTGAACGGTCAAATTTTTACACTGGAACCGGGAATTGAATGCGACTGATACATGTTAGTTTATGGTAATGTCAAGATATAATCTATTCAAGTTTCTATTCAAGTTTCCTAAGTTTACTTGAATAAAGATTTGACCCCTCTGGTAGTTCTATTGTAAAGTTTGTGATTCTACTATTTAACATATTATCAAATATTTCTTATGAAAAATTCAAATCAAGCATGAAAATGCCTGGCCGCTTGTACAAGGGTTGATAAGAATGTAGCCCATCGTCTAAAAATGTATAGGACAAAGAAAGATAAGATTGAACAGAGCTCAACAAATGGAAAACAATCATTTTCCTGATGCTTAAAAACCCAAACTGTCTCTAATTTCTCTGTATTCGATCTAGCAAAAAAATTGGATCAAAAATTGTGGACGAAGTAAGAGACGTCGTTTGAATTTTCTATTTCTAATCGTTGTCAGGCAAGGGGTTTAATTTCGCTGCGGAGGAATCGAAAAAACGGTTCGGTTGAGGGGAAAATATCGAATTGGACCGTAAAGCGCGTCGTCAAGTTGTCGAGTCGAGGTCCCGAAAGTTTCGTGACGCATAGGTACCGCCCGGTTATCTCCTCTCTCTTTCTCTCTCTCTCTCGAATATCCGCACCTAGCCGGCTGGAACTCGACAAAAATTCCCGACACTCTCCGGGCCGAAGTTTTGCAGCGCTCCTCTCCGCCAAACAAAGATCTCGCTCCCTTTGATCAATAGTCTAGGTAAACACGTTACTCGTGGCAGACTGCGTCCCGACGCGGGTCGAAAACTGTCAAAAGTACAACGTGCGCCAACTGCTTCGCCCGGGATGATTGGCTCTTTTCAGCCGCAACTTTCTGCCCGGGCTTATTCATATTTAATTTCGGAAAAGTTCCCCGAACGACAAATGGCGTATTAAGCGCGGGCTATGTTTTGCCGCGTGGCTGGCAAACTATTGGACGCGAGTGGGATCCATCGAGTACAGGATGACCTCGCACGTTGGACGAGACGGGATCGATGACGCGTGCAAGAATCGAGGCAGCATTCAAGCTGATTTTCAGGGATTGCATCCTGCGAAATTAGATATCTACACAGAAGAGAAGAAGAACACTCGTTATGTTCAATGTACAAGAATTTCTTATCGAGATCATGCTACTTTTCATCCACCGAAACTCATTAGCGAAGAGAATAGAATTTTTCTGTAATTTTTGGTTACGCGGATTTGCCTACAGAAATTTTAATCCACGTAAAGTTCCTAGTCACTTGTTCGTGCTAGAGAGATGAGTGGTTGAACGCGTCGGGAAAGAATGCATTAATAATCTTGCTACTGGGAATTTAGTTTAAAATGTTTGCGAAGGTGCAGCGGTCCCACGCGTCCGTCATAATTATTGCGGAGGTTAAACGTTTAGGATCTGACTATTTTCAGCGACATTGTGGATTGCTCTCGCTTGGTCCTCGCTGGCAGTAACTAAAGCTCTCACGGTTCTTTAAAACGAAATATAAACCGTTTCGGTACCTTCAACTTTGAGTCACTTCTTACCGATTTTTCCCGTTGGATTTCGTACGTTGACTGCTTTCGGTAATTTCATGTCAACCATTTTATATACTCTTGAGTCTGGTCCTTCGTGATCCGTGTGGATCCTCTTATTAGATCCCACTTGTTCAGCTGCTATGAAATCGTGCACTTTGGGTCTGATTCTTCGTGATTCAGTCTGACTAATTTATCTGGATGCTATAAAATCATACATACAGGTTCTGATCCTTTGAAGGTAATGTTGTCCTTCTAGCCTGACCTGTTCCAACTAGCTGCTACGAAAATTCCAAAGTTTCGGGCCTACTTCTTCGCAATTAGCGTCGATACTTTGAAACCTGACCAGTCTAATCCACCCGAAATCTGAATTTAGAAAAGATCCTGTGTCTGATTCTTTGAGGTCAACGTAGGTCCACTTATTATCCTGACTAGTTCAAACTTCCAACTATTTAGCTGCTATGAAATGCCAAATATTCATGCCTACGTCTTATTATAGCAAAATCAGCGTCGTTCCTCTCAGATCTGACCAGTCTAATCCACTCAAAATCTGAATTTAGAAAAGATCCTGAGTCTGATTCTTTGAGGTCAACGTAGGTCCACTTATTATCCTGACTAGTTCAAACTTCCAACTATTTAGCTGCTATGAAATGCCAAATATTCATGCCTACGTCTTATTATAGCAAAATCAGCGTCGTTCCTCTCAGATCTGACCAGTCTAATCCACTCAAAATCTGAATTTAGAAAAGATCCTGAGTCTGATTCTTTGAGGTCAACGTAGGTCCACTTATTGTCCTGACTAGTTCAAACTTCCATCTATTTAGCTGCTATGAAATGCCAAATTGTCAGGTCTTAGCAAAATCAGCGTTGTTCCTCTTAGACCTGACCAGTCTAATTCATCCGAAATATGAATTTAGAAAGGATCCTGAGTCTGATTCTTTGAGGTCAACGTAGGTCCACTTATTATCCTGACTAGTTCAAACTTCCAACTATTTAGCTGCTCTGAAATGCCACATTTTCAGGCCTACTTCTTAGCAAAATCAGCGTCGTTCCTCTCAGATCTGACCAGTCTAATCCACCCGAAATCTGTATTTAGAAAGGATCCTGGGCCTACCCCGTGCCAAAACGGCCCGAAGTCACGTAACCTAGGAATCAGCTCTGACGAAGGTACAATTTTGTTCCCGCAGAAGTTCCCGAACGCGTTCCATGTCTCCGTTCTCCGAATGACTCTGCATCGATCTCCATACGCGGCGTGGAAGTACAAAGGGCCGCGAGAGATTTGGGTTACCGACACGAGGGTTTCGCTGGCGAGTAGAGCTTGGAGATCAGTCGTCGAATTCGCTATCGCGGAGTATCAACGGAGAAGTCTCCCGTGGACTTTAGAAATCCTCGATGAGCATTCGCGAGTGAAGGTTAAAAAAAGAGAAAAGAAAAACGTGCTCGCGTCCCCGGAGACACGGTCTGAAAGGAGTCTGGTCGTCGGGCGGCGGGCGAGAGTGAGGCAGAGAGGCGGGCGGGCGGGTAAAGAGGGTCGGCGCGGTGCGCGCGTGCAAGCGGTTCTCTCGGCGTGGCTTGGCTTGGCGTGGCGTGGAGCGGAGTGGCGCGGCAGGACGCGGCGCGACGAATCGAGTAGAAAAGTGGGCGCCGATAGCCGGCTCGATTGCGAAACCGATCGAGGAAAAGGAGGGTCGCGTCCTGTGCGGGAAACGGCCGGCCAAAAGCGGCGTGTAACTCGCGTGCGTGTGGCTCGTGCACGTATAGGCGGCGGATGGCCGCGGGCCACGGTAGGTGTACGTGGTAATACAGTGGCCATGCGAGCTTGATTACACATTGCGATCACGAGTGTTCCACGAGCGGGCGGACATAAGGCCTTTTGTCACACCATGGCCTGCGGGCAGGAAGCACGTAGCGTGACACCGGGCCGCTCGGTGTGCAAGCGGCACCCACATTATACCGCGCCGGTAATATGTGTGCGACGGGCCTGGAGAGAAGGCCGGGAGCGACAGAGAGAGAGCGGGGGAGAGAGATAGAGAGAGAAACTCTCCGGGGCAACCGGAGAGAGACAAACAGACGGAGAGACGGAGACAGAGAGACAGAGAGAGAGAGAGGGTTGCCGCAGCTCTCTGGCAGGGTAGAGGGACGAACCATAATACTTGGTGGTCCCATGCCGGTACGTGACTTGTGTGCGGCTTCAGAGTCGGGACACGGCGCACCGTCGCGTCGTACGGAGGACCCCGTTTCTGCCACCTAAAGGAGCGCGCGCGGTCGCTATTGCGCCCGGGTTATTGTATCCGGTATCGGCCGCTACGAGTTTCGACCGTGGTAATCGATTGTGCATTGAGGCCGGCGTGTGCGAGTCGCGGTCGCTGGAGAAAATTGCCGGGGAGTTTTTACCAGGGAGGAAATGGAACGGGTCGACGTGGAAAATCGGGGCGCGACGCGTTCTTGGAAAATTGATGGCTCGAGGATCTACCGACGCCAATTCTTCCCGCTTTTTAATTAAGATTTCTCGCATAAATTATTTGCCGCACGCCTCTTCCGCAAAACTATTCGAGCGGAATTCGCGCGCGGTGCGTGCGTAGAAATCAATAGCAAAAATATTCACTTTCGTAACCTTCTACGTTATTCTCTTTTCTACCTTTTCTAAAAATATGTACTTGCCTGACGAACGAGGCAGCCTTATTTGGACTACACCCACGTCGATCCTTTGCGGTCCTGTGGCTAGCAGGCTCGAATTTTCCGGCCACAGCAATAGTGATATTTTTCATAGTATGTACAGCTATGTACACAGTCGTGTGACTTTCTTGTGGCTCTTGTTTTCTGCTTCTACACATATTTTTACATGCGATACTGTGTCAAAACAATTCATATTTGCTTTTTCCCCTATCTGTAAGAGATACACTTGCTAGATCCACCCTGTATATCGTAAATGAGGTTCGATCTAGATGCTGGACCACAATGTAGCTCACGCTCCAATTGATTCAATATTCATATCCAGATTCTCGTATATCACAACCAAAATCGTATTTTAGGAAACTGTACACTTACCGTCTCAGAACATACACGCTTTTAAACAATTTTCTAGTCTCGTTATAGGGGAGTCTACAGTAATGTTTTTCGATAAAAATGTCCATGTGCTTACAACATTTACAAGACATTAAAAATGATTAATTTTCAACTGGTGGTTTTAGTTGGAGACGTCTCGAATTTGTCAAATTCGAAGTAGAGAAACAGGGTCAAGCGTCAGCGTTTTATTGTCGAGTTCCGGCTGTCCCAAATTCTACCGCGCATATTTATAAAGTGCAGGACGAACTAAAATATGTAAAGGTTATTATCGCCTCGCAAGCAGTTAAAGTCGAGAGGTTCGAGAGGCGCCGATAAAAATTCTCCTCGAAACGCGGAGGACTCGTCTTGAATTTTAAGGTTTCACCTCGCGAAAACCGAGAACGTACGTACAGTACCTATATCGGCGCGGGTGGCGCTGGCGAGGGAGAACCTTCTCGTCTCCGGCGAAAGAATTTCACGTTCGATTTCCAGGAAAATTGACGCAAGGTCTCGTCTTCAATTTCCCCAAGTCTGTGTCATTAACGTCTTCGGGGCAGGTACGCCGGGTGCGCTCTCGGTTCATTCGACGGGTCCAATTTTACCTACGACCGCAGCTCGCTCTAATGGCATTCCTCTGTTCGTTCCCGCGCGACATCTAAATTCCGCGGCGCGCGGGATAATTTCAAAGATCTAGTTTTTACGAGATGGGCCGCTGATTAGAAGCATCCGATTATCTCCGAAGGAGCGCGCGGAGGCCTTCGTTCCGCGGCCGGTCCCTCTATTGTTCTCTTTAATTTCGTTGGCGGTGCTCCGCACAGTCGATGATTAGAAAGCAACGTTAGAGTCGCGGTAAAAAATGTTACAAGTAGGTCTTCCTCGAACGGTGCTGAAATCAATATCGCACGCCTTTTACCAAAGCTTAATCGTTTCCCGTGGTGGCAGTTTTTTCCCAACTTTTTCCCCGAAAATATAAACGCAAACTGTGCCGGCCGCTTTTGCTAAACGTCAAATGAACCGCTCGGAAAAAGTTTAAAAAATGCCCGGGCAAAACCGTTGACTGTTTCCGAGTGTTGCAAAAAACGGCCGGCGATTTTTCCTCAATTTTCATTCTTCGTCGCGCGCGCAATCTTTGATAATGACTCGGAAGATAATTTACAGTAAGCCGCGCGGCGCCTTAAGTCGCCGCGTTAAAGACCTCGTTTCTGCCACCTAAAGGAGCGCGGTTATATTGCGCCGAGGCTATCGGCCCCATTCCATCGGTTCCCTTCTCGGACTTGCTTCGTTATCGTTCCCTTGGATTCTAATCCTTCGTAACTAGTAGGACTCCGGGCAACGATCTTCGAAAATGGTCCCCGACTGCGACGCTTGTATCGCGTTTTCATGCTCGTTCCCGACTTCTGCGACCGCAGATCGAGCATTCGCGTCCGATAAATTCGAAAGATTATTCCAAACCTCACTTTTCAAATCGGAGCAAGCCTTCTATAATTTTCTGAAGTAACCTGTATCAACTTTTGTATCGACGGAAATCGCTAGACTGAAAATGATGAAAATTTAAAATATAAAAGTTAAAGTTTTTTTTTTAAATTCCCTTATAAAACTGACAAAGTTGATTTTATTTAGACTTTGCGCTGCTCCTATTGAAATCCATTTTTATTATTTCAATAATTGGCTGGTAGGTTTATAATTCCAGTGTCCCAAAAATTACAGTATTTTATCCGTAAGTGTCCCAAAAGTCTGGCCGATAAATGTCCCAGATTTATCCCCACTACTGCGGGGTATACCCTCTTGAGGGGCCAAGAAACTCGAGAGGCCTCGGTCGCCGAGAAGTATGACATCATGCGACTCGGGTGTCTCGGTGAGACCGCATAATCCAAATTTCCAACTTCCTTATTTTCCATTATTTTTTTATGAGACTGCGATTACCTTATCTGTGGCATTTTTCTAAGAACAATGATACCACATATGATATAGTTCTGATGATATTTACTTGTGTAATAGACAGTTAAAGGTTCGGGCGCGTAGGATAGCGTAACTGTCCTTCCTGGCGCCCGAAACTTTGACTGTCTATTACACACCGAAATATCATCGGAATTATATCATACGTGGTATCATTGTTCTTAGAAAAATGCCACAAATATGGCAATCGCAGTCTCATAAAAAAATAACGAAGTTGGAAATTTGGATTAGCTATGTTTAAATAAATACGTTCGGCAAAACTCAAAGAATAGTGTCTCTGGCTCATAAATGTCAACTAACTGAAGAATGATTTTCTCGAAGGCAGCTTTTGCTCGGCCGTTTTTACAGGCTGTGCGTAGTTCCATCCGCAAATCGCAATCGGTGAAATCACTTTCGGTTTGATTAGCAGTTCTCGGTCTCGTTCGATTGTTATGTAAGAAAACGTTGTGCAAGACTGATATCCCGGTCTGGCGGTCGGAATTTTCTTGAAATTTTTTCGTCGAGCGGGGCCACGCGATACGAAATGGGGGCGTGTATCCCGGAACGTCCCGAGAGCTCCGTTTCTGTTATCTGAAGGTGCACGCGGATACGCTGCGGCGAGTTCATTATACGGTCCCGGGCTATCGCTGCGGATAGTTCGATTGGTCTTATTGAATTAGTATTCGCTCTTGGGTTTACTTCGCGATTATCTGACACAGGTTATCTGCGTGTATCCCCGTTCGTTACGGTTGTCGTGTCGCCGGAGAAAATTATGAGAACAGAGCCGCCGCTGCGCTCGTGTCTTCTCGACGCCATTTCTTCGGAAAACGAGTTCCTGCCGGGAATATTAATCTTTGTTACACATCGGAATATTTGCATACGAACGCGGCGATGGCGATGACTTACTTCATCGTTTTTCTATTCTCGGGAAGATATTTAGACTGTGGATTTTAACAACAAAAATTAGTACGCGTAACTTGAAGCAACAAATAAAATAAAAGAATTTAAGAATAGTATCAATGTATTAATTTCTGCTTATTAACCCTTACTATAACAAACAGGTTCCAGGATAACCAGTTTCAATTTTTTTTTACACTACTGTAACATTCTCGTTTATAAATACCATAGTTATTGTAATTTTTTATGTTCTCGGATGGTCAGAGAATTAATTTACATTTGACGCATAAAAACCTATGCATTGAAACAAGGGTTTCTTGAATTTATTCATATAAGGGTTGAAGCAAATAATTGAAGAAATTTCTATTTGGTTTCTGACTCTTGCAATTATTGTAAAGAAATATTTTCTTGTAGATAGATTGGCAGTCTAGTTTTGCAGTGTAAGTTAATCAGGCCTTAATTAATTTTAGAGTTTATATTCATCAGTCTATTATACAAAATTTTGTAGTTTCTACGACAAGCAGGCATACGTTAATTTTATTTCTTTGTGATTACCTTTTCCAAGAGTCGTATTTTTTAATGTTTTTGTAACGTGTCTAAATAGATCGCTGAATTTTATGAAACATTTTTGAAAGGGATTTTTGCTGCTCTACACTGTCAGTCTGAAAAGTGATTAAGCACGTGCGTCGCAAAATTCGAATCTAATCCGACGAACGCGCCCGACGTGTTCAACCATCCCATCCCCCGATCAGAGGGGTCTCGTCTCGATCATAACAGCCGGGGGTTAGTTTGATCTCAGATAGGGCTGGAATCATGGGGCGTAACAGCGTAGGGAGCCCACTGACGGGGAGATCCTCCGAGAGGACGCTGGAAAGTTCATTTCTCCATTTTCGTGTCCCAGCACGTCCGTTTTTTTCGCTATTCGGTTCCGACGCTAAAAAATCCTCTAACGCAATTAAAACACATATATGTTCTCCTATTTCAAAAAAGGACAGCTCGAGGTAATAAAGGGCGGAGTGTAAAAGAACTTCAACAAAAATCCAAAAAGAGCAAGTTCAAACCAATTTTCGAAATCAATTTTTCTATCTCTAAAATAGGATCCCTGTTCGAGCACTTTAACCCCTAGCACTCGAGTGCTGGAAGAAATTGATATATTAATATTTCAGATATTTTCTACATTACTTTTGTTTATATTTGCAAATAAGTTTGATCAGTTTCATAAAATGAACAAATTCGTATAGACTGTAAATATTCTAGATCCGAAGAGAGATATCTGGTTTTTGAATTAAAATAGTTCCGAATGCAATGGGATAATTATCAAAAGCAAATTTCATTTACCGCGTTCCATTTGATTTTTTGAACAGTTGGTTCAATTTAATTGATAAAAAAAAGTTTCGCCGATGGAACGACGCGTATTCCGCTGTTCTCTCGAGGACACTTCAAAATGGTGGGCATACGACACGCGAAGGAAGTTCGAGGCTGGTTAAATAACCGGTTTCCTAATTCGTCGCGCCGTCCGAGTCGCGCTCGTGTCTAATTGCATACCATCTATGTCGCGCTGCCGTTTTAACACCTGTCTTACGAAAATCCATTAGCGGTGCGGATGCACAGACTCGCAGAGTCGGTCGACGGGGGAAATTTGTAGCTGCGGTCATGGGAGCACGCGCGGCCCGTGATTACAACCCCTGTTTCGCACCCTGCGATCATTCGACGTAACTGAAGCGGCGGCAAAAATTATACTTTTGCGTCACTTGGACGCCTCGAAAATACTTTCGTTCTAAAAACTCGCTTCTCTAATTTTTTAACTGTATGACCTTTCATCGAAAACGATAAAAGCAGACTGGACATCGTGATGTTCCTTGCAAAAATATAGAAAAATGAGGACAACGCATGATTGCATGATTGATCTTCTATGATGTTTCTCGGAACGATGTTCAGATTCTAAAAAATGTCGGTATAGAGTACTGACGTCGCTTCTGATGGGTTAAAACAGTCTTCGCCGAACTTCATTTCAGCTACTTTTCGCCAGAAGAAAGGATGCTGGTCTGAGATTCTGCTTTTACAAAAATTAAAAAAAGGATGTTTTTCACGTTAATTAAACAGCTCGGATCCTGATACCCTATTAACCGAAACAAATTCGGGCTACCCTTTGGCGAAACTCCGCGCCCGGTCCCTCAACGAAATTTCTTTTCCCATCGGGCCGGAGATTGCGTTACACGGTGTCCCGACCGAGAACGTTATTTCACGCGGAAAGAATTTTCCTCGGCGGAGAAAGGCGATCGCGCGAGCGTGTCACGCGCAAGTAGGAGAAACCAATTTCGTAGGTGAATTTTAGCTACGTATTATCCAGCCCCGTCGCCTACCCCCGCCGCAGTTTCCACCTACTTGGCCGCTAGTCCATTAGCGAGGCGCCCTCGTTTAAACGTTTCCGCCGCTTAATCGTGCATAGCTAATCCCACTTTTTCACCTTCCCCTTGGTCTTTTTCTTTTCCAGGCTTCTCCGGCGATTTTCCGTTCCGTGGCCGGAACTCGACGACATCGAGGCCGCCAAACCGACGACGACGCAAAGCGAAAGAGAGAGAGACAGAGAGAGAGACGCTCGTTCATCAGCAACAGTCGTCGTAGTGTCAGTGAATTACCAAAAATGTTTGTGTGATACATCTATACACTCCTCTCCGTGTGTATCGGAGAAGGATAATATGCTGGTGATGGTTGACGGTTTCGGTGATCGACGACGATGCAGTCGTTGAACTAGTGACAGTGTAAAATCGATCGTCAGAGAAACCGGCTAGCTGGGCGGCCCTAAATATAGCTGGGAATAATGGCCAGTGCGACAATGGGTCTCCGTCGCAGAGTGCCGGTGAACAATTCGCCGACCCCGTCGGGCCAATCCATGTCCGGGTCCAGCGGATCCAGCAAACGCTCGCGGTCCGAGAACAACAACAGCCCGTCCCACGGTAATTTGAACTCGATGAACGCCTCGCGGGACGAGCCGCCGACCAAAAAGTCCCGTGGAACCTCGACCAACGCCACCAAAGCGGCGTCCTCGGCGTCCTCGAACTCTTCGTCCCCGGAGGTCAGCCCATCCTCTAAGAGCCGGGGCGGATCGGTATCGAGGTCCTCGCAAGCAAAGTCGTCGACGGGTTCCGCGACGGACGCAACGTCGAGTAATGGCGTGCTGTCGGCCAGCTGGCCAGCTCAAGCGAACATGTCTGACATGTCAACCTACGCATCAGTACCTGGTCTTGGCATGGCCGCTAGTCCCGCGGCTGGTCTCTGCGCCGGTAGCCTCAGCATGCCCACCCCTATACCCTACATGTCCACGTCGATGGCAACGTTCGTCGGCAACGCGACCAACCTCGGCAAGAGCTCGTCGGTTTCCTATCTGGACATCTCGAATATGACCGGTGGATCGTTAAGTTCGAGCGCGGCCGGTTTGAATGCGGGCTACGTACCCGGCAATGGGAACGCCGGGAACGCCATCGACTCCAAGACCGGCGTGCCCATCCCGTTCCCCGGTATCGCTTCCGCCGTGAACGGAGACTACGGTATGCAAAAAGGCCAGCCGGAAAACGCTAGCTTGCCGAAAAAATTCCAGAACGACGGCATGTTCAACGCGTACCAACCCTGGGTGATCAAGACGTACGGCGATCTAGCCAAGACCAAGACGATCACGATCAAGAAGTACGCGCGTATACTTAGAACGCTGAGGGGGGAGGAAGTGAACAGTGCGGAGAACAGTAAGTTTCGGTTCTGGGTGAAGAGCAAGGGCTTCCACATCGGTCAACCGGAAGGATACGACGCGAAACCGGCAGACAGGATTATCGGGCGTCATGCAGTGACGAGTCCTGGATTGGATCCTCCGTTGTACGTGCCCACACAGCTGCCGCACAACAAGGTGAGTCTGTCTGAGTGGATTATCGGGCTTTTCGTGGTCGTCGTTGCCTCGAATTCGATCGAGGCTACAGTTTTGCGGGTATGTACGATCAGTTCCGTGGAATTGGGAATGTTTGATTTTCGAGGCGGGGCCGCCATTGCGTGGCGGGGTGTTTATTTGCTTATTCGAACGAAAAATTTTGCTCGCACCCGCACCTGCTAACGGGAAAATACGCTCGCCGGATTTCAATACCGGAAACGCCGCAGTTTCCAATTTTTATTTCGACCGACTACGTAAAATAATACCTGTGAACCGCCTGAAATTGTGGATTTCAAACTTTGCATGCTATTATGTCGTCTGCAAACGAGCTCTCTGACCCTTTGGAGACGACATTGGAACTCCATGCCGACTCTGACGAGTATTTGAGGATTGATTGGACACGATTACTTGCGTACTTTATTAATTACCTCCTAGAATTTAAATTATAAAAAAATTATTAAATTATTAAAAAATCTGAATTACCAACAGATTACGGTAATATTCCTAACATCACACAGAATGAAACCGACGATCAGCCTCGTTCTAATATTAAAATGTTAGAACACGTTGTTACAAATATTCCTCGCGTGGCAGATCATGGTTGCCGGTGGCCGGGTTTCGTGTGATCCATACCAGCGACAACATAATTACAGACGCAAAAATTGTCAGGAAGCACACTGGGTCACTACACACCCAGCCATCGTCGTACATTTTAAATTATACATATTTTATATTCCGAACTGCATTGAATTTTGAAATTCCCTGTCGAAGTGACTCAGATATTTCAAGATCAGCTTGCTGTCATTATCAGCTGCAGTTTCGAAAAACAAAGTACTTCTTCGAATTTCTCGCGAAGCACAAAATCGTCTGTAGGAATCGAATTCTTCCAGATCGAACCGAGCCAAAGTTTATAATTCGAAATCATGAACCGAGTGCTCAGTAACCAAACGTTTCCGAACGGAACCACGCTAAAAATACTTCATATTGAGTTCGCACATTTGTCCGACGACGCGCCGAATATACTCTGACCACGTCTAAACACGCTCGGCGGAGTTCGGTTTGGTTAAAATCGCAATCATTTTTAAATCCCGACCCAGAAACGTCTTGACAAAACCGTTGATTCTACTTCCTGCTTCATTGACTGACCAATTTCGAGTGCAATGTTCAGATAGTTGAACCTTTTATAGTAATACAATGCAAGTAGTTGAATGATTTCTTTTGACATCAAGGTTATTGAACATGTTCAATCAGGAACACAGTCAGACGATACGTGTCGGTGCCATGATTTTATTTTGCTCATGATAAACATCGTGTCTTCTTCAAACGGGTCCCAACAAACAGCTTTCAATTTGTGTTTAGTGCATGAAATCTATTTTGGCGATATCAAAATCATACAGATCAACATTGCAGTCGAATCTTGTGTAAAAAATAAATATTTACACAAACGAGAAGAATTTGTTTTTTGATTACTCCATATATTTAATCGCCTGTTTAAGAGTTTGATGCAATGCAAGGCTGATGTCTGCAAAATATGAACATCTTGAGAGCTGGTACAGTAATTTCTCAATCGTAGTCCCAACACCCGTGTTATGAACAGACTACGATCAAGTAGGGTGGCTATTATATCGTGTTTGGTATTGTTGTAATCAGCAAAATGCCAGGAATAAGATAGTGAAAGTCCTATAAAAAAATAATGAAAATTAAGTAGTTTGAAAATTCGATTCACTCGAGTCAATGTAGTGGTGTTCACACCGATATACCCGAGCCGACATCAAACATCGCCGTCCTGCTGCCCGGTGCAGCGTTGACAGGCGATGGAATGGGTAGGCACTGGACTACGATTGCAGAGGCGACCGAGGACTACGATTGAGAAATTACTGTATCCAAAATGTCGGAACTTGAACCTAGGATCGGGTCGGGTAAATTCGGGTCCTAGAAGTTTAAAAAGAATTGCAAATTAATTGCAGTCGTGACGGGTTCAGTGGGAATCTCGAAAGTCTGCAATGTTTAGGAACCCGAAAAGATAAAATAATTTCGGGACTCCATGCGAGAGCAACATTGAGGTCCCGGCCCGACCTAAACCTGAAATCTAGGAAACCCGTACACGCCTAATAATTTAGCATATTTAAAAGAAGCTCGTATGCTTGAGTGAGCTCTGAAGGATCACCTGACACTGGTATTTGCTAAAGTCCGGATGTAGTCAAAGGGGTTGCGTCGGCGGGAGCTAAATTGTCCGTCAAAATTCCTTGCAAAGACACGCGCGACCCTCAATTAATACCCGCCATAAATTATCCGGTACGCCAATCAATTAGTGCAGGCGTAGTAATAAAGAGAGAAACATCGGTGTGTGTGTGTGTATAGGGTATCCCGGGACCAGGTTCCTGTGGGCCGCGCGCACGTTCTCCGCTCCCGCGATCCGCCTGTCGACCGCAGACGATTTCTCACCGGATTCACGCGGGCGGTCCACTGAAACGGCGGGGTTACGGGTCGGAAATTTATCTGGCGGGCAAGTAGAAAAGCCGCGAGAAATCTCGGGCACGACTGCTAGGAAAATGAATCGCGCGCAAGCCGGCTGATGGAGGAGGAGAGGAAGGTGGTGGAGAGAGAGAGAGAGAGAGAGAGAGAGAGAGAGAGAGAGAGAGAGAGAGAGAGAGAGAGGAAGAGAGAACGGCAGGAAGAAGGAGGAACCAGAGAGAAAGAGGAAAAGGCGCTCGCCGCTCAGATAAGGTGGCTGCTTAATTACGTCTAATTACACGGATACGTAGGTAGCCGTGGCCGGCGGTGGCCGGCGGTCGTCGTTACGAGAAAAAAGGAAAAAAGAATGTCGAGCAACGGCGCTTCGATCCAGTTGCCGGAGCTTTGCCAGACTTTAGAACTTTGTTCCCGCCTGTCCATACTGGGCGATTGCTAACAAATCTCCGCTAATTTATTAACTCGCGTTCATTCTAAATTTTAGCCTTTAACCTTTTTATCGAACTCGTCGCTCGTCCTCTCCACGACCATAAAAATCCTGTACGTACTTCTCGATTAACAAAATAACTCTTTGACGTCACTGTGCTGTCCACGTTAGTACAAACTACAGCACTTCTATGTTGGTTGTGACAATTTCAGTTGCCTTACATTTGCAACTCTCTGAACGTTCATGATTGAAAAGTCGCCTAGTTGAAAGTTTAATATTGATAAGCAAAATTAAAACGTTTTCGGCGCATTGGTTCGATCAAATGTTACTATTTACACAATTTGCAAAATAGGCACAATAATTTGTCTCGACGTTTCGATCTCAATTTAGATCATTATCAAGAGAATACCAAAAAAATATATTGTGTCTGTAATGGAAATTAACAAAACATTAATCATTGCATTTAAGCCAAAAAATAATCTAAAATACTTTTATACTCACTTGCGTAGTGTAAAGAAAATTGTTTACCATTGCGGTGAATTAGAACACTTTATAAGAGAACATTAGAAATTGAAATAGGGAACATTTAAAGAAAATATTAGAGGAGCACATGCGACTACATGTTGCTGCCTAGGCAGTCACCACAGTAGTGAGGACTGTACAGACAAGCAGACGACTATTTAATATTGATACTTTTGAAATGATTTAACACGAGAATGATTTTATCTTTCTAATATTAAACTGTCAAGACGTTCTCTCCATCGCAGAATGTAGAACGTTAAATTGCTACGACACAATGGCTCAACTGTTCGGTTTAAGAAAATTTGATCTTAGAAATTTGTTCCTTTACGAAGCACAGAGAACGTCGAGAAATTAGTGCTCACCTTGTACAACGAACTTGCCTGGCTCGTGGCGTCAGGTAATTTCTTGCCAGGTCGAAGTTTCGTCACCGAGCGATTAGGCTTTACAATTTACGGGACGAAAGCCGTGGGACCATTCTTCTAGGCGTGAAAAAGGGTCGAGGTTCCGGGGATTATTGAGAGCTGAGCCGAGCAGGGAAAGAAACGCGGTTGCGAAACTGTAGAACTTCGATACACAAAGTTTCGTTCACAAAAATATTCTTCTTCTTGCCTCGAGTTTTTCGGTTCTCGGTGGCATACTCTGAAGTCTCGCCACTTGACTGCGGAATAAAATGTCTGCATTATTCCACCATTTTGGGTATTAATTCCGACTTCTCTTTTTTATTCGTTGAATTAACATATCTGGTAAAGTTTTTAGAAAATTCGCATGTGTGCCAGCGAAGACTTCGGTATCGAGTGAAGTGTTAGCTCCTTACCCACAGTTTCAGCTATGCTAACTTCTACGGAATTTGAAACAATTCTTTGTGTAGAAGTGCACAAAGATCCGCAGGCAGGTCGTAAACATTCACTATAATTCGATACTCCTTGTTATAGGGAATTTTTATCCGATTAAACAAAGAGAATGGCAAGATAGCTGGTGAGTTACAGTGGCGTGGGTGGTAACCTTCTAATGTCAGTTACATCGTGGAGAATTACATTTGTACGGGTGCGTTGGGCACTGTGAGAAAAACTTACCTCTCCCCGTAGCAACAATTTTTACCCGATACAAATCTTATCAGTAGACAGCTGCTCTACGTATATGCAATATAGGATTTTCGTGCAACAATCACGAAAACTACAATAATCTTAAGATGTCGGACATAATATATTCAAATTCTTGAGTTCCTTGAGTATTTTCACTGTTTTAAACACGATTAATTTAGTTATCATTCCAAATTCATTAATTTAGAGCACCCTCGACTTTCTCAAAAATATTTTAATACCTCTTAATGTTACGAAATTTCTGCTCTCGTCACATTTTTAATTCGAGCGCATGCAGATAGCAGAGCGTAATTTATTCGAAGAAAATAGGGTGCTCGAGCCGCTCGTGAAATATTAAATATTAATCTCGGACAAGTATCAAAATGAGAGTTAATTACCATCAGGGGACGAGGAAAATTAGCCATTCAAATATTCCGACACGTAAACTATTTTTCGTTTATATCTTCCCCGCGTGTCGGGACGAAAATACATAAAACGGTGGTTGCGAAAAATTCTGTCGGATCAATTTTTCGAACTGCGGTCGCGTTTTCGTCGACCTCTTCCGTTCCGGGCGCGCTCGTCTTCGACCCAGATCTCGTAGCTTTATCAAGCTCGCAGCAGTTTCTCCGGCTACGGCACGGGTCCCGACGTAACACGGCCTTCGATCTCAGTGTGTAAGCGCCTCCTTCATTTCTCACGCCGCTCGTGGCTCGGCTCCCGTCACAAGTGGAACGGAGAGGAGATCGCCGAACGTTTCGCAGCGAAAAATTTCAGTCACGGGCCGCCCGTGATAAATAACCGATAATAAGTTGTCTGGAGAACTCGGGGAACGCGTACGGTAATCTACGATCTCAGAATCCAGCCACGGCATCATCGCGGAAACGAAGAAACGGATCCTTGATTAGAATCGATCCGACGATTTCCTTGAACCACCAGGATCGTTTGTTACGTCGGTTTTAGGGTTTCCTTTTGTGAAACGTCCGAGACTTCTTCCAGAAGACCCAAGATATTGCTGGACCCGTGGAATTTGTCCAAATTAACCCGGGATCACCAATTTTCCTTGTTAGACCGCTCCTGCAATCTCTCGGTTAAGCGATTTTAATGAGGTTCTTTTAGAGGAAAATTGTTTCAGCTTTTGTTTAACCATTCGGGCAGGTGTCGTGAATTCGAACTTTTAAGGACCTTGTGTTCATAAAAAAATTGGGATACTAGAATACAGGACACTAAAGAGATTCTGCATCAATTTTTAATCGATGGATAATACTTCATTATACTTTTCACAAAACAACTTCTGGAATACAACGATCACAAAATTAAACATTGCCAAAAATTTTATATGTATATAAACTCTATTGCGGAACCATGGTCTATTGTGACCAAGTATGAAATGTTACGTTAGGAACACCGCAAACAGGATCCGCAAGATATATCTTCAAAAGTGTGCTGGAAAAGATAGATAAATAAAGCTTTGAATGATCCTAAGCATCGTCCCAAGTCCGAGAGATAATGCCAACGCTAAACAATGGATTCTTGATTAAAAATTGACTGTTTCTGACGACCTTTTACCAAACTTTTCCACCACATTAATCATACGAAGGTCCTCTTACCAGGTCCAATTACGAATCAAGTAAGAAATCGAATCGTCAAGAATCGTTATCGACTAAAGTATGCTAAGCACGGGTTCTTCGACAATGATGGCACGGGTTCAGCTAGGTCCCGCGCGCATTCCGTCGTTTCCTCATTCAAAATTCCATTTAAAAAGTCCGAACGGTGGTAGCAGGCTGGCACAAAAGTCCCGGAGAACAATCAGCAGCCCGTTCTCATTTTAAACCGTTCAAACGAATAAGTCAACGGTATTTCGCCATCCCGTAGAAGTTACCCGGCTCTCTCGGCTGAGCTCGGCTCGGCTTCGAGCGAAGGCTGCAGAGAGGCTTGTTCTCAGGCCAGGGTTCCGCAGAGGCAGGAGAGCGGCTCGGAGCTATCATTAACGACGCCGCGACGCTTCGCAGCCCAGGAAGCTCTCTCGGATTTACGCCTCTGACGTCCGCGGCGGCGGTGGAGGCGGTGGCGGCGGTGGTGGCGGCGTAAGCGTGGGATTCCAGGCGCGGAAGTAACGAGGAGAACGAGCGTCGGAGGCGGGAGAGAGAGATTGGCCCTGCTTCCCACGGAAGGAAGAGCGGGAGCATAAAGTTGCCCGGTTCCCTCGTTCATCCGATCCGGATTCAGTTCCGCGTGCTGGTCGGCAGGAGATCGATCAAGCGTCTTCCATTCGATTCGCGCCACGCTCGAAAAGAGGACACCGTTCTGTCTGTCTGCTATTTTCTTTCTCTCTCTCTCTCTCCATTTGGCTTCCTCTTTTTCATTGTGTCTCTCTCTCCTTCTTTCTTGCGCGGTGCGTAACGACGCTGCCCGAACGATGCGGCGCCCGTAAAATATTTCTTCGTCGCGATAGTCATTTTTCACGGTTGACCGTCGTCAAGGGCCGCGAGATAACAGCGGCTCACCTCTCCGGTATCTGTTCCCGGCCGGCGCACGCTCCTCGTTCTCTCTCTCGTTGGGTGGCAGAAGAGTAGGTCTGGCCGGCTAGTCATTAGTCACTTTCCGAAGCAGAGGCACAGACAGGCTGCGCCGGTATCCGCTCGGCCTCTCTCTCCTCCGCATGAACGCCGGACCTCTCTCTCTCGCTCCACCAAAGCCGTAGACTCCGCGCCAGCCTTCTCTGCTCGGCGTTTCTCTTTCCCTCGGCGACGCCGTTCCTTCTCACAGCCGCGCTTTGCCGCGTCTCTATACCGGCCACACTTAGCGATGGCTACGAGCCGCTCGCGTTTCGAACAAATCGGCCCATTTTGAAGTTACTAACCGACATCCCAATGTTTCCCTCTCGCTAAACACTCCGATCGTCAACAGGTTTTTACATTCCCTCAGAATCTTACCGTTGAATATTGTATTCGTTCATTCTGAACATTTTTGGAAATTGACACGATATTGCTCCGGGAACACAAAGGGTTGTGGGGTACTTATCCTCTTCTCTACAAACATAAGGTTTGGTCTGTAAAGGTTGTTCATACCACGTGGGCTTTCGATAAATGTTGATCCCTGGTATATACAATTGTTTTCGTTCGATCGAATGTAAAATTTTTGGAATCGATAACTTTCCTCGAACACTCGGGGCTGCTTTCGATTCAAAGAAGAAGCCAACCGATCGATTCGTCGGATAATTCAGTAGATAACGAAATTTCAGCTACTTGATCGGATCGAAAAGATCCCGATACCGTCGTAAATACTCGAGCGGAACAAAATACCTCCGGTGTACCTATCCGTCCGATCTCCAAGGGTTCCCAGATTGTGGCGAGACTGAAATTCATCGAATCTAATCCAGCGGTGGTTTATCGTCGATCTACAATGCCGCTAGACCCGACGAAAATAAAAACACAAAACAAATAGAACGGAGATCGTTCCGTCCCAATAATCAGCGGCAGACAAGCAATCAGACCAAACATCGGCGCCGATAAGAACAATACAAGATAACCGTGTCCTGCCGAGCTCTCCATTATCAAAAAGCCCCTCGAGTTTTGCTCGGGTAGTACATAGAGAGGAGCGTCACAGGAGGCACGAGCACAACGAGCGACAGCCGTATCCCGTCAACGCTGTAATCAGGAAAACGAGATCAGCAATTAATCCCCGGGCTGGCCGTCAATTACCATACCGCCAATTTCCTTCAAGCGGGCGATAAGATCGGGCCGGCTCGGGCTCGCGCACTTGCTCGCTCGGTTGCTCGCTAACTGTGCGGTGTGTGTAAAATTGTTCGCGAGACCGGTGGCTGCCGAGAACCTAGCCATCGCTAGCCCATGTTTCCCGCCCCCTTCGCGAGCCCCCAGCCCGGCTGCGACTCGAAGCAGTAAGTCTCCCTTCTCGGTTCCGCCGCCGCCTGTGGCTTCGGTCCGTTCTTCCTCCCGCCGTCACCCTCGCCCGCCCCTATCGCTCGCTCCCTCGAGTCACGGAGAAATTCTGCCGACGCTCTCTCGCCTCCTCTCTCGGTGCTAAGCCTCTCGCGCGTCTATCTTGATTGAGAGCGAGGAACGACGCTGGCGGAGCGGCGCACGGGGCGACGGGGAATGATAGGGGGAAGCGAAGGGGGATCGATGAAGGGTGAAGAGGGGGGTGGGGCGAGCGGGGCGTTCGGGAGGACGGGGAACGTTCTCTCGGAGACCCGTGATCCGGAGCGAGAGAGCGTTTATCGTGCCTTCCGTGAACACGGGACGGTCTGGGGGAGGGGACGGGAGCACCGGAGGGGGGCGGGAACGGCGAGGGGCTGGGGGGAGGCGGGCGGGTTGTCATTGATCGTCCTGACTGCGGCTCACGAGCCGCTAAAGGTCCCGTACAAGTACGGGCCCGTGAGCGTGCTGACTCTCTGCGTGTGGGCGTACGTGTACGTGACGATCACGTACGTGACACGCACGCGTTTCACCGACGCCGCGCCGCCGTCGGAAAGGCACGCTCGGTTGCGCGCCGGAACGAGAGCCAGAAAAACCCGGCGACCGGTTCGAGAAACGGTCGGTCGCGTTTTTGGCTGAAAATTGGTGGAATTGTTAGAGGGGACGGCGCAAAGGGAGCCGATCGTGCGTTTTTCTATATGTGTTTTGTTTTTTCGTTTTCTTTTTAATCTCTCTTTCTCTCTCGCTATTTTTTTCTTCTTTTTTTCCGTAACCTGTTTTGAATGCAGCCGAAATTCGACTGCAAGAAACTAGGGGCGCGTGGAGGATCGAGAGAGGGTTCTGTTGCCGGGGAGACTACGGGTCGGGTCGAGTCGGGTCGAGTCGCGGTAACGCGGGGCAAGGGTTGAAAGCCGCGTCCGCGCGGGAAACTTTATGGAAAACAGATTCGATTCGACGGAACTCGGGCTTTTAATTTCAGCGAATTTGTCCGTCGCGCGTTCCCGCGGTTAAAAATGTTTCTGTTTAATCATTTCGCGCGATAGCAAAATCAAATTTATAATCGAGACCCGACCTCTTCTTTCGCTATCTTCAATAGAATATTGTCTCAGCTATCCTTGACGAGAAATTATCGTTTTAATTCCGATCAGAAGCATACTATTTATTTCTAATTCGAACCGCTGAAACGCGTTTCTTTTCTCCGCTCCGTTCGCTGTGGGAGTACCTGATTAAAGATATTCCAACGGCGACGGTGCCGCGAATGTTTCATTAAGCGTTGTCCATTTTACCGGAAAGACGATTTCCAATGAGTTTCGCCGTTAGAAAACCGCTCGGCAGAGCGACCATTTTCGCGCAGCTTCCACGCTTTTCGTTGCTGCGGCCTTCTCCCATTGTGTGTCGCTCGGAAAAGATTGCGGCCAGCTCGAGCTTCAATAGAAAGCGGTCGATCCGACACCGCAATCGCGGCATCTGTTACCGTGACGATCGACCGACGATTTTCGCCTCTCCTTTTTCATCCGGTGAGTTGGCTAATCGCTGGGACGTCGTTTGCTTTCCCGATGGAACGCCTCTGTGTTTTTCTATCCCTCGAAACTGCGGCCAGAGGAATGCTTCACTCGGTTCGATGAAAAATACAACTGATCTTACGTACACGAGAATTCCATAATTATCCTTTGCTGCAATTTGATTATATGATCTACAATTGTACAAATAATCTATGTTCTAGTGAGACCGCATAATCCAAATTTCCAACTTCCTTATTTTCCATTATTTTTTTATGAGACTGCGATTACCATATTTGTGGCATTTTTCTAAGAACAATGATACCGCATATGATATAATTCTGATGATATTTACTTGTGTAATAGACAGTTAAAGTTTCGGGCGCGTAGGATAGCGTAACTTCCTGGCGCCCGAAACTTTGACCGTCTATTACACATCTAAATATCATCGGAATGATGTCATATGTGGTATCATTGTTCTTACAAAAATGCCACAAATATGGCAATCGCAGTCTCATAAAAAAATAACGAAAAATAAGGAAGTTGGAAATTTGGATTAGCAATGTTTACATTTCTCGATGACCGAGGCTGTCCCTCTCTACGTTCGGCAAAACTCAAAGAATAGTGTCTCTGGCTCATAAATGTCCCTCGGCAGACCCGTGCTAGGGACTTGTATCGATAAAATACCGTATATTCTGGTGCACGGTACATGCTCTAAATATTTCAGTTACAGTGGACTCGGTACTCGTATGTCGCACTTGAAAAGTGCAAAGTGCAATCGTGTTATGAAGTTGATGTTTTTCCTGATTGTGAAAGTCTCTAAGGACTTAAAATTCGACGAGGTGCTCTCTCGGAGATTTTTTCCCAGGACGTTGTCCCAGAATTTCAGCGTTTCCAAGTCGCTCCAGTGATGCAAGGAGCAAGCCACGTCCTTGCACGCGGAGAAAAAGAGGAAACGGAGCGGAGCGGCTAACTGAACCGATAATTCCCCGCTACGATTTCAGAGGCTTGGCTCAGTTAACCGTAACCGTGGTTCCGAGGCCGCGCACCTCGACCCCTCAGTCAATAAAACAGTTGACCTCCTCCAGGAGAGCAGGAAATAATGCGGCACTACTAGAACCGCCGGTGACTAGTGCACTCGGATTTTCGGCGAGTGGTTCGGATTCTCTGTTAATAGTCCGAGCCACCGGCAGAGTCGACTATTCAATTCGCCTCTTTTATTTAACATGGGACCAGAACTTCGTTTACCTGGGATTTCACTCTCACAACGAAACAACCTTCAGCGACGTCGAAGGCTCGAGCAGTGTTAAATTTTCCTCGAACGAAATATCCTCGCGTCGGTGGACCCCGAAGAAGATGCACGTGGAAAATAACAGGGGCTTGCAAAGGTGGATGCATTTTTGGAACTTCGGGAGGAAAACATAACCAGATAATATTTTTTAAATAACGTCTCACGGTGGTTTGGAAATTGAATTTGAAAAATAATCGGAATTGAAGGCATTGGTGAATTTCGGTTAATCCTTTGAGAACAAATTTCGACATACTAAGGACATTCAAACTATGTATACTATTTCTTGACGTTGCAAACGTACAATTTAATTGTATACGTAACAAAATTTCAGGACTCATGTTGTCAATTTTTTTTCTATTATTTAAGAGTTTGTTACGTTATCTCTATTCGGAATACGCTTAATTTTTCCAAAAATCTTCGGCAGTGGATGAATACTCTCAGACCCTCTATACTCTATAACATGCTCAATTTTTTCATTCTATTAAAGTGTCAAGTATACTTCGGATTTTATAAATATAAGAAAAATTAACAACTGCAAGGACAAGCATCAGAGAAATGAAAGGTCCTATTATTTTCCTCGTACCTTACGGTTAAGGGTGGGAATACGTTTCTTATTCTTCGCATCTCGCAATCGGTGCAGAACATTTTTATTTAGCACATAGATCAGCAGTTTGTTTACAAGTATATCGTGCTACAGGAGGATGGTACAATTTTTGTCAAATGTAATTCATTCTTCACTTAACTTTTCCAATCACGTAAGTAGTATTATTGCTAGTACAGTAAGTGAAAAATGAAATTCTTTCGATTCCAAATGAAAAATGTCATCAAATGAAAGTAATTTATTTAACGAAATGAAAGTGAGTTAGTTAAAATCTGTGATACTGAAAGTACACTCTCAAGCACTTGCATTTTGAAGACCCTCGCTAGATTCATTGTACTTGAAACACTAACGCCAAAATTGATTTATAAATCTTCACAAAGAACTGTCTCCCTTTTCTGAGAGACAAGGAAAGCATATCGTGTTACACCTGGGTTCATTTAACATTATCGCGGATAATTTATTCCTCTTCGTGAATTTCTGAGCATCGAAGATCCTGAGTATGGTCAGTACAACGTGTAGAAATGAAATTCTTTCGATCTCAAGTGAATTCCTTGGACTGGAGCAATGGGAGAGCCTGGTCGGCGTGAGTGGCTGCAGGATGCACCGGGCGAACCCATAAATTACGGTGAAATTAATTTTCCAGGGAACCGATCGGCGAGCAGGGGGGAAAAGTCCGGTTCGATCCTTTTCACGCCCGGCGGACTAAAAATAAAAATTCCTCCACGAAAGACAGTGCTCAACCATGGCCCCCAACCCCCACAGTCCGTGTCC
Organism: Lasioglossum villosulum; assembly: GCA_963971365.1. Lineage (NCBI taxonomy): Eukaryota > Metazoa > Arthropoda > Insecta > Hymenoptera > Halictidae > Lasioglossum > Lasioglossum villosulum. Next base: position 43,155,534 of record OZ020495.1, on the reverse strand, counting down.
CGGTCTCCGAGCCCCTCGGCTCGCAGACCGCGCGGAGACCTCACGCGTTTCTCCTCGGTGCGTGACTCAGCGGAGCCGAAACAGCGTACGGGCTCGGAGAGCCACCCTCATTGTGTCCCCCTACCTCTCGGCCCGTCGAGCGGTGTTCGGGCCTGAATGCAGCCAGGCGGCGAACCCCGGTGCTCTCGACACTAATACCAGCACGTGCGTGTACTTTCATTATCGGGGCAGGGTCGGTGATAATAATCGTGCGCCGTTGGCCCGCGGTGAGAGAGGCCGAAAGGGGTGCGCGCTCGCCGAGATCCGGAATACGGGATATATTAGGGCAAGGGGTTGGAAACCATTACCGGCCGGGCCGGACAGGGCGTCGATATTTTTTTCCGTTCTCGTTCCCGTTACCGTTCCGGTGCCATCCTTTTTCGAGTTTTCGTTTTTCCCTTCCCCCACCCTCGGCGATTTTATATCTCCTCGTCCACCCTCCCCGCGAAACATTGGATTTCACGGGGCGGATCGGAAGAACGTCTATGCAATCTTTTTTATCGCGGCTGTAATTATGAACGGCTTTTAATATCGCCGTTGAATGGCCCGCGCGGAGACTCGATTGTCCAGATTATTGTTATTACGTATTTATTACGCGGACAATAGAACGCACGTACGGAAAGAGTGATCGATTTAATTTGCGGCTCCGCCGGGCCGAGTTCGGGGACGTCGGAGGCTACCGTGCGGTGAAAATAAACCGGACTCGTGACTTTCTTTAAAATCTTATGTCAATACCCAAAATTCTCGACGGCGCTCGATAACGCTGTGGTTCTCAATGTGAAACTTCAACAGAATCATCTTTCAAATTTTTTCACATTCTGCAATATAAATGGTACTTGATTGCTGCTTAACTTTCTGTATTTATTTATTTATTTATTGATGCCGTAAACCAGGATTGGTTTATATAGCATACATTACAACATATATATAGCATACATTATGACTTATAATATAATATTTTCAGAAAACTAATTAGATATTAACATAATATAAGGAAAAATAAGTATAAATGGTGATCGTTAGATCTTAATTTTACATTTTTTAAGAAAATTATAAATGATCATTAACGCTGAAATATCAAGTAAACTAAGAAAAATATTAATATTATAGGGAGGGTAGTGTTTATGATCGAGAAGCAATTTGAACAGATGTTCCCGATCCGAATCTTAACTTTCTGTATTTAAAATCAATTTTGAACTTCAATTATTCGATTTTGTATTATAATCATAAATGTTTTAAACGAGAACGTGACTTCTCCACCATGTTGAAAGTGGAAAATTCATCATCATTGAGCGGTGTTTGATGAAGTCAACCTGCCAGTTGCGCAGAACTATTTAATTCTGACTTTTACGTTGGATTATATCGAAAAGCTATCAGCAAGAGTTACACGATAACGCGTGATTGTTATTCATTTAATTAGTTAATAGATTGAGAAGCGAGGTTTGTAGTCTTCCTATTCATCGGACTGTAAATATTGCTTCGTTTACACCAATCGATGAATGTAATCCCGCATTATAAATTATAAACATCTGCCTTTGAAAGAATGTGGATTGGAATTGAATAAACACCGGTGTAAATGAAACACGGATCACCAGAAATCCCTTTTGTTATCGAAACGTTTTTCTGTAGTATCGATAAAATTAATTGTTAACATGCCCGAACGAAACGTGAAGAATGAAATGGAAACATACACGCGTGTATTTGAATCGAGTGCTTCTTATTTTAATAATTTCCACGAGTGAAATAATCATTGCGTCGTAACACTATTCCAAAATGGGAAGACTCCTAAAATGGGAGATCTAAAATACCCTGGAAAATTTACAATTTCATAAAGTTTCTGTGGAGCGTTCATTTCTGAGCGTTTGTCATCAATTTTCGTCCATTTCTTCTAGCTTTCTCTTTCCCGAGTAATGACAACGGAAATGCAACAATTCAATCAACCAATTAGAAACTACGACCACACCCTAACGTTCTTATTTCCAACTCACACTGTAAATTTCAGCGTTTTCTCAAACAGCCAAAGTAACAGAATCAACTCTCAAAGGAACTCGTACATTCACAATTTTTATATTTTGTAGTTACGTGTTTCTCGATCGTAAATTTTAATATAAATCAATTATATGTTCTCGGCGCACAGTTTCGATCAATTATTTTTTTTTTGATCGAAATTATTATTATTATTATTATATACTATTATTATTATTATTTTTGATCGAAACTGTGCGCCGAGAACGTATAATTGATTTACATTTATATTTTGTATTGACTCTTTTTTTACGTCGCATCATCAGCGAGTTTGTCGGCAACATTAATTTCCTTCCTTAACGAAACCAAGCGGATTACGTATGTTTACAAAATTATACGTAGACAGTCACGTGACTGGGCCGAAGCGTGGGAGACAAAGTCGTGGAAGGGGAAGGTAGAGTGGGGACACAAGACTTAATCTCGTGATTGCGTTCTCTGCATGTACATCGAAAGTTTCGTTAAAATGTTGGAGGAGCTCGGTATAGCTTTCATGTAGCAAAATAAATCGAAGACGAAAGAAGTATTTCACTGACCCCCGCTTCCGTTCGGTACAATGACAGCCGAAGAAACCGCTGCGTTTCCGTCGAATTCTTGTCGGGCTCTGCGAGGGCAACGACGCGAAACTTTCCGCCGTGAAAAATTCCGCTCGCGAGCAGAAACGCAGAGCTGGAAGTTTACGAGCTGATATCTGTTCCGCGGTTGGATAAAGCACGTTATCGTTACCGTTAGCTCTGGCGTTTCTAAACGCTATCATTATACGCCTCGGAGTCTGGACTCGTTGCAGTGAGAAAGAATGACATGGGGGTGGTTTCCTGCGTCACACTGAATTACGCGTTCACGCTCCGACAGTTGGCCAGTGGATCGGAGAGTCCTTAAACATTTTTATTTGCTCGTCCGTCTCTAAGTAATTTCGTTTATCGGAGAATTATTTCGCCACGGGCTGTGCAAGTCTCCGCAATGAGAGATTCTCACGATTACATTCTGTGGAAGAGGGTCATATTTTTAAACATTTTTATAGATTTTTAAAGGAGCATACAACTTCATTCAATGGTTCAACTGAGCAGTATGCAATATTTAAACAATTCTATTGATCGTGTACCGTGACAGACCCCGTTTAAACACAAACTATTCTTCAGAAATACTGTATAACACATGGAACGTTACTTAACTCCGTTTGTTAACCCCTTGCCCTATAATATCGATTCAGATACGTGATGAAGATTCTGAACAGAGTCTACTAAATATATTATTATTGCGGATTGTATGCATTTATGTCAAAAATTAGCGGTGCGATTAAATCCAAGAGTCAGGTTAAAAGAATTCAAGAGTTTCAATTTACCAGTATCGGCTTATTGACATTTTTAAAGGCGCAAAGAAATTTTTGTTTGACTCCATGGAAACAATTTTTATTTGGCATAAAAATCCACAGTTTAGTTATTAAACCTGTTAAACCTTGTTAATATATAGCGACTAGAGAATATGTACATAGACAAAAGAACATATGTATAGTGAAATAGCGACATAAATGAATTTTCCAAAGTGCAGAGTGAAAGATCATTGTGCATCTGACGATTCTGATCGAAGCATAAAAACGTTGCAGCACATTCGAAAAGTATTGGAGAAGCTTCTGGATTAGGTGTGAATTAGGTGTGATTAGGATGTTCTGGAGGTACAATGGGATACAAAAGTACAAGAAATTCGAAATCCATCAATATATTGGCAATGACAGCCATTCACGAGTATATTTTGCATTAAAAAATTAGATTAATTTAAAAAGCTTTCATTTAATTAGTGAGTGTCACGTTATATTTATTTTTTAATCAAATTGTCTTCGTAATATAAAAAATTGTAAATGAATTTTGTGAATAATTGTACCATCCGAATAGTAGCTATATTCAGTGGTCTACAGTATTGTCGCGTTTTCATGCTAGTGAGATGACAACACGATTTTGAAGTTTTGTAACAGTTTATAATTTGTTGCTCTGTAACTGTTTAGTGAATGCTAATAAATTTTGAACATAATCAAATACATAATTTTTACTATGGAGTTTGAAGTTGCGTTTTTTCAAGGTTTAAATAAGGTTTGAAGTGGAATTTTATGAATTCTTCGTAAGAAGACGTGTTAAAATCTGCAAACTTTAAGTTGCTATAAATATTAAACGTTGTATTGAATCTAACTCAAACCTTGGTAATTGCATTAATTTAGTAAGAATTATATCCTGTCAAATTTTCAAAAATTTTGCTGCGTTTTTATCCAGCTCCAGAACATCCTTAATCACGAAATATCGAAACGGTTCGGGATCGCTAAAGTCGGGATAAGTCGGGACAATTTCCGGTTTAATGACCTTCGGTGATCGCGATTACGTAGCATTAATCCGGACGTGGCTGTATTTAGAACCCGGTCAGGCGAAAACGGGGAGCTCGGAGCGGAGCGGAGAGGAGCGCTAGAATTGCGCACGGGCGAAAGGCAAAAACGCGAAGATCCTGTTGACCGTAGGAGTCATCGGCGATAAGCTTGTCGCAGGGTGAAATAATTTTCATTGAAGCGGCGAAAGCCGCGGCGGCGGCGCGGGGCAGCGGCTGCGGCGACTGGTTGCGCAAATAAATAGAGATATGTATAGGTGCCGGTGTGGATATATAAATCGATCGTTACGCCGGTTAAATTCAAAACGGCCGTCGGCTACGTAAATAGGCGGGCGAAATAGCATCGCGCGCGTTCACACGCCCACGCGATTCTAAATGGTTGGGCACCGTACGTGAGAGACCGGGTCGGTCGCGAGCCGACCAGGATCAATCACGCGACCCCGAAGACGAGCGAAACCGAAGTTTCGCCACCCGTAATCGCCCCGGCAGAGCCCGGCCCTGCTAATTAGCCGCGCCGACGACTCGAACTTATCAACGCGAAGCGCCGCGATAAGCGGTGTGTCAAGTTCCACGATCGTCGCGTTAATTTGCTCCGCAAGAGCGTCAAGTAATCCGTCGGAGCGCCGAAGATTCTGCGAGCGCCTACTCGCTTCAGCTCAACTCCTTTTTATAAATGGAATCTGATAAACCAGACTTCGCCATCATCTCTCCCTTTTTCTCATTCCGGAAATGTTTCTGTAACCAATACTCGAAACTTCAGGTTCTGGATCGCAAATGTTTAGAAAGGTGCCCGAAATTTCGGATTCGGACCGGTACGGCATCTCAAAAGTCAATGGAGCCCAGGTGCCAACCTTTCGGGTTCGGGTCAGGTCGAGATTCAAAAGTTCATAAAGTTTGTGTACCCGAAATTATAGTCGGGTCGAATTCAAGTTCTAATCCCAACAGTTTGCAATCACACAACCATGGCTCTTTCGTATTTTTACTTCTCGTGTACACAATCTTTATTAATTTTGGTCGGCGCACACCTGTGCCCGTGCACCTTGCGTTCGGATCTCAGAATAGTTTGTTGTTACGACAAATCGTAGGAGGTTTCATTCTGGAATCGTTAAGTTCTAAACGATTTTATACCACTTCGTTCCTGTTAAAAACCCGCTCGCGTTTTCAGAACTAGAACGTTATGAACCATTTTACATGAACTCCTGCGTCGTACTCTCTTTCGGATCAGTTCAACGGGGAAATAATGAACATATTGTGTAATCGCTTAAAAGTTGAGTAACCTGGTTCGGGTGATCATATTTGCAAAGTAAGTGGTTTTTTTTGCCAGGACTACTAAAAGTTTATACCACCGTTATGTAGATTTAAAGTGAAAATTTTCTGTAGGGTAGTAATTGATTAGCGATTCGAGAGACGCTTTGAGAACGAGTAGTAACAAAAGACTTTTTCATAGAACTTTGATATAACTTCATATATTAATAAGCAGACTGCGGATGTTTGTGCAATTTCCAGTTTGATAGGTAAATTTTAAAAAAGTGGAGATATGATATCAATAAAAATCGTATTTTTGTAGAATTTCGTATCACAGAATTTTTTGAAAACTTTCAGAAACCATAAAGGTGCGCAGTCAATTGATACGCTTGATACAAAACTCGAACTTAGCTCCTCGATGAAACTAGCTGTGGTATTTAAAAAACTGAACCGAAAAGGGTCAAAGAAACGACAATGGAGGGAAAGCGTTGACGTAAGAAACGCAGCAGCGCTCGAAAAATGGTCGGTTGAAAAGTGTGTCCGTGAGTTTTCCAAACAGGATGTCGGGTCGATCAAAATTCCCGATTCGTGGAAAACTGCGAGAGTTCGAAAAAATTGTCGCGATGTCGAAGCCGGGTCGAGGGAGAGAAAGGAATAGAAGAAAAGAGGGATCGAGAGAGAGAGAGAGAGAACGAACGGGTGCGTAACTCGAGCGGTGGCCGAGCTCGGGCCTCGGCTATACAGTCACGGCTATAACCCACGGAACATAACCGTGCTGGCTGTTGTGCGTGGCGCGATGCTCAGCGGCCCGTAGCCAGGAGCGGCCGGCGGCAATTAGTAGCGGGCCGCCAAGGGAGCCTCGGCCTCAGCCTTTTTCCCCAACCCGCTGCGCCCATGCCTTGCTCCGTCCCGCTCGCTCTTTCGGTCGTGCGGCTTCCCTTTCCTCTTCCTCTTTCCGCCTCTTTGCCCTTGGCGTACCCATCGGTGCGCCGGCTGCTCCGCCGTCCTTCTTCAGCCTTTACTCGACTCGGCTCGCCTCGCCTCGCCTCGCTACGACTCGGCTGGCTCGACTCCGCTCGACTCGGCCCGACCCGACTCAACCGAGCCGTGCACGGCTCGGCTCGGCCAGGTTCTTCCTCGCCTCTGTCTGTCCTCTCCCGTTCCACCGCCAGGGCTTCCTCCTTTCTCCTCCCGCTGCTTCTCGCCGTCCTTGTCTGGCGCACGTCGACGGCCGTCCTCGTCGTTCGCGTTCTCAATTGCTTCGCCGTCGCCGGAACGGGCGCGACGAAGAGCGACCGAGAGAGAAATAGATCGAGACAAGGACGGAGAGCGAGAGGGAGCGCCGAAGAGGAACAGAGAACGCTGGAACGGAGCGAGGCGGCGGGAGCAGCTAGTTTAGCAGGGAGCGACGGCGAGAAAGAGAGGGACCAAGCGATTTGCGCGGCGGCGCGACCGGGACGGATGAAACGACGGGAACGGAGCGCGGCAGAAGCGACGTGGCAGCAAAAAAGAGGCGCAGGGAGTGAAAAGAACGGCAAGGGGAGAGCCAGGGCGAGAGAGGGCGAAGGGAAAAAACGTAGAACCGGACGAGAGTAAGAGAGACAGGGAAGAGCAGGGTAGAAGCCGCAGGCTTTTTGTCCCGCCACCGCCGCCGCCACCCGACAAAAATAGACCCCGTTCGTGTTCCCCTCGTTCCCCACCGTCCCCTGCCGTCCCGCGTGCGTCTGTGCACGGGGTACCGGCGTGCTATAGAAGCGTTCTCCTCGGCTCGTATCTCGGGCTTCAATGGCGCCAACGGGTCTTCCGTCCTCGTTCTCCTCCCTTTCTTTCCTCTTCTTCGCCCTCCTCGCCACCTACCCCTCGTTACCAGGCCATGCCAGCCCTCCTGACCCCTCTCCTTCAACGGCTCGCCTCCTGGTTCCCTTACCGCGCCCCTACCAGTTTCCACTCGCTGGTCGTTCACGGCCCGAACACGGAGACCGAGGCGACTCGAGAGCGCGAGGTTGTTAGAGGGTGCCCGAGATGAGGCCGATAGAACACGCCTCGATGATCCCTATCTGCCAAGCGTCCGGTAACGTGGGCGTAGGCGGCAAGGTGCCTACACGCAACCCACGACAGGCCAAATCCCCGGTTCCCGTCGCCCTCTCTTGTCCGGAGAGCCCTTCGTCGTCCCTTGCCCGATAATCCGGCCGCCCGGCAAATCGCGATACGTATCGACCCCTTTCCACGACCCCCTTCCCTACAAATAACTTCCCAAACTCCTTCCAACGGGACACACGGGGGATCCCCGGAGCGTATGGTCGCGTCGATCCCCTTCGGTCGCTTCCGATCTCCACGGCTCGCCGCTGATGCCCACCCGGCCGGCCTGACTGCCTGCTTGCGCTCTAGGCCTGCTTGCGCTCTAGGCCTGCGTGGCGGCCGGAGGGTCGGGAAAAGGGGACAGGGGTCGGATTACGTTCCTGGGTGCGGTTGACACTTGTTCGCCGCGGCTGACACCGGCACGATTTAAAGCGGCACGTCTAGATCGCGACTGGTTAGGCCCGGCCCGACCCGCCGCGAACGTAGGCTGCGTGCTCGAGGGGAAAACCGCGGCGCACCACGCCACGCCAGGCCACGCCGCATCGCACCGCACCGGGTGTGCACGGGAATACCTCGAGCGAAACGTGCGCGAGAAATTGCATGAAAAATTCGATCCGTTCGAGTATCGGGACGGAACGCGGGCTCGCGGCTGCTCGAACCGGCGCGGCACAGCCGGCGAATATCTCTCTCCCTACCTCCACCCGTCCCCGCTCCCCAGCAGTGAATCGTTTAATATCTCGAAGCGCGTTCCCCGAATCGAAAAATGTTTTAATGAGAGCGCTGCGCCGCTCGGTGCATACACTTTTTTCTAAAACTTACTACGAATGTTTGGCTCGTCGTTATACCGCTACGGTTGAATTCTATTCGCCGTAGGAGCACAGACTCGAACGGTTTTTGCGTAACGAGAGGAGGAAGTTCACCGATTTGCCCGCGGAATTAATCGGGCAGATTTTTCACGGCTAGCTCGAGCGCGATCGTTCGGAAACTTTTCGTAAATTTCTCTGTCCGCGAAGGGGCGTTTTCCAGCGGATCGCGATCCGGCGCGGCGCGCGTCCATAAACGCGAAATAAGTAGAGCTACTGGGGGAACGTGGTGAAAAAATTTCTCTCGCACTTCCAGTCCTAAGAGACTCTTCTCGAGACCGGCTCTGCATACGCGAACTTTTCGATCCGACCGATGCATGTGATCTCTCTCTACCTCTCTCTTTCTCTTTCTCTCTATCCCTACCTCTCAAACCTCCTGTCGTTCTCTCTTTCTCTCTCGCTCTCTCTTTCCCTTCCCTTGGTAATCGATACCAGAACTCCGTCGAGCATCAGGAATTCGTTCTCTTCGTGCATGGAATTCTCCTAGCTGGAAAATAGCATTTCCTCGCTGTCATACATTTTTATACGATACAAGGATGTGCCCGTCAGCGGCAGAGGTCCTTCGCCCTTCCCCACTGTTTTCTGTCTCAGTTTTCTAATCTGGGCTCCCTCGATCCTGCGGCATTCGTTCCACAGCAGCCAGCATTCCAAATCTGTATCTCGGAGCTGAGAAATTTTCCCTCGATGTGGAACAGAATATTAGATCTCTCCTGTGATCGTTCGAAATCGTAAATCTTTGACGGAAACCTACGTGATTCGCGCGCAGGAAAAGCATTACTCGACTACACTCGGTGCTAAGTGTCCCAAAGGTCTGGAAACGGAGTTAGCGGGTGCCTCCGCGGAAGCAGCACACGCGTACTAAAAATTCTGCATATTCCATCAACGCGAAAAACGAGCATTACGTGGTCGAGCTGCCGTGAAACGATGGTCTACCACCTCCTTCGCACGCGAACGAAAATTTACGCGTCTCGGTCATAAGCAAATTCGGAGATCCCAAGTCAATTCGCTGAAAGCTGCATAGATCTATGTGTAATTCTTCTCAAACGATTTTCCCGACTGATGTAACTGTTTCCTGAGTCTTTCATAAATTTACGAAATTCTGCAAAATCATTTTCAGACTGCGAATCTTCACGTTTGCAAATTTATTGGGCATGCAAAATTGAACGTTTTTCCTGTCCTAGAATAAGTTCATCCTATATGAACAATACTTAAATGGTTAGTAATTGATTAGATACAGACTAGATCATCACATTTGCAAATTTATTGAACATGCAAAATTGAACGTTTTTCCTGTCCTAGAATAAGTTCATCCTATATGAACAATACTTAAATGGTTAGTAATTGATTAGATACAGATTAGATCTGCACATTTGCAAATTTATTGAACATGCAAAGTTGAACATTCCTTCTGTTCTAGAATAAGTTCATCCTATATGAACAATACTTAAATGGTTAGTAATTGATTAGATACAGATTAGATCTGCACATTTGCAAATTTATTGAACATGCAAAATTGAACGTTTTTCCTGTCCTAGAATAATTTCATCCTGTATGAACAATACTTAAATGGTTAGTAATTGATTAGATACCAACATATTTATAATAGTAATCTCAACATTATTTTGAAATAATTGTTTTTAATTTTTCTCGATCGCTATATTAGATAATTGGAATTTTTTCGCGTCTCACAGGTTCGATCATTATTTTTGTAATAGATTTATTATAATGTAGATTAATTATATTGTAGCAAATATGTAACAGTTATCATACGTGTGCTATCCAAATAGCTGAGAAAAAGGGCAGGAAATAATGATCGAACCAATTTCCATTATTATTTTGAAATAATGCAATTTTTATTGGCGACGTCGAACCATAGCTTTTTAAAATTGATTCCCTAATCACCGTTCGGTGATGTGTGAATCACCGTCTTACGAAATGGAAGATAATCAAAGTTGTTTCCAACTGGATGTGACATTCTCAAATCCAGCAAGCAATTATCCATCACCAAAAATAAGATTTGCGCACGTAAATGTTTGTGCTTTCACCCAGCGTTGGAGGCGAGTTCCTCGGAAAAACTGAGACCTATTTGGACGTTGGATCCCGTAATTTCAAGGAGTCGTCTATTTCGGAATCGACGTTCACCGCGACGCGGCGTCGTTCCCCGTAAAAATGGAGTCTAACGCCATTAAGACCGGCTACCGGGTATCGTGTTTCCTGGAACCCGTTAAAGCTCGAGTCCCGACGTGCCACCGTTGGATCAAGTGTCCATGTCTCGGCGAAAATTCCGGAGATCCTCGACTCGGCCAGTCGACTCGGACCACTTCCTGTCGATCGATTCTTAATTCCGCGTCCGTAGGCCTTCCGATTTGTCCGAGAGCGGACCCCTGTCGACAATCGATGCAGAAGTACGGTCGAGTATCCGGAACACGTTTCCCTCGTTCCCGTGGGGACGACGATCGCCACGACTCAGTGAATGCCCAGAGAAGGAAAGCGGGAGAGAGAAAGAGAGAGAAAGAGGGTGACGAAGAAAGGCGAACAGGCCGCCTGGGGAAGAGAAAGAGGAAGGGAGACAGAGAGAAAGGGAAAGAGAGGAGCCAGAGTGAAACTCCTCGCGGCCGGTATCCGTTATCCACGGCTAATTAGCCTCACCTCGGCCGCGCTCCTTTATCATTCCCGCCGTCTCCGTCGCTTTCTTTTGTTGCTCGCGCTGTTTTTCACCGAGCGGTCAAATCGCTTGTGGTCACCGGGAAAAATTTGCGGTGGACTCGCCGGATCCTGCGGATCCTTTCTCACAGCGCAGAATTAATTATTATTATTAACACGTCCGCCGCTGCAAACTCACCTGCGATCCGCAATATCCAATCGCACAATAAACATAAACTCATCGAATTCGGATTTTGTTACAGTGGGTAAAAAAGGTATTGGCACACTCTTGAAAAGGCGAAAACTTTTTAAATATCGTATTATACGATTTGAATTTTTTTTTGGGAAGCTAGATCAATTAGTTTGCCACGGGATGCGAAAAAGATTTTGTTAAAAATTGCAATTCGTCGGAATTGTAGCAAAAATACTAAAAGTTGCATTTTACCACATTTTTATGTGGGCCAATATTGAAAATTTTTAAAATGCGTTTACATTGCAACCCCACTCCTGCGATTTAGCGTTCGCGTTTCCTCTGTTCTTTCGATCGGAGGTAAAACTTAACGCGCTGCGCCTCTTCAATTAGAACCGAGATAATGAGAACTGCGTACAGATAGTCTGAACTTGACAATCTATTCCGAGAGAACAATTTACAGCTTCACGGCGCGACGCTACACTTCCAGCACTGCTCCGTCGTACAATTTTCGAGCTTCAGGCGAAAAAATTAAGTCATTCTTCTTAATGGTACACCTGCCGCTAAAACTGCGAACTCCGCGTTGTAAAAATGTAGGGCAGTTACGATATATGAGGCCGTTCTATCGCTAAAATATTAACAAGAATACCAAAGACACACAACGAAGTACTTTGGCCTTTAAATTTCTTGTTACCAGTGTCTCCAAAATAAGACTTGCCTCGCCACTCTCGAGATTTTCCTCAGAACATAGCATTCTAGCCAATTTAGTTTGTATACCTACAACAAGAAGTTTTAGTACAGTCAGAGTCGCTAGATTAAGACTTGTGTGCATGTCACGTGATTAATCCGGTACTTGCGGAGAGGGGATAACTTTTCCCTTCGATTCGAGTCAATGTGGATCTTTTTCAAAGAGACACTTTTGCGTCTGAAAAATATGATGATATATTTTTTATATGAAAACAATTATCAAAAACAAAACCAAAAATTAAATTTCATATACATACTTGTTGTGTGAAAAATGGACAAAAACATTTTAGAACAAACTTGCTGATTGTCTAATTGATCGAACGCCGATAACATTAAATTTAGCATTAAATTTAGATATTTAGGTGTGCAATAGGCAGTCGAAGTTTCGGGCGCAAGGAAGGACAGTTACCGGCGAGCCTTTGAAATGTTGGCGACTACGACTCTGCGTATCTTTCTTTCCCATACGCTATCCTACGCGCCCGAAACTTTAACTGTCTATTACACAAGTAAATATCATCGGAATTACATCATATGTGGTATCATTGTTCTTAGAAAAATGCCACAAATATGGTAATCACAGTCTCATAAAAAAATAATGAAAAATAAGACCGAGGCCTCTCGAGCTCGGCTGTCCTTCTCTACGTTCGGCAAAACTCAAAGAATAGCGTCTCTGATCGATAAAATACTGTATCAAAAATATCAACAGAAGTTCTCCGAAGCACGGTTCTTGCTCATGTGACGAGCGGTCTGATTTACCCTAGTTCCATCAGTATATTAGTGCAACGTCTCGAGCAGGATATTCGTGTTCGAGTTCCCCCGTGGCAGGTTCCGAATGAACTTTAGCGCCAAAACGAGGAGAAAGCTGCAACAATAAATATTTTACACGGGCAACAATGGGGGGAAATGTTTGTGAACCGACGATCGAATCCCATCCGACCGCGGCAACAACGAATCCCGTATCCGCTCCGGTGTTAAAGCCAGGTGACAGCGAGGGAACGGAATTTTTCCGGAGTCGCGGCTTAATGGTTCACGCGTAGACCGCGACGAGCTTATCCGTCGGCCGATCGGAGCGAAAAGGAGCGAAACCGAGAATGAAGTGCCGACTCACGCCGCGCTATCTGCCGGGACAATCGATATCGTTGTCGAGGGAGATAATTTCAGGCAGAAGGTAGCCGCGTATACTGGCGATAACTATCCCTGCTGCCATTCATATTGCCGACGATATTATCGGCTATACCTCAGATCTTTGCAGCACAGGCGTCCGATAACGCCTCCGGTTAACCGGCAACTTAGAATATCCAGCAGAAACTGTCGGACAACTATATTCACCGCGAAATCGATCAGTGAGAACGAGGCTTAATTTATCCGGTCCGGTGGAACGCTTCGAGCTGACGGCACAGACCACTAAATCATTCTCTCAACGAAAATGTTCGGCACAACTCCCAAAGTTCCGGCAATACTTTTAATTTCGCGACTGTAATACCACTTCCGGTTCGAATAGGATATCCAGCAGACCGGGACAGAACTCGGGGGAGGTTCGTAAAAAAATGCGAAACCCACGATTTTATTTAAGGGTCGATTCCCAGCGAAACGAAATTCATAAAACCCCCACCACCAGTTCACCGGTACTTCTTATCTCCGCAGAATGTCTAGACATTCTCAATCTCACTTTAACCTGTAATCTCGACGATCGCTCTTTGATCCCCTAAATCTCGATCTGCGGAGGAGAGGCAAAAATTGGAGAGGACCCGCACGAATTCGTCGCACGCAGCTACCCTTAATGAAGAGCAACACGCTTACTGGACCGGAGCGGTTAGATCCTAATCCACGATGGCCACGTGAATGCCTGCAGGCAAACACTGAACGTTCGTGGGACTACGGTTGATGCTTGAACGGGATTCGATCGACAGTAACCAATGGAGATCCTGATGTCCCTTTTGTGAACGGCGCAGCGGAAGCCATTTCAGCTCACATTTCCGTTATATGAATTTCGAGAAGAATGATCTCGGCTCAGGTAGTTTAGAATTAGTATTCTAGCTGCCACGCCCGGCTAACGACGGATCTACGATTCGATCCCCTATCCTGGATCCGATCGGCTGCTAACCGATCCCTTGGATTTTCCTACATTCCTGATAGCTTCGTGGTTTTTAACCGCAATTACAGCTGTAGCATTGCGTAGCTGCTAGAATCGTCCGAATACTGTTTTCCATCTTCTCTGACGTGAAAAGTATTCGAGGGCCACGTAGAATCAATGTTTCCGCGCAAGATCGGGTAACCGACGTTTCTGCTTTATCAGAAGGTACCTATACTGTCAGTAACCACCTTTTAATTTTTCGGTGCATCACACAAACCAGTTTAATCCAGAACACATCACTCTATATTAACACATCCTTTCGAGTTTCTGATGGTTGATATTCTTCGACGATACGCCAACGGAACAACCGATCCCTTCCCACACGCGGCGACCCGATGGTGAAACAGATACCGGCTAGTGTACGTGTTCCTACCTGGTGACGACCCGGTGATGAGACAGGCATCGGCTAGTTCACACGACAACCAAATAATCCTCGGTCACGCATAGCCTGCCTAGCCCTCGGCTCGTAACACCACAAAGGTTAGCTGGCTTTGGTTCCGACGCAATATAAAAGACAAGGCTGCACTTTGGTTGATGCCGAACTAGTTCAACTCTTGGAGGACTGTCCTAAATGTTTCATCGTTGGCGCCGATAATGTTGGCTCTAAACAAGTGCAACAAATTCGTATGCCCCTTCGTGGGAATGCTGTTGTATCGATGAGAAGGACAATCCGTGATTACACCGAACGTAACGCAACGTTACAAGAGCTGCCGCCACATATTCGTGGAAATGTTGGTCTCGTTTTCACTCGTGGAGATTTGATCGAAGTAAGAGAAAGAGGATGAATGGTGATTTACACAAATAGAACGCTGAAAGATTTGTGGAGCGTCGTAAATGGAACATCTGCGGACGCGATATCCGGTTGATCCTCGCCGCGGAACGTCAGAAGCTGTCCACCCAACACATTTGGACACTTCCATCTGGAAGCACGGCCGTCTTTTGAACGCCACTCTTCATTCGCCGCGAGACGTAGCTGCGGAAAGTCTGCGGCCGCGACCTCGGTGCCGGTGTGTTGCGGCACGGTTTCGGACCGGGTCGTTCTAATTCCCCGAAACCGCGGTGTGTTTACGAGCGGAAGTCAAAATCAAGCCCGGAAAACGGCGCCCTTACCACCCGCTCCGGTGGCCCAGATAAAGTAACGCGCTCCATGAATTCGCAGGACCCGGGACCTCGCGTTTTATTGTTTTAACTCAATTTATTCTCGGGGACGAGCCACCGGGCCAAATTCCTGAGGTCGAGCGTGATGGTCCACCCCCTTAGCGACCAAGGGTAGCAAGTCTCTCCCGCATCCGCTGCCATATTTCTATATCGTTAGCTCGGAGCAAGATAAATGGTCGTCTGAAGTATGTTCGAGTGACTAATGCTATACCGTTTCCCGTGTATTAAATCGCTCCTATTAGGACTACATACTCGGCTTCTCTGAATTTGGTAGTCGCGTCCGAGGAAATTAAAATCACGTTCATCGACTTTTTGGGATATTCTGGTCAAAATTAAATTAATAATATTTCGTTGAGACGGTATTATATTGAACGGGGTATCGATTTCTTTATTAGCACGTATAATATTATATTTGTGTTTTGTTTTTGGATTCCCCTTCTATTCAGATTGCAAATTCTATGCATTCATGGTGAAAATGTGGATGTAGGATATGAATCAGTACAGATAGTTAAATAATTTGAAAATTCTTCTATTCTCAACTTAGTGGGATTTTTCTTTTCTTTTGCATGTGTTTCACGTCTTTTGCTGTTTCTTGAACATTTACAAACGATGAAGATGTCTGCGTAGATAAAACAGAGTCAAAGATTTGCACGATTGTTAGTGCAGTATAGCCCTACAATTTTCCACAAAAGGGTGTGTACAAGCACATTGATTGCGAAGTAAAAGCTCTGCGAAGGTCCAGTTTTTTATACCCGGTGAAAATATGCAACTGACCTAACAGAGTCCATCAAAAGAGTATCAAATCCACTGACGAATTTAGGTAGGGTCGTTGGTGTGGGTACCGAACGCGTCAAAGCTGACTTCGAGAAAGCAGTGTTTTCACACGCAGGGTGAAGCCGGGGAGGGAAACGCGCGGGGAGAGTAGGGGGAGGGAGAGAGGAAGAGAGAGAGAGTAGGAGAGAGGGGCGGGAGAGAGGAGATCGGTGTAAAACTCGGCTCCGGGTAATCGAAGCCACTCTCGCGGCCGTTTCGTTTCTCGCCGATCAGGACGGTCGAAAAAACGAGCGGCGTAGCGCGAGCGGGGGACGGAATCATCGATTTTCAACAGGCGTCCGACGCCGGAGAGCGAGCGGTAGCACGGTGGCGCCGCGAAAGAAGCCGGCACACGGACATTTAAATCTAAAAACGAGCGAACGAAACTCGGCCCTGGGGTAATTGGAGGGTCGCGGAATTTGTTGCCCCGCCGACGTGGTGTGAGGTCGGCCAACAGACGCTGAAATACGAGCGACGGTTAAACGCGCTCTCGGCCGAGCGTGCAGCGAGAGGGAAACGGCGAAATGACAGAAGGAGAGGGAGATATCGGCCGGGACAGAGAACGGGCGAGAGAGACAACATGAGCGAGAGAGGAAGAGAGAGAGAGAGAAAGGGATCGAGGGAGACAGAGGTGGAGGAGCAAAAGAGACGCTTGGCTAGAGAGAGAGAGAGAGAGAGAGAGAGAGAGAGAAGGAGATGGATAAAACGGACGGCCAGACGGAGGAGAAAAAGGGACAAGTGCTCGAGGAATTGTGCCGGGTCGTTGAGGGGAGATGCGGCTAATCGGGGCGTACCGCAAATCCGCGTGCGTGTAAGCGAGTTAGAATACAGCTAAACCGAGACGACCGGAAGCGACGGAAGAAAGAAGAGGAGGCGGAAAAGGAGCGAGAGAAAAAAACGTGGAACGGGTCGGTCGGAGAAAGAAGCCGTATGGACCCGAGGCCGTGTCGCGCCGCTCCGAAGCTTGTCGGCTTGGTCGCGTAAGGCTGAGGCGCGCGAGAAAGAGAAAAAGGAAAGTTAAAAAAAAGGAAAAGGAAAAAACAGAAAAAGTATCAAGGGACAAAAAATCCACGGCGGGACAGAGATAGGGAGACGTAATGGGTCGTAGGTGCGAGGTTCACGTGTAATTGGATTCATCCCCCTCGCTACACGTTTCACCTCTTTCTTTGTCCCAGACAACACCTCAGCTCCTGGTATGTCCCTCTCAACCGAATTAACCCCGCGCGCAATCACGAGACAGACGACACCGGGGGCGGTGTTGGCCGTGACTAGACGCGTTCGTTCGGGCGCCCGCATCGCGCCTCCGCTCTCTTATCTTCCTAACTTTTCCGTACTCGCTGACGTCAGTTCCCTCCTCTTCCTCTACCACCTCCACCTCCTCAACTACCTCCTCTGCCCCCGTCTCCACCGCCGCCGCCGCCGCCACTGCCACCTTCCCCGCATCCTCCTGATCCCTCTCCCCCGGTCGCGCTTCCTCCGGCTGGCTTTCCTCCTCCGGCTAGCTACTCGACGGCTTCCCCGGTCGCTCTCCGCCGCCTCCGTTTTCGCCCTGTCGCGTTGGGGCCACCCCAACGTGCGAAATTTCAAACTTCCACTGCGGCGCAGCGGTGGATCGTAAAACTTGAGACGGCTGCGGGAGCCCGACGAGCGCGACAACGATCACCAAACGTGCGCCCGCTCGTACGGCTGCGGCTCGTACGTGTGGGTACGCGCGCGGCGCCGTCTCTCTGCTCGCAGAGAGCGACAGAGACCGACAAGCACCGGACCGGAGCGGATGTAAAAGGTTAGAGTGGGACCCGCCTTGGAATTGCTCGTGCCGTGCTCTTTAACGTGGGCGCGTAATGCAACGATCCGTGAATCCATTGCGCGGCCACCGTGCAATGGAGTCGGGCATTTTTTCTTCCGTTTTCGTCTCTCGCTATCCTCCTCTTTCTTCCCGACTTACCGACATCGGTACCGTTGTCATGTTGAGTTTCGGTTTCGACGTTGCAGGAGAAACGTCTGTGACTTCTTCTCTATCGGGGATAATGATGTTTGCGTTCGACGGCTTCCTAGTCATCGATCGTTAACCTTTTGCACTGCCAGCAATTGGGTTACGCGTTGGCGGTGAACTCCAACGTAGGCGGCTGGCCTTAGCAGTGCAAAGGGTTAATTTACGAAAATATCGTTGCGGGTTTGAAAATGTCCTGGTAGTTCGCGAAAGGGTTTCGAGCCACGGGTCTCTTTGCCGGACCAATGGTTCGGTATCCTGAAATCTCGGCGGCTCGGAAGCTCGTCATCGATGGGGTCCCTCGGGAAGAGGAAGAGAACGAGCATCGAGGAGTCCGTCGAACTCGGGCGCGGGCCGATCGACTGGAATCGTTTCCGAATGATCGATTCGGCCGCCGTGCCACGCCACGCCACGCCGCGGCGGAGGCTGCTCACGGTGCAACGAACGCGGCCCTCGGGGTCACCCGGTATAAACGTCGCCGCTTGTGGGATCGTGGCTTCGGGCGTTTAGCAGCCCGCAATCGGCCGACTGGTGTGTTGATTCCCCGTGCCGGCGATACGGTGCCAAGCCGAGTGAGAGGCAACGAGAGAGGGAGCGGGACGGAGCGCGAGTGAGATAAACGGGGGTGTCCGACAGGCAGACAGAGAAAGAATGGTGAAAGAGCCGCGAGGGGAGCGAAAGCGAGAGGGCAGAACGGCCGTACACGCGAGAGCGACACAGAAATAGCGCGCAAGGGAGATAACAACGTGCTGGCATGGAAGGGGAATCAGAGGTTGGAGCTTGGCCCGGCGTGGCTCGACTCGGATCTACTCTGCTCGGCACGGCTTGGCCCGACTCGGCGCGGCGCGGCGTGGCTCGGCTCGGCCCGGCGCAGCTTGGCTTTGCTCGGTCCGGCACAGCCGCGTGCTCGACCCTGCCTGGCCTCCGCCGACTGTTCCTCCTCCGGCTCTCCTCTGCCTCCACCCTCGGCAGCCGAACGCAAACGTCTGGTTAATGAGGCGCACGCACACACGCTCGCGCGCACGCGCATCGTACGTGTCCCCTCGACGCCGACGCCCTCCTCTTGCACCTCTTCGCCGCGTAGAGTCCTCCTCATCCTCCTTCTTTCCTCTCCGCCGGCCTCGAACACAATGCGCCACGTCGCGCTGCCTAGGCGTCACGGTAATGACATACTCCCACATGCACGTTATGTCCGATATCGTACCGCCTAGCAGTAGCAGCTACGCCGCCAACAGCGTTACTATACCACGACTACTACAACCGGCTCTCTACTACCACTACCACCGCCTAGCTCTACCACTACCATCGACGCTGCCAAGCACCGACGCCAACACCGTCTCACCGGCCGGTAGCAGCAGTAACAGCAACAGCGCCGACGACGTTGTCGTCGGTAGCAGCTGCGACCGACTGTCCGGCCAGGAAGCCACCGTGCAAAGTGCCTGATACCGCCGCGTCCGTAATTGAACAGGCCGCGAAACCGTGGAGAATTATTTTTTCATGAGAGGAGCCGCCGCCGCCGCCTCGTGTGCGCGTCCTTGTGCCTCGCGATCGATGTCGAATCCGGAATAGAGGAGGACTAATGTCGTTCCGCTGTCCGGCGGGACGTGCGCTGCACGAGGCACTTATCCGTACGCGATCCAACTCGCCGATCCGATCGGTCCGCGCGATACGCTTTTAATTATACGAAATTAGAAATACCGCGAAAGACGGCGTATAATTTTCTCTCCTCGATTCGACGCGAACTTTACACGTCGACGCGAGCAGCCTGTCGTTACCATTTTTATGCCCACGCACGAAATCTTGGCATCTCGCGCTTCGTGCAAGATTTCCCAGCGTGAGACCGCGGTCTACTTCGAGCATTTCATATACGTTCAAAGTTGGGAATTAAAAAATGACTTTTATTCGGCAGCTATTTTAAAACGAGTAAGGTTTTTCTTTCGTTTAGAAATTTATGATTCACTGGCAATTTTTTAGTCATCGTTTCTCTTGAGATCGTTGTTCTGCATATTGGTAAAATTCTTTCCGATACAGCAGAGTCATTGAGAGATCCGCTGATAGGTTTCCTGTAGACGTTTCTAAAGACAGAATTGGAATCTGTTTTTTATTTCAGAGAAATGATAAATCCATTCATTCGTGAACAGTAACAACTGTTATAGAAGCATCGTTCTAGACTACTTTAGAATAGAGAAATGTGCGGAATCTATGCGAAGCTTATTATAACCCTGCCTAGCAGGACCGGCACAGTAGAGGTAATTCTACGTACAAGGGTCGGTTGGAAATGTAGAATAAATTTTTTTTAACCGAATTTCGTATCCGGGATAATGGAATTCGAAAATTTGTCGCCTATTCCAGTTACCGAACAGGAATCGGCCAATGTGTCTGATCATGACTGACCGTTTCTACTTCCGTCAAATACTAATGCACGCGTACCAGACCGAATTTCAAATCCCATTATCTCGGAAACGACGCGTGACAGACAAAAATTGTTTCTATATTTCCGACTCATTTCTGAACGCAGTTATACGTACTCTAACTCCGATATAGTTGCAAGAATCGAGCGCTGTGAAAATTGATTCTAAATCGATGTTGTTGTTAATGTTCACCACAGATCCGAACAGAACATTTCATCGTCGCTGAAGTTTCAATTGCATGAAAGAGTATACAACAGGTCTCCAAAATATTGCTCCGAACTATACATAGAGGATGAATCTTGTTCGTAAGAAAGCGAGCAAATCCAGATCCGCGTGGTTGTTCCGCAGGATTCGAGGAACTTCGGTTCGCCGTGCATTTTATCGGCGAGCGACGCGCCTATAAATTTCACGAGCCAGATAATGTTAACGCCGGGCGAAAGCGTGGCGGAGTGGGGGGTCGGTCAGAGGAGGGTGAGATGCATTTAAAATCCATCTGGCAGCGCGTCGTTACCGGTACGCATCGATGTAAACCCGCCCCATAGCCCGTGGAGATTAATATTCCCACATGCAATCAGAGACCGTGGTACCTACCGACAACTACAGAGCCGGCGATTACCGTATCGATGCAGCTGATTGCTCGGCGAGGAAACTCCGCCGGATCTTAGCGAGCCGACCAATGAAACAGCAGAATTACGATCGTCCGCGGAACACACGAACCGCTCTCCTGTCGCTTTCGGATCCCCGCGCCGAACCAGGACACACCGATACCGTAATTCAAGCGACGACGCCGCCGTCGCCGCCTCCGCGTCGCGACGGTTCAATTCATGGGAACGGCGGATGAAGTTTCATGAATTTTTGAGATTCCTCTCGCTTTTTCCCGCCTCCGCCGGGTCCTCGACTTATTTC
The DNA here is from genome assembly GCA_963971365.1 of Lasioglossum villosulum. NCBI lineage: Eukaryota > Metazoa > Arthropoda > Insecta > Hymenoptera > Halictidae > Lasioglossum > Lasioglossum villosulum. Next base: position 43,133,927 of record OZ020495.1, on the reverse strand, counting down.
GACGCTCCTAAAATGCACGCTCAACTATGAACGCTCGCTTTTACTCTTTCGGGCCCAAGCAGCGTTGGTTTTTCCCCGACTTATTGCCGAAGACGAAGCCACAAATATTTGTGGAACTTGCGATGAAAAATCCATACCGGATAAAGACCCGATATCTCGTTTTATTCTTATCGCCGCGACCTCGATTGTAGTTGGAACTGAATGCGGACGCTTGAACCTCGTATAGCCAATCGGGTACCCATTTACTGTATTTTTTCAACAATCTGTTAACGTTCCTCTGAAAATAATACACAATTTCTAGTCTTGAAATGAACATTTTTGCAAATTCGTAGATAAAGCTTAGGTGAATTGATAGGTAGCTTCAAGTCGTGTCAAGTTTCAAGTCCAGGGCCTATTTCTTGGAATTGGGCGGGTACAGCGACTGACACTTAAGAGGGTACCGTGCCCGTGGATATGGCTAGCATATTACTAGAATATTACTAGAAAAACAAGTGAAAATTGTGTTTACGGGGAACCATTTTTTGTTTTTATACAAGCATGTTACTGAGCTGTGTGAGGGCTCATTGTAAAGAGGAAGGTTCATCATAGCCCGCTCTGCTCATGATTTAACAAGATTGTGTTTATATTTAATAACATGAGCGTCCAAAGTAGAGCAAACAAGTCGTGACAACCACCCTAAGGTTCCCATGTATTTTTCTGACTTATCATGAGCAGAGCAGGCTATGATGAACCTTCTTCTTTACAATGAGCGCCCACACAGCTCATATTAGCATATTCTGAGCTGTGTATGGGCTTATTCTAAAGAGGACGGTTGATCATAGCCCGCTCTGCTCATGATTTAGATAGATTATGTTTATATCTAATAATATGAGTGTCCAAAGTAGGGAAAACAAATGAAGAAAAATTCCGCAGATTCTAATGTATTTTTCTAATACAAAATGATTTTTTCAACTTGAATCATGAGCAGAGCGGGCTATGATGAACCTTCCTCTTTACAATGAGCCCTCACACAGCTCATAACATGCTACAGTAAAATATCCATAATTGTCTTAAAAGTGTGGCCTTTAAAAGTCCCGGAGCTATCCCCACTACTGCGGGGTATACCCTCTTGAGGGGCCAACAAACTCGAGAGGCCTCGGTCGCCGAGAAGTATGACATCATGCATTTCGGATGTCTCGGTGAGACCGCCTAATCCAAATTTCCAACTTCATTATTTTTTTATGAGACTGCGATTACCGTATTTGTGGCATTTTTCTAAGAACAATGATACCACATATGATATAATTTCGATGATATTTACCTGTGTAATTAATTAAAAATAATTAAAAATAATTCCATTATTTTTTTATGAGACTGCGATTGCCATATTTGTGGCATTTTTCTAAGAACAATGATACCACATATGATATAATTCATACACACCTAAATATCAGCGGAATTATATCATGTTTGGTATCATTTTGCATTAGAAAAATGCCACAAATATGGTAATCGAAGTCTCATGCAAAAATTATGAAAAATAAGGAAGTTGGCAATTTGGATTAGCTATGTTTGCATTTCTCGGCGACGGACGCCTCTCGAGCTCGGCTGTCCTTTTCTACGTTCGGCAACATTCAAAGATAGTGTCTGTGGTGGATAAATGTCCCTCGGCAGACCCATGCTAGGGACTTGTATGGATAATTTACTATAATATGAGGACAAAAAGTGTTTTCTCGTGATTGCATTCAACTTCCCATATTTCGTTCATGCAGACAGAGTCTAGAGCAAGTCTGGAACCAATTTTCGTTCAGCTACTCGAACGAGATGGCGCTTAGACAGGAGAACTTGAAGCCACTCGGATCCATTAATAGCAATAAAGATATTGATAAAAAGAACAAAACCCGTATTGATAGCGGAATTGAAGCGTTAGATTGATACAAATGTATGTTCATCACTGTCGCCAAAGTGTTTTTCAGCGTGGAGGTTGGTTACACTGATAATACCCAGATCAGAAGATCTGGTATCCCCTTAAGTGTACACTACTGTATCCTGTTTTTAGAGCGCTCGGCGAGAGATGAACGTAATTACCGAACGAGTGGGAGGGACTTTTAAATTTATAACAACGGAAAGCTAAACTTGTTTTTCGTAAAACTTGTTCGACTGCGTTGCTGGGACTGCGGGAGAACTGCTCGCGGATTCATGGCTCGTAAAGTCCGTTAATCCTCGCAGAAATTCGACTCGCTCGCCGCGACACGAATTCACCTTTCCGTTCGAACTGCCGTCGATTCACCTGACGCGCTGAAGAAAAGAGAGGGAGGGAATACAACGGGAAGGAGAGAGAGAAGGGGACGCTATCTGCAGGATGTTCAGAAAATGTGCAGGAAATTCCTCCCGGGACGCCTTTCCGGCGTATCAATTTTCTTCGTCGCGCGCTTATTCCGCGCCTCCATCAGAACAATTTCATTCAGACGCGAGCGCGAGAGAGTGTCGTTCGTTCTCTTGCCGGCTCAAAATCGCGTGCGCCCGGAAAGTGCTTTAACGCGTTCCTTTTTCTGAAACCGCACTCGCCGCTTCCTCGAGCCGCGGGTAAGAGATTAATTCCGCCCGGTACTCGCTTCGTCTTCTTCCTTTTTCTCATCCTTCCAACGTTCCCTCGACCCTCTCTCTCTGTCTCTCCCGTCTCTCTTTTTCTCTATTTTCTTCTCATCGGGCATTTCCCCCACGGAGGAAAGAAGTCCGACGAGAGAAATCCCCGTTCATTACGTCGCGTTGATCTCCGCGCTAAACTCGTTCGACCGAACGAGCTGGTTCGAGCGTGTGCCTCGCGATCTCGCTATTCGCCGTCCGCCTCTCCTCTCCCGCTCTCTCTCTCTCTCTTTCCCCTCCTTCTCTCCCCTTTACCGCCGCGCTCCCGTTTGTAGGTTATCGTTCCAGGTATGCGCGTTTTTTCTCCCTCGCGCCGCGTAATCTTCCACGCTCGCCGCGATCCGCTAGAGTGTTTCGTTCACGCGCGAAAAATCGCCGACGCTGGCGGCCTTTCCTCGCCGAGAATAATCGCCTCGGTAAAGCCTAGAGTCGCCACGGCTCCCGTCGGTACCCGTCGGCACGGACACGCCGACTCGAGGTCCGTTACCAATTCCCAGCACGCGTCCGCCTGCCTAAAGAGAAAAATCTTGGGAACTCGGCGATGCCGGCCGAATCTGAACGCGCGCGACCAAGAATTTACATGTTGCGTTTTGCTGGACCTTTTTCCAGGTCTATGAAAAATTACTTGATCACCGGACTCCGTGCGAAACATGAAAATGCTCTCCCCTGAGCGCCGGGTATCTCTAACCCCTCGTAGCTACGAGCGTCTTCGATTTCTTGCTGGAAAGCCAAACATCGTTAGGTCCCGGTTGGGTCTGGGTCTTGGACATAATACCGAAAATGGCGGCCATAGCCGTCAGATTTTCCTTCTTACGCTGGCAAATGATAATTGAAAGGCTGGCTCGTAAAGTATGCTACACTCAGTGCAATTTACAAGAAGACTTCATTTCATTGCTCGTCGCAGGTCTGACAAATTTGTGCAACATGCGTCTTTCACGCAAAACTGAAAAAATTTAATTTACTAGCCAATTTTCTCGTTGCTGCATCGAGCAATTAATTATTTTTACGGGTCCTATTGTACATTTTATTAAATACAACGTACGGCCTTCAATTGCTTTTTATTTTGATAAACTTGTGATAATTCAGCATTGTCTTATGAAACATTTTAGTAGACAGCACAAATGTTAGTAGAAAATTAAACTGTTTTTGCTACGCTTGTAGAACAATATCTACATATTGTTTAATGTTAGAAGTTTCTATATTTTGAATATTGTACCTGGCACGTAATTTTTGCAAAGAAATATTTTATTTATTGTAACTATTTTATAGAAAGACAGATTTTTCTATTTAAAAATTTGGAGCAAAAGTGGATTCATAAATGACCGTGTTCTGTAGACGCCATGAAGCCTGGCTAGGAATTTTTAGGTTAGGTTAGATTTAGATTTTCTATTCATTGTGTCGGCATCGTTCACGTTCAAAGCAGAGTTAACCGAATGTTTGTTCTTTTTCTTGTTTAAACAAGTACTTTCATTTCGCCAGCTATTTTTCTCCTCGAATTTCTAAAGCGTAAACGAAGACGCCCAATATGGCGACTGGCGCGGTCTACAGCGTACGGCTTAGATAGAAAGACTATAACTAAGTCGAGGCTTATAATCAAGGAACAAGTACGCAGTAGTCATCTTAAATTCTAATTGACCAGTTCGAAAGTTAACGAACGCATTCTTCATTGTGAATCAGCGTAATTATTTCTGCGAAGTGGTATAGTAAACGAAAAACGCGACCACGTTGAGCTCGCGATGGGTATACCACTTACATTTATTTAATCCAGGCCATTGTGGAATTTTTATTAGACAATTTAATAGCACGCCAGCAGTTTAAATTTACAAGTTACAATTTCAATTATTCACGGATCTGCTATTAATTAAGTAAAAAGATTTCTACAACCGGAATTTGAACCTTAAGCTATGTCCACACTGAAGCAACATCGAGCGACTTTTGTTACCTTCTTCTTTTATTCGTTGAAACCTGCAATTTTTTCAGGATACATGCAACGTTAACTAAAAGTTGCTCGGTGTTGTTTCAGTGTGGACATTTGGACATAGCTTTGCATCGCAGAGTGGAACAAAGGAAGTAGACATACAATTACCCTTTTCCCTAGAGAATTGTTAACTATAAGGAAGTTGGTGACAAAGGGTCACCGAAAGAACGTATGTTTTGGTATCTCGGAAGACCCATTTGCACTGTATTTGTTAAAAAACATCAGTTTCATTCACGCTGTTTCGCAGCACCGTGAGGAGTCTGAGAGTCCAAACACAACTGAAAGCTAAATGAAATTGTCTTTCACATTGGCGCATAGTGGAGGCTATTGAGAACTCTGCAGCCCGGGTAGACATTTGAAAACCATTGGCTGGGGGATCATGGGAAATTCTTATTAGAGCGGTACGGTCTTCGGAGATCCATCGGCGGAATCAAAGAGAGGCGGTGGAGCTCGAGGCTCTCCCGTTAGAAGCGAGTTAACCGGAAAGCCGGTAGGGTCCCGGCGTGTCTGAAAGTTCTGAAAATGTAGATCGCAGGCGCGAGCGAGTGGCCGGAACGAGTCGATGGGAAGCGAGAAAAACAAAGCCGTTGGAATAAGAGCGGCGGAAGAAGCGGCGCGGACGAGGAACGCGAGAGGATAGACGCGATGGATCATGAAGTGGGATGGGCTGGAGTGGAACGGATGAACGACTGGATGGATAGCGCGATGAAACCTTTGAAGGGGAGGCATGCGTACTGCTGTGGCGGCTGTTGCCGCGCCTTTTACATTTTCCGGGTTGCACGGCCATCGGATTTTCAAACCGCGCGCAACACCCCGGTTCCCGCTTTATATGCCGGGAATTCAAACGCGACCGTGCCCATCGCCCATCGCCTTCCTCCTCTCTCCCTCTCTTTCTCTCTGTCTCCCTCTCTCCGTGTGTTTCATTTACGATTCAGCCGCGCCGCGCTGCTTTCTTCCCCGATGAGAATGGCCCGGAACCGTTAAAGATGGCAGATTTCACCTTCCTCGCCAGGCGGAATACTACCCGAGTATGGCGAACAGACATTGTCCGGATACGAATGGATAAAGTCGTTTTTTGATGTTCTCGGACCGCTGCAGCCGTCCCGCATTCCCAGAATTCTAGCGGCGCACGCGAATGCACTCGCAGAGGAATCGCGTTCCTCGGCGCTTCCGTTCGGATTCTAGGCGAACCCACTGAAAATTCGGAGCCACGGGAATATTAATCGTGCTAAGTCACCCCTGAATTTTACTCCCCTTCTCGCAAATCATTTTCGTAGAAACTGCAATCGATGGTTGGATTGAGGAGATGGGGCTTGAACAGTTTTTATTTTGCAATTTCGCCTATAATTAAACTTAGGATATTAGAATACAACAGTTTTTAGAAACGCTGCAAGATCCTCGAGGATTAAACTGAGATCGGAGTACAGGAGTACCTCGCTAGTTGAACAGAGTTTCTTTTGCAATTTCGTTAATCAATAATAATACTATTACGAATAATTTTAGACATATTTATGCCTAGGATTTTAGAATACAACAGTTTTTAGAAACCCTGCAAGATCCTCGAGGATTAAACTGAGATCGGAGTACAGGAGTACCTCACTAGTTGAACAGAGTTTCTTTTGCAATTTCGTTAATCAATAATAATACTATTACGAATAATTGTAGACACATTTAAGCCTAGGATATTAGAATACAACAGTTTTTAGAAACACTGCAAGATCCTCGAGGATTAAACTGAGGTCGGAGTACAGGAGTACCCCGCTAGTTGTTCGAAACTGTACCGATAGTACGTGGAATGAGGTAATCGATCACACGATTTGTTTTTGTTCACCATGGTTCCCAGAGCTTTTAACAGCTCGTGGTGTGCAACGAACGAGGTTCTACTGTAAACGTCTGATTTGCTCCAATGTGGTGTGAAATCCTTGTGCATCAAGTTTGATTTATTTTTTAATATATTTCTTCGAGATCTTCTGATTCGACATAATATGCAATTTTCTTTTCTATCGATCGTAAATTGGTTTAACAAAGAACAATGATGATTTGAATTAGCTAGAGAACTAAAATCGAGATGGAGCCTTTTTAATTCCTAACCAAAGTTTGATCATTCGAAGGTTAACACTTCCAAGACAAATGTCAGTATATGTAGAGTGAGGATTGTTTATCTAATTTTTATATTTCGAAAAAATAGTTTATTTTTCAAATAACGCAATATCAGTACGCACTTTTCCCAGACAAAATCTATTATACTCCATACAATTCATACAATTCTTATTGCAACGCGTGCTTTAATAAAGAAGCACACGACATATTTCCCAGTGTACAACCGTGAAACTAGAAAAGTGGCGTTGACAACGGCAATTAGACGATAAAAAAATCTCAGCCAGCCGAGAGCGCAATCTCCTTAAAATTGACTTGGAAACCGACGTGGGTCAGACAAGTGGCCGCGGTTCGCCGTAAATTTTTCTTCTCTCGTGCACGCGTATTTCGCTGCTCGGTAAAAAAGAGCTCCATTGTGGGACGAGTCCGCGTTTCCACCCTCGTGCGGTGACATGGGAAGTCAGGGGTCACGGGGTTTACCCCCGTGCACGATCCACAGTCAACACGAACGGCATAAGCCCACCCCTGTTCCAGCCCGGTCTGTCCTGCCCGCCACAACCCCTAACTCTACCGAGCCCCGTGTCCTCCTCCCCTCCCCTCTTTCACCCCCCGCATCAGTGTGTGGCTCTCCGTCCTCTCTGTCTGGCTGGCGTGTCGGATTTCTGTTTGCGTTACCGTGTCACGCATCGAACCCCGTCGCTTCGAATTCGCCATCGCCATCGCCACCCTCTCGGGCTCGAGCTCTACCCACCTAGCCCGTCGTCCCCCACTGAAACCCGCGCGCACACTTCTATTTCGATCGCGCCCCGCTCTCGTGTAATCTGGACCCTCTCAAGTGTGATTCCGGCTGATCCCGCCTTCGACTACGTGAATTATTAGACGGGCATTTAGGATCGGACAGCGGATCGATCCGAAACCCTCTTTTTCGCCTGGGATATAGGTCCGTGAATGATGAACGGGTTGCCCCGGCCGCGATAAAACGGACCCGCTCCTGCTGAGAATTTCGAGGAATTCTGCTGGAGAAAAACGACCTCGGTTTTGCGGCCAAGTGTGCGGTGAAGGGTTGCCCGCTGTCCTTGAATGCAACAATTCGGTGTCGCGGAGCTCTATATGATTTGACGGAACCCGCCACGTCTCGCCGCTGGTTTAGGTGCTGGGATCAAGTAGAATTGCGGTTAGTCCACGCGACCGCTGACTGGTCCTCCTTAGCGCGTTCTAACTTGAACAGCACCAGTATAACGTTAGTTATAAAATTGCAAACATGTTCCTTACATCTCCCATTCGATACAAAAATGGGACCTTTTGTCTCCGGCTATATGTTCGACTCCGGAATTTTCTGGTGTTGGTCAAAGAGATTCTCTAGTACTCAGCAAGGTTGAAACAGGAAGAGAAATGGTCCGCCCGCTATGTGGAACAGCAAGCACGTGGAATATTAGAAATCTGTATCTTTAGGACGAGTTTCGTCGGCGGATCCCAGAAACTTCGTCGAGGAAGAGATCGCGGCTTCAACGTTTTCTCTTTCTCAACCGTTTCTGGTACTCTTCCAAGATCGTGAACCGTTTCTTGCCAGAATTGGTTTAAGAGTTCGCGACCTTTTCCTCCGCCGAATGACCCTGCCGACTGCCGTGGATCCCTCGTTTGAGCAATCTTGCCTCTCTTCCTTGGCAAGATCGAAATCCCTGCTTAATCGCTCCGGGCATCAAAATTGCATTTGTCTCGCGTCGATCGGAAATTAAATCCCGAGGCTCGGCTCAGTCCTGGGAGTTTTTTTTAGTTTACCCATTAACATGTTTCCATCAATTATTTCCTGTATATGGAATTAACAATGGCTGTGCATACACACGAAATTTTGTAATTTGAAAATATTTCCAAACTTTCGTTTATTTTGACTCCTATTATTTATCTTCTATCCACTATATATACAAATCAAGCGAGACCACCAATATTTTTATTCCGCAAAGTGTACAAACTTTATCGGAAAAAAGTGAAACCGTGACTGCGACACATATGTGACACGCCGGTCTACCACGTGTACTGGGACATCGTAAAACGTAACGCGCAATGGAGGTTAAGGGTGTCCAGATAACATTTTTCACCGTTTTTGGTAGGCGAATAACATTAATTAGTCGCGGTAACGCTAATTGCGTCGTACCGTTAAGTGTACTCTGAAAGAATTTCGGTTAGTTTGATTATCACCAACATCTATAGACCAACATCTATAAACTTCAACAAATGATCAATTTCCTCCAAATGTCAAATCGTCTGATACATACACAGTTCGATTTGAAATCTTGAAATAAAAAATTGTATTCCACATTGTCCATTTATTTTCTCTGTAGAACCACGAGCGATGGATCACCCTATATAAAACACAGTGCAAGAAGAATCGTAATAGTAACATTTTATTCTCCACAATTTTCCTTTAAAAGAGAAATGGACCAGTGCGCAGCGAAAATTCGAGTGGCGAGAAATTTCAGAACGGGGATGTTCGTTTCGCGTTCGTCAGCCTCGAAAAGTTCTCGCAGCGCTGCATGGTGCCACTCGAGCGTAAAAAAGGAAGTGGAGTTTCAGCTCCATCGGGTTCGGCGTATCGGCCGAAATCAGTACGAAAACGCTACCGGATTCAGTAGCAGTTAGCCGCGCGGTCCCCCGTCAGTGATTCCACATATTCGTTTTTGTCCTTTTTCCTTTTTTTTGGTCGGCGAGTCGTTCGGCTCGGCCGCGGTTCTATCGTGTACTTTTTAGCGCTGATCTTTACGGGATAGCCAGCAGTCTGCGTCCCGTTCCCCTCCCCAGGCGGCTCTCTGCACGCGCTACCTCTTTCTTCGTTCCCGTTCTGGCCCCCTGGTTGCACTGTCTCGCTTTGGGCGATGTCTCGCTCGCTCTACCGTCCGGTATAATGCGCGCCGGCGGTAAGCCGGCTGGCAGCTGCCTTCCGTGCAACCAACAAGCCCGGTCTGGCCCGCTCCACGGTTCTCCATGCATGGAATCTCCGGAGATTCCTCCTCCCCCTGCTCCTGCTCCTCAATCTCACCCTTACTCTTTCCACCGTTGACTCCAACACCGTGCGATCGGGCCGGGTATACCTCCTCGTCCCACGCGTTCGTTTCTCTCTCTCGCTCGTTCTCTCTTTCTATCTCCTACTCCTTCTGTCTTACAGCCTCGCTCTCGCTTTAACCCGTGCACGGGTCCCACACCGTATCTCTGCTGGCTTCCAGTTTGACGCAGACTCCGTCTCCGTCGGTCTCATTGGCCGCGCGCCTCTACCCGTCCTTGTCCTCCCCCCGTGGCTCTCTCGGGCACCGCAGGCGACTTTGACCCGCCACGAGGGAATGGGACACCCGGTACGGGCGGAAGAGCGAGAGGGACAAGCTCTCTCGGGCTCGGGCTCAGGCTCGGGAGAGGGAGTCAGAGGATGCCGAAGTTTTGTCCGGAACGTGGACGGGACAACTATTGTCTGAATCCTGTCCCGCTCCGGGCTCAGGGGTCCCGTTTGAAGCCGTGGCTGAGGGAAGACTTGCAAGGCTTCGAGTCAGATATGAATCTTTGTGCCCGGAGGGCGGCCCGCGCTCGACGGTTAACTGCAGGGGGCATCCATCCTTCGGCCCGGAGGAGGGCGAGAGACGGCGACGACGACGGAGGAACCTGCGTAATAATTTATTCGGTTTAGTTTCGCTGTCGGGACTCTTCGACGGATCAACCTCCCTTCGCCGGTGTGTGCGTGCATGCATGCGTCCGGGCGACGTCGGCGTCGTGATTCGCCAAGGACGGGCATTGTAAATACACCGACGTAGTTACGTACGCCCGGTACCAATCACGCACACGAGGACAACTGCCGTCTTTTCTCCTTACCCGCGGACCTCTCCGCTCGCCGAGATTCGGCGGTCGTTGCGACACGTTATTAACATCCGACCATTGCGTTGCTCGGTTCAGGAAAGTCGTTCCTGATGGGTATTACAATCGACATTACTTAACCGGAAACTATGGTGCACCGGGAGATAGATAAATCCCGATGATCCTGGCTAGTTCATTTCAATATGCTACGTCATGTTCCAAGAAGATTGATCTAGCAGAGGTTAGCTCCAACTGCTCCACTGTTGAGTCTGTGCGTGACACCTCGGCGGAACGTTGAACGAGGCACGATTTTGAGTCTCGTATCTGTGGACTGGTTCACTTACAATTCAACGACGACTTTCGTGGGTACAACCTTCTGACCCGAATTTCGCGTTCGGAACTGATTCCGGCGATGAGTTATGTAGGTTCATACCCTAGAATGCTCATAGATCCAGAGGCCGGCATGTTAACAGAGGGGTAATCCTATTCGTGATCGCAAAAAGTTCACGTAACCGGCGCGGTCTCGTTGTTCCAGGACTTCTAATGGAAAAAGTTAACGTGCCCGTAAACTTTCAGCCAATCAGAACAACTTTTCCCAACTTTCATTCCGCAACAGCATTCTGCTCCGGTGGCCGTCCCCCAGCCGCGAGACCAATTGACAACGATCGTCCCAAGACCATGGAAGCTAGCCGGTGCGGTGTGCTGCGGCCGGTCGGTCGAAACTCGACCGGTCATAAATCTCGAAATCAATCCGTTGCGCGGGTAGAGAGAAGTGCCGTAAAACGTCCGGCGCGTCGATAATGAACGCGGACAGGCCGGAATACGTTCATGTGGTATCTTGATAGCGGCGCGGACGTAGGGCGGGGCAGTCTGGCGTAGTGGGAGTAGCTGGAGGTTCCGGTTTTCCGGGATCGGTGTTGCAGACATGCCGGACGCGGCTTTTCGGATGATTGGCTCGCTAGTACAGCCGACACGATCGGTTTCCGGTCACGGGACGTTGGATTCCAGGTCGCCGCCTTGCCTGCCATGGAGTAGTCCTTTATCGATTCGCGCGCCTGCCTGTCTGGTCGTTAGCGATTTCAGAACTACTTGCGACGCGACAGTTAACAGGAGAGGCAAGCCGGAAGAGGTGCTTTCCACGGGTGTCCGGACGCTGCTTAGAGTCCTCGATGGAAAAAAAGGAAAACCGTCGACACGACGCGATTGTTCTAACCGAGGAGCGAAGGGATCCGCGTCGCCTTCGCGTCGGGTCGCTTCAAATCGTTCGGGGCTTCCTAAGTACCCAGCGCGCGAGGAGGTGTCGACCAGAATGGCCTTGCTCTCGATAAAGCCACGCGATTTGCGGCTCGAACGGAGGCGACGCGCAAAAAATCCATGGGAACCGGTGGTAAATCCGACCTGGCGCGAGCTGCTTTTTCGTCGTGTTTTCTCAGCGCGAGAGGACGGATCGTGTACCACGAGCTGGACGACAGAAAAGAATTCGTATCTTTTTTTTTGTACTTTCGGGCGTCGAGGTAAAATGTTAAGTAATGCCGTAAGTAGTGGAGAGAGAGGGAAGGAAAGAGACAGAGAGCGGCGAAGTATGTCGAGTATCTAACGTCTCAGGGATCGATAATCGGACGGAAAGGTAACGAAGCGCGCTCAGCTATAAATAAAACAGGAGTTACACATATGGCCGCCTGCGAAAAATGCCGAGGGACTATGGCCGGATTAATGAGCCTTAATGACTTCCTGCACAAGTTTGAACTCCATCGAGGAACGTATATTATTCCGCTAATTTCGACTCGATTCGCGCGAACTTCCAACCAGTTCGAAGTCCTATCGATCAACCGGAGTGCGGGGTGAAAGGAGAGAATTGGATGCATGCCTTCGGAATTGATTTTTGGCGAGAAGGGAGATATGGCGGATGTTAACAAGCATCGGTCAAACAGGCGGTTCTCTCTCTCTCTCTCTGGGCTGTTCCGCGGATGACTCGTTCTCCCAAAAGGCGTCTGATTAACGAAGGAAGCAATTTCGCGAATAACGCGGAGAGCCTTTCCTCGTAGCGGGGCCGGTTTACGAGAAAATTCCTCGAAGTTCCAGCGGTTTGCGAACGCTCTCGAGTCCGAAGGTTCTGTAAGTGGCGTGAGCCCGGGAGGAAAGTCGATATCCCGGAGTTGGTCCGATCACCTCGTAAAAGAAACACCGCCGCGAGAAATAAGATCGGCGAGTTCAAGCGGCTCGAAAAAATTCGCCCCGTGCGAACGAGCTTTCTCCGAGAGAGATGAGAGGAGATGCAATGGAGAGGAGAGGAGAGGAGCGGAGAGGAGTGGAGAGGAAAGGATCGGAGCGGAGAGCGCCAACGGAGAGAAGTTTCAACGGACGTTTTCGAACGGCGATAGTCTCGTTGAATTTCCCGGAAAGAATCGACTGGGTAGGATGAGAGGTCGGGGCGGCGGAGACGGCAGTGGGGGCGGTGGCAAAGGCCGGGGTGTGGGTGGTAGCGAGGGGAGAGAGAAGTTATCGGCGGCAGACGTCGGTAGATTCCGAAGGCAAGATCAACAAATATCAGCGGTGCGGGAGGGCGAAGGAGAGGCTCGTCAAATAAACGAGAACGTGAAAGGAGGATCCGCGGCTGAGAGACTCTTTGTTCCGTCACCGAAACCCAAACACTTTTTATGTCTGCGGCGAGTATGACCTCGGTGTTCCAGCCGAGGCTCCCCCAGCCTCTTCCCAGCCGTGGCCACCACCTCTGTTTACAACCGTGTCAGTCTTTCTCCTTTTCCTAGTGCGTTACCTTCGCGTCGGTTTCGCTCGCACGCTTCTGTCTCTCTCTCGCGGTGTCTCTGTTCCCCCAGCCGGCCGGGCGTCCCGCAGCACTCAACGGGGGCCGGGTCATTTATCTAAATGGCTACTGGGTGGCCCGGGCTCTCGCAGTGTCCTGTCCCAACAAACCAAAACTAACCCAATCACACAGGACCGCGAGCCGGCACGGCTCGGCCCGGCCTGGCCCGGCCGGTCAGCTCTCGCAGAAGAAAGGAGCCCGAAAAACAAACGCCCGATACTCGAGGGCCCGCCGATAGAGATTGAGGCGTACTGCGTTCCGATGATCGGACCGCGCAGATCCGAAGACCGGGCCGAGACCAGTTCCGAGTACTCCGCGGGCTCGTTCCTGTCCGCCTAGTTGCCGTTCCTTCGCGTAATGGAAGTAATCCGACCTCGTTGAGAATATTTAACGGCCGGCCGCAATGATACCGTGCCACTTTCGCGGCACTTCCTAGTATCGTTGTTATGCAATGACACGCCGCCACCTCGGGACTCTGTTTCAATGACTACTACGAGCCGTTAGATCCCGTCCTGTATCGCCTCGCTTCGCTTCGCCTCGCCTTGCTTCGAATCACGTCGCCTAGATATTCACCGTCCACGTCTGCGTGCCAGGACAGCCCGCGACGCGTCCCGACGACGCGTTTATTTTCAGAACGCTTCCCGATTTTTGACGTCAGTTGCCGCTCCGTTGCGTCATCCGGGTGTAGGCGAACCCCGCGGTTTGGTTAATTCAGTTTTAACAAGACTCTGAACGCTCGGGTATTTCCAAATGTCAGACACATTCTTCCTCGTGATTGAGGATCCAACCACTAGGATATCTTGGAATGTGAAATCCATCCTGGCCACCATTATTATTACGATGCGAAGTACCCGGATGTATTTACACCTTGGATCAGGTGCTCATTTTTAGAGAATTCCCCTTGTATGATGAAAACTCCCGAATGCTATCGAGCTTGGTCGCCTTCTACCTGGAGGATTAGGCTACATCTTGGTCTCTAGCGTTGCGTCTGCGTTCTAGCTGGTTTTACCTCATGTAACTGACTTCTTTGTTCAGCATTTGTGGTTCTAGGAATTGTGAAATGAATTCTCCCTCTCAGGGCACAGCCCTTGTACGAAGAAGCACTCCTTTGAGCATTCTAACTTAGGTATTCGGATGGTGTCTGAGACTCTTCTTGATGTTATCTTAACCTTACGACTTGCCCACCTTGCGATTTAATTGATTGAATAGCTGTTACGTCAGGAAGATAAGGTCTAGATGAAATGCCTTGAAAAACTGTAGACTATGAGGTTTTAAGCTGGGGGCCGACGAGGACTTGAGGTATTTTTAATGGAAATTTCCGTGGTTGGCCTTCCAAGAAGCTCCATAAAGACACGATTTTGAAAACAGCCGGTCCCAGGCGTGGGTGGATGGGGAAAAGAGGAGCCTGCAGGAAAATCTCCGGCGATGAGCTCTAGAATAGAAGCACGTCAGTGGTGCCATAAATCCGTATGAGGCACGGGACGGGCCAAGTTTGCGGCGCAACGAAATCCAGGTATAGCGGGTGTTTTAAAACCCCGCGGACCACGAGTTTGCATTTTAAACGAACGGTCGGGTTGCGGGACGAGGGTCGGGGCGGCGGGGGCGGAAAACAACGCGGCAGCCACGCAAACGCGCCGGCGAATCGGATTAAAAAAATTCACGAGGGAGTTGCCGTTCCACGAGCGTCGAGGCGCGCGTGAACGGCGTGGGAGGGCGTCAGAGGAATCACGTACCGGGTGGCTCGTTTCGATTCGATTCGGTTATTCGAAGGTAACAAACTTCCTGCGATTTTACTGCAACGAAGTTTCGCGATTCCGTTGCGCACCCCCGGGGTAATTGTCTTTTCGAACGAAAATTTTATTCCTTCGTTTTCGGAACGGTCCGACGCGTTTCGCCGCGAGTCTTTCACGTATTTGTGCGCGCTGCTGCGCAGGTAACAGAGCTTATAAGAGATTAATCAAGCTTACGGAAGATCTAGCTCTATAGCCTAGCCTCGAATTATGTAACGTTAACGCGCCGATGTTCGAGTAGTCCGACTATTATTTAATTAGAAAAGTAGGCGAGGTTTCTCATTTCAGGCGTAGTATGACGAGCGTCTCACATTCGTTCAGTTTTAATTGTTTAGTTTAATTGTTTATTAACAATATCAGTAATAATCGCTAATTACGTACAAGAACTTCCTTGAAAATAGTAGTTGAACAACTTTTTATTATTGGGTACGAGTTAGTTCCAGTTAATTACCAATATCTGTCCACGTCGATTAGGATCAAGAGCGTAGAACAGGAAGCAGGTTTATTGATAATCTAGGAACGCGTGGGATCAGTTAAGTGCCGAGCCTGTGGAGGCAACGAAGTAACTGCAAGAAAGTTACCGCCTGGTATCGTAACCACGCCGCCTTTTCGGTAACTTTGGATTGCGTAACGCGGTGCACTGGCGTCAAGTGCTTTCTCAGTTTGTTCATGTGCGTGGAACGATGGCTGCGATGAAGGACCGTTAACCATAGCGGTTCTGCAGGTCCTATTTCGCGGCTGTTCTTATTCAGCAGCGAGTTCCGACATTCCGATTTTGTAGCAGCGACTATTTTCGCGTTGGTACCTTTTCCCAATGATCGAACATGTAGGATACTCCATCGAATAGCTTCCGTTCTATCGAAATACTATTCCTGACGTGTTATCGGGGTATCTCGACAACATTGTTTGCGCATCCTCGGTGTACTCTTCTAACTATAGCCAGCATTTCGGTTTACATTCCCCTTCACGTCGTTTAACTGCTCCGCCACGCGGCTTGTCTATCCGCCTGCTCTATATCTCCTGGAGATACACAGACGCGAGTTGTCATAGCGGAAAAGCAGATACGTTTGACACGGTTCACCACCGGGGGAGCTGGCCTTGAGCGGCCAATTGACTTTGATCCGTCTATAGATAAATCCCTCCCTCCACGATATCGTAAAAGCTTCTTTTGTGCGTTCGGAACGGCGGCGGTCCGCGGGACTCTCGTTCCACTCCTCCCCTGTTCGCGCTGGTAACCTCTTTCCGTTCGCAGTAATATTCTCCGATGCGGCTATTCGTTATCTCCCGGGCTCCTTTTGCCAGGCTACTGCCTGCCTCCAGGGGCCTCGGCATTCTGGTCAAGTTCCTCCGCCTCCTCCACTCCTCCCGGGGGATTCATGGGAGCGTCCCGGCATTCCCGTTCGGCCGCGTAATCTATTTACGGAGCGAAAGTCGCCACGGCGTCAAGTATGAATATTTATCGCGGCGCGCCCGTTCGAAACGGAGCACCGGGTGTGTGAAGGGTTGGGGAGAGAAGGTGGACGCCGCGAGAACGCTAGCGTGCCCCTGCTTGCCCGACCGCACGCGTCTCCTCCGGGGATTTCTGCGTCCCATTTGTCGACAGACCATCCGGAGCAAAAGGTGGCCAGCACGCGGAAGAATTCTCGTATGTCATCCTGACTATCGATCCTTATTTGGTGCAGCGGGATGGGACGAGATCATGCCGAGTCTCAAGTTACACTCGCTTAACGCTGGGTCCCGGAGGTTACGAGATTTGTCATTAGGGTGAGTCAGACCTTTGCCAGGGCTGTGCAATGGTTGATCACTCTATCGACCTGGGAGCTTTCCATTATTCTCGCAACGGCCTTCAAACTTTACAACCTCGATCGCTGACAGCTCCTTGGGTCTAACTATCCCCTGACTGTTTGGCCTTTTTGGATGACTGTTTAGATTTTTTCATATTTCCTAATCCTTTCGACTCAAAAGACTTGTGAAGAAGAGAAACCAATCTTTTTATTCATGAAAAGGAACATGCCTTTAGGACAGGTCTATACACAGGTCAATACAGGTCCTAGGAACTAGAATATGGTTGGTAGGTACGGATAGACACTTCAAACTGTTTCTGAACGTAGATTTTACTCCGGAACTGAACATGACCGTTCTATGTCTATAATTTACAGCTACCATAATCAATGATTCTGAAACCTAAAACAATCAGCCATGTTAGTTTTCGATCAGCCGATCACGCGTCCTTCGAGATGTTACGCAGAACTATGGCAGTCGCAGGAGAGTCCGGTTTGTCTATTTCGAATGAAGCAGCTCAAATAATCGGATAGAAAGGGAAGAGTTATCACTAGCGTTTCCTCGTTCGGGATCACGTCAGGCTAAATATGAAAATGAGCCTCGAACGCTTTGAGAACGAGGAACGTTCGACCGACGTTGGTATTCAGTCTTAACGCAGGCATAGACAGAGCCTGTCCCGCGCCGCTGTGCGGCCAGACTGTATGCTCGTTATATGTCAATACGCATTGCGTGACACGAGCATACATAGGCGACAGCATGCCGAGGCTCACGGCTGGGCGTATTCAGCCGTGAAACTCACCCCAACGCGTTTACACAAACACACGGGAAGATACATACACTCTCAAGTAGGTTAATCTCCACCCGGTTTCGATCGAGCCGGTTATCTCGAGGGGTTGAACGCCGCCTGACCCCGGAACTCCTGGATCGTCGCCGATTATCGGGGGTCTACGGGGGATCGAAGTCGCGATCTATCTTTGATTCGCCGAGACGGCGGATTTTCCGCCGTGAAATTCGTGGATAATCACTTTACCGTGGCTGGAGATTTGATTTTCCATTTAATTATAAACGAAGAGTCTACCAGTAGAAGCAACTTTCTCTGTAACACGTTCCCGAGTGAGAGGACTGGGTTAGATCTGCTAGGAAATGGATTTTGAGAGGAGGTAGCGAACAGACATTCGTAAATATCCACCTTTTCGATTAGTTATTCACTGAAAATCTCGCGAGCTCGATAAGAGAACATCATTGGCAATTTTCAGCTGAATTATTTCAGGGCTGACTTGAAATGCTTGCTACAACGTTTCTGCGAAGAAACGTTGAGATTAGCTTGTCATTTATCTAGCTGGAATATCGTATGTAGTTATGAATTATTTATTAGGATTCTTTTGTTTGGAGCACTTTGATGAAAATTATGCCGCACACGGTAGAAGGTATCCCAGACATTCTACTGTCGCAAGTTCGATCGGTTCGTATAACGAACGCTTCGCTCGCAACCCGGTTATCGCTGTCCCTCGTTGGAAATTGAATGTTTCGCTCCGATATTTACGAAATCATCGATTTCCGATCGCTGACGATAAAGATACGCCGGGACCGCCGCCTCCATTACGTCTAATTACGGGACGCGGCCGTTTGATCGAGCCGTGTTACCTTAAGGCGGCGGTCACCTAGATATCGGCATTGTTATCCTGCCTGACCGCAGCCACTTAACCGAGTTGTAAGCCCCACGAGTTCAACTTTACCCTTCAACAGGTGTTTAGGGAAAGACAATAATGTCGCGCATGCGCCCCCAACTTCTTAAGGTCGCAAAGTTCGTCCGAACAATCTGACCGCGGCCATGCCTGCGGACCGTGATGGCATCCGCACCGGAGTTAATTGAGTTTCCGGGGAACAGTATATTTTTTTCGAGCGAGGGATGATCCAGGGACCCTTCGCACCAAAATTACCAACAACTTTCATAGATTCATGGTTACTGTTCCACACCTTTACTCCGACCAAAATATTCTTTCGATTAAATCATCAAAAACGGTTTTTTGTTTATAAACCGTTATGATTTACAGCACTTGAGCGATTTCAGTATACTTTACCTTTGCAATGCTACAGAACTTCTAAAACATTTCTGTTCGTTTCACGATTTTAATTGTTTGATTTATGAATGCATTTAAACGAAGAAATTCAGGAAATTAATAATCATATTGGTTAAGAATTTGACAGAAATCTGCATTGTCGACTATCGATAGCTGGGATTGTACGTTCTACCTTATCAATGGTGGATAAGTTAGCAGCAGTCGGTAATAATACTGCAGGACTCTGTAATACAACAATTGGGAAGGTAGAAACCTACATGGGTTGGTAGGCTGTCGGTATAGCAGTTACAAGGGTTGAGCCAGATGGCAATTCCATCCAAAGAAATGTGCCTCCTCTTTTTAAAGAGTGTAAACAATATAAATTATACGTATAGTTTTAGTACCGAGAGTACTTTGACCAGAAAAGAAATAAATGCAAATGAAAATGAAATACAGAATGGAAATTCGTGTCCGATTTTCTAATTTCACTGGGACTGGTCGTTCTGCTAGATATTTAGACGCAGAAGTCAATGAATTTTGAATTGAATTTCTAATTACATCGTATGTTTGTACGTTTGTTACAGGCATTAAATGGCGCCGAGGGCACCGTTCCACCCGGAAGAGTGTACAAGAAAGTCGCGATCGTGGAGAACTTCTTCGACATTATTCATGCTGTTCACGTTGACCTTGAGGGTCGTCCGGGAAAGCATGCTGGCCAGAAGAGAACGTACAGGACGGTAAGTTTGCAAACAACTCTAATTACTTTCATGCATATGCGACGTAGAATTAATGCAAACGTTTGAGTTAAACAATTACGCGACACTGAAGAATATTTAATTTTAATATTCTGGAAAATATGCTTTGGAAGGCTTTGTCGAGATGCTACAAACAACAGTTCTATGTGTCACTTGTTTCGAATAAATGAAATAACATGTTCGGTATGAGTTTGAGGGAACATGATCGCGTTAAAAAGAATTACATTCGTACAGTTTTACCATCAACAACTTCGCATCGAATTACGAGGTGTGGTTGCGCGGAACGTCCAAAAATTGAATCTGTTCGATAAATATGATTTATTACGAAAAGCTTACAAATTAGCTTTTATCTTTTCCAATGAACTCTCCACCCCTCCCAACATCGCTGTATACGAGATTCCCATTGTTCAAAGCCGTACACAACTCATCATCTGATAACCCGTTGGTGGGTACACGGTTTTTTATTTTCCACTTCTGACGAATCGGATATCAAATTGCATATCATTATCTTTGCACGCCTGTTTTAACAATTGAACATTTTCTGCCGGTGATTTATTTCAACATAATCGGCGCCGCGCCGAGTGATTCCCGTGCTACTGAATTTTCGAAATAAATTCGATATTGTTGAGGAAAATCAACAGTGGTCGAATCACTCGTTGCTCAACTGGAAGTCAACTTACGCAGAAGGTGAAAGACATCTTTGTAACTGACAATGTTGCGAATTCAGCACTTGAGTTACGTTGCAATCCAGTTTTTCATCGTTTCTAGTATAGTGAAAGGACTTGAAAAAGTGGTACGCACTTCCTGAGCATTCAATGTTTTTCGTGAATGAGTATTGTTGCTATTCTATTATATTAGATCGTTCGGAAAGGAATTTCCTTTTTCGTGCAGAGATGCCATTGCTTACATATGTTATTAGTTATCCATTGTTATTTTATATAACTCAATTTGTTGCTAATAAAAAACAGAAATTTTAGGAGCATGGGATCATTTAGTTGCTTGAAAAAACGCAAAGGATCATAGAACAAACTGTTACGAATCTTATTCTAAATAGTAAAAAATTGGCTTTCATCTTCTCTCGAGAAAACGAAATGACTTTCCGAGCGACCTAACACAATGATAGAAGAATAATAACTTTTCGTCAGGGGCAGTTTCGTTCGGTAACGACAATTTTGTAAAACATCGTGTCTCTTAAATTTTGCCTGATATTTGAATATTCATACCTTTCACGATGACACAGTTTACCTCGAGTTTGCTTTATATTTTCCGAAACTATTTTTCTATACTGTCGCTGCATCGACTTTTATTTCCCACAATGCATTGTCAAGGGGTCCTGTATTTTACAAGTTTCACAGTAAGTGTTGCGATAAAAAGTCACACCATTAATATTTGACTCGTATCTCACGATTGTTCACTTACCTTCAATATTTAAAATTCGTCCTCGGAGAACAAAATGTCGAACATTTCTAAGAGGCGGAAGAGCACTTTCGCGTCCACGTAAAACGAATTTAAGAACTATAATCGGCGACGATCTGGGCAGTTCAGTGATCAAAGCAATCGGCCAATGAATGAAAAATCCCGGATTTGATCTCGGTTTGGTTCCGACCTGACTCTTTTTTCCGGGCAGCAACAGCAGAACTCAAAGCGTCGCGCAGTTTCACTTTGTAACCCTTATACCCGAAACCCCGCGTCACAAAATCCCACTGGCGGGTCCTAAAAAAAAAAAAAATAAAACAATCTTTGCGAACCGTATCTAGTGTCATCCGAATTCAATCGATCCGGACAACGAGCTCCCTGGGGAGGATATATTGGCGCATCGATGACCCCGAATTCGTTCGGGTGTCGTCAGCACGCCGAATTCTTGCATGAGCGGCCGCGACACGTGATATTTACCGTTCCCGAGGGAAGGCATTGAGGCATTCAAGCGTCGAACACTCGATACCACACGTCATCTCACGTGTTCCGGCCGCGCGTTGGCGTAGAGCTCTCTCCGGGGTATCATATCTGTTCTCCGACACCCTCTCACCCCCGATCGGTTTTGCCCTCTTTCTCCGTTGGTCCGTTCCTCTTTCTCCCGTGTTCGCAACCCCTCCGACCTTCCCGCTCCATTTCCCGTCTCGCTCCTCTCCGACCCGCCGCGCCGCCTCCCCCGCCAGCCACCGTCCGCGCCCACCCCATCCAAACCGCGTCCTCCTCTTCCTCTCTCTCAACCGCCGCGATCTACTTGTGATTCAAAACCTCAGGACACTTGTTGCATTGCCTGCTTACTCGTGCACCCACACACAACCACCGTTCGACTGCCGCGCGCACACGCACGCGTACCGCTCTCGAGCCCGATCCGAGCCCGAGCCGCGACCGTGAAACCGTTTTAAGTCGGCGTTACCAGTCCGCGATTCATCGGCTCGCGGAGCATCCCGCGCTCCGTCGCTCGATGTCCTCACGCTGGAAATTCGGCACCCTCTTTTGTTGCCGCGCCGGTTACACCTGTGCACTTTGTAACTTGTCCAATCTTTTAACCCTGGGACACCCCACCAGCTTAGAGCAATGCGAACGTCTCCACCGCGGTGTTTCACCCTGTGCGGTGCTGGGTTCAGTCAGACCCTATGATATATTTCGTTCCGGATGTTGATGTATTCTAGGATATGTTCTTCGCACTGCTTGGAACAACGAACTTGATTATTTCATTACTTTTCATGTGAAACTAACATATGCAACATCAACCTAATCAATTCTCAGTGGCGTCGATTCAGAATTAAATTGTAGGGAAAGAGGTTAACCCTCCGTATGCTATACTGGAATCGTTCTTCACAGTTTATTTCAAGATAAGAAAATTACTATCCCCTTTGCCTCTTTTGAAATTGTTCGGGGTATGAATGAGAGGGTATGTCATATTTTATCCGTTCTCAACGAAATTTATCGCTTATTATGGCGCTGCTTGATCGGGGACTTTATTCGCTGCATTCGAAATAGGACGAATGGTGGTCTCGAGCCATTGACTTTTATCGGAATAAAACTGTATTAGTGCAATATCAATCTGAGTCAGAACTGTAATTGTTAGGAGAAAATTTACAAATTTACGTAATATAAGACCGAAAAATTACATTGTAGCCAGAGGTCTAGAAGAGTGTTCAATTCTTATTCCATCGAGTATTAGCTTTGTGTTCTCTGATTGAATCCCGTTATAAACGTCCTCACAGACATGAATAAAGGCTCGAAGAGACTCATTGTCAGTTTGAGCGATCGAAATCTTCAAACAGTTTAGGGTGCTGCGTGGAGGGTCGCGGAATGCGAGGGTTGCTACTCGTGTAAGAGGGTGCCGATTTGGGGCTAATTGATACTTAGCTGTTGGGGTAATTAGCTTAAGCAAAATACTAGCATAAAAATGTTCGATCTTCTAAAACTACCTTCAGAATTGAGAAGAATGAACAAAATTACCTTTGTTATTTAATCTTAAAAAATCATCAAGTTTCTCGTTCCCTGGAGTACTTCTCACTTTCGTATAATTTTTATCTTATTCCGTGTACCTCGTCCATTTAAAAAATAATTAACATTCACCAATAGGAATCACGATGGCAAAGATTTCGTTAGAGTCCAGAAGGACTGCTTTCGTAGCTTCTGGTTCTCGGTGTCACGTTGATCTAAAAGCCATTACCCCGGTTTCTCACTCGTGGACCCTTTTTTTCGTATCGCAGACGAGAGCTCCAGGTAAATCTTATCAAATTATCTCGCCGTTCCGTCACAGATGTGTGTCTCTTTTCATACATACTCACATGTATACCCGCGCGCCAGACACGCACATATATCTACGGGGAACCTTTGTCTTTCTCGGCTCGGAGGCTCCCATCCTTGATTAAGTTATGCCGCTCCTCCACCTCCTTAGGGAGAAACGTTTCCTATTAAGAGGCAGAGAACATCCCTCCGGCTAAATACCTCCTCGCAAAGACATCAAAGTTCCGTTACTGCTCATGAATTTTCCCTGGTGGGCGTTCCGCGTGAAACGGCTCCACGTGACGTTTGACAGAGGTAGGAAAGGGGTCACTCGTGCCGTTTCTCGTACCTCGAACCCCCGTGCCTCCTAATTCTTCGCGAAGCTCGAAGCACCCGTCCCCCTCACAGATGCCAAGTGCCGGGAAGAAATTATTTCTGTCCGCAGGAAAGTGTGCTTGAAATAGTTCCTCTTTCAAATTCAAACGCTTCTTTCTGCACCGTCGGCAAACAGCTTCAGGGTCAGCGTCTCGTCGAACAGTTTTGCCACGTCCCATGGAATTGTCAGGCGCCATACTAGAAAGAGTTAATTCGTTGACCAGGACAACATGAAGTTATCAATTTTTCAGTGTGCTAACAAGCCTAGTTGATTCATAGCTGGTTAAGCTGAATTAAAATTCATATAGAGATTAATTTAGCTCTTCAGTTGTGACACCTATCAGCCAATCGAAGCCTTCGCTCGCATCGAATGTATTCGGTACGATATTCTTCCAATTGTCCTCGTGTTTCTCGACTCCTACAGCCTGTCAAAAAGACTTTACTGCATCTAGCCCCTTATGCACCACTAAATCCTTTAGCAATAACCAGCCTTTTTGTTTGATTCCAACAGAACCGAATCCAAAGCATCTCTGCCAAGGTCGTTCAAACATGATAACATTGTCTATATTATTAAAAGCCAAGCATCGCATTAATTATCAAGAATAGCTCCATTTCATCTAGCCTGTTACATATTACAAAATCGTGTAGGAATAGCTTTGAGTTGCGCGTCAGGTATCGCGCAAAGAATGTAACGAAAAAATTCGCATTTCTCACTCGAGTGTCCGGTTTCGTTGCAGATCACGGAAACGTACGCGTTCCTTCCCCGGGAGGCGGTAACGCGATTTCTGTTGGGCTGCACGGAATGCCAACGACGTCCGCGGACCCCGAGCCCGACGAATATATCCGGCCAGACGCAGTCCAGCGCCGCGACGCCGATAACGACGACGCCGACACCGTTGAGCCCGAACACGGCCGGAGGTCTAACGACGGGGACGACGACATCGCAGAGCGGCTCGAAGTCGCGGGATGGGGGACATCACGCCGGCGAGAGCAAGAGCCTGTATAGTTATAGGCATCAAAAGCATCACAAAGGGAGCTCCACCGGTACGACGACGGCGGTGACAACGACGGCAGCGACGACGACGACGGTGACGGAGAAGCAAACGGTGGAGAAGGAGAAGGAAGAGAAGTACAATCCCCTGAGTATCACGAATTTGCTGAAGAAGGAGCCCGTCACCGGCAGCTTTTTACCGAGCGCCGCGGAGACCCTGCCCGAGTCCAGGCGAACCCCCGAGTCGGACCGAGCGAGTTCGAGAAGCTCGGCTTCGTCGAAGAGGAAAAGGATGTTGCCAGAGGGCCGAACACCGTCCCCTCAACCCAACCAGCCATTGCCAAGGCCGTGGAGCCCTGGACTCGATCCCAAGAACACGCCCATCGACTACAGTCTTCCCATCACTACCTCATACCTGAAGCATCAGCAGAGGCTACTGCAGGCGGAGAAAAACAAGGCCGCCGCGATTAAAGAGTCCGAGATGGAGCAGAAGCTCACGATTCTACCCGCTGATGAGATTGACAGCGTGGAGAGGGACAGATACTCGCCGACGACCGGGCTGATCGATACCAATCTGAACCTATTGGCCACCATTCAGCACCTGCACTGCCAAGTGATGCTGGCCCTCACCGAGAGGCTCCGACCTTCTATCACGATGCCAAGCCCCTTGGTTCTGCCCTCTGCCGCCAACATACTCACTAGCGGCATGATGATTGGCTCCGAGGTGTCGGTACAAACCGGTGAGCATCACACGTGAGGACGTCGTGGACGCCTGTAAGAACACTACGAGATGGACCAAATGATCAAGACTCTGCGTTGCCTGATAAACTCCTCCTTTGAACGCTCCACTGACTGTCCCTATTGGACACTCTAAGTCGTGCCTGGCAGACACAGTGATGGAAATGCTGATCGTCGTAGTTGTTACAAAGAGACTTTTCACAGCGACAGCTTCTCCATTGTGATTTAGGGGACGGAGTTACAGCACAGTAGTGACGTGGGACTTGTACAAGTTGTGAAACATTGTGGGGATTTCTGGTCTCCCTTAGCGGCACCTTTCATTTCGCTGGTCGATGAGTCGTTATGATTGCCAACCCCGAATCGAGTTAAGGTTTATTTATCGCCTGGTGGTGACTGCGGACGACGAATCAATATCAAAAACGTATTTAACCCGTGTAAATGTAGATATTTAATCAATTGTACCCGGCGTCTGGGATCATTCGAATTCAGGGCTCTCTCTCGAGAGAGAGAGATCACAGAAATCATTAAGGCTTCATCGGGGAAATGATCCGACGTAGTCTCGGCTAGGAAAAACTTGTCCGCAGTCTCCGAGGGCAACGCTAATGCGGCTAATATCCGGTCCGACCCGCCATTCGAACTATCGGATAACCCGATCATCTATTAAACCGGATAAGATCAATTACTTAGCCGGGTGTTCCAGCGACAACGTCACTTAAACCGGACTGGGTCGGATCGGATCGGTTCGGCTCGGCTCGTTTCGTTCCGTTCTGTGTTCCCGATATAGGCGAACGAAACGCGACGAATTATTCGTAAGCCTGTCAAAATATGGGTCGGACCCGTCGCATGTCACCGATTTCCACGGACCACCGCAAGTCGAATCCGGTTGCGGATTGGAAGCGGACGCGCGGTATTTAAAGATCCGACTCCCGAGGATCCGAAACGGACGGCGAATTCGACAGGGATGATTGCTCGGCGAGGACAGCTTCTGAATATTTCACGATCGGCGAAGAGTGTCGCCGCTGATCACCTGTCGGTCATTCCAGTAAGCTGCCTGTCGGCTCGCAAGTCACCGGCCTCGTTCCATCGATCTCGGGAAACGCCGATCGAGATTTAGTCGGCGGCCACCCCACCCCCCGTATATTTCCGATCGACCGTGAAACATTTTTGTCCGCCGGATCGTCGTTCGGATTATCGGTTGCGAGTCAAGTATTTAAGGAACGTCTCGATTATTAGTCTGTCGTACGGTATTCTTTCAAACGATTGTGTCTTGTTTACAGTCACGGCGAAACAGCTTTCTAACACGAATTATTCAAACAAACAATTATTAGTTTACTGTATAGAAAACAGTGGAATCCTTGTGTTTTACTTTAGTAAATTTGTTTATCAATGCAGATACCGCATTATTCTGTTACACTTCGTTTTTGGATATGATATTGGCATTAAGGAATTTACGAAACAATTAATTTCTTAAATTATATAGCCTGACAAGAGGTGATTCCACGTGTAAAAATAAGTTGGAAAAAAGAATAACATTGTTTTTGAGAAAATTGAGTTTGAAAATCGCGAACCAAAACACCTGAAGTTATGCATTTTTGTTCCGAAATAAGGAGAACTAAATCAAGGTACTCTGATTCGTAAGAGTTTTCAGTGAATACCAAGTATGCAAGATACTCATATGTTGCTTTACGAATTCCTTTTGCATTCTTCCGAGACCGATTCTTATGAGACTCGGATAAAAACTGTGAACCCGGATCTTTGAAAATGGTTATCCTGTATTTTCAACTTATTTTTACATGTAGAATTATCCCCTGCTCGATTGTGCCACTCATCCGGACACACTGTTTACAATAATGTTTCCTGAACATCTCGTCGTACATTACAAATTCAATCAAGATTGCAAATGATCTTTTAACTTCTCATGAGAATTTCCTTGTTTGAGTTTCAATGTTCCTAACTTTGGTTCGAATTTGAACAGCGGTACTAATGGTGGACTGTGCGCATAATTACAGTTAGTGACGTAAGGGTTCTGAGAACACTGTCTTAACACGTTTGCTACCAAAGAGTACAGTGTACCTATGTATTGTTTGCAGTTGGAAAAACGTGTCCACTTAAATGTAATTTACACCAACAAACCATTTTCCAGGTGTGAAAATTTGTATTCAAGACATACATATTCTTTGAAGTGTAATTTCCACTGATTTATTACAAGATGAATCGTTATGTTCCAGTAGCTGACGATGTTTAATGGTTGAAAACAATAAAATATTCTTCACTAAATTTCATCTATATATGAATCAAAATTCATTAATAATATAAAAATCTGAATGAAATGTTCAAAGCATTTTGTTTTTCAATTTGAACATCGATTTCAAGGGACATTTGTGATGTTTAATCAGTCTAATTTACGTTGATGAATTTGATGACTCGAACGTCTGAATAAATGTGAAAGGTGACCGTACTATTTTAATTTTGGTCGAAAACTGAGCATGATCTCGTACTATTAGTTTGGTGACGGTAGCGAACGTGTTACTGTTCGAGGACGTATGGATATGGTTTCCAAGGAACTGGGAGTCCGCTTACCACGAACATTGTTATGTATACCAAAGGCGAAACTCTCGCGACGACCATTTTCTTGGAACTTGACCGAATTGTTTTGTCGATGTTGGAACTACCATCGAGGACGGGGGTGGATCGCGGGGGTGTGACCCACCGTCGCCGTCGTCTTCAAGCGACGCTAAACTTTTTCGTATTTGACCGTGTAGTCTAGCCTTGTGTATGATATTAAATGCCTAGAAGGTAGTGATTTTTCCGTGTATCATATTAGCTTGTCGTTAACCGGTGAACCTCGAGTACAACAAAGACAGGTACAATAGGGCCTTAAGACGCGTACGCACGGACCCGCTTCGTGCTAGGAGTTCGATAATCGTCATAAACAAAAGTAGCCGCAAGAGGACACGCGCGAGAGGATACTCGGAAATGTTGGATAGCACCGGATCTAATATTATTTTGTATATAATCGTTGTAACATAGCGCAGTTAGTTGTTAAGGGTGAGAACGCGCGACTGTATTATTATCAGTAATTATTGCTAATTATTATTATTACCGTGACAGTTATCATCCTTATAACTATGATTATTATTATTATTATTATTAATTATTATTTTATTATATTTAAATTGCACATGAACCAGATGGGAAAATATATGAGATCACTAAAATCGGAACTGTTGGCGTCTTGTATTACCACACCCATTCATTTTGTTTCATCGTAAGTACCGAGAAATTGAACTTGAACAATTTCAGTATTTTTAGATGCTTTTCATATACATATATGTATATACGTTTTGATACGAATGAGATAGGACTTTGTTCTTGTTACAAACTGTATTTAATTTCAGAGGAGAAAAATATTGTTAAATTAAAATAATACTATTGAATTATTAAAACGTACATGCAAATTGAATTATTACTAGCTTGTGAATCTTTATGGATGTATATAAATATATCACATGCGAATGTGCAAGATATAAGAATACGTGTATACTACCCAAATTTCATAAAAATTTCACCTTCACGACCAGAAGTATTTTAATTACTAGAGGAATGACTTGAAACCATAATCACATGTGACCTATAATTAAACAAGTGAGAGAAGTTGTACAAATACAATTGTACAATATTAATTGAATATAAAATACAATTATAAAGTACACACGCAATATATACATTAATTAAAACGTCACAGTTACATAATATATCAATAACTTGGCTATTCAGGAGAATTCTCAAAAGTTCAAAATATATAACCTGTGTAGTGGTGGTGTTAACAATAAAAATAAAAGCTACAGTAACCATCCCCATCAACAGAAAGCATGCACAATAGGCAACCAACAATGGACATTGTCATACACATATAAAAAGCAAAATTAATATATTCCAGTCCGATTAAAAATAGTCAAAGGAATTTTATACACCATGTTCACTAATATCACAAAATTCAGCATAATATTTAGAGGTATCATGACATTCTTCTGCAAAATTGTTTGATTACATTTAATAAAACACTTGAACAGCGAAGATCTGAAACGAAACAAATTCTGCACGTTAATAATATAAACGACATTCCCGCATCAGCTTCGTTGCAGCGCATTTTACTTTCGCGGGAAGATAAAAATTCGAAGCGGCCTGTAATCAAGAAACCGCGCCGCAGAAGACACACGCACGCAGTCGTTAGCGACCGAAGCAATCGATGCGAGTGCAAACGTTTAAAGTGCAAAAACGAGAAGAGAAGAAAGAGAAAACGGTTTGTATTTCCTCCTTAACAGAGCTCCCTAATTAAACGGTTGAAAACGCTTGTCATACCGTTCACGTAGGAAGCAGCCGGGAGCAATGGTCTTCAATCAAGCCGACGGAACACCGTGCAGAAACCGTGCCGCACAAATCCCCCAATTACTCCCGTATAAAATCTTATCGCCATCGTCACTTACATTCCTTCTTAAACAGTCACACTCCTGAGCAAGAGAGAAAGGGACAGAGAGAGAGAGAGAAAGACAGAGGGGCCCCCATCTAAACTAGACCCTATTGCCCGATGGCGACACTTGAATGGAAGGGGTGGGGGGAACTCGGCGAAGGGCGCGCCGGATAAAATAGGAGCTGAATATGCAAATCGGTGCCTCGCATCGGAACACGCGATATTCATCGTCCCCGGTCCTCTAGCCATCCGAGAGGAAGTAAAACGAGAAAGACTTAGGCGAGAGATCGGTTGATCTTCTGCCCTATGAACGGAACAATGAACGCAATTGACACTTCTGAGCGGCAGAGAGCGACAGCAGCGGGAGGTGGGGAAGGGAAGGTAGAGGTGGAGGACGTGGGTTGGTAGCCACGGCGCCTCGATGTACTTTAATATCGCGAACAAAGAGGACGGAATCATCGAGTCCCCTTTAACGAAGGAGAGGAGATGGCAGAGGCAAGTTACCTGTTCTCTCAATAAGGATCGTTTCTTCGAGGCACCATAGGTAATGCAGCCTTTACCCATCTCGCTGTTGCCAACGTTGTAGCGGCTTCGTTCCATCAACCGGTACCGTCGCCTCTCTCTATCTCTCTCTCTCTCTAAGTCTCTCCCCCTTTGCTCTCTGTCCCGCCACTTCCCCTGTCCTATCTTTATTCTTCTCTCCTCGCCACCTGTCTTCTTCGTTCGCTTCATCTCTCTCTCCCTCTCTGCCTTGTATATTCTCTCTCGGTCTCTCCGTCTACCCTTAGGAAAACTCACCTCCCTCTACCACGGTTCCAATAAGGCTGCCTCGTACCACGCTTTCCACCCTCTCTTTTTCCGCCTGTTACCGCTCTCTCGGCTCTCACTTTCTCTCCCCCCGCGACCAACCCCCCATCAAGCCTTCCTCTAGCCCTCGTCCCACGACTCTCTGTCTACCCTCTAACACGCCCGAGATGCCCACCCCCTTAGCCTCACTGCCCCCCTCGTCGACAACACGAGCCGAGACCTCGAGCTTTTGCCATGGCATTGTTGCTATCGATTCGCCCCTGGAAACGTGTTTTTCTTCGGATATTTCGTGGCTTTCCCGGCTACGGCCACCTCTGCTCATCTGGAATAACGAGGATTCTAAGAAACCCGAGTGTCCCCTTGCCGCCCCACCCCTTCCGGTACGATGCCAGCCGCATGGCCACTCTCCCACACCCCCGCCGAGATCGACCTTTCGGATTTCATTCGTGACAGGAAAATGTCATTGCTGTCTTGCACTCCGCTTCTTAAATCGGGCGAACCGAAATAGTCTCCGGTTGCACGTTCCACAGGTTTATGATCACTTTCCCGGCGGATTTGGGACCTCCGAGATCTTTGAGCAACTCGCAGGCCGCTTTGGTTCATGATTAGACTGTGCACCTTTATGCACAAGATCAAAATTGTCTGCAGCACTTACAAGAACAGGCAACTACAGTTTGTTTTCTGTGTAAGATGGCGACGTTTGTTCTAGAACGAGACGTCACAGTGGCGGAATCGTCGATTTTAATGAATCTTTTTTTTTGGTGAATCTGAAGCAAAAGTAAGCAGACCCATGTCCGAGGGCTTTTAACAATACTCGTTATTAGACTGCGGATCTTTATCCATTCATAAGATAATTGAGTAGACGAAATTCAAAATTTTTGGAGGATTGTAAAAATTGAATATGTCCTCTATTAAAATCATTGAAGGAAGAAATTCAAATTAGTTTCTATTCCTTGCAATCGATGCAGACAATTTTTATTTTATATAAAGATTCGCAGTGTACTCATGATTTACAAAGATAATTAATATTTAATTTTATTTAATTTCTTTCTTAAACATATCTGAATTTTTCCGGGGTTTATGTGATTTCAGTATTCTTGGTACCATCGTCTTAGATCGACAGAAAACTATGGTAGATTGTAACGTATGATATCATTGATTTTCAGGATTAATTTTAAATGTATTTGTTCATTAATTTCATCTCTGTACATAATATACCAGTAATATTAAATTCATTTGGTGTATCTTTTATTTTGTGTTTCACCTACTCATTTTTGCCATAGGTCTAATCATGATTACATTGATAGATTTTTGTTAGCAATTAAGTTGCATGAAAATTACAGTTACTTTCTTGATGGAATTATATCTGTCTGTGATGGGTCAATCATACAATAAGGAGTATGAATGCAGATACTATTTTTATTGTTACAATTTTTCAGTTTAAAAGTCTAAGGATAGTTTTTTCATACTTTCGAAAGATGAAATGCATAAATATTAGTATTCTATTTATATGTATTTTTCTTCATTTTTTATAATCAACAGAATTATGTAATGATTATATAGTTTTTCAGGCAAAATGAAAATGATGTGGACATTGTTGTAAGGTACAGGAGCTATATGACTTATTTTGCTTATTAATAATTTTAACGAACAGTAAATAATACAACAATATCTTTAGATT
The DNA here is from genome assembly GCA_963971365.1 of Lasioglossum villosulum. Lineage (NCBI taxonomy): Eukaryota > Metazoa > Arthropoda > Insecta > Hymenoptera > Halictidae > Lasioglossum > Lasioglossum villosulum. Next base: position 43,101,411 of record OZ020495.1, on the reverse strand, counting down.
TTTGAAATGTTTTTCTGGTTGGTATTTCATCTTCTAATTTTATTCATAAATATTACATGAAATCCACAGTCTCCGAATTATTATTTAATTAATTTAATTTTTAGATGTAAGGGAAACCAGTTTACTGTCTTTTCACTGTGACATTTAGTGGATGGTTTTGTGACTCGGTTAATTTTGCGTAGATTAAGTTCCAATCGTGTCAATCAGCGTGAAGCAGCTATTATATTCGATAGTTGTGGAGAAGCTCCTTCAGAAACAAGCTCGAGCCATTTCACTGCTTGTCCGATCGAGACTACTGATTTGTGCTCGATTATACAGGTTCTAAAAGCCATTATGGAACTTGCAAAGTTTCTCGTTTGCCGCTGGCGACGCGATCGATCGCGAATAAGTATCGAAATTCGGCGGAGATTTCAATGAAAAGATAGATTTCCCTTGTTGAATCGTCACCTAACGCCCAATTAATGCTGTCTCCTGCGAAAAGATTTTCTGTGAAATGTATAATCATTGAAATTCTTTCTTCCCCACTGATAATATAAATTTGACGTTCGGCTTTCTACTTCTTAAATAATTACGAAGGTCCATTACTGTTTAATTTATTTTTATAGAATTATTTTCTTATCACTGAATTTATCTGAATAGAAAATTACAGTTTTACAGATACACATTACTATACTTTATACTATACTTCATAATTTCTATGATTATTATCCTATATTCCTATTTGTTACAATTTTTCTTTTTCTCATAATTTAATGTTATGCTAGTGATTTTGAGTTCTTGGATTTCATAATTTTAGATGCTAATAAGTTGCAAAACCTTTTCTAGACTACAAGGAATTTTTAATTCTAAATATAATATAGTTATTGGCTTCTTCAAAACGTAAAATTTGGTTTATCATGTTGTGATTTGCAGAAATAACAGGAATATAAGAATATTCAAAGTTAACTTTCTGTTTCGAGTCGACAAACTAATATTTCAATTCTTGCTTTTAAAATAATGAAGCTATAATACTGATTGTGGATTGCGTTTAGGTTCCTTACAATTAAAAGTTTTATTCTGACTAATGCACCTAATTGTAATTATTATTAGTAGGTTATAGACTATCAGGCATATTCCTGTTTTCAAATCCTCTTTTATAAATGTCATAATAAGTCACAGGCAAATTTTAATGACTACAACATTCTTTGAATATTTGCTTATCTAACAGCAATGTTTGCCAATTAAAATTTTTCCTTGTATTTTCGCTCTCAACTGATGAGACGGAATTCTGCAGAATTTACAGAGTTCCATAGACTTTTTGATGTCAATGAAAACTTGATTGTATTTATTTGTAAAATGTTTTAATTCATACATCAATAAAGCAGTTAAACAAAAATCCAATATTCAATTTACATGCGTTAGGAGAAACAACTGGTACATAAGTGAAAATATTTGATGTAAAACGAAATATTAAACATTATGTTCTGTATCTTTATTTTACTGAAAATGGTACATTATTAAATACAAGTGATGTACATATTTATACATGAAAGGGGAGAAAAATACAGAATTGGAAGGAATATAATAATTATTTCTTTTCCCTTTACCACCACCTATAGAACCATCTTTTTATATTAATCTTTGTATATTAAATATGCAGTATTCTTTACAGTAATATAAATATTAATGTTAGTTTCTGTAGATATGTTTAAAGAATCTTCTCAGACTCGTGACGAATATTTGAAACATAATTAATTAAACATGTTAATAATTCTCACTAAACCGAAATAAAATTCTATTTTTCCATCGTCAATATTTACATATGTATAATATTTACATATTAGAGAAATTACAGCCACAGAATTTTAAAAATTTTAAGAATAGGAATAGTAAATTTAGGATTTTGTTATTTATTAATTCATTTTTTTTAATCATTAATGTTTATAGTGGGTGAGGGGGGCTTATTCATTCAACATTAACTAATCAGGATTTGCGTAAGTTTAGGGGTTAATATTATATAATTTTAATTAATATTATTAATCACTAGTATAACATTAAATTATGAGAAAAAGAAAAATTGCAACAAATAGTTAAGTAAAGGAATATAGGATAATAATCATAGAAATTATGAAGTATAGTATAAAGTATAGTAATGTGTATCTGTAAATTATATAATATAATTTTTAATTATACAATGCTATAATATGTGTAACTCCAGTAAAAAGAATTGTATTTTTAATACCTGATATCAGTTTCCTCTTTATTCTAGAAGTTCTTGTATATTCTAGAAGTTATTCCATAATGAAACAGGTTATAATATTGTTATTAGCAAACTTTAGTGGCACAGTCATGATTGTTTCAGCTGAATTTTTACGAAGTTCCGTAGCCATTCAAATTATCATCAAGCTAATCACGACAGCTCCCGTTTCAAAACGGAACGGGTCCGTTTCAGGCATTATGAAGATCCATCGCGGTAGAGATTAGGAGGCGCCGAAACTTGTCCGGAGATTTCAACGAATGGCTACACTTTCTCCGTGAAACGCGTGTGTATGTACTGCGCGGGTTGCGTCGCAGTAGCTGTCCCGTTCCAGCATTTTTGAAACCGCGATTGTCCCAGCTTCGACGGCCTTGGCTTCCGTCAATTTGGTCTGGCAATTAAGGGGGTAGAATCGTTTCCAAGATTACGCGGGTGCGGGATGCGCCTTCTCAATTCTCGATAACACGAAGATGGGGTTTTAAAGCAGTCAAAAACACTAGATCAAAGATTGGTCTAGGGTGATATACCCCTCGAAAGTCCTATTTTTTCGTTTATGATACGTAATTTGCATTACTGGGCAGCATGTAGCTATGAAAATAACTTTTGAGGGCGATAGAATCCTAGATCAAGCTTTTATCTAGCGTTTTTGACTACTGAAAACTTTAAATTTTGTCGCAATGCTGGAAAAAGGAGCAGTTTCCAACCTGGAGGGCGCCAAAATTTTTTAACCCCTGAGACACTGCTAAATATTGCTATATCAGTAATGTAAAATAATCGTTACTTTTTAAAATTATTTCACATCAAATAAATTACTAAACTTTTGAGTATTGCATCAGAGTACTATGCATAAAATGTAAAAAATCATATAGAATAGAAATATTCTGGGTCAGAAGAAATCTGAAATTTAATCTTCGTGTTAAAATAATTCCGCGAGTGCAGGGGGTTACTAGAAAATTAATATGTAGTTTTCCATCTCTGTTGCAATAATATTGTTATTATTTAAAACACGTCTTCATTATTATATCTATTAAAAAAATAAAAGGTAGAGAGGCGCAGAAAAAATTTTTTTCAAGGAGGCGTAGTAGCATAAGGGTTGGAAACCGCTGCCTTAACTCTTGACTGGACGCATGGGGTCTACTTGACCCCGAGTGGTATAAAATAGTATGTAACTTTTCCAGTTTTGAAAGCACAAATTCCCTACTTCATGTAATCCTGGAGAGTGATGTTTCCTTCGTGTTTATCATGAAATTCGTCTACTTACAAGGAAACATATTCAGTTGATACAAGCCGATTTTGGTGAAACTGATGCGAGATGCTTTCCTCATCGGTAACCATCCACTTTGAAGGGGTGAAAACAGCACCCTCAAAGTCGGGGGTCAGACCCATATTTCCTGAGATATCTTTGAAATCACAGGTCGAAAAAATGGCACTTTTAAAAAATTGTCTTTTCTAAATGGGAAACGTAGTCGTGCAAGAAATTTTTAACAAAAGTTTCCTGTTTAAACAATATATTAATAATTTGATGTCCTTTCGCAGTTTCTCTTTTTTATTGTTAGTCACTTTAATGTAAACTCGGATGTGTGATCTTTGATCCAAAACAGGGGGTAAGTGTTTATTATTGTTACATGGCAAAAAAAATTCGAATACACGTACCGCCTATTTCGTGTCAAAGACCACACACCCGAGTTTGCATTAAAATGAACTAACAACAAATAAGAGAAACTGCAAAAAACAAAATTTTCAATATATTCTTTAAAACAAAAACTTTTGTGAAAATTTTCTTACACGGCTACGTTTCGCATTAAAACACACAAGATTTTTAAAAAATCAATTTTTCCACGTCTAGTTTTCGAGATATCTCAGAAAATATGGTTCTGACCCCCGACTTTGAGGGTGCTGTTTTCACCCCTTCAAAGTGGATTAAAAATATTTTTCAAATATTTTTCGAAGAACTGTATCTCACATAAGTTCCATCAAAATCGGTTTGCATCACCTGAATATGTTCCCTTCTTAGTTTTTAAATTTTTCATTAATTGTTTCTTCGGTTCTGCATGTTTAAACATTGGGGTGCCAAAAGACCTTAAGCGCCCAGTAACATAAGTTTGTAGGTGCGCCCAGTTTAGGGTTAGGTAGAAAATTTTGCGGAAGTATTTTGAAGGATACAAGAAATGAAATCGATTTCGTCCCGCCTATACGAGGCTGGCTCCTTAACGGGTCCCCGGCCGGTGAGCATATTATCGGGGCTTAAGTGGCGTGACCCGATCGAACGGCGATTTAACATTTTTCCCCTCGCGCACGCGGGGCCGGTTCGCGACTCGTGCGTGACGTCCATTGTTCTTCGGGGAACTCTTCGTGGTCTCCGCGTCAGGCTGCCTCTGAGCGAAAAAAAGTAAATCACGAGCACGCTCGACAATACCGACGCCATTCATTCGTTCATCGCCGCCAATATCTATTAGACCGCGAAGATATTGAAATATTCACACGATTCCATTGAAGCCCGATGCCATGTTGGTCTCTGCCGGTGATTCGCGTGTAACGCGATTGTGGTCCTGTTTCTTTGGCAAATACGAGGTTCTCTAACATCGAAGAAACCGTCAGTTATTATCACTAAACTATGGATCTTTGTGCAAAACAAAAGTGTTTTGCAGTGATTGTGAGAACCAGGAATAACATAATTGATTTGATCCTTTAACGACTTTGTTATATTAAAAGCATACAACAGTCATGAATGTTCAAAATCTTTTACTGTTTCATATTTCGCACAATCGATTTCTTCGGACATGCGTAAAGATCTGCAGGCTAATTATCGTGAAGCGTGTACATTTTTTTTGTCGTTTGATTTGCAGATTCAGCTCTGCGAACTTCTAAAGAATTGAAATTATTTGTTTCTCAGTGACCTGGTGAAATTTGTGTATTACACGTGGACTGCGGATCTTTATTCACTTATGGGAATATTCAATTTGACAGAATTTAGTACGATTTTATTATTTATTTTCAATCTGCAAATGTTATTACCAATAAAAATAGGATTTTATTTGGGCCCACTTCCTTAACATTTGTCTACCGTAACCATCTACAGTGTAATTAGATGAAACACTGGAATACATTAACATTGGATTAGTAAAGGTATATTTTGCTTTTAATAATTGATAACAATGTTAATGCAAGTTAAAGAGATCTCCATTGAACGAGAGAACGTAATCAAATTTGGTTGCAAGATATGGCGACTAGTTATTTGATAGTCCGGAGCGATCTCTTGAGTCCAAGAACCGTTATTGATTACCCATCTCAGACTATGTATAATGTTCGAATTCACTACCAAAATAAAATATAATAATATTTGTACAAGAATGTAGAAAATTTGTTAATTAGATTCACAAGAGTCCATAAAAGTTTGTTGTACAGACAATGTGAAAATATTAACTTGATATTAATAATATCAAGATGTAGTTGTTCAAGGTGAAAGAAATAATTTTTCTCAATAAATTCAATAGGACTTGTAAAATACTGAAAACAGTTAACTATAACAGTAATGGATTAAATATTGTATTTCAAGAAGTAAATCGGTCATGGAAGAAACAGTTAAATAAAATATAATATACAATACATATATGCTTCACATTTTCGCTTAATTAATGCTACTGTATAGCTTCGCAAATGTGTCTCACAAACACAGAATTTTATGTTTATACACATACAGTTTAGATGTTTATACAAGTTCAATTTTTGTAGACAAACTTTAAGAAAGTGTGACCAGGCAAAATCTTATTTTTTTAATTATTATAATTTTTTATTATTTTATTATTAGTTTTATTTATTATTTATTATTATTAGCACTTGTAGATACTAGTTTTTTGTTTTACTATTATTGACATAATAAAAATAATTTCATACGAAACGATTGTATAGATATCTTTAGTGGAGCACATATTACAATAATAGCTGCACAAAGTCGAAATAAAGTCAATCTTGTCACCATTCATTTCTAATTGTAGAATTCTAATTCTAAAAAAGAATGGTGACAAGATTGATTTTATTTAGACATTGTGCAGCTCTTTCTGTAATGCGTGATCCACTAAAGATATTTATACAATCAATCCCTATGAAATTATTATTAATATATCAGTAATCGTAAAATCTACAATTAGACAAGTGTATAATTATTTCTATTACATTCCGCCGTGCAAAATAGTTTGTGACATCTACGAAAATCAGGCACGAATTTATGCAATCGTGTAATAGTTACCAAGAGCTTGTTTGGCGGGGGGCACTTGTGAAGTTCAGCCCAAATTGGAAGTACCGTGGTACTTCGACATAGACAGAGGGTTTAAAAACTACGGAATTGTAATCGCCGGTAGATAACGTGTCAACACTATTCGCAGCCATTCCGGCGACTCTCGTATTCCTGACCACCGAGTATATTTGCAGCTCGGAATCAGACGGAAGTTCCGAGCACAAACTCCGGACAGAAGCTCAAAGCTAATGCACTCTCCGGGTGTAAATCTAGTTATTAACAAATATCCAGCCGGGTGCATATCGCGCAACTCTATTACCGGTGATCGAGGGGCATGGAGATCGGGACCGTGATCTGTCGCCAGACAGAGAAGGAGAGAGAGAGGGTGAGAGAGGAGACACAGTGCCGGTGGTTTTAAAATTCCCACCGTAACGATACGACTCAAATCGCGTAAGAAAGGACAAGCTAGCCGAGCGGGACGCGGGGATGGTCGGAGGGTAAGGTCGCCGCCACCCCCGCCGGCCATTGTAATTCGTATCGCGAGTCGTGCGGGAAGATCTCTTATTTTCCCGTAGCATCCAGTATACCTACCTATATCCCGGCTAGTGTCTACCCTCGTTTCATCCTTCCTACCCTCCCACGCCGGTTTCCCCTTTCAGCCTCGTCGACGACGTCCGACTCCGCTCGCTTCTATCCTCTATGGAGGATAGCACGCCGAGCTCTAGAATGTAAGGGATGATTTTGGAGATAGCTCGAGGGTCGCTCGGTACGTAGGAGTTGTAGGTTGGTAGGTGGGTGGTTGGACGGGCGGATGGTCGGGTCGAGACGGGTAGCGTAGCGAGAGACCAGGGTTTGCGAGAGATGTAGCGAAAGAGCGACGAGGAATCAGCCACGCGGGGATGAGAGGGAGAGAGAGAGAGAGAGAGACAGACATAGGAAAAGAGGGAGGCGGAGAGAGAGAGAGTTGAGCTGGGATGAGCCTAGGTGGAGGACGGAGGTAGGCGATGAGAGAGCGAGAGAGGAGAGAAAGAGAACGGGAGCAAAAGGGGGGTGGGAGAATATGGAGGAGGGTGTAGGTTTGCGAAACGGGGGCTGCCATTGGGATGCTTCGCCCGCGGGGTGGTTGAAAGGGTGCATGGAAGGGGGGATGGAGGTGAGTCTGCAGAGTCTCAGGAGGGTGAGTTCGGCGCCTAGGTGTCGGCCTTTCTCTCTGCTTCCTATGTACGCTAGCTCTGCCGTATGTACGCTATGTACGCCTAGCTTCGCGGCTGCCTTGTTTAAATCTAAATAAATAATTTCGGTCGTGCCTCCGCGTGACGTTGATCTCACCGATCGGTGTGATGTTTCTCGGTTTAGGTAATGCGTGTCTTCGACACCAGCCGCTCTCGCTCGCTCGCTCAATCCGCTCCTCGCTCAGATAGACGGCCCCCGGACCGCCTCGTTGCAACGTTAGTACTCGTGAAATATTAAACACGCGTGATTCTACCGCCCCCGCATATCCTGCCACCGCTCAACGTCGGGCGCTTGATAGGACTGCGCGCCGCCGCGCCACGCCGCGAAGAATGCCGTTTCGAATCCGGAATTAACCGTTTGACTGTGAGCTGTCTGGCGACGATCGCTGAACCGCTCCGCTGTTTGATCCTGAACGTGGATAGGGTTATTTGCTTGCTTCGGTTGTCTGGTCGCCGAACTTCGCTAGTTTCATTTCGTTTCTGATAAATCCGCTGCAGGTGCGTAGTAATATTCTGTCCCTGGGACATTATCCATCAATTTAACGTTAGCCCTCGGTTGTAATTAGGAGCCTGTGCCGTGACCCACAGTTTTACTTTGGGGAGAGATATTAATGCTAAATGTACCAGGTTGTTTTAAAATTGTTGAAATTATAAAGACTCTTTAATAAAGGATGATTGTATAAGATTCTATAATCAATCATCCAGTTTAATTAAATAGTGAAAAGTTTAGATAAAATCTTCATCGTGATCGTCATTCTTGTTAGACAACGCGGGCCTGCCATTTTTAATGCTCAGTAGGATTTTTATTCAACAGATATTTAAATGTCACCTTTCATCTTTTTTTATCAAAACATACTCTACTATGTTCAAACTGTATTCCTAATTTTTTCCTGATCAATATTATTATCTATTCTTGAACAACAGTTGCTTGGAACATTGGACTGGGTAAAAAAACAGTTTTGAACTTATACACATTTGCATGGGTAGGTAAAGTAGAACTGTATAGAGGGTAATTGTTCCAGTAGTCAGCCATAAATAGTTAGCCACCTTAACCCTTTGCACTCTGAGCTACTTTAACTAAAAAATTAAACATGTTTTCCTACCTGGAACATTTCCATTACCTATGATTTTAAAAATTGTATGGATATGATATTGATATAATACCTCATGCTATACCTAACTGTTTAGTAATTGATTAGATACCCATGTATTTAATAATGTATACAATATTTTTAAGAATGGTACAGCAATTTTTAATGGTGCGTCAGAGTCACCATTAGAGTGCTAAGGGTTAAGTGTTGTCATTATTAGTGTATTATTTTTTTAATGAATATATATATATATAAAATAGTATGTATATACTATTTGTTAAAATAAATATTCGCAATCTAGTCATCGCAGTTCTCTCATCGGCCCCTGTCGCTCTTTGTGTCGTTCACTCTCCGTTTCCTAAACAGGAAGAAGGATCGTCGAAGGCGGGCTTAGCAAAATACTTCTCTTGCCCCTGTGTCCCACCGCAAGCCATTTTCCAGCTCACTCAGTACAACAGGTATTTGGGGAGAAAATATGTAAAAAGGGTAGTCCTCGAGGACATAGCTTTGCTTTTACATCCGATGGAATGATTGCAGTCGAAAAAACGATCTAAATAAAATATAATAACATAGTCACTTCTGCGATGGTTCCCGCAAAAAATAACTTTTGTATATTTTGCACATCTTATATTTAAGACATCCAACTTTCTCACTTTCCTAATTTCTGATAATTTTTTTGCGCAAAAATAGCTACAAGTCTTTATTATCATCGAATACAGCTCTGTAATATTAATTATAATTACTATAATATAAGTGTAAATCAATAAACGTATGTATTAACTAGGTTGCAATTTGATAAACATATGCATCTTGTCCGTAAATTGTACATTTATATTTCTTTTTACTTTTCATTATTATTTAATTTATTTACAGGTTATTTTAATTCACATCTGATTTGTTTCATTACTCTATCAAATGTAGTTATGCAGTCCTTATACTTCATTTATATCTTCTGTATTTTCTCTTTATGTTCATGTGAAAAAAGTAGTCCAACTACACTGATGATTATAGTTGTTTATTGCACCTGAATTACTTTGGATGCATCATAACATATGCGTGACAAGAGAGAGGTGGACAGCCATTGCAACTATACAGACTAACAAGCCATATCATCTTCGTTACCACCATCTGTTTCACCAACAGTCTTTATTGTCAATATTTGATCCGGTTTATCAAATATAAACAAAAAGATGCTAGATTCCTGAAATAATACAGACATAATCATAAGATTTTTCCTTGTGATTATGTGCACCATGTATTTTGACTTTAAGTTTGAATACATGCCTTTTGTTAATTTGGATACGAATTTGTATTTTATTTTTATTTTAAAGAACGGCGAGTTCAATGCGAATTGATGTGATTGTTGAGTATTCCTTTTTATGAGTGGAAAAATAACATTTCGTGATATTTGATAAAAAACTTGTCACACTATGTTGAGTGATTTTTGACCTATTGTCTTTATTCATACTTCAATTATATTTATTTCTCTCTTTGTTCATAGTTTATTTATCTTACAATGTCCAACAGCCAAAAAGTGTTTCGATTCTCACGATGCTATTCTTATACAGTTAAAAATGTTTAAACAATCATAACGTATTAGTAAATTAGTACTGGATATCCCTGGATTCGGGAAAATCTACAGAATCTTTTGCTGTAAAGAACAATTCAGTCTTTTATAATAACATCAAAATATTTTTTGAAGTTGAAAAGTGTGTTTCTTCTTCAAACTCAAATTTCTCAAAAAACTGTGCGTCTAAAAGAAAAATTAGGAACAGATTCGTATTCAGCGTGAAAAACTGTAAGAATCGCATAATGATAATCGAAACGTCAAAAAAGACTTGAAATTTGTTGGATCGTGTTTTTTAGAAGAAGGTTAACGTTGCTGTTACAAATTCGATATTTCATATGCAACAACCTAATCACTTCTGAAAGGCACGACGATCTGCAGTCCAGTGATTCGTATAAAGCAACGGGCAATCAGCGTGATCTTCGATGATCAAGAGGACAGGATGAAGGTGTTCAGGATCGAAGCTGGTGGAAGAGAATTTGGTCAGGGTAAAAATCAGTTTAACGTCCCTTTCGCGTTACTTGGCACAATGCAACGATAGAAAAGGCAGACGTGGCCAGCAAGATAACAGGGCCAGAGAGCAGCAAACGGGTTCGGTGGGAGCGAGAAGGGAAACCCGTTGAGAGAGGAAACGGAATGGGGTTACTAATTCCCGAATAATGAAGGGATGAATCGCTAACCCCTCTCCGGGACGATAAAGGGGTCGCCGCCGTTTGGTGCACGCTGTCGGAGTTTTACTGTGTTTTTTCAACCACATGTCACGCATTAACCGAAACAATGTGGCTGAAATGAATGGTCCTTTGGCTGGGTAAGGGCGCCACCGTTGTTAAAACGCCCCGGTATTTGTCACGCGTTTGTTTCCCAAGGATTCGTGCTTTTCTTACTGTTCACGGTCTCATCCCTGCTTTGCATTTTCCCGCGCGCGCGAGCGCCGGGGGTGGAATTTTTGATGAAGTCCGACGGGAACAATTTGCGACGTGTCCTCGGCCGCTTTTTGTTGGTGAGTAATGGCTTCTTTGTGCGTTCGGACGCAGCGTTTTGCGATCCATACTACATTCGTCGCAGCTCTCTACTGTAGCCTCTGGATGTACAAGCTTGCGTTCCTGTGAATGCGATTTCGTATGTCTTTCCTCGTTTCTCACTTACGAAAAAAAGTGAAAGAACATCGCTTAAACTCGAACACGTGAGTTGATCGATTTACGATATGTATTCGGCGCACACGTTTGTGTATGTATTTTTGCTTCGAGACTTCTGAATGTTGCACAAGATCGAAATGCAAACTTTTCTGACCCATTGTTTCTGACGCAGTCCAAACGCAGAGCCACGCGTTTGTCTGACCACTGCTTCAGAACACTTTTTGGACTACTGTTTCGGATTTTGTTGAAATTTGTGTTTGTAAATAAAATTTGAAATTGCTTATTTGTTACTTATTTAGTAGTTTTGCAGATGATTTAAATCAGACTTGTATTTGGTTGTAAATTTCTCAGTATTTCAAGAAATATTCATAATACGAAGAATAAATGTTAAGAAATACAGAGAGAATAGCCAAAGACATTAATGATTCAAATTATCTGAAAAACTGGTAAATAAGTAACAAAGTAATAATTTAAAATTTAATTTTCAGATAAGAAAATTGAAAGAATTAATTAAAACAATGAGTAGAAAAAATACATATTTACTACGATAATTATCAGAACAATTTCTCTCATTTTATTATCAGTTTGATCAACTACAAGATACAAGAATTGTATATATATAAATGTTCATTCCCTTTTTTTATAATTTTAATCAGTTGAAAATAATACAACAGTGGTTTCTAATCCTCTAAATGGTCTTCCTGTTTTACATTTAATCTATTAATTTTTGTTATAAATGATCTATTAATTTTTGTTATAAATGATCTATTCATTTGATCTAATCATTTTTGTCACAATTATGGAGTTTAGAGTTTATAAAAGTCTGAAAAATATATATTTTCGAATTGTAAGTGAATTGTGAGAATCAGAAATCAATTAAAAATGTATATGTGTTCAATATATAAATGTTTTCTTCTAATAATTTTATGGTATCGAATAAAATACATAATTCACTTAAAGTCGCTTAAATACGCAAGCAGTTCATAAATGACTATATGAGACTAATTTGTTCATATACACAAAACATTAATAGTAATATTTTATTTATAAAAATGTTTACAAGCTCTTCCTTTCGAAGCTGATTTTCTCAGTTCCCAAGTTAAAGTTTGATGAGCTTCTTTTGCGATGTTTATTCTTTACTAATGAGTGTTCCAAGTGACGAAACGTTTGAGTTTTTCGTGAAAGAAAATAGGTACTCACCGTGTAATTATTCCACGACCCCCTAAAGAATAAATTACATCTGCAAGAGTATTCTTTGTAATAGGCGAGATGGTAAATTTTTGGACGCGAATTTGAATTTCGTGGATGCATTCTCAATGCATAATAAGAACGCATAAATTTGCTTGAATAATATTGACTGAATAACCAAAGAACAAGTTAGGAAAATCGTGAATTCGACTCAATTTGCACACGTTAGAATAAAACATTCAGCAAACAAGCTTAAACAACAGAAACAAATTATAGAAGAAAGTGGCCATTCTTTGTAATGGAATATTTATGCATAAACATTTCATTCTCAAATATAACCTTGAGTAATTCATTTATTCAAATTTTTACACTCAAGTCTTCAAGAGTGACTATTTCAATTTTTATTTCAATCAAACCAATACGTTCTGTTAAATTATTCTTGAAATTAATGTTATTATATCTTATTGCTATAAAGTTATATTCAGTTAAATATGTAAATTATAATGCTATGCATTATACAGATTCAGCAAAGTCCAATAGACTCACGTTTTAGTGTTTATTTCCATTAATTCGGTTTTTCTTTGCATTAAATTATTTTTGAAATTAATGTTTATAACCACTTATTGCTACAAAGTTATATTTACTTATATATGTGTGTAAATTATAATACACGATGAACAGTATTCTAATATGAAATAGGAAGTCCAATGATTAATTTATAGAAAAAGAACATTCTCGTCTTGACAAGTGACAAAAATCTATAACATTATACTTCTACGATTATTTATTATTCATTATGTGCAAGTATATGTGTCCAATAATCCCAAAACTATTTGAACAATTTGTAAGTGGGTAGTTTTCAAAACATTCTTTAACGTTGTAATCCAATATTAATTCCAAAAACAAGAAAATAATGAATTCATCAAAAGCATGTTTTTTTCTCACGAGTATCATTAATCCGTGTTTACGGATTACAAGCTTTTTTCAAAACTGTCCCTCACAGAATACGTTTAACCCCTTTGCCGTACTTTGACGAGCCAAACCCGTGATGAAGGTTTTCAACGAAGTCTAACAAATACGAATGTTACACGTTTCCTCTTAGACGAAATAAAATTTGATTCGTTTGTAATAAATATTGAAGCATTAAAATCAACGTCATACAAAAAATGTACATTTTCTTTACCCTTCCACAGCAGTTCTGTACACGAATACGGTCCAATCGCGGCAACTGTAAAGAAAATGGTACGGCAAGGGGCTAATCGAACGGGTCGTTTTTAAAACATTCATTAACGTTGTAATCCAATATTAATTCATCAAAGGCATGTTTTTTTCTCACGAGTGTCATTAATCCGTGTTTACACACGCAACCCTTAAACACACCCCGTGTGTATCAAGGCAGTGAAAAATTTAGATGGTCCCGGCATTATTTGCGACTAATGTGGAACGGGGTACACGAGTATTGTTTAAAATGTTTACTCTTGAGTGACACAAGCTTTTTTCAAACTGTCCCCCACGGAATACGTTTAATCAAACGCGACCTTTTTTTCGAAGTAACTTTTGCCGGGCCGAGTGGATTCCGCGAGGACTGTTTGCACGGGGCTTTATTCTCCTTCCTCGGGGGTTTCCATCCCTCTAGGCTCGTGCTCTCGACGCCTACTTATATTGTTATGTAATTTATCTTGGCTACCCCTTGTGCGGAGGAATGCTTGCCTTTGGACCGCGGTATTAGCGACACCAGAGGGTGTCTTTACTTTTCACTTTTGCTAATTTCACTTCGCCCGCCGGCACGATGGGGGATGATATACATAGGGCGCCATTGAATCGGTGGTACAAGATGGTGGGGGTGGTTCGGCTGCAATGATTTATCCGAAAATGTGAAATCAAGGTTTCCATCACTTTCCAAGAACAGCCAACACGACCATTTTCTTTTAACGCTAAACCCACCGAGCGTTAAAAGCTATTAAAAAGCTCTTGTTTACAAAAATGACAAGACTCCATTTATTTAGATTCCGTGCAGTTTTTATAACAATATGTGCTCGGATGAAGAAATTTGTCGAATGAATTTCGATGGAAGCAACTTCATCATTTCAATAACTGTGAAATGAAAAATATAAAATCGATCATTTGACTGGCAGGTTATATTTTATAGATAACTAGCAGCCCCCGATACGGCTTCGCCCGTGCTAAATGTGAGAAGAATTTAGATTTTTGATCTTAAGTATATTATACAGGGTATCCCAGTCTTTTCCGGCCAAACTTTGCCAGTGTGTTCTACACGCAAAAGTAAGAAAAATATGTTATATGAACATATGCTCTTAAATGTTTTATTAAGGAGTTATAACTAATAATACAGTTCATGTAATAATACAGTAAATGCCAGTTCATTATCATTTTGTATTATTAGTTATAACTCCTTAATAAAACATTTAAGAGCATATGTTCATATAACATATTTTTCTTACTTTTGCGTGTCGAACACACTGGCAAAGTTTGGCCGGAAAAAACTGGGACACCCTGTATATATAGAGATGATAACCCTGGGGAACATTATTAATTCATTAATAACAAGTTATTGTTGAAATAATAGTTCAAATACTGAATATAGACTAATGTGTCCGAACGTGTCCCAACGTGTCCGAACAGGTCCGAACGTGTCCCAACGTGTCCGAATAGGTCCGAACGTGTTTCGCGGTATAAAATACCTCGCGCTCAAATACCTATATATACCAATTTTCATAGCGATATATATATATATATATATATATATATATATATATATATATAAACATCCATTTATATATATATATATATATATATATATATAAACATCCATTTATATATATATATATATATATATATATATATATATATAGATTAAGAAAATTCTACATAAATTATGTAAATTAGTTATCTTATTATGATATGGCGGCGGTGGCAGGTTTAGTGTTAAATCTTGCAGATTTATGACTAAACCGTGTACGTTTACGCAATTTTCAATTTTTTCTAGACAAATTTTAAGAAAATGGTGAGAAATAGAATCCAATTTTTATTGGTAATAACCATACTGCGAATCTTTCTGTAAAATTAAAAATTGTCGCATTAATTGTAGGACACAGGAGCCAAATGAAAATTGAATTCTGGTTTTAATTATCCTATTAAGCTGAAATTAATGAATTGATGTACTTAAATATTTTTTCCATGTCCACTGCTTTAAATTGTCTGTATCCATTTTCACCATAAATGCATAAAATCCACAATCTAGTTATAACATTTGTAGTAATAACAATAAATAAAAATTCGTACTTACAAATTGTTCTCTTGAATTTGATATTCCAGCATTTTTGAAAATTTTTATCAACCAGAAATGCATAAAGATCCGAAGTCTATTTATAATGAACATCATAAAGTAGTTCAATAAACCTCACTTCTTTCTTTTTTGAAAAATCAGGTTCGTATTGGAAAATCTAGATGCATGTTTCAAAGCAGCAAAGGCTGTCGAGTTTATAAAAAGGGTTATTGGATTTCACAAAATTGAGCGAAGATAGAATTTATTAAAATGCCTAACAAAGTTTATTAGAAAAATTGCTAGAATATTAATTGTTAGCATATGGAATTATCAGACTAAAAGCAAAGTAATTAAGTGCATCGAAGCAATGCAATGATTTTGATTTACTGTTTAAGGACACTTTTGATTCACGTAATTCTTGCGAGAAATCTGAAATTGAATTTATGAATTGCATACTGTTGGTCGTAGTCATTTCATCTTTTATCCTTTGATTCCGTTCTTGTTTTTCACGTGTCTTATTTTCCATTCTACGTCAAACACGTAGAAAATTTTTCTAGTATAATTACCAGCTACTCGCTGTACAAGTACATAGCTTGAACTCAAAATTCTACCTTAATTTGGCTTTTTGCATTAGCTACCGCGAAGCATCTAGCGTGCATGTCTCTTATGAATATTTAGTAGACACGACGGTGTACTAAAAATTCTCATCCAACTTTTACCTTAACAACAGAATACAATTAAATGCCTCCATTAGACGTGTAGATCTGGAATTAATAGGCTTCTGAGTATTGTTCGAAAGTAATCTGATATTAAAATTATATTTGCCAAAGAAAATACAAAAGTATAGAAGAAAATGAAATTATTGTTTCTAAATTCTTGCAACTGTACTATAAATTTATAAAAAATTAATTTCGAATTTCCAAAACTGTTGGGTTAAAATATTTAACAAAATATTGTTGCAGTCAAAAATATAATTGTAGTTGACTAGGTAATTTATGACAAAAATGAATTCAACCTATTGGACATATTAAGGAAAAAAATCAATGTCTATTTCACTCCAGTTTGTTGCGATTCTGTTAGAAAATTTTTTATTATGCGTAAAGATTCGTTGTCTAGTAATGTAAGCTACACGTAACAATATCGTGATTGCTAAAGAAACCACTCGATTCAAAGCAATAATAAGTAAATATAAGATTAGCATATCCTCTCGAGATTTTCGTACTTTTGTTTAATATAATTTAGTGGGAAACGGAAATCGGTGCACTGTGCTCGGGGTGTGTCACATAACAGTTTTTAGCTCCGTAGGTATAAAATGTAAACGTGGAAAACAGATTTTGTTTTTATACAAAATCAATACATTTCATGCGATAGAGTCTAAATGTTTTTCCCCACTGTTTTTCTGATCTTTTGTGCCCAGTGCTATAGATTTCTGCCATTCAGTTCACTTACTCCCACTTACACTCACTTACGCGCATTTAATAGTGATGATAATAAAATAAAACCATTTTATTCCACTGCAGAATTTATGAGACATACGATTTTTCAATCCAGTTACTTTTTTATGAAATTTCCTCTTAGGGAATGCATATTTTCACGATTGGATTGGAGATAAAAAAATTAGTAAAAAATTGGGTCTGCGGTTTGAACGGTTAAGGTTGAAAGAAAAAGTTGATAAAAAATCAGATCTGGAGTTATTAGATCGTAGGAAAGTAAATAGTGGTCCAGTAGTTTCTTCTGCTTGATGGTGGGCGTGATGTGGGACGAATGGCAAGAAGTCATCGGAGCGGTCTGTGTGAGTGTGTGAGTGCGTGTGCACGCGAGACTAACCAAACCTTTCCTCTTCACATTTTTCTCGCCGCGGGCAGGGGAATCTATATCTACGCACCATCCACTCTCAAGTTACCATCTCGACTTTCCTCTACCTCAGCTGGTTCCTTCGCATTTTTCCCCTTAGATTTTGCTTTCCACGGAATAACCCTGTCTTCAGTGATAATGCGTATGGGGATTCAAGCTGACGCGCAAACTACACCATTCTTGAAGGCTGTTCAATATATTTTAAACCTCTCCCCTCGTTTCTTTGGAAATACTGATCTTCACTCTCCAAAATTTCGTTTCACATTCTCGATATTCGATTTGACTTCATAAATATTCTTTGTCGATCAACAAAGTTTTTCAGTGTTTTATTTTTTTAAATAATACTTCCGCCATGGGATTCGTGACATTTTCCTGATTAAAATGAGACGTCACACGACACAACTCGGAGTACGTTTGATTTTGTGGAACCTCGATTAACCGAACCGACATGTGAGTTCTTTATTCTGCGTTTGATTTTATGGAACCTCGGAATTCTTTATTCAGAGTTTATTAAACAGTTTAATTTGAAATCGTTCATTGTACGAATCACTGAAGAAATAATCCAACACATTAGTTCGGATAATCGAGGTTATACTGCATCGTAGATTAAACAAGTAAATATGCTTCGAATTGTGTCATGTTTGGACTCATTCTAATCATAAAAATGTCACCAATGCGTTAGTAAATGATTCGTAAAATAATGGTAAAATTATTTTACTCAATCAAATTCTTGTAATGTGGTTCAACCCCTTGCACTCCGTTGTCGACTGTGATTCGATACTACAGATAGAAAAATGTAAATAAAACTGGTTTTTATATAACTGGTAACTGGTACATGGTCTCTTATCAAAATGACAAGATTGATTTTGTTTAAACATTGTTTAGCTCCTACTTAGTATGTGCTCCACTAAAGATATCTATACAATTATTTTTATTATATCAATAATCGTAAAATAAAATTTGTTAATTATCTTATTTTTCAATTTAAAAAAAATATAAGTTCCACAGGTATAATTTACAACAAAGTTTGAGCAATATTCAATATAATTAGTAAACAAAATTGTTTAAAATAAGTAGCAGTCAAGGAACTGTCCCTTGAAGTAAATTTCAAATGAAACATCTAAAATAATAGGAAGTTGTTGGAAACAAAATTGAAAAAAATTTGGAGTGCGAAAGGGTTAAACCAAACAGGCAAATATTGATTCAGAAGGATCATATCATAATAGTTCTACGAAATTAAATTCGATCCTGATATTATAAAGAATTTGTCAGGTTGAAGGCTTGGCAGTTTAATCGCCCAGTGTTTGTTCAGTTTAGTAACTATTTTAGGAATGCGGAATGCACTTCTTTAAGAAAACTGTACAGAATATACAGTCTGCAATTAGAATAAACTTATAGCATAGTTAGAGATGGCTTCTATCGGACGCGTCGGTCATCGAGCGTTTTTGTTTCGGCGACGGGTTTTATAAACCGGCGAAATTCGTACGGGCCGGTATTCG
This sequence comes from Lasioglossum villosulum, assembly GCA_963971365.1. Taxonomy (NCBI): domain Eukaryota; kingdom Metazoa; phylum Arthropoda; class Insecta; order Hymenoptera; family Halictidae; genus Lasioglossum; species Lasioglossum villosulum. Next base: position 43,082,088 of record OZ020495.1, on the reverse strand, counting down.
CGCGACTTTTTGTCCCATTAGTAACTTCGAGACACCCCGTAAATCAGCGCGCAACAGTATTGAAGCCGAGGAAGCTCGGCGGAAATGTAAGAACAGCGCGCGGAGGCACGAAAGGATCGAAACAATTATCCCCGACAGTTTTCGCGTGAGCGGGTAAGAGTCGCGGGGATGGGATAGGTCGGAGGGAAAAAGAGAGATAAAGAGAGGGAGAGAGAAAGAGAGAGAGAGGGAGAAGACAGAAGGAGGAGAATCAAGAGAAAGAAGAGAAGCAGTAGGAAGTTGAGTCGTAGAGACGTTGAAGTCACGGTTCCCGCGGCCGGGTGCGCGCGGTACGTCGCTCACGCATGCCATCTGCGTAACACAATTCGCCAAAGTATCTGTTAATGAGCATCCAACGATAATTCATTTCATACTTATTCTCGCGTTCGCTGTCGGCCTTGTTCATCAGCGCAACAAAGCTGGCCCCTATCCTCGCGATGCATTCCCCTCGAGAATGCATCGCGACGTGCACCTGTGCTGCCGAGACTGCGGCACCGTAAAGCGTGGAAACAGAGGGAACGGGAGAAAAGACGGTAGGCGACCGAAATGAGGAGAGAAAGAGGCGGAGGAACGAGGAGGTAAAGCAGCCGGAGTAGGAGTAGGAGGTAGTGGTGGAGAACGGACGATCCCGTGCGGAGTAGCACGAGAAAAGGGAAAAATAGAGGAGAGAAAAAGCGTAAAGGTAGAAGAGAAAGGCTTGGAGAGGGGAAGACATAGAAGAAGAGCAAGAGGAGGTAGAGAGACAGAGAGAGAGAAAGGAAGGCTTCACGTAGCACTTTTCCTTGTATTACTTAGCCCAGGATATAACCCACCGCGGCGTCGGTGGTGCCTATATCTCAGCCGAGGAAAACCACCCTCCGTGCGCGTATCTCTCCCTCTTGCCTTCCCGTCTCATTCCACTTTCTGCCACACTCTGTCTCCATCCACCTTCTGGCAGCCCGTTCTCCCTCTGAACCGCTCGTCCGCCCCGTCCCACACCCCCCTCCGGCCAACTATCCACCCTCCTATTCCCCGATACACTCTCTGTTCTCCTCTGTTCTCTGCTTCCCCCGGTTCCCGCCTCCCCATTTCCACCCACTGACACCCACTACCACCATCTACCCCGTTCTCCGTCCCTTTCCGCTGTACACCACCCTCTCTCTCCCTCTGTTGCTCGCTCCGCTCTACCCACATCCCCCAACCCACCCTCCTCACCTCTGCCTTCATCCGCCGTTCACCCGACTCTCACCCCACACACACCCTGCTGAAGGTGGGTGCGCCCTACTGGCGCCTGAATCATCCCGCCCGAGGCCATGTCGAGGGTGAGCGGGCTCAGGGGACGGAGACGAGTTAGAGAGAGAGGGAGAGGTAGAGAGAGATAGCATACCGGCGGTGGCTGACTGAGCTAGGGTTTTGGCGGTAGAACGGCGGTGGTGGCGGCTGCTGCTGCTCAGGAGGGTGGCTCAAGAGAGGAGGTGAAGGAGGACGACGAGGTACAGGAGGAGGTAGAAAAGGAGGGTAGCGAAGTTAGAGAGTCCCCGGGGGGAGGGGGATCGTGGGGGGTGATTCGTTGGTTGGTTAGGTTGGCAGGGTAACAGGGCCGAGGGGGAGGTGGGGGTAAGAACAAGGAGGGAGAAAGAGAGACTGTGGGGGAGGGAGAAAGCGAGAGAGAGAATTCGAGTGCAAGGTACGTACACGTGGGGTTGAAAGGGGGCGTCGAGTCGCCGTCGTCGTTGTCGTCGACGTCGTCGTAGTCGTCGTAACCGAGGAAGGATGAAGTCGGCAAAGGGGGGTCGGTGGGCGGACGGGGGCGAGATAGAACCGAGGAGGTTGCCGAGGAGGGAACGCTAGGCAGAGGGGTGTAAGGCTTCACTAATTATTTTTTGTCGGTCGCACGACAGGGGTGCGACTGCCAGCAATGCCTGAAATTAAATGAATGAGCACCCGGCAACGTTCCGCGCAAGAGGTAGGGAACAGACGAAGGCGAGGAGAGGAGTTCTCTCCCTTTTCTCTCTGTCTCTCTCCGTTGGATCGCTTTTGGCGGGTTTTAGGCCGTCTCCGGTCGGCGGGGGAAGGGGGCGAACCCTGCCAAGGGAAAGGATTATGAATAGTCTGTTCATTTTTTTCAAGTGTGAAATTATTAAAGATGGCGGCGGCCCGCTCGAGGAGAAGTTCGATCTCCTTTTTGCTGTCTGTTCCCGGCGCGCTTTTACAAGTGCCGCCCGCTCGAACTTTCGTCCGGTTCCGAGCGAACGGCTGCTTTGTTTGTTTCCCTGTTTCTTCCTGCCCGGCCCGCCTAATGTTCGTCCTGTCGCTTCTTACGCTCGAAAGTATGTTAAAGGATTCAACTTCCACTTGGACACCGTGCTTATTACAATTATTATCTGATTCCCTGCGAAAACCTTGTTCGCTTTGCCGGATACGTTTAGGTAGGAAGATATTTTTAAGTTTTCGCTGTTTTACTTTCTCTACTCGTGTTAACCCTTTGCATTCCTTTGGCGACTGTAACTAGAGGGAAAAAATTAGAGAAAGAAAAATGTAGATAAAACAAATACAAATTACAACAAAGTTTGAGAGAGCTATATATTTAATATAATTAGTAATCTCCCAAAATTGTTTAAAATAAGTAGCAGTCGGGCAATTGTCCTTTGAAGTAAATTTCAAATATAAGACTTCAAATACAATAGTAGGGAGTGTTGGGAAAAAACTTGAAAAATAATTCGGAGTTCAAAGGGTTAGCCTAGTATTTGAATCTTCGCGTTGCTATACAATTCGACCTGTTTGTAATTAACAATGATTACGTGTTCATAGTCAAAGGTGTTTTCCAGATATCAAATAAAAGCGATAGTGGTAAAATTAGATTGCAATGTAAAATAACAATTGCTGTAACTTCTAGATCTCTGAGAGATAACTGCCAACTTTTCTCTTCATTCTTTTAAATGTCCAGATGTCTTTTGCACTTTCTCCTAAGTACAAATAACGAGTCTTCCAAGGTATAATGAACAGACTGTGGGTCGCTATATAAAACAGTAGGAACATCAAAAAGATTCAAGAATACCAATATATTATTTTCCAACTGACATTGTTTATTGTAGCTCCTGTCTTGTAGAACTAACACAGAAATTTGCGTAGAGATCCTCCATCTAATAATGAAAATTTATAGTATCGAATAAAATTACTATAAATATAACGTGGCCTGTGGCAAACGATTTTCTAAATAGGGGTTGCTATTCAGGTTAAAATAACACATTCTTATCCGGTACACCGCGAACACAGTGAAACTAATATTGATATTAATATCACACAATTCAGTATGAAATATTCGAGAACCTGCATGTAGATGCGGACTGCTCAAGATTGGAAATTGCGAGATCTTATTTATCTACAATATTCACCCGTTTTTCTTTTTTCCTCGGACACAGGAAAGCAATATGGATCTGACGAACTTCCATAAAGTCGTCAACTGCATTAAGGACGGTTTTTGGAGGGAGTGTCTCTGTACGTGACAACGATCACAGGCACGAGATTTCATGGGAAAGCCGGATACGTCGGGTGGAAGGAAGGGGGGAGGGATGACTTTAGTAAAAGGGGGAGGAAATGGACTCGAAGAGCAAATGTATATCGCATCGACTATTCGGCGTTTGTCGCAGATCCAGACTAACGAGAGTTTCGTAAAAGAAACTTCTTTGCCTTTCCCGGAGAACAGGCGATCGTGGAGCGAGGATTAAAGTGGTCTCGCGCGTAAAGGGGTAGTCACCGCTCGTGTTTTAACGGGGATTGCGATCAGAGGGTGGATTTGAATTATCTTTGCTGCGTATTCCCGCTGTCGGCGCAAAATTGCCGAGTAGTTTTCCCAGAATTGATACTTCACCTTCGCTCATACGATTTTTCGAACACGGCCGATGCCGCTTTATTTTACGAATTTTTCAACCCTTGAACACTGTCATTCTTCGACGCAGCAATGCGAAAATCGATTTTAAGTAGAATTTAAAGCAGTCTCGTAATTTTCTTGGTTCCTATTCTATGTATTCTAAACTGTTAGGTTGGTTTTGTTAAAATTTGTACATTACTGCTGGACTAGTTTCATGGTTTGAAACTTTCTAATTAACAGGTTTACGCACATTCAAATTAGTGATTCTCCCTTCATTGGTTTCTCATAGAAGCTTTGTTATTATAAATTACTACATAGCTTAACAAATTATTGGGGTCTTTAGGTGACGTACTATGCATGTTTTAATTATTTAGTTCACGTATGTTTGCAATTGTTGATTCGAGTATTAGATTCGAGAAAAGTATTTGAAATAATTGTTTCGCCAAGTAATGCTCACCTCTGGATAAGAACGGTAACGGATTATCAAAATTCAAGAACGTTGTAATGTTGCTTTTAATGTAACAAATTCGTTACTGGATGACATTAATTTTTATCAGCTTCTGCATGGTTTCCAGAGAGTTATAACGTGATTATAAAAAATTTTTCGTCAACTCTTTTTGCTTCACAAGGTCACCTCGAATTTTTCGCAAATATATAATTTTTTTACGCCTATCTGTTAGAGGATTTCAAGGCGAACTTCGGAAACGTATCTTAACATTAAAAAGATTGCAAAACATTGCTATTTTGACTTCTTGACACAAAAATTTGCTGTGCACGTGAAAGTTCTTTTGAAACCATCTATATGTGATGAAAACATTTTCCAACAGCAAATAACAGAATAATCTCTACTTAGTGATCACGATTCCTGATTCACCCGGTATACAGGCAGGTCCGTTTAAATAGAAACACCTAAATATCTCTTCAGGTTATTGTGATGCAACAAATATTTGTTACCTAATGTGCATGGTGTCCATGGACCAATATCAGGCAAGAATTTTTTTTCGAAGTTATCAAGGTCATCGGTGTTTTTTGATACATAACTACATTTCTTTTAAATTGCATCATGTAGCTGATCGACAAATACATTCAGATATTTATAGTAACATGACCTTGAACTGACAGACATTCGGTTGCTCGGTGCAACGAGATGTGTCATTTCAAGGTAATGTTACTATACATATCTGAATGTATTTTTCCATCAACTATACGATGAAATTTTTAGAAAATGTAGTTATGTACCAAAAAACATCGATGACCTTGACAACTCCGAAAAAATGACCTTCGGAAATAAATATTTGTGCCAGATATTGGTTCATTGACACCATGCACATACGTGACAAATATTTTTTGCATCACAATAATCTGAACAGATTCCATGGTTGTCTCAGTTAAATTTTTCTCGTTCGGATATTGTTACTATTAATAGATGTAGAACAGACTACTACCACCTAGCTGCTTCTGAAGAAGAGAATTTGAACCACGTATTATGGCAATGTAATTTGTACAATCAGGAAAGAACAAAATTTATTGTTAAGATCCGTCAACTTAATTTTCAACTTCCCATGGATGCTTCACTGATAATAGCCAAACCCTATATCAGGGCTTGTCGCTGTATGCTCTCATTTCGTAAAAGCTGTGGCCTTAAGGTTTAAGCGGTTTATCTCTTATGTACTATTGTTTTATCATATCACTATGTATATTCAGTTTCATTTTCTGCAACAATGTACTATGATTCCTTTATTATGTTGAAATAAATCTCATATGAGATTTTCTAATAAAAAAAAAACCTGAATAGACATTCAGGTTTTCTTATTTGAACGGACCTCCCTGTATAAGTTACAATATTTTTAATATGTATGTATGTATGCATTTAATGATTCCCCTTAGAGTTACATTCCTTACATTTTTGCTTACATTTCTTACACCTGTACATCTTTTCCCTCAATATTTTTAATAATGGTATAGTAATTTTAAGCGGTGAATTACTACTAAAGGGTTAAGTTTGTTGAACACGGTGTTTTTCCGGGGGTAATGCACGAATATAAGAGGGAGAGGGCCGACGTTGGCTGCGCGCAATATTGGGAAAAGGGAAGCGGTGTCTCGGTGGCGTTCGCCACCTTGTTTCTCGCATTCATGCCAGCGCGAAGATCCACCGTGTTTGCAGGAGCTTTAAATCCACCCCCGCCCAACGCGTCCCGTATCCTTGCGGAATACTTACACCTCCCGAGCCGGGGGTAGGCTTTTCACCTAGGCCCAGGTGGGGATAACGCATTCACGCACTGCGTGATCGCCGTGATTTACCGGCGAGAGAGAAGTTCACTCGCGGAGAGACCCGCTCCGGGCATTGGAAGTTAATTGCGCGAAAATTAATTGAGATCGTCGCGGCGAACCGCCAGTCACTAAATTTTGTAGGAGAGCACGTACTACTTGCGAACGCCTCTCCAGCCGTGTGATCAGGACACATGCAGCCCCGCGTCGATAGTAATTACGCGGAAGGGACGTTCTTTTCGCTTCGACAGACCTTGTAATTTACGTATCGGTGACCGAGCGAACCTGTTCGCGAGCTTCGACACGGATTAACTATATTTACGCAAATTGAGAATGTTTTTGGAACCGTCGCACGTTCATTTTGCATCCTTCTTGCTCGTGCTTTCCATGTGAGATCATTACTCTGTTGTTAACTTGTCCATTTGTGGCAAACGATTTTGGGTAATATTAGTTATAATCATTCTAGATAGTAGATAATTATTTAAATAGAAACACAATTTTTAATATATCACAAAAGTAAAAAATAATTTTTCCTAGCTCCATACAGATTCCTAACACCATACAGATAGTCGTGAAAATTTGTTATGAATTTTGAATAGCTATGAAAATACTTGTAAGATTTAAAACTTACAATCAATCATTTTAATAATCATTTTATTGCACTGCATATGAACTGTTGTGCGAGTTTTCTTAACAGCAGCTACTTTATACACTCCTTACTATTATCTTGCGGCTCATGTTTTTCGTTTTAAATTATGCAAGTATTTTCATAGCTATTCAAAATTCACAATCACAAATTTTCAGGACCATCTGTATAGGGCCAAGAAAAATTATTTTATACTTTTTAATCCATCTTAAAAACGTGGTATATGTTAAATAAGTAAAAAAAACGTATATTGAACATTTTTTTTCTATTTAAATAATCATTTTCTGTCGAACATACGGACAAGAAAGCTAGTTAATATTACATTGTCATCCAGTTTTGATTTATGTTTAACGATTCAAGTCTCTAGCTCATCGGGAAGTTAGTTTAAAATCAATTGCAAAATTTGTACCGAACAAACACATGTACCAGAAAGCGAGTTAATAAAAACGTGGCAATAATAAATAATCCTATTTATTTTAAAGTACACGTACAACTCTGAAAACACAGTATTTTATTTGATGCAGTAACTTTTGAAAATAAAATAATTTACTTGAGGCAGTGATTTTTGAAAATAGTATTCTATTTGATGAATCTTGCAAATATTTGTATTTTATCTTTATTTTCAATTTCAATTCTTGATGAAAATAATGGTTCGCATTCAATACATTTATGTCAATACATTTGTGTATATCGTTTCTTAACGATAAGATAGTCTGAATGTTTATAATATAATATTTAATTTCGTTGCAAAAAATATTTTATTTCGTGTTTCAGATTGTTCAAATAGAAATATTTGAATTTCCGGATCAAATGGTTAAAACAGAAATATATTATTTTGATTTACAGATTCTGGAAATAGAAATATTTTATTTTCGAAATTCTGTATCTCATTTAAAATACTATTTTCTTCAAGCAAAATCAAATCTAAAATATTAAATAGTATTTGTGTCTCCAATTAATGCCCACCCTTGAATATAGAACAGTAACGGATTATAAAAATTCAAGAACGTTGTAATGTTGTTTTTAACGTAACAAAGTCGTTAAGAAATTAAATCTATATGAAATATATGGGAAATAAAAAGTTTGCGCATCAATTGCAAGACACAAGATGTAACTATTAATATACTGAATAATAATAAATTAAGAATTAAGAATGTTTCGAGGAACTTGGAAAAATCAGTTAAAAGTGTAGAATAACATTTTTTCATGCGAGACTTTATTTTCAAGAAAATTTAGTTGAAAAATTCGACGAAACTGAATGCAAGTGGATAGGAATCGTCTGTGCATGGCCGACCGATTCTACTTCGTACAAATGCTAAGCACACGAACTAGAAGGATTCTCAAAATTGATTTTCCCAGAAACAATGTCTCGTGTAAAAGAATTTATTCTACATTTTCGACTTATTTTTAATGTAGTTATGTAAAAATATAAATAAGACATTATTCTGATTAGAGCTACTTGGCAACTAGTGGTAATAGGTTGTAGAAAATAATAATAATGATTTTAGAAAATAATGGTAATAATAACTTTAGACTTTATTTTCTTAGGATTTACCGTAAATATATATACCATTAAATTTAACATAAATATATATACTATTAAATTTGTCATAAATGCAGAAAATCAGCTTTTTATTAGTGAAATACAAATCTGTACGCAAAATAAAAATTGTTTGCATTAGTTGGAAGGGACAGGAGCCAAATAGAAATATCGTTTTTTTAAAAATTGTTTAATTAATCTGAAATTAATACACCGATGTTCTTAAATCTTTTTAATTCGTCCACTTCTTTAATTTGTTCTTTCACATTTTTGTCATACGTGCATAAAATGCGCAGTCTAGTTATTAGTAGTTAATTTTAATGAATTTGAATGTACACATTTTCTGTTATGGCCTGCACATTTAATTTCACAAGAAGTTTTGTATGATTGAATGAAATGCAAGAATGTTTGGAATTATGCTGCTGCTTGAAGTTCATAAATTGACGTTTCTCGCGTTTTACGTCTCGAAAATAAAATTCTGAGTCGTGTTTAAGTATTTAGTGCACGAAAGTTTTTTTTAACTTGTTTTCCCCTCCGTTCGAAATCTCTAGTGGGCAGGGAATTTGAATTTAAAGTACTCGCGTAAAAAATATACCGTCTACGACGATGTAATTCAGTAAATGAGGACGGACCGTCATCATCCTACAGTTACGATGAAAAAATTACGACTTACCGTAAAGGAGGGCTTCAATCATAGCGTTAAAATTTAATTACTTACAAAAATCATCGTGTCTACCTTCAGTGTGACCACTTTGTACGACATGAATAATATTAATAGGTAGACTACCATCGAAACGTGTGCTACCTTTATTTCAGTGATAACAAATGTTGTCTATCTAAACGATTAAATAATTCATTTTAAAATTGGAATATCGAAACATTTCACAGCGTGCAAAAGCGGGGATAACTATTTTCCTACCTTGAATTAAAAACGAGATAGAATAACTCGATAATACAATTCGAAAAAAACAATGTTTCAACATGAAAGAAATTATCAAAACAAAGTTTTATATATGTGTACTACTCCTGGTACAAAATATTCGAACAAAATTGCGAATGTGATCGTGGAACGATTTATTTGGCTGTAAATTCTTAAATATATATGTGTATATTTATGTATATATGTATAAAGACGTGTATATTTTTCTTAATAATTTTAATGAAGTAAAAATAATATAATACACAATATATATAAATTTTTTAAAAATGTTTTTCTTATTTCGCATTTGATTTACTCGTTTCTGTCACAAATCCATAATAAAATCAATTTATTAATATTTTTCTAAACGTCCTTATATTTTTCTAAAATATTAATAAACTGATTTTATTATGGATTTGTGACAGAAACGAGTAAATCAAATGCGAAATAAGAGAAACATTTTTAAAAAATTTATATATATTGTGTATTATATTATTTTATTATATTATTATAGTTTATTAATTAGTTTATTTTATTTTATTATAGTTTATTAATATTTTAGAAAAATATTAATAAAGTGGTGTGTTCTTTTGTTTTCTACTAAATATAAAATAATAAACAGCTTCTACCCCAATAATTATAAAGAAATGTAATCAGCTTGACAATTTAGTGGGGATGGTCAAACCCTTCCTTAAATCAACGTGTAATTTACTAATTCTGCCCATTAAAGAACAATTGATTTTTACACTAATATTTTCCTCCATTGTATAATATGAATAATTTCATTGATAGGCACTCGATCAATGAATGGAATAATTTTCGCCAGGGGTGGTATTTGAAGTTCGCTAAAATTTTTAAAATGATCTCAAGTGTAGCAGCCTGCAGAATATTTGATTTTGATCTATAAGCCTAGGGGCGGTATGACATATTTTAAAACCCTGCCATATAGCGTTTGACAAATGAAGTTGATTGCCTTACTTTGCGTATGGTTGAGCGTATTTATGGATTCGGGGGTTGGACTGTCCACGGGAATTAAAATCAGCCTGTTTGCTGTCGACGTGCGGCTTTTCGGACACCCGGCTGGGAAGATCAACTGATTTTATCGCGCAGAGGGTTCGCCCTTTGTCATACGCGAGCCTAATATTTCTGCGAGGGTCGGTAGGCCGCGATGGCTGGCGTAAATTAGGTGAACCCGCTTGACTTCGATTTTACCGGGCCGTCCATCATTGCTTCGTTTAATCGTGCTCCCCGTTCGAATTCTATTCTCTGCTGAATTGAAAGCGTTTCGCATTCGGATATGGACCCCGCAGGAACTTGAGAACGTTGCCGACCTGCCGCTTGTTTTGTTGCGCGGTGTCAACAGGACACACTTATCGTCTGTGAAATCGAATTTTACGTCACATTTGACTCGCTCGTTTACCCTCGTTTCTTCGGGTTAATTGTCTACCGCTTTACTTAATGAATTGTAAATAAGTTTCCCCCACCGCTGATCGACTCGCTCAGTTAAAAATTCATCGTTTATTTGTCGTCCATACTAACCAGTGCCAGGCGCCAAGTTTCTTATATGTAGACTGCGCATCTTTATGCGTTTATGGCTTCCAAAAATTTCCAGACAGGACTAGAATATCAGTTCTGTTGTAAAATTATCAATAATATTACATTTTCTACACAACATTTTTTTTATAAAAAATTCTTTCCTGGAAAAGTTTCTTCAGTTTTTTATTATTTACTGTTCTTGATGCACCAAATAATTATTATTATCTATTATCTATTATCTATTATTATCTATTATTATCTATTATTATCTATTATTATTTATTATTATTATCTATTATCTATTCTAACGATAATTTTTTATCGAGTAAAAATCCCTTAATTTTTAGTTTCATTAAAATAAACAAATTTTATGTAGATTTTTCAATATATAAATAAAATTTTTCAATATATAAAAAAAATTCAATACTTCCCTTCTCACTTTCTTAAAGTGTGTCTACAAAAATTGGAAAATGCATAAACATTTTATAACCGATGTAAGTGAAAGTAAAATCACTATAACGAAAAATAACAATAAAATTTAATTACTTAAAGATGTAGGTTGTTTATTACAAAAGACAATTGTTGCGTGTATATGCTTAAAATATTCTAATTAGATCGTGATGCCCAAAAATCTCGTAGAACGGAAAAGAAAATGTGTATCTTTTGTATGGCTACATTTATTGGAATGTTTAAATATTTATCACAAACGAATCAACAACGGAAACGCGTATCGTTCATATTTGTTATCAAAGTATCATCAAAGTACGGCAAGCGCATAATGCGTTCGTCAGAGACCTAGATGTTGCTGCGATCCTAATAAATAAACAATATAAAAATAGAAAATAAACTTGAATATTTAGTATTCTATTGCCCAAACGTTTCCCGCCACAGTGACGTCCAAATCACTTGTAAACGTGGCCGAAACAGTTCAGAAAGGAATCGGATAATTCTCTTTCTTCCACAAGGGGCATTTCTTAGCGACCAAGTTTCTCTCCGATTCCTTGAAATCTGCGGAAATCGCTGGGTTCGTTAATCCAGCCGAAAAACAACAATCCACTCCGCTAGCCATTCACCGAGCATTTCCTGGAGGACGGAATAAGAGACGCAACTTTTTTCCCCTGTATGCCCCGGTCCGGCTCCCCTTGCGAATCGCGTTCTGCCTAGGTCAGCTAGATCCGGTCTCTTTTCGATCGTGTCCCTTCGGTTGGGCCGCGTGGTACGTCGATCCAGCTCGAGAAAACATCGCTTACGTAAGAATCGATACGCGTGGGAGTGAGAGAGGATGTGCACTCGGAGGGTACGACGGGACGAGGTGGTTGCAGACACACCAGGCAAAGGTGAAACAGAGAGGGCGGAAAGTAGCGACGGTTCTCTTGCGAGTTCTCTCAGCGATTTTACTCGAGGGTTGGAAACATGCCTTATCCTTGAGGTAGCTCGAGATTCTTCTTCGCGTTTAAACTCTACCACGTGAGACGTTCCGCCCCCGTAGCATCCGGGAACCTCCAGGTCCTCCTACCCCTTCACCTCTTTTCTATCACCCATTTGCTGCGCTTCGTCCTGTTCCACCTCCTTCTTCATTTTCCTCGCCGTCTTCTTCATCCTCCTTATTTTCTTTTCGCCGGTCCGCCCTCGCCGGGAGGGAAACAGCGAGAGGGAGAAACAAAGAGAGAGAGGGAAAGAGAATTTCCCGGATAGCCTCGGAGACGACCTACGCGCGTCCCGTGACGCGTACGTAGAACGTAGGAGCCAGCGAAGGATGCTACGAAGGCTGGGCTACCGTGGCGTGGAGCGCGGATTGAGGACTTAGGGGATGGGGACGGTAGAAAGGAGGTTGGAGATGGCGGCACGGAGTTGCGCCAGGAGGGTGGCCTGGCAGGCGCGGGGATCGAAACGGGGTGTTTGTTCGGGACGATAGTGTAAGACGGTGACGTGCACATCCCCTGCAAGCCTGCCAGTCTGCCAGGCAGAGTCTGCTTGCCTCTCTGCCGAGGCTGCCACTGGAAATGGAGGGTGGTTTCAACCCTTAGGTCGGGTGTAGCGCGTCGGTGGCGTGGGCGGCCGTGGGAGGTGGTGAAGGCGAGGAGGAACGGTGGGTACACGACGACGGTGGAACGAGGAAAGGAAAGGCAGGAGAGAGAGTTTCAGTCCACCGGGAGAGAGAGACCGGGAGAGGGTGGGTAACGAAGGGAACGAGGGAGAAAGAGGATAACAGACTTGCCTGTGTATGCCGTAGTAGCCAGGGGCCGAGAAGTACTTTCGAGGTCGGCAGGGCCGCCTTAATTATCGTCGCGTTTCGTGAAAACTTCCACTTTATTTCGTTGTTCTTCGTTGCCCACCCCCATCCCCTCTCTGCAACGACCGCGATTCTACTCGGGACCGGTTTCTCGCGCCAACACGCGGCGGGGACGCGTCTCGTCGCGGTTCTTTTATCTTCATCCGATGCGTCGCGACGAGACCGATGTGTTCCGGCCGAGCCACCCCTTCGAACAGATATTTTCGCGCTTTTCAATGACGCCAATTACACGGATGAGCGACACGTCAGAAATTAATGCAAAGGGGTGTTTAGCTTGGGGTTGCTCTTTGTACTCCGGCCTATTGTTCGGCATGCTTGAAACCGATAGAAAGCGAACACCTTGCGCCGGAGATGAACGGGTCAAGTTCTCTCTCTCTCTCTTTCTCTAATTCCGCGGAAGTTGAAAGTTAGGGCCTCAGTTTTCTCGTATCCGTGAAATCAACGCGTCCAGCTTTTTTAGAAGTAATAAGATTGATTTAGAAGTAATTCTACCTGAATTGGGACAAACTGGAATGCAATATTTTATTTTGTCTTTTAATATGATTCATACGGTGAAAATTATGGAATCGGATTTTTAAATTCTTCTAATGTTTTCGTCTTAAATGCATAAAATACGCTGTCTAGTGATAAGATATTCGATGGACGAAATGTTATTTTGTTAGGGGAACCATTTTCTTCTGTTTTCAAGAGAAACCTTATCTAATTATTTAATTAGGAGGAACGGCAATATTTGTTTGCGAACTGTGCCACCGGATTAATTTATTGTACACTTTCCTGACAGACTCGATTCTCCAGACTCAAATCCAAGGCTTCAGCTAAAAAGTAAATACTATATTTTTTATAAAAAATGTATAGTTTTCCAAAATGTATGTTCCATGATTCTTGTGCGTATGTTAGTTTATGGTCAACGGTTGAAAGTAATCACTAGACTGCACATCTTTACGAATTTATAGTGAAATTCGCTGATTGAAGTATAAACCAATAACAGATTAAGAAAATTTAAGATTGTTGTAACGTTGTTTTTAATGCAACAGAATCATTAAGGGATGAAATCAATTTTTATATTACCCCTGCTGCCCACAATGAATGGAGAACATTTTTATTTTACATCAAAATCCGCAGTTTGATTCACAAGTTACTTTTCATTCAGAAAATGAATGTTCTATGGTTAGGTTGTTATTGTGTATAATTAGTTTATGGTGAACAGTTGATAAAATTGTATAGTTTAGTGCACCATACATAATCAATATTCACAATTTGGGAATGAAAACTTATTAAAGAAACTATTGACGAACACAATATTGGGAAAACTGCAATCACCAATTTGAAATCGACACATATCTAATTTCTGGGAGAAATCATAGAATAGTTTCAGTTCCTTGCTGCAGTTGTCGATGCACTTTCTCATTTTACGTTTCAAACCAAACACGAACTATTGCATTGCAAATTTAATCAATCATATTGCTCCAATGGAATTTAAATTCATTCTGCTATAGTTCATTTTACAGTCTTCCCCCTGCTGAACTTATTTCCACATTCGACATAGAATTTTTGCTTTCTGAAATTCATCAACATTTTCGTCAAATATGAATCATTTGTTGTTAAGTGTTGTTCACATTGTTATAAACAAATCTTTATTAATGCTGCAACCTATACTTTCTTGCATTACACAGACGTTGAATCCTTTTATGTTCGACTAAATGTGGGAATACTTAAAATGGATAAAAACACATACGAATCTGACATATCCCGTAATTAGCATTATTTGTACGTTTAGTTTAACAGTAAACACAGCGTTAAAAGTAACTGGTACATGTTTTCTTATAAAAATTACGAGGTTGATTTAGACTTTGTGCGGCTCCTATTATAATACGAGCTCTACTAAAGATATTTATGCAATCAATTCTTATAAAATCATTCTTATAATTTCAATAATCGTAAAATAATAAATCTGGAACCGGTCATTGTGACCGGTGGCGGTAGATTTAGTGTTAATTCAGTTTCGACATAACACGGTACGGGTCAACCACATCAACCACCCTTACAGAAGGGTGGACTGCACGTCAAGACTGTACGATCTAAACCCGTGTCGCACCTAATTAAAAACCGTAATTAAAGCAGCTAGAACCGCGGCCGTTTATTTGTAATTCCCAATAATACAGCCGAGGCATTAATGTCCGGTTCAATTTCTCCGATCAAATATTTTTTTGCCGGAAACAGCAAGAGCGCGCGGAGGCGTACGCCGGCCAACGAGCCTCGCTCGAACGAGGTCGAACGAAGATAGAAGAAGCTCGCTGTCTATCAAAATTATTAATCTTCCGAGTAATTACGTCGGTACCTCCATCGACGTCCCTTTGCTCTTTCGTGCTGGCCGTTTTCCCGGACTCTCAAAAATGCCCGGAACCTCATGGAGCAGGGGGATGTTTAACCCGAGGGAGTTCCGTTGGAAAAGTTGCGAGCGGGTCGTTGTCGGATCCGCGAGAAGGAAGGGTCGAGGCGAGAGCGAGGTAAGACGGAGCGAGAACGAAGGAAACGAAGGCGGCGTCGGCGTCCGCTAAGGAAGAGGCCCGGGGGCCGAGGAAGTGGATGAAGAAACGGCGCGAAAAGAAGAGCAACTAACGCGAGCTCCTATCCTCTGGATTTTGGAATTTTACGGCCACGTCGTGCGTCCCTGAAGCAAGGCGATGCCGTAGGAACGTACGGTGTTGGACGTGGGGTGGCGAACGGTACAGGGGGTGACGCTCGCAAGGGTGTGGATCGGGGAGGAAGGAATACGGAGAGTGGGAGAGAGAGAGAGAGAGAGAGAGAGGTAGAGGAAGGGAAGCACGGAGATAGAGAGGCAACGGGAACCGGATCGCAAGAACTGTACAGGTTGGAAAGAGACAGAGGAGACAACCGGAGTTCTGGCGATGCTCTACGGCGGAGGAGGGTGAGTTACCGAGGACTCAGGGACCTAACCCTCTTTTCTGGACTCACACTCCCGCATCTCGACTCTGCCCCAACCACCTGCACCATCGCTCCTCGCTCCACCGCATTCTACCTACTAGCGCCTTTCCTACCTCCGCTCCCAACTCCGACCCCTCGTCGTCTCTCTGTACACCCCCTCTCGGAGCTCCACCTCCCTTAGAACGCCAGACACGGCACATTGCCCGGAGTGTTGCGTTGTTGCCTTCCGAGGCACCCCGACGTTCAATTTTGTATAACTATCCGGCGTGCATTACGAAAGTTGCCGCGAAACTTTTCCTTCCCTTCGCGCTCGCCCGCGCTGCCTTGCAACGTCACCCTTCCCCACCCCCGCCGCCGCTGGTTCAACCCCCTGACCCAACCCCATCCCCTAACCCGCAGAGTGCGCGCACACCAACCTTCGATTAACTCTCTCCCACGCTTTTCGCGCGATTCATTGAAATTGTTTTTCGCTCGCCGGCTTGCTATGGTCCCGTTCCGCCACTCGTCATTGGATGCGCCTGTTTGCGTCCTGGTTTGAATCTGTTTGGCGCCGGTTTCGGATTTCATGGAGATTGTTGTCCCCACCCACACCCGCGCTCTCCGCCACATCACGCCGCGCGGATCGAGGAGTTCCGAACGAACGGGCGAACGGTATTCGATACTGATTTTGTTCCGAACGGGATTCTCTCTGGGCTTTGACTCCTTGATTCCAGTGACAAGCTTTTTTGTTGCAATCAAAGGAACAGATTATTTTCCCGATTACTATTTCGAGGATGCGTAAGGAGCCGCTGTTCGTGACCAAGTTTCGGATCACTGGAAAGTTTTAGCACACCTCGCTAAAAATTAGCTCCTTTTTATGGATACGAAAGTATGATTACTCGTTGATAAAATTCAACGGAAAAATTCGCACTTCCGGGTGATCGGTGTTACGAGCTTTATATGGTAAACCGTATTTTATTGTAACTTATTGCGATTTTTATGCAAAATTTAAATTATCTGTGTTAGTTGATAGGTACAAGAGCTACGTAGATGTTTATTTCTGTTTTTTAAATCGTTTTTAGATAGATTCGATTTTCAAGTTTCTAAGATGTTAGACTTTCGCTAATTTTTTTACAATTGTTACATATTTACGCATTCTTTACAATTGTTACATTCTTTTTTCTTTACAATTGTCACATTTTTATTCATTCTCTACGATTTTTTACAATTGTTACGCTTTTATTCGTTCGGTGAAATTTTTACATTTTTGAGGTAATAACTAATATGCAGAAATTTCTGTGTTCGAAGAAAATAATGTCCGTTTAACATGTTGCAGACTAGAAAATTCTTTTCGTTGATTATTTTAATGATTAAATTTACATTACACGTTCTACGTGAATAATACCACCGACCCCGAACAATATTATCGTTCGTTGACGATTAACGACGCATAATAACTTAAATATTTAAGACGCGTTTAAGATAAACATCTTGTTATTGCATTTTAGGTAGAAAATTCACGTACATCGAGTTTATTGTTGCGCGCAAGTATATATATACGCGCGCAATATATTTTCGCAACGAACGAACGTTCTCAAAAGAAAATTTTTGCACCCTTTTTTATCTTATTATCTCACGGCTTATTGATCGCCTTTCTAACTACATCATCTATTACAACGGACTTTGTGTATTACAAGTATGTATATAATATCCTCTTCATTTTATTTTATAAGTAGTACATGTATGCTAGATACATACATAGAGGTCATTTCCTGTTGTTACCGATTTTCATGTAGGTTTTTATAGCGTAAATCAACTGCAAAAAAGCACTTTTTAGCACAGCAACTGTACAATATTAAAATTCTATAAATAACATTAAATGTTGAGCAAATAATTAAGTAGTGCAATTATTACGTTAGCGAATTTTTTATTAATCGCACTTATGAAACATACTTACATTAAATTCAACAGGTAAATAAGTTTCAACATTTTAGTCAACTTCCATTTAGATTCTTTTGATAATTTGATAGCAGCCATGACTAGATCCATTCAACCCTCACGCATCAAGTTGTTTTCACCCATTTTGAAGCTACATTTTGACACCAACGTTCATCTTCTTGTTCGACCTAATATTAATATCGAGTCATTCGAATCAATTACTAGAAAATTAGAGTTTAAATGGAACACGTGTAACTCAAAACGAACCCAAGTGATCTCAAGTTCCGCCACTTGAGGGTGAGCAAATTTGAATAACACAACATGAATAAATATTATAGTAGTCAATAGTTTAAACACTAAAAGATATCAAGGATAGTTATTAAATGTATTGGTGGCTGGAGCAAAATTGGATGTGAGATTTCCTTAAGGTCTATTAGCCTTCATCGTTGCACCATCAAATCCTGCGCTTCTGTACTTTGTACTTTGTATCATCCAAAGTTGTTCCCACCAACAATCCAATAATTAAATTAAAAATAACGAACTATATGATACAAAGCGCTAATTTTACATTTGATCAGGATTACATGGGAGAACAGAAAACGCTAATAGATCTTATGGAAGTCTCACATCCAACGTTGCTCCAGCCACCATTTCAAAGGATGGATCTGACTCGGTTAGACGACCTCCAATTCCAAATCTACTTGTAGTAGAAGTGAATCTCTCATGGATGCAACTGGCAATACTAACAATATCGTCACCCGCTAAAAAGCTCTTCCTGAACCTTGGTGGCTAGAGTAACGTTGGATACGAGATTCCCTTAAGTGGGTCCTTGAATAGGTTGACACTCAAGAACATAAGTGGCATGAGTTCGATGTATAAGGCAGTACAGGTAGTAATGCAAAAAGCAAGTCCTCGTGCTGCCTACCTTCACGGACTGGGAGGATGGGGCCTTTTCTAATAAGGTCCCGGATGAGAGGTTTTTTTCTGCAGAGGTGTACTTAAAGGTGCTTTTCCTCTCAGCCTTAACAAAAAAAAGAAAACAAGTCTATTAGCTTTTATTGCTGTCTCATCAAATCCTACTGTGATGTACTTTGTACTTTGTATCATCCAACGTTGCTCCCACCAACAGTTCAATAATTAAATTGCAAGTAACGAACCATGTTGGATGATACAAAGTGCAAATTTTATAGTTGATCAGGATTTGATGAGAGGTAAAAGCTAATATGATGGATTTTAGACGACTTCCAATTCCGAATCTAGCTGCTAGTAGAAGCGAATTTCTCATGGGCACACCTGGCAATACCAACAATTTGCGCAAGTGAAAATCGTCACCCGTTAAAAAGCTCTTCCTGAACCATCGAGACTCGTGGTTCACTGCGCCTCCGACCGAGAGCGATGAAAGGAACAGAGGTTGGCCTATCTCGCTAACCAGCTAGGTCGTCGCGACGACGTCTGCTATTGAAGCTATCATTCACGTAAAAACAAAGGCGCATTGATGACGGCGTCCGATGAGGATGAGACATTGGGATCGTTTCTTCCCGGCGATTCGCGTGCCTGGTAAACAACCGCGGCGGCATCATCGGGCCGCGATATATCGGTCAACGGGTTGCGGATGCATCGAAGGGTTAATCGTGGCCCTAAAGCAAGCCGGCAGCGGCTCCTCGAGTATCGACGCGGTGTGCGTCAACGGTAGCTAGTCGGATGTTCCCTCT
This sequence comes from Lasioglossum villosulum, assembly GCA_963971365.1. Classification (NCBI taxonomy): domain Eukaryota; kingdom Metazoa; phylum Arthropoda; class Insecta; order Hymenoptera; family Halictidae; genus Lasioglossum; species Lasioglossum villosulum. The sequence continues at coordinate 43,062,422 of OZ020495.1, read as the reverse complement.
CTCTCCCATTAACCCTTTCGACCTAGCAAGAGATGAACCCCCCTGGTTCGAGGGAGCCTTAACCCCTCGGAATCAGCTTCATATCCGTGCTCCGTAGCAACCCCCGTTCCTCTCCGTGTTGTCCCCCAACGGTTGCCTCTCTGCACCCCCCATTGCAACCATCGATGCACATTATATCCCCAGTTCGTGCACGCACGTGCGCCTCACCGTGTCTGTTCGTACGGTTAAACGCACACTGGCACATCGGCGAGCACCAGCGACGTCGCTGGCGATAGCAACAGCGACAGTGGCAGCGGAACGGTAGCAGCAACAGCAGCAACACCGGTATGAGCTTCCTCGCTGCCAGTGGAGGGTCTTCTGACAGTAAATCGATTGAACGGTATAATTTATACCACCCCCTACTCATCTCACCCTTCGGTTGCCCACCTACGCTGGTATATACACCCCTCTTGCACTGCCTCATCCCACCTTTCTCTCACTCCGATGTACCCCGTGTGCCTGCCTACCCCGTGCTCACCCCCAATCCTCTTTCTCTCTCTCGTGCTGGCTCCACTCTCACTCCCCTGGCAGTTTTCCTGAATAGTCATCATGCGAGTATTCTGTCTGTTGGCGGGCGAGTGGGCGAGTGGATAATGGGGAAACCGGCACTGCTGGAGGGCGCCTGAGTGTGTCACCGTGCACGCCGCGCCACGCCACGCCAATGTCTGTGCGTGTGTGTGTGCGCGCGCGTGTGTGCTCGATTATAAGTATTTATAGCATGCCGGTGTATGGGTGTCCGTGAATGCTGGCCATGCCGGAGCTCTATTGCCGCGTGTTTCACGTGTGTGCGGACAACACCAACGTGCCCGTGTTTGCGGCCTGCCTGCTCTATAATGAGATGCGTCCACGCACCTGTGCGTATGCGTGCGTCCGTGAGTGCGGCCGCGCCGACACACGTGTCTACCTAGGTGGGCAACTGCGTTCGCTCGCCATCTCGCTATCTCGCTAGTCCGCTCGCTAGCTAGCTGGGGCTAGCTGCGGTCAGAAGCACCGTGAGTGCGGCGAGCTGCGTCGTCGTCACACTTGACCGAAGCCAGGCCTACCCGCCTCCATGCGTGTACGTGCGTGCACGCATCGTACTTCGCCGCGAGAACCGCTGATTACGGTTAACGGCGGGTCTCTGCGCTGGAAAAACCGCGCTTTGCCTTCTACGCCCTCTTCCCACACCCTTTCCTACGCCCCATCTTTCTCTCTCTCTCAGTCTCTCTTCTTCCCGCATTCTTTCTCTTTCCGGCTGAAGATTATTCCCTCCCGACAGGTTGCGATTGTTGCGAGCCTACGTTCGCTCGATCCTCTCTCCGATCGTTTGTTACCGAGCCGCCGGTTCGTCAAAGAAGCAGATTGGAAAACGTTCTGTCCTCACGCACAGGTGTCGCGAGATCCGCCTCGGGAGATCGATATCACCGCGGGACGGTTTCACAGTCGGACGATTTGTTTCTGCCGCCTTGTGATTCGGCAAGAGGAGCGAGAGCCCTCTGAATCGATGCCGCCCGAGCGCGTCCGCGTGTTGTTTCGGTTTAATTAAGTGGATCGCGGGGTTAGCGGCGGGCTTGATTTGTCGGACGCTGGATCCGTCGGTTACCAGGCCGGTGTTCAGTATCATTTATGAGCCTGTGTAATTATTTGCTCGCGCTTCTCGCGCCCAGCGAGAATTCAGTGCTGCAGTTTTATGGTTTCAGGGACAGTTTCGGGTAGGGAGTGACGATTTAGTGGTTCGGAGCATCTAAGGCAGGCATGTCAAACTCGTTCACTACCAAAGGCTTCTTTAATTAACTTGACATAAAGAAGAATCACAGTTGTTTTATTAATATTCCAGTTACACATACAAAATTATCTACGCACAAAACATAATAATATTACAGAAATACATATATGATGTGCAAAAGTTGTATTTTCCAAATTTGTCAATGTCAAACATGTCAAAATCGTTTACTACCAAAGGCTTCTTTAATTAACTTGAAATAAAGAAGAATCACAGTTGTTTTATTAATATTCCAGTTACACATACAAAATTGTTTACGTACAAAACATAATAATATTACAGAAATACATATATGATGTGCAAAAGTTGTATTTTCCAAATTTGTCAATGTCAAACATGACAAACTCGTTTACTACCAAAGGCTTCTTTAATTAACTTGAAATAAAGAAGAATCAAATTTGTTTTATTAATATTCCAGTTACACATACAAAATTGTTTACGTACAAAACATAATAATATTGCAGAAATACATATATGATGTGCAAAAGTTGTTTTTTCCAAATTTACTTTATTTAAACGAATTTGATGAATCATTATTTTATTATCCTCTGGTGTATCAGAGTTTCTTGCAATTAGTATTGTCTAAAATTGGAAACGAAAAATTGCGTCGTCTCGGGGAATACGTCTAATTGCACATAACATATTGGGAAATCGGTCGACAGCCAAATCGTACCCTAAATTGATCTTTCATCTAGCGATTTTGACCACTAGGAAATCCAGTCTTTGCATTATTAAGGCATTAGAAGTGGAATCCCGGCCCTTGCAAGCCTCGTGTGTTTTTTTTTTAATTTTAGAAAATCTCGTATGAGATTTATTACAACATAAGTACAAAACAGAAATACATTACATATAATATAGAGTATGGAGATTACAAAACAAAGTAGGTTTCTTATAGAAATACAAATATTATAATACGCACATGATTAATAGGAACAAATAAAAAACTTATACTTTAAGGCCACAGCTTTTAAAAAATGACAACATGTAGTGACAGGCCCTAATATTAGGTTTGGCTATTACTACTGAGACATCCATTGGAAGCTGAAAGTTCATTTTGCTGAGTTTATTAATCAATAAGAGTCTCTCATTATTGCACAAATTGCACTGCCATAAAACATGATTCAGAGACTCATCTCCATCCCCACAACTACACTCAGGATCATTAATGAAACCAATGCGTGCTAGGGAAGAAGCTAAACGATAGTGGTCTACACCTATTTATGCTGACAATGGTTGAACGAGATAAATTTAGTTGAGAAACCTCGTGTGTTTGCACTCATAATATGACTAGACAGTACCCTTAATAATACAAGAATAGAAAAGTTGATCACAACATTGATGGTTGTAACATTGCCACCCCTACTGAGTCCAAACAAATTTTGATCTACTGAATAAATTGTATGAAAAATTGATATTCTGGTAAAAAGATTGTGTAGGTGGTATGACCAACGTGCCAGTGGAGGTGTTAATCAACTGGACATAATGGCGACAGATTTTTTCGGTATTCTGTTTGATCTTGCCGAACTCTTCGGCGTAATTCGATCGGCGGCGAACAAAGAGCCGCCGTTAGCGTAATAAATAATCGCGGAGGGAGACAAATAATTTATAATACCGACGATAGTGGCCGTTTGACGTGTCAGATTTATTACTTCGTTGCGCGTCCTCGCGCACCGTATGCGCGTACGCGCCCGCGGATCGTTATTATTTGTAATACTCGGGCCACGATGTGTTATCACGTGCGCGCGGTCACTCTCTCTCTCTCTCGCTCTGTCGCTCTCTTTCTGGCTGGTCCCTGCACAAAATCAACCTGAAAAACGTTGCGGCAACTAAACTGCGAAATGTCGGGGGAGATCCGTGTGTTTTATTACGCGGAGAACCGCATCGACATCTCGTCGACTGTCAACCTGACTGATGACCGATCGAAACTGCGCAACGATACATGTGCCGATTATGAATCTCGATTGCAGGCCCGCCCATTACACGCACGTGCACAGAACGCATCCCCCGGGTGTTTCGCACGTTCAACGCCACGCACTTTCAATGAATATGCTTTTCGATCCACTTCTCGCCCATCGCAAAAACCCTCTGCTTATTCCGCCCTCGCAACTCGCTTCCGGAAAAGGGCTGGAACTTCTAATAAGTCAGCGGATTTTATGCATTCATGACAAATACGAGTAGGTGTAATTCAAATCAGTAAACACATGGGTAGTTGTCCTGATTTCTCAACATTTTTCATTTCTTGAGAAATGAGAAATAAGACTATATTTCTCGAGAATTCTCGAATTCAGTGCAATCATTGATGAATAGGTTTCCAGTAGATAAAGTGCTGAGAAAGGAAGTAAATATCTACTTCGCTCCAGTTTGTTGCAGTTCAAGTAGAAAATTTTAAAATGTAGAAAAAACGGATCTTTATGCAAAATAAGAATGTTCTACACCGATTGCAAGAAATAGAATCTAAATTGAATGTTATTTCTTCGCGTAATGATTTTAGTAGAGGGGAATTTAATATTGACATCTTCAATTTTTAAAATTTTTCAACAACTTCGATTTTCATTGACTAAAATTTTGCTATAAATGCATGAAGATCCGCAGTCTACATATAAGGCTGCGCCGGTGCAAAACTCGGTAACTGATACCACCATCGGCCTAGAGGTGAACTACAAAAAGACTTTTTGCAATTTGTCTCCTCAAACTTTATAAACAATAATAGTATTTATAACATAACATAAAGAGCATCTTAAATTTTGATTCCTATTTTTGTTTACTTGATTCCTTGCAAACTAGTTGGTCTAACATTTAAAAAAAATTCAAGTCCTTCGGACTAATTTTAAGAATGTTATGCGATTTTCCAGAGTGTCCACTTAATATTGTCCCTGACCGTATATCGGTGAGACTAATTCAATGATAAAGTCATACTTTGTCATACTTTCATCAACAAATTTACGACGTTTTTCTAATTAAAATGAATCGAAACACGACATAATCGAGAACCTCGATTATCCGAACCGTTTACATCCAACATCTCGTATCTATCTAAAACTGTGTTAAGCGATTCATTGTATTGTCACGATGTAATCCAGGTAGGTAACTGTTACATTATCCGAACACTCTTGTTTCACAGATTAGTTCGGATAATCGAGGTACTACTGTACCGAGGATTAAACGAACGAACGTGACGCAAATGGTGCCGTGTTTGGACTCGTTTTAATCAGAAAAACGTCACAAACACATTAGCAGAAAGTACGCGAACGTACTTTCATTTTCTGCAGTGTGCAAAAAATCCTCGCCCGCAAAGGGTTACGCACGATAAATCCGGCTGGACGAAAACCGCGGATCGGATGTTCGGTTTTTCAGGACTGATTGAAGAAACCCGTCATTCCCAGAGTCACTATGTATACGAAGGAAATCAGAACCGTCCCACACACGTCGGTAATCCGTGGCACACGGTATACAGCGGCGAAACTACGAGAGCCGCCCCCGCATTCGTCTGCAACGAGCAATAACAAGCTCACGGTGGCCGCGTTGGAAAAAAGAATTTGTCGATCGTTTTGAAAATGTTGCGGAACACGGCGATATTGATCCGTCGGCGTGCGTGACGTCAACCACGAATTATTCCCGCGCTTTTCGCCCGCGCTGAAACGGACCGGGGTAAAACTGCTGGCCAGCCACCCACCCTCCGATCTCGATGATTTTTGGTTACGTTATAAATCTCTACGTTTTATACAACCTTTCTCTTTGCATGACGGTACAGTCAGCTCTGTCTACACTTGCGCGTATGTATGTGGCAGCGCACGCGTTACTATTGGTTGTCACTTGTCTTCTGTTTAACACTAGAACTACCACAGCAATCAAAATGACTGGATTTTCAATTTCATTTTAGAAATCTTACTTCATGATACATTTTTTTCAAAAAATAATTAAATGAATAATAAAATAAATTAATAATAAAAGATAAATAAATTAAGTTTTAAACATTATTAATTAGAGCCGTTAAAGTATAACGATCGTATGAAGCTTTAAGCAAAATTAAAACGTTTTCGGCGCATTGGTTCGATCAAATGTTACTATTTACACTACGCAAGTGAGTATGAAAGTATTTTAGTTTATTTTTTGGCTTAAATGCAATGATTTAGTTTATATTTTTTTTTTTGGCTTAAATGCAATGATTAATGTTTTGTTAATTTCCATTAAGACACAATATATTTTTTGGTATTCTCTTGATAATGATCTAAATTGAGATCGAAACGTCGAGACAAATTATTGTGCCTATTTTGCAAATTGTGTAAATAGTAACATTTGATCGAACCAATGCGCCGAAAACGTTTTAATTTTGATTATTAATTAGAGTTGCGAAAAAAAGCGAAAAAAGGTACATACAGATCGAATTGAGTAACCTCCTCCTTTTTCGAAGTCGTTGAAAAAGTCATTCGTTGTCAGAGAGTAAATAGAGGAAAAATTGACGTCTTCAAAAATTTTTCAACAATTTCGAATTTCATATACTCAAGTTCGCTATAAATAAAGATCCGCAGTGTACCTATAATTATTTCGCGCAAGCCTTGCCGACCATTTTGCTACAAAGCAATGGAGTCACTTTTAATTCAGTTATAACTAGACTGCAGATTTTTATGCAAAATAAAAAAATTTTTTATCGATTCCAAAACACAGAAGCTAAATAAAAATATCCTTCATTTAATTATTTTATTAACCACTTCGACACGATGAGAGATGTTCTTAAATTTTTCAACTATGCCCACTGTTTTAAATTCTACGTACCAGTTTTTGTTATAAATGCATAAAGATCCGCAGTCTAGTTGTACCAGACGTTTCTTGCAGTCTGCAGTTGTGCACAGGACCTTCATGCTCGCTCTATCCTTGTCTCTGAAGTGCTAACGCACACGGTGCCGCAGCCGCACGAATGCAGGCAGAATTCACTGTGGTGGTATCGGTAGTTTTTCGCGAATATCACGGAAGCTAAACGAGTAGCGCCAGTAGCACGCGAAGGACAAAATTGTTCGAAGTATCGATTTCTACAACATCATCCAAAAATCATCGAAATCGGAGGGCAGGTAACTGTTCTGCAGTTTCACCACGAACCGGGTGTACCGGTGTTTCCCCGATCCATTTTGCCAGTACACCGGGCACACCGGGTACACGCGTGGCAAACGCGGATGAATTTACACGTGCGGCAGTCAGCAGTCGGGCGTAATTCAGATCATCTTTTGTGGGCTTGTGGCACGCGTGTGCGTATTTGCCGTGTTTACGTCTGTCCGCAGATACGTGAACCGATGTACGTGTGCCGGGACGGAAGGTAGGGATGCTTCAACTGTCGAAAGTGATTCTCAATCTTTTCCTGTTTGGTAATAGAGAACCGACTCTGCTCGATTTGATTTTATTAAAACGGTCGTTACAAGGTTCTTCGGACAGACGCACCAAACGAATCCGTCTTTGCTCACTTTCCTCGCTTGAAGAGTTAAGCAGCCTGTATTCTTGTAATTATATCCTTATTACCATGCTGTGTTGTTGATTGTATGCGTCAAATCTTGTAATTAAATTTCAAACCACTTCCCGATGAGCTAGAGACTTGATACTTTAAACATAGCTCAGAACTGACAATGCAATATTAAAAAGAATTTGAAAAAAAACCGTGCGTTTAGGAGATAAAGAAATGTAGGATCTCAGCGGGAATCGAACTCGGCCCTCATTAACTATGCTCGGCAGTACGTCATCGCGTTCAACGATCCCCACTCCGCGCGACAACGCTCCCTACTCCACGCGTTCCTACTCCGACTCATCCCCACTCGCTTAACCCACTTCGCACCGAAGGAGCCCAGTTTGGCGTTCCGTTCATTCAGTATTCAGTTCCATTTCGCACAATATCGGATTCTATGAAGAGACGTCGTTTCTCGGAGTCATTCCCTCATTTTACCTCCTGTATTTCCATATCTTACGTTTCTATATTGTACTATTTCATACCAACGTTACTATATCTTGCGTTTTATTTTAAAAAATCTAGAAGGTAAAATGAAAACTTCATAAAAACCACGCCTATATTAAAATGCACTAAAAAAAAGAAAACAAATTTTTTAGACATTCGTGACTATAAATTATAATTTTAAAATTTATATTATAATTTAAATATTGACGTAATTTTCGTGGGCGCTCCACGTTTATAGTCACTAATGTCCAACAACATTATTTTCTCCTTTTTAGTGCATTTTATGCCTTCATGTTTTACAATAAGTAGAAACAGTACATAATGGACAGACGCATCAGTGAAGTTCTCTTCAATCATACGCATACCTAACCAATACTCACGATCAGATTTAGAGTTTTAAGGATCGAATGAGGTCCCATAAATTTTCTTCTGCTCGTAACGAGTTGCCGGTAGATACCGAGGCACCCTGTATATCCCTGAGTAAAACAATTTACATGCCGGAAGCTGCATATTCGCGGCATAGCTACTGTAACCGGAAAGTGTGCGCTAAAGAAATATTACGATTCGAGTAGGAAACTGCCACGGCTCCGCCCATTCTATGTTCCGTGAAGATCGATGAAAATTCGTGTATCAACGAGTCAATCATTAAAATTGCATTTCATAGTGCAGGCGAAAGAGAACTGAAAAATGACAGTAGAACTTCCGTAATTAGTTAGTCACATGAAATTACTTCGTGAAAGAAGCTGTATCCACAGCAAATATTTGTTGTTAAGGAAATGTGGTATTTATCGTGTGCATTAACCCTGCAATGGTTTCTCAGGGTCTTCCAACAAAATTTGTTTATACTAACTTATGCTACTGTATTGCACGATAATTGCAAGTATCAAGTTTCGTTAACTTCTTTAGAATAATTGGATTGTTTTAGTCTTGAAAGTATATTTAAAAATTTGACACGGTTTTAGAAATATTCTAGTAAAACTTTTTGTAATCTGGGAAAACATTGTTAAAGATTAAATAGATTTTAATCAAGTTCAAATTATAGAAAATGTTCCGTCTTCTTAAAAATATGTTGTTGCAATTAAAGGAGTATAATTTTCATTGGTTTTTGTACAAATAAATTTCTAAAGGAATATTTTTAAATTTTGTGTCAATTCGTGATGTAATGTTGATTATACTAAGGGTCACATTAAAATATTATATTGTTGGCAATTAAAGACGTATAATTTGCATTGGTTTTTGTACAAACAAATTTCTAAAGGAGCATTTATAAATTTTGAAATTTTGTGTTAATTCTTGATAAAGATTTGGTAGAATCATTTATTTCTCTAAAATCAGTACTCAAAAATTTTAGTGTTTTCGGTATGAATAGTAGCCTACAATCTAGTTATCACGATCATATCTTGACTGCGTTACCTGTACACGTATGGCTGCAATGCTCACACTATCACACCTATTTCCAACTAGCTCCATGGTATTAATTTACCAACGAGCATCAGTGCATCGCGAATAAGCGATCGATTAAGCATCCAAATCGTGAGCTGTGTGCCAAAACATACATATTATTGTGAGGTGCATAATGGCAATTATTCAGTAAGAAATTATGTCATCCTTCTGACAACATGTTATACAAAAGCACTGTTTTCTGAGTAAAATGCGGCTAACACAACCTAGCATGAATTCCAGGACAGTTTATTAATTAGTAGACTGCGGATTTTTATGGATGTATGAGAAAAATGAGCAGGTGCCATTTAAAACAGTGAAAAAGTTACGATGATCAGATAATGCCAATCGAATGTTTTCAGCTTGTTAAAATGATTAAAGTAAGAATGAAACTTATATAGTTCCAGTAAATGCTGCAGACAATTTTTATTTTACATAAAAATCCGCAGTTATTAATTACAATTATAGAAGTAACATTGCAATTTAATGAATTTTAACAATCTAGTCAGTTACTAAACATCTAGGTATTGTACGAGACATTATACCAACTTCACATCCATAAAATACACAATTTATTACAATAATTTTATAGTTAAAATTGCTGCGAGTGCAAAATGTTAATTGTTCGAGGATCTTATACTAATGTGTGACGTTTCTCTGATTGAGACAAGCCCAAACACGATACAATTTTCCCAAGGCTTAACACTACAAAAAAAAAGGTTTTCGACTACTTTCAAAATATCACCGCGTCCTAACCCTTTAAGAAAATAGTTTGGTAAGACGCGCAAGAATATGGAAGGAAACGAGCAATACTGTTTGAAATAACGCGATAAAAAGCACCCTCGAAAAACGGGCCATTTGTTTCGTCGATAAACGCCCTTCGGAGATTTTGATCCGTTTACGTGCAAATTGCTCCACACCGACGCGCTCATAATGCACACTAATTCAATCGTTGCCCTCAGGAATGGGGTTCTAATTGTGCCATGAACTTCGACGGTTGAATTCAACGGATTCGGGCAATACTTTACGGTTGGCACAGATCTCGACTTTCATCGACCCTTCGGCATAGTCTGGCCGCGGCGCGAGGACGCCACGATTAAAGCGGAAATTTACTGCCCGTTAATAATTAGAGAAAATCGCGGGGAAAGGGGAGGCGACGGTTTGCGCGACCGTATTTACGCGGGCTCGCCCGTTGTCATAACAATCTAATAGTCGTAACTTCTGCTTTGATCATTCCGCTTTAGAATGCCCGGTGTCCTGTTACCGTAAAACCAACTGTAAAATGTAGCCGAACTTGCCGCGCGCGCAACGAGATTTGTTTGTCGCGTCGATAGCTTTATTAGGTAAATGTTATGGTCGACGCGGTATCATACGTCAGGTAAATATCTAAGAAGATCGCAGGAAACTGTTATTTCTCGAGCAGCTCGCCGCCATGCTTCCGGCGTCTAATGTCGAACTTGAAATACGAGGGATCGGCCCCGATCCCCGGCAACAACCATTCGATCAAATCAATTGACGTCATTTGCATGGCGGAGGGAACGTACATCACCATGCAGGATTTCCCCTTTTTAGAGTCGATCGAGATTTAGGCGTCCCGCGTCCATTAAGTCGCGAGTAATAAGTTGATTGCGAATTTGGGCTGTTCTTCCGTTTATGGCAAGAATCAGAATTCGATGAAATTTTGAAAATAGGTTCTTTTTTTACTGGAATGACGATTGCCAGAAGGATTTTCGGCGCGTTGAAAAAACAATTTTTATCATTTCAATGTTGCGCTCTACATTACCGACTTACCGACTTTCTATTTTATATACTTTTTTATTATTTATTTTGTTTTTACTTGCTTTATTATAAATTTCGAATTTGTATGCTGACATTGTCGCGTTCATTTCAACCTGCAGGTGCAACGATTCTTTCTTCACAAGGTTTGTCGGTTTTTAAAAACCGGTTTTGAAAATCGCATTTGAAAGAAAATTATGCAGTTCGAAAACCGGTTTTTCTCAGTAAAAAAATCCGGTTTTAAATTGATACATAACACTAGTTAATTTCTTCCATTAGTTACAAAAACTTACATTATTGAGTGATGACTCCGATGTTAAAAAAAATTGACAAAGCAGAACAAATCAAGACATATTTATGATGGTAAATGCTATAAGTTTATAGGTGCGTCCAGTCAGGGGTCAATCACGTTGATGATCGCTTTCATTAGGAATTCAATGATTATAATTACTCAAGGTCATTCAAGGTCACAGATACAGAAATTTTATATTAAGATTGATATTCAAGAATCATTTGTTGCCTCATAAAATCATTCTTATATGTTTGAATAATGAAGTGATATCTAAAAAAGTGAGATCTAAAAAATAAGGGTGCTTTTTTGATATAATCATTGAAATCTAACCGAATCAATTTCAGTAAGTTATTATTAACCTAAAAGGAATCGCGGTGACAAATTAATGAAACGTGGAACTCGTTTTCCAGTGTGGTAAGATATTCACTTGGGTCAATGAATCGGTTGAATATGTGTGAATAATGAACGCGAGTTAGCAAAAATTACGTTGCCGAAAAAGTTTAATCAAATCGAAAATCAATTGAAATCGTTAATTATCAACAAACAATCGCGGTGATGGTTACCGATACGAAAACACGTAGTGTTTGCACTTTAATTTGCAATTACTTTTTTCCACTCGAGCATCGAGAACGGGTAGATTGATAAATATCATACATGTATAATGGTAACCTATTTAAAACCACGTACCCGTGTAATGCACTCTTTTTTTCTTCTTTTAATTGAATCAGTATAAATGGCCAGCGTGATCAACGTTACGGGATTCGAACTGATCGAGGAAGCACCCTCATTTTACAAACTGTATCAAAAGTTTAAAGGTCAAATAGGAATAAAAGTTACGGCAGATCAATACACGCGAACCTGATGACCACTCGATGGACCCCAAACGTGACAGAAACGGAAATTCCAATGGGCGACGCTTAATGAAATTAATCAAATAAACGAGCCGACCATTTTTTTTTTGCTCGACTACAGTATCCGCGCTCAAGTGTGCGCGTATTTAAATCGATGCAATTTTCGGGAATATGACGGCATCGGTCTGTCAAATAGAGCATCTGTTTCTGTGACAATTGTGTGCTGCTTTGATGAAATCAATTTCCGTAAATTATACGAATTAATCCTGTTTGAAGTCAGCGGGCTTTTTACAAGCACAGAATTATATTCGTTCAATTTTTAATTATTTAATCATTAACTCCTTTGCACTCCCAATTGTTTTTCAATTTTGTTGCCAACAACCCCATCCTATTTTAAGTGCTTCATTTGCAAACTCCATAAGACAGTTCCTTAACTGCTACTTATTTTAAACAATTTTGTTTATTGAAATATTAAATATAGCTCTCGAGCTTTGTTGTAATTCATATTTATTTTTAATTAAGAAATATGACTTAAATAAATAGAGGAAGAACTATATAAATATATAATTTATAAAATTTCTATAAATTTGTTTGTGATCGTTTTGTGAAAAGCTATTGGAAATGTGTAAAAATATTTTCGAGAATACGGTTACTGCAAAATATTTATTCCTTAGCCACATTATATAAAACGAGTTCAAGTTTATAAATCTTCAACAAAATGAAAATTTTATTTTGCAATAATTCAAAGTTCATGTTTCAAATGCCGCGTGATAGGCGACAACAAATTCACAATTAATTACAATAAATCCTTCGTTATAGATGAGGATATCTAACTATGATTACGTAATTTTCTATATTTCTTCAAAATCGAAGATTCTATATCCCCCATCGCCCCTACCATTTTCGAAATACCATATTTTCCCTTTCACCGAGGCTACGTAACCCCTGATGAGAAACCTCGGTTAATCGAGCCTGAGCACGGCAGCCTCGGCCGATCCGCGGGAAACTTACATCGACACTTTGTTTCGATAAACGAGTAGGTACCTTCGGATGGAAAATTCTAGTTGAAGTTTAAAGCACCCCGACGACGACGACGACGGACGCACTACATTGCTCGAGTTTCCCTACCATTTTGATTCCATCGTCAGCTAATAATCTCTTCAGCGTTTCACCCCTGCGAAGCCAGGTGAAACTGGCTGGTGTGGGGTGCTGTAATTATGAATATAAATCGGTGGGCAACGATGGCGGTGGTGGGTTGACGGTGGAGAGGGTACTCTCGACGAGGGGATGGAACGAGGAGCGTGGAACGAGGATGGAGAAGAGTTGCGGGGCCCAGAGCCGTGTTGGCGCGGCAGGGAATGAAAATGACGCGATGAATCCGACGTTTGCCGTCTTTTAATTTTAATTAAGGGACGGTCCGGGCCCCCTCGCCCCCCTACGATGGGGATTCATGGAAAAAACAGTCGCGCTGTATCATCGGCGAAGGGTTGACTCAGTGCATTTCTTCTTCTTCTTCGATTTCCGGCAGAGCGACACCCTTCGTGCACAAGCCTCGCGTAATTTTTATTTAACCCAGCCGGGGATTGACAGATACAAACGAAGTCTTATTCAATCCGAATACTGCGAACTTCTACGCGTGCAATTATATTACTAAAGACTGTAAGCGGGTTGTGGAATGTATGCGGTTATTGCAGCTGCGATTACCTAAACGTGCGGCACTGCAACGGTACTAAATGTATGTACAAGGTGTGTCTGAAAAGTTCGGTGGATGGTCTCAGAAAATTGAGGAAACGTGAGTTACAAATAAAATACCTTCACCGAACTTCAAAGTAATCGATGGACTGTGGATTTGATGCATTTTTTTGCATGAAGATCCGCAGTGTAATAATAAGTAAATAATTCTTGGTGTAAGTAAATAATTTTTGGTATAAATAAATAATTCTTGGTGTAAGTAAATAATTCTTTTATCGTCAATGAACTGCGCACAGTCATCGATTATTATTTTACACAGTCGGCGAGCATTTGCAAACATTCATCGCAACGGGAAATCAATTTACGTATTGCGGTTGTAAATGGTTTCCTTCCGATTTTCCGACACGAACATTTTAAGGTCGCTTCCGTCGTGGTACTCATCAATAACCTCCTTCCGCCAGTTTTCGAATGCTCCGCACCATATAATGACTTACCAACGACTCGGGATATTGTGTTTATACACAGATATCAATTTATCACGAATTGTTTCCTGGATAACATTTTTCGATAATAATAAGTGTTTATCGGAGACACGCGATCCAAATTTCAATGTATTTTTCCACGTGTTATGGTTAACATTGAATCGAACACAAATGAATAATCCAAACAGCTTGACACGTACAATGCATGAACAATTATGTTACATCCGCGTTACAATCTAGTGGCTATGTTTCTATTCTAGAACGGAAGTTGGAGATCAATAATTAGTTTGTTGACCGATCATTCTAGTTGCAAGAGTTAAATGTTTATTTCTGCCGTAAATTCGCAGTCTACTTGCATATCTAATTGTTTTTATACAGGGTGTCCCAAGAATGATGTACTTCCTTCAAGGGGATGATTCCTGTACTCCGTGGCTTTGTTTAGGAGTTATTAAAGAAACTTCAACAATCACATATATGTTATCTTGAATATTTTGAGTGTTTCTAGAAAATATTTTGGTTTAACTGTTTTCGAACATTTTTTGCCAGGGGTAGATGGCACACAGACTGTGTGTTGATATTGAAAATATTAATTTTCCTATTAAGCTAAGCCTTGAATATCTCACATTTAATATTCCTACATCCAAATAATCCGTTCAATTATCACTTTAACTGTTTTAACTGCATATTTTTTATCAGTGGTAGTACTCATGCCACACGGACTGTTTTCATATTACTATTAAGCCTAAGCCATCGATATTTCATATTTAGTATTCCTACATCCGAATAATTCGTTCAACGATCGCATTAATTATTTTAACTCAATTTTTTTCTGCCACGAGTAGTACTCACGACACGCAGAATTAATATTAATACACCGTCTGTGTGTTCATATTAAAGATATTAATATGACTATTAAGCCTAAGAAGGGAACATATTCGGGTGAAACAAACCAATCTTGATGAAACTTATGCGAGATGTAGTTCTTCGAAAAATATTTGACACGTATTTTCTTTTATTGGCAACCATTCACTTTGAAGGGGTGAACACAGCCCTCAAAGTTCGCTGTCAGATCCATATTTTTTGAGATAATTTGGAAACCAGAGATCGAAAAATTTGATATTTTAAAAAATTGTGTTTTTCTTTTAATGGAGTATGTAGTAGTGCAATAAATTTTAACAAAACATGTTTGTTCAAATAACAATGTTAGTTAATTTTAATGTACACTATGTGTGATCTTTGTTCCAAAATAGGGGATACATGTTTTAGGATTTTATTCTTTTTTCTATTTAACAATATTTATGCATAATGAAATATGGGCTTGCACCTGGTATGTGGAGGAAGGAATTCTGTCTTGTTTTACAGAAATATAAGCGTTTACTCTTAACATATCATTTAAACAAATGTCTATTGTCAAAATTTTTTGCACAACTACGTTTCCCATTAAAAACACAGAATTTAAAAAGAAAATCAATTTTTTTCGATCTTTGGTTTCTGAGATATCTCAGAAAATTTGACTCTGACCACGAATTTTGAGGGCTGTTTTCACCCCTTCAAAGTGGATGGTTGCCGATAAAAAAAAACACGTGTCAAATATTTTTCGAAGAACTATATCTGACATAAGTTTCATCAAAATCGGTTTATCTCATCTGAATAGGTTCCCTTGTAAGGGAATATTTAATATTTCTACACCCACATTAATTATTTAAATTGAATAATTTCTGCCAGTGATAGGATTAATGAGACACACACTGTGTGTCCGTATTAAAGATACGAATATTATTATCACGAAATAATAAATATCGAGAATAACCGCGCCCATAGCAAGCCGACCAGGTCAGGGATTCGCCACACAGAGCGAACTGACGCACCTGAAAATTTGATAGCATTGTGAATTACCGTGTCGTCGCCATGTTGCTAAACCCGGTGGGAATACGCGTTTCACTTTCTCCGGGGCGACGCTTTCAATCGACCGCTGCTCCAGTTCTTTTTTCCAATTCAGCATCGCGGTCGCGGCTCGAATTGGCAGATAAATTTTCAGCATCAAAGCCGAACAATGTCTCCTGGCCGTCTTTCCGACATTAAGCCTCGCTCGCTGCGGGCATTATCGCTAACGCGGCTGCAGTGTTGGACGGTGTTCAGCTTCTAGGACCGTCGCTGGTCATTGCAACCCCGGCGAAGGAACAACCGGGGGTCAAATGCACCCTCCGCAATGACAAACCCCTTGGCTCGGGCAGGTCGATATGCGGTACGTGCACATGGAGCACTGTGCTGCCCTGCACGAGCAAAATTTCAACGCCAGAAATTCACTGTTACCGGGGAATAAAGTAAACCCAGTAACTATCGCCGAATCGTTATTTAGTACCACACACGCTGCAGCCTATTCAGTTTTTCGTGGTTTTCTCGCAATAATTATAATTTACCTTGTTCTTCTACCAAATTATTACTCATTACTTGTTTTAAGATACAGCAAACTTGCTAGTGAACTTTTCATACATTTTATACATTTATGAGAACAAAACAGGTGTAACTTGAAATAGTAGAAAGTGGGATTGCAAGTATTGGTACATCGTCATTAATTTATTGAAATCGTAAATGGAAGAAACAGATTAATCGTATTCTTCTTCCAAATTATTCTTTATTTCTTGTATCGAGATAAAGCAAACTTGCTAGTAAACTTTTCATACATTTTATACATTTATGAGAACAAAGACAGGTGTAACTTGAAATAGTAGAAAGACGTGTGGGATTGCAAGTATTGGTACAACGTCATTAATTTATTGAAATTGTAAGTGGAAGAAACAGATTAATCCTATTCTTCTTCCAAATTATTACTTATTTCTTGCATCGAGATAATGCAAACTTGCTAGTGAACTTTTCATACATTTTATACATTCATGAGAACAAAGACAGGTGTAATTTGAAATAGTAGAAAAACGTGTGGGATTGCAAGTATTGGTACATCGTCATTAATTTATTGAAATTGTAAGTGGAAGAAACAGATTAATCGTATTCTTCATCCAAATTATTCTTTATTTCTTGTATCGAGATAAAGCAACCTTGCTAGTGAACTTTTCATACATTTTATACATTCATGAGAACAAAGACAGGTGTAACTTGAAATAGTAGAAAGTGGGATTGCAAGTATTGGTACATCGTCATTAATTTATTGAAATCGTAAATGGAAGAAACAGATTAATTCTATTCTTCTACCAAATTATTACTCATTTCTTGTTTCAAGGTAAAGCAAACTTGCTAGTGAACTTTTCATACATTTTATACATTTATGAGAACAAAGACAGGTGTAATTTGAAATAGTAGAAAGTGGGATTGCAAGTATTGGTACATCGTCATTAATTTATTGAAATTGTAGTGGAAGAAACAGATTAATCCTATTCTTCTTCCAAATTATTCTTTATTTCTTGTATCCAGATAAAGCTTACAAGTAAACATTTTACAATTTATTTATTATTTTATACATTTCATACATTTATGAAAAAAGAGTAGGTGGAACTTGAAACAGAAGAAAGACACATGGGATTAAAAGTATTGGGTACATTGTCGTCGATTTATTAGAATTATTGAAGGAAGAAACAATATTAATAATTTATTTCGGTTTCGAATCCCAGAAATGGATTTGGTTTTACAATTTACTTACACACTCACTCTCTTCCATACCGCACACATATACACGCTTGATTACACCATAATTACTGCACATAATACTCCCATTTCTGAACTATATTCAGTATTATTTTTCACTTATCTAGAGGAAGAAATAAATCAACCTTGTTCCTCTACCAAATTATTTCTCATTTCTTGTTTTTAGATATAGCAAACTTACCAGTAAATTTTTCATACATCGTATACATTTATGACAAAAATGATAGGTGAAACTTGAAACAGTGGAAAGACATATCCAAGTCTCTGCATTCAGAATTCATGACACGCACTGTATATATATTACTGGTATGTAGTACAGTTCATATATGTTTATAACACTTTATATTTATTTCGATTCTCCGATAAGTCATTGATTTATTTATAAATTTGTATCTTTCACAGGTACATCAAATAATGTACTTTACTAGAGGTTACTATTACCCTTTATAATATTAATATTTTTAAAAAGCCTCCAAGAATATATATTTATTTTTCATATTCAATGCATATTACACGGACAACTCCCATAACAGCAATTTAAATATCGACCGTTGCAAATGGTCACAGCATTTATGGTAAAATTACGTATATGTCATATTCCACATTAATATTCGTCGATCAAATACAGAATATTGAATATATCTGTTGTACAGCATTTATATATTCACGCGGATATAATTGAAAAAGTGTTTCAAATCTTAAGTTACAATATTTTCCCGAGACAATAAGCTAACTTGCTAAAATTATTTTCAGAATACTAACCGAACGGTAGAGGCACACGAAAGAAGTCTAGACTGCAGACCTCTGTTTATTTATGGCAAGATGTACCCAATGAATTCCAGCAAAATAAAATCTTGATAAAAATAGAGGAGAGGTATTTTTTCCCAGTATGAAGTTAATGCAGTGGGTTCTATTCTGGTTTCGTCAAGTAACCCTGGACAATGCGAGTTTGATGAAACACCCACAATCCAACGGTATATCTAAACCTTTAAATATTTCGTGAAATAACTTCTCAACAGCTAACTTAATTATTTACGTCCAAAATATTTCAAAGAACGTTTTTATTTCTATTAAGGGATGGTCTAAACATTTAGTTCTCTTATTAAGCTAGCGTAAATATTTATTTCATCTCCTTACTTTTGACGTATGATGCGATGCTGTGGAATAGGCCGAAGAAAGATGCCAATGACAAAAAACAAAACGCAGTACATCATGGCTGTGTGGAAATCTATCGATACGAGAGTTGCCCTAATGCGCCACGTGTAGTATATATGTATGCCACTCTGATTCAAGTGGCCGTGTACTTATACCTACACCACCATTCCTGCCAGGTACCGCTACCATTAATTAGCTTAAATATTAATTACAACAGCTATTGTGTACTCATCCTACCACAATGTATGTTTAATATTGTAATTCTTTTTGGTCAAAAATAAAAAGTATTGGTTACAACAGCTATTGTGTTCTTGTTTTCGAACCCTATACATCAATATTCTACTCTGTGCCACTTCTTTCTCTTCCATACTCTCTTAGTATGTATGTATGTATGTATATGATATTTGGTCCCCTCAGGGTTTCAAATTCATTTACCAATTCTCCCCTTCTTTCCACTCTCTCTATCGCCAAATTTCGGCGTATTTCAGCCTAATTTTCAGCGGGACCTACTTTTTATTACGGTGGGTTCCGAACCACCTCCATACTCTCTTAGTAGGAATATGAAAATTGCTGAACATTTTCTGACAACTCGGTAAACTTAGTAGTGATTTTCCAAAATTTCAACCGTCTGACTCGCCGTTGAGTCGTACTACTGAATTTCGTGCCACCTCCTTCGATATCATAATCTCCTAATACAAAGTTCAATTTTTCGAGATTTTCAAAAAATTTCGACCGTCTGACTCGTGCTACTTAATTTTCGAAATCTTAGGCGTCTGGCTTAACGTTGACATCTACTACTGAAAATGAGAATACCTCCTCGGATATCATGTTCTCCTAATACAAAGTTCAATTTTTCGAGATTTTCAAAAAATTTCGACCGTCTGACTCGTGCTACTTAATTTTCGAAATCTTAGGCGTCTGGCTTAACGTTGACATCTACTACTGAAAATGAGAATACCTCCTCGGATATCATGTTCTCCTAATACAAAGTTCAATTTTTGATGGTTTTTGAGAAGCTTCGCCAGTTTTCGGCCGTCTGACTCGTGATTGACTTATATCACTGAATTTTCGAAATCTTCAGGCGTCTGGCTTAACGTTGGCATGTACTACTGAAAATACGAATACCTCTTTGGATATCATGTTCTCCTAATGCAAAGTTCAATTTTTGAGATTTTTGAAAAGCTTCGCCAGTTTTCGGCCGTCTGACTCGTGATTGACTTATATCACTGAAATTTCGAAATCTTCAGGCGTCTGGCTTAACGTTGACATGTACTACTGAAAATCCGAATACCTCCTTCGACATCATGTTCTCCTAATACTAAGTTCAATTTTAGAGATTTTTGAAAAGCTTCGCCAGTTTTCGGCCGTCTGACTCGTGATTGACTTATATCACTGAAATTTCGAAATCTTCAGGCGTCTGGCTTAACGTTGATATGTACTACTGAAAATCCGAATACCTCTTCGGATATCATGTTCTCCTAATACAAATTTCAATTTTTCGAGACTTTGAGAATATTCCACGATTTTCGGCCTTCTGATTCGACGTTGACTTGTACTACTGAATTTTCGAAATTTTTCGAGCGTCTGACTTGTCGTTGACTTATGCTACTGAAAATCTGGATACCTTCTTCGATATCATGTTCCCCTAATACAACGTTGAAAATGTCGGAAAATTTTTCAAAAACCTCAAAAGTTGAACTTTGCATCAGGGGAACATGATTTCGAAGGAGGTAGCCGGAATTTCAGTAGTATAAGTCAACGTCAGGCCAGACGCACGAAAAATTTAGAAAATTCAGTGGTACAAGTCAACGTTAAGTCAGAAAATCATATTTTTAGGCATTAGTGACTATAAATAAAAGCGTCGAGCGCTATAAACTATATCGACGTAATCTTCGTGGGTGCTCCACGCTTTTATTTATGATCACTAATGTCTAAAAAAATTATTTTCTCCATTTTAGTGCGTTTTAATACAAGCTTATAATATAATACTAAAAATAGAAATCAAAAACAATAAAGAACGAGGGTTAAATCCTAAAGGTTTCCTAAATTCTGCTACTCTAAGCTTCCGACTTTATGGTAATTTTCACTCGGAAAAGGTATCAATATAGAAAAATATCCTACGTAAACTTCCAAGAAATTTCGTCAGAATTTGTGTCCCGACTGGTCGGTAAAAATGCCAAGCGAAATTCAAAAGTTAAGGGTTGGGACAGGAACGAGCGCCGCAAATATTTCCAAAAGCAACGGCAACTCGCGCAGAATGTCATCGACAAAGATTTCATGAATGAAAGGAGTAAAACCGAGACGATGGGGTGGGGTGGGGGCGGTTGTTGCGAAAAGTAGATGAAAAACTCAAAAATGCAACGTACCATCTGCGTGCCGGTGTTCTTGTTCACTGTCCTCGTAAAACTCGGAGGGATGATCCGTTATAAATCCGAGAGAGAAGAAGTTTCCACGCTGATGCCGACGTACTCAATTTCGTTCCACCCCCGCGCGAAGGTGTGTTTAGCGAGGGGTGCATAGCGTTTCATGCAAAAGATAAGTACTAAATTTCCTCGAAACACCCGCCCCCTAACCTCGTATCCGCGGAGTTTCATTCAATTTACCAAGTTTGACATCTGCTTTTGTGCCGATGCACCGCGGAGAACGACAGGGTGCAAGATGGCGCTGTACTCTTTCATTAGAACGTGTCACGAGTCCTTCGGTTGTTCTTTTGACGGACACGCTTTCCGTTTACCACGGCTCGCTGTGGCACCGAAAACGGATGCTTCACCGCGTGATTATTGCATTTTCTTCCCCTCTCATTCTCTTTACGTCTTAACCATTTAGTTTGTTTCGTTGATTTTAACTTATTCAGCTGTTCAATAATTTCATTAATTCAAGGACATGATACAACTTTTTTAGAAACCCGAGCTGATCCTAAGTTGATCAAATGAAAATATCAAAGACATCTTTGAATGTACATAAAAATCATTGAACCAATAAGTCAAGAAGTCATTTTTCTAATTTTAATTGTTCCCTTAGGAAACTTTTACGAATATATTTGTAACATTTTTCTGATTTTAACGAGTCCAAACACGACACAAGTCTGATGATATTTCAATTCTTCATGTTTCTTCATTCTTCAATCTGTATACAATATGATTTATTGATTTGGATGATTATTGATTTATTGATTAAACAAGTAAATGTGAACCAAATGGTGTCGTGTCTGGAGTTATTTCAGTCAGAAAAATGTCACCAATATGATGGTAAAAATTTCATATAAAAATAATTACTATTATAATGTGAAGATATTACTATACTCATTCAAAATATATTTCTAATCCGTTGAAATGAAATGAATCGTAAATCTTGGTAGACAGTCTGCTCGTTGAAAAAGAGTAAAAATAATGTGGTCTTGTATTCTTACTGTTTCTCGGTCTCTTGAAGTGGTTTCATCGATATCCTTTGCAAGGAAGAAATCATTTTCTTTTCTGATTATTCAATTCCTTTATCCCATTCTTTTGTCGTTCGGTGCTTTTGTTTGGTATATCTGTGTAATGCCGTTTGCTTACGGTACAATAAATAAAAGGATCGATTCTTTCTTTAAATGTATGTCGATGACAACTGGGAGCCCGAGTGTAATTTATGAATAAATTTTCCTAGCATTTAAACTTTAAGAGAATACACGTTTAAGTATACGTACAGCACGATATAGCGTGTCAATAGTTTTCGCAGTGTAATACAAAGAAGACTTATGAAATAATGTGATATGAACGATGGATTCCTGTTTTCTCTCGCGAACGATTTAATTTTGCAACAATAATTCTCGTGACAGGGCTTCATATTTCCGTCGAAATTCGACCAATTTCGATGCTGAAAGCCGAGGTTCAATAATATTTCAAATAATTCCACCCTTTGTCGCGTGCCGAAGTACAGAAAAGTTTATTGCGCTTATACTTTCAACGATACAAACGGATATATGATTCGTTGTCCGCCATGCTAACGTTTAATCACCATGTCCTGTTCGTTTGAAGCGAAACGAAAATCCGTATTTATGTCTAGAGTGATCCCGTCGAAATACAAGCAAGGTGACATCGTTTGGTACTCAATGAAATAAATAAAAAATATTTGGTTAACATAAGTTCATGAATTAATCTCGAATAAGGTAAATTTTATTCTGTCATATATCAAATTGTTGGTATATATTAGCTCTGCGTAATACGGGGTGGCTTTATTTTTCGATGCTCGTTCTTCTTATTAAATTATAAATAATTTAAATATTTAACTGTGGTATGACGGCAATTTTAGCGTACATTATATGATAGAATTTAATGCATTTGTTAAAAATTTAATGATTTTATTGAAGATTAGATTCTCATTTTATTAAACTTATTAAATATTTATTCATCATATATTAGATATTGCATAATATTGTATATTTAAAGTTGGAACAAATGTTCGTAGCATTTTTTAATTACTGTTCGAAGATCAAATTATTTATTCGTAGGTTTATTAAAGAATAGCATAAATAAATTGAAAAAATCTATGTATAACTATTGTAATTTTAATTTAAAAACGCTATGAATTTTTATGCATTTGTTGCAAATGTAATGAACGCTCAATCAATTTTTGATTCACGTTGATTCATTTAATTTTTGTTTTACCTATATCTTGTATTTATTAGGATGGATCGTTTCGTAGCGTTTTTTAATTATAATTCAAAGATAAAATTAAGACTCATAATCTAATTCATAAGTTTATTCAATACCATGATAAGTTACCTCGAAAATGGCAAAAAGTAATAGAGCAGAACATGTTCTTGAATAAATCTATAAATAATCTTAATTTTATTTTTGAATATTAACTTAAAAACACTACGAATTACAAAAAGTCAAAATATAGACAGCTGATCTTTCTGCAAAATAAAACTTTTCTACCTGAATCGCAACAAACTCGAATGAAATGGAAATTTATTTTCTTTTTTTAATACGTTCAATATAGATTGAAAATAATGTAACAGTATTTGAAAATTTTTCTAACGGTTTTACTGTTGTAAATCACACCTGCTTATTTTTGTCATAAATTCATAAAACGAAACTCTTAAATCGTACCGGTACGATTAGTACTTAAACTTTCTATATTTTCTTTCTAAATTTTTCAAGCATGGGAAAAAGAAAATATGGTTTTTGGACGCAGGAGCAAATGCAGACTGGACTAAGAGTTTGGTTCAATTTGGTATATTTTATAATTTTTATAAAAAATATTGTTTATTTCTTCATACATTTTTGTGTTTTAATATAACAAAGGCAATAAATTATTAAAAATTATGCGTTCAAAACAAAATTTATTACCGAACTGTTCGTTCACCAACCCCTCTGGCGCCTTGCTCTCTCTTTCTCTCTTTCTCTCTCTCTCTCTGAAAAATACACACTGTCACGTCGCTCAATTTTCGGTTACCGTCAGAGAGCTTCGGCACTCGGAGTTTTTGCGTGACAGAACTGCAGAACTATTGTATATAACAGAAATATAAGGTAAGTACGATTTTGAAAATACAGTACTACGATTTAAGAAGTATGTGTCCTAATCCGTACTTTTACAATGTTTTCTAAAATCACTCAAATCACTCTTTCAATTCCATTTTATACGTAGAATGTGCATTTAGAAGGATCCCGCAGACATCAAAATATAATTGCAAACAACAATTTCAGTAAAAATATGTATTGTTTATTAAATATATGTAAAGAAAATATATTTTATTAAGTTTGAATCTAGCGGAAAATCAGAGTGATAACCGGCTTACCCGGTAGAGGGAAAAAGTAGGAGAAAAATAGAGAAGGAAACTCCATGAGAAGTATAGGATATTAAAGAGAGAATTGACATCTTAAATAAAAACTTTAATGTCGTTTCTTTGTTCACAGGTAAGGGTGTTGTAAATTGTAAATAGTGTAAATAAGAGAGGTGTGCAAAATAGTAAAATAAAACTTTGTTCACAGAGCAACGCTATAGAGTTCAGTTGATGTGTCAACCCTAACCTTAAAAAAACCCAATATAACATTATATATATAAAAAATCTCTCGGATAGTGCTATTTCGGCAACTCTCTCCCACCTAGCAGCGAAGAAAGATCGTATTGTCACAAGAAACCGCAGTCAACAAAAATGATTAATTTTTTCCTTCCAGAAAGCTCGTTCGGATCGCTCAGAGAGCGCGCTGGTCTGATCGCGTCGGAAAGCGGTTAATTTCGAAGCTGTTCAATTTTTCGTAGCCGGTCGACGACGACGACGACGGTGGCGCGCGGGTGAACGAACCCGCAGATTGACCCGGTAACCCACAACGACCTGCGTCCCGGAATAAACACCGTTTAAGCAGGCTGAGCATCGACGAGCGAGCGGAAAGAACAGAGAACGGTGCACGGGTCGACGCCGACGCCGAACGTCGGCATAGACGTCGGAAGAACAAACCGTACTCCCTCCTCGGCGGCACCTGTTTTAATCACCCCGAAAACCGAGTGATCCTATTGACGGGCGGCCGAAACCCGGAGCAAGATATCCACGCCGATACGCGCCGGTACCCAATATCAGTAATTCCTTCGTGGCAGTTTCACGAAGTTTCTCGGGTCACCCTTCGTCCATAAAGCGTTTCTCTCGTCTCCATCGTGTAGAAGGAACGGCGGGAATAGTGCTCGCGTGGACTGGGACGCGCGCGGGGTTGTACGTCCCCCGACTCTGCAGGCGAACGGGGGGCGAGGAGGGTCGAAGAGAGGGTAGTGGAAAGGTTCAACTACGAGAAGGAGGCATAGAGACACGCCGGATGTGCCGGTACGAGAGAACGAGCAGGAGAGAACTGGAAACGGGTAGAGGGACGTGGGTCGGCGAAGGGGTGGTGAATGGGGGGTGGGAACTGGGGGAGACAGAGGGTGAACAGGCGCATCCCCTTGTGCCGATCCATACGCACCCCAATATCGCCCCCGGGCCGTGCAATCACGGCATACAGAGAATGGGATGAGATCCAGCCGAACCAGGGGGTAGGGGATCCTGGACGAAAGGGGATGGTGTGTGCGTGTGTGTCTGTGTGTGTGGGGTCGAAGCGGGGGAGGGGCACGGGGATGGGGATAACGCTCTGCCGTCCACCCCCAACCCACCGTTGCCGCCAATTGTGCGTCGTTGACAGGCCTGCATCGGGGAAAAACTTATTGTTGCGCGCGGAAAACCAAAGAGAACGATTCCACCCCCGGGTGGAGGGTGCCCCGAGCGCCAAAGTTACGGATTAAATGCCTGGCGATAGGGGTGAGGATGACTCCGGCGACTTCCTTCCTCGTTCCTTTTCGAGCCGCGTGATCCTTCGTTTCTCTTTCTCTTTGTCCCTTTTCCATCTCGCTTTTCCTTTCTCTCTCTCTCTTTCTCTGTCTCACTCTGTGCTATACGAGCACTATTTACGTTCGAATTATTGCGATGAAAAGGACGATCCCGCTTTGCGGCCGCCGGTGATTGTGCTCGTGCCACGGGACGCTGTTTCGGGCACCGGCTCTGTTATGCCAGCGGAAAGTATTCGATCGAACGCGTTTAGGGGTTGCCGAGCGGGAATTGCGACGCGGCGGGCATTCCTTATCGACGAATTTGCGAAATATTATTTTCAGTCGTCTATCGGGGGGACTTGTGAATAATCCAGGAAACAATATTCACTCTGCGATAGGTCGTTCGGAGCATTCTGCGAATTGCTCATTCGAAGTGGCATATGTTGCGTTCACGTAGCTGCTAATTTTCGGTTTTTACGAATTAGGTATTCTGGAATAAATCAGCAGTGGGCGCTCCTCTGTGAAAATTGCTTTTTGCTGGACTTATGGTAACAATATTGTATCTGCAGGATTATATGAACAATTGATGTACATATACTACTGTGCAAAAGAAAGAAGCGTCCAGTATAATTATAAGATACTAGCTTAGATTAGACCACCCCACACACCCGTCGCCTTTCCAATAAAACATCCCCCGAGACCGCGAACAGGCGCGAAAGAAATAAGCCTAACCGCCCTCAAGGACCCGCAGAAAAATAATTTTCCGGTAGAAAAATAATTAATATAGACTTGAAAGATGCAAAGCTCGTTCGTAGGCGTGGGGGAGGGGGGTTTTTCGCGGTATGTAATATGACACGTGCATGCTTTGCCCAGGAAGACTTGACCTTGAACGTGTTCGAACGTGTTTCGCAGTATACCAATTTTCATAGCGATAGGTTCAACGGTATAGAAGTTGATGTATTGCAGCGCCATCTACAGCGGTGAGTTAGAAAAAAATGTGTAGTGTAAAAACCTTCTCCATGAAAAAATTCCTATATGTGCCAAGTTTCATGTTAATCGGTCAAACAGTTTCGAAGTCTATTAATCATATATATATATATACAAACATCCACTTTTATATATATAGATAACGACAAACAATATCTTTATGTAGAAATTGTATTGTACAATGATTGATTTATTGCATTTAATGTATTAGATAATCCGCAATAACAAATCACTATATTTTCAGATCTATTCAATCGGTGTGTTCTTGGTTGATATTTTACGCTTTTCTATTAAATATGGCCGAGTGCTTCTTTCTTTTAGACAGCATTGTTAATTCAGAAAAGAATCACATGAGCTTGCGAAACAGTTGGAGACGAAGAAAATTCGTTATAGATTAAAACAGTTGGGCAAGATAGGAAAACCGTTTCTGACAAAAATCTAAAACAAAAAGAATTGCAAAAACTGGAAAAAATCATTTTTATGAATGTGATGCTTCTTTGCGATTTCTAAACTGAATAAAAGTATCCCATAAATTCCTTTAAAGTATAAAATTATAGTGTATAGTAATGTTGAGTCAGACTCATCATGAACGATGACCAATTTTATCAATGTTTAACCTTTCCGTGTGCTGTGCCGGAGTCATTTCTGTACTCAATTTAATTTTGTCATTTAAGTACTCAATTTGTGGTAATTAAACTAACTGAATTGAGGACTGATTTTCATTGAGGACATCGAAGAGACTAATGTGTCTACCCGAGATTTCACCAAAAGTAAATTTTTAAAAATTAGAGCTGTGAACGGTCCTAAAAATTTTGTTTTCGCTTCTATGAAATTATTGAAGACAAAAAAGAATATTAATCGCAGTGGTTAGAAATGACTCTATCTTCCAAAAAAATTTGTAACTTCGCGTATGTAACTAAATCCTACTGTGGGATTAAATTATCCGAAATTCATTAGATAATCCACGGGGGATGCAATATTAACTATTAAATCATTTTACAACTTTCACTAGTAATAAATTTGTGCTACGAAAGATTTTGTATAAATTTTTTGGAAAATAAATAAATGGGATTGTGAACATTATGGATACACATCCTTGTTCACGAGAAAATAAAAGGTAAAATATTTTAGTATTATAGCGGTGCAAAATTTGTCTTGCTGATTCTCACGATAAGTGACATCATTCATTATTTAAGGGTGGAAACAAGAAAATACTCCCACACCGATATTACTGAAATAGCTGCAGAAAAAATGAACATTCTCTCGTCGTCAGTTATTTCGAAAGCGTGTAATTTCCTTCTGGAAGGGTTGCAACCCCGTACGAAACATATAATGATTTAGTTGCAAGGCCAAATAACGGGGTTGGCGGGTAAGGCAGTGGTACGTGTCCAGAAGTTGGAGGTTGGCTGATCGTTCTTTCCAGTTGACATGCACAGCGGGGACAATGCATTACCCAAAAGCCCCTTTTCGACTTTTACTCATAATCCCCTCAGACGCGAGCCTAGCTGCGAAGATGGGAAATGGAAGGGAACCAGACCGAGGTTGATTAAACTTACCCTCCTCAATAAACATAGGTCTGTAATTATTGATATTGGATAGTTACCGATTGAAGCATCGGTAACACAGATAAAATGTGGAGAAACACTGCCGCAAAGAAGACTGCGGTTTTTTTATGCAAAAATAAATTGACTGCGTTCACTCCAAGCCGCAGAAACTATAGACACATTTATTAGATGATTGCATAAGTCCGTGACCGATTTTCAGAGATTTTCTAATTGTAGAAACAAATGGTAACTATATTATTGATTAATAAAAAAATTGATACTTAAAAATTTTAACATTGAATTTTATTTTCGTATCGAAAAGGAACTTATGCAATCAATCATCTAATATTTATTTTTTGATAATTGTACCGAGTATTTTAATTTAAATATAATGTCATCTTTGTTGTAATAAAAATTGCAATCTAGTGATAGATTTGTATTTTATTAACACATTAACGTTCGAACTCCTGCGAGTTCCAGGCCTATGCACCGAGATTAGATTAATACAGATTTATTCCGATATAAGAATCAGAATAAGGTTCAGACACTAATTTTGATTGTGATATACATATTTGGGTAAGATAAATTTTCTTTGCATGTTTAGAATAAGAGTTAAAGCTGAAGCCATTATAATAAATTTCAATTTTCTGGCTTCTTTAATTCTACTTTTCGGGGTTGAAATTTGACCCATCTTTAGAAGGAGAAATATAAAATATAAAAATCATTAATAGACTGCGGATCTTTATGCATTTATCAAGAGATTGGTTAGACGAAACATGGAATAGTAAAAGAATAGTAAAATTTAAGAAGATTATACGATGTTTTCAATGTAATGTCATTAAGGGATGAAATAAATTTTTATATTATTCCTGCTTCTCACAATCAATACAAAATATTTTATGTATATATTTTATAATATATTTTATTGTATGTGTATACTATGTATTTTACGCAGAACATGATGCATGCAACAATGGTTGCGACTGCATTTTGGCATTATACATTTCGAAAATATGAAATTCACATTAGTTATGGAATTATTGACATTATTACTCTCCATTGACTCGATCAGTTTAAAAGTAAAACCAAGTGATTTGAAAACTGCAAATTTGAAATGATCGCAGAATTACAAGCACTCCAATTAAATATCGTCACACGTATCAGCATCTGTTCAAGTCACGGAAGAGGCTTCGTAGAAACGAAACGAAAATCTTTCGGCAGAAATTATTAGTGTCGTAAAGCAAGGACGCCTGTATACTTTATTACGATGAAATTTGTAGCACAGTTTGCGCATGCTATGAAAGCAAAGAGAATCCCAAATCCTTTTTTCATTACCTGGACGGAGGTCGCAACCTGGACCGGACACCGGGGATATTGTACATCAGCAGTTCCCGCAAGACGTGCAATTTAATCGTTTACCCTTGCGACAAAGGGTGCTCGTCGCCATCTCAGGACGCATTTCTGGTTACGTTTACGGCAATAACTACGGGATCATTTCGCAGACACAGGGTACAGGCATGTAGAGATATCCGTACACTTGCGGTCGGTTTTCATTTTGACCCAACTGCTCCCTGAAACCATTGAGCCCCTAACTGTCCGCACTTTATGAGCCGTCAAGAAACGCGGTGAGACGAAGAAGAAGATCCTCCTGGTCCCAGCTTTCGTAGATAGTCGAAATTTTCTGTAACAATGTGCTTTCTTTTTAGCAAAATTCTGGGATTTTTTAGCTTCTAACTGATTTATTTATCTTATCGTGTTTTATATCAGACTGCAAAATAAATATATTCCGCATCGATCGTGCGAAGCAGGAAATAAACAAAAATAGATTTCATCCCTTAATGGTTAAATTATTATAACTTAGTGCTGTTCTATATTTCACCCAGCCAATAATTCATGAGTGCGTAAAAATTAATTTCTTTGGTTGAATTCAATTTATTGTTTTTAATTAAGCTGCATAATAAATTGTAAATTCTGTACATGTTTGTCAAACATTTTATTTGACACATGTGGAGATTATAAACCTGCTTTTGCGAATAATTATTATATGCTTGTTCGAGTATATATTAAAATCTTGTCACATTAATATAGTTCCAGTGTTCAATATTAGATACTTCATTTTAAAGATTTCAGTTTCTGGATTTAAAATCTTTTAATAAATGACGGATGTTATTGCAAAGAAGAGCTTTAATGGTATCGGTAACATGGCGATATTCTCCTGACCTTTCTACCCAAGCAAAACCTTTTTGCTTGAAAAATTGCTGGAAAAATTAAAAAGTTATGAAGGGTATGGTAAAACTCATTTATATTTTGAGTTCTCGAGGTTCGAGACAGATTGGTTTAAAAATAATAGAAGAAGAATATACTGATATAATTAAAGATATGCTTTGTTCCTATGAGTATCAGAGATACTTACAAAGTGTTGTATTGTGCGAGTGGGGGATGGAAATTTGTCACTGGCACGTTAGCCGCCAAGAAGTCTCGACTTTACACCCTGTGACTTTTTTATGGGGATATGTCAAAGGCAGGGTCTTCCTCCCTCCGTGTGGATTTAAAAGATCTGAAACAGAGTATCGCAACCGCTGTCGCTACAGTTGATGATAATCTATCACCGTATCTTTCGCATGAAGGGAATCGTCAAAATTGTGTATTGCAATAGTAAGAGTAACTATAACACGTCTTTGAAAATATTCATATAAATTTGTTCGAGGTACACCTAAAAATGTTTAAACAATCTATGCTTGCCTAGTAACCGCCATTTTTATACAAAAATGTGCAATTACAGTCTTTTGAATAAAACTACCCTTATCATTTTTATATTGTATAAACGTACACAATTAGTATTCGATAATGAAACTGGATTCATTACATGCATTTTCCTGTTATCAATATTGTGACAATTTTACAAATGATATTTACTCGGTTGAGGGATACATAAATTACATCAATATCGTATAATTTGATAATTTGACAATCAAAAAATCAAGAGCTCGGTATAAAATGTAGTTAGGTATATGGTTCGTATGGCATTAAGTGCGTACAGTTCATAAATAAATAAAATCGCGTTCCCCCATGTTTACAATGATTGCTCGAAATTAACCCGTCACGCGTTTCTCGAAAATGTTCATCCGATTCGGCAAATTATGTTTCAGTCTCACCGTGGTACATCAAACAAATGTTTCGAATTGCGACAGAATCGCATAGAAACAAACAAATTGGCAGTATCTAAAACAGACAATGCTCTCAAAAAGCGTATTAGGGTTGAATACAAGACTTTCGGTAAGTGGTGAATACAACACTGGTACAATAACAATAACTTTAATAAAGAGCTCTCGATTCGATGGCAGCAAGTGACCAAACAGTTCAGCACACAGGCGTACATCTTGGAAGCATCCGGGTGTTGATCTTGGAACAAAAGCGAGGATGCAGCATCGGCGTCGACCGAAAGGGACCAAGAAAGACTGTGCGCCCGCTAAGGAAAACATCGGAAGCAAAGGGTGGAGAGACGCGGCAATAAATAAATGCTCGACAAAATCAGGCCTCACCCCCGTATTTTCACCAACACGCTTCCGCACAGATATTCGTACACTTGTGGTCCGTTTCCATTCTGACCCAACCGCCTCCTGGAACCATCGGCCCCTAACCGTCCGCACTTTATGTGCCGTCAAGGGGGTGAGAAGGAGGCGAGGGGCTGACAGAGGGGGCGGTAGAAGGGCGCCAGGCAACCCTCCTAACTCTCTGGCCCCGGGGGTGAACGTGGGCTGGCTCATGGCTCAGGGACGATGGGCGAAGCCGGGGGGTAACGCGGGGGTGGCAGAGCTGGAAGCAGGAGGGCTAGGGATATTACGGACAGGACGCCGAGATATCCACCCCTTCGTCCGACCTTCTCGAGGGGCGAGTGTTCGGGGGTGGAAAGGCGCCCGAGAGGCGGCTCAGGGTAGCAATGGCTTCAATCCTCTCGCAATCAACAAACAAAAACATCCACTAGAATTTCTTCTTGGTTATTCATTCACACTCCTCGATCAAGTGTACAGCACGCCATCTTTCCTCGAAGGATAGAAGTTCCAAGTAGAACACACGGTAGTGTCATTGTTATAGCAAGAAGAAATTCTAAACAAGCAGAAGAGAAACAGAAATCCTGAAGAATGATAGCACGTTTACAAAATTTATATATTTCACGCTAAACTTACCGACCATCAAAAGTGACTGATGTCTATAGTGTTACAGAAATAACAAGGTTATATTTTATGCGATTTTTACTGTAACACATACTGGAGTCGAAAAATATATTCGATCAATTCCCATGAAAATACTTTTACAATTTCGAGAATTGTCAAATAGAAAATTTAAATTGGGTCATTTGACCCCTCGTGGTTTACTGTTAACTATTTAATTATTCACTTTTCATATCAAAGTCGATGATATTGATAGGGTTTAAAAGAATCGGGAAATTACGATACTCACAAGTTACTAATATGATACACTCAATTTGCAATTGACAATTTTCGTTATTGCTGTGCTCTTTGTTAGCAGAATATTCTTCAAATAATTCAAAATAGTAATTCTTTGTCTGCACCATCTAATACAATAAAATGATTGAATACATATGCATTAAAATAAGAGTTCCCAAACATTTTTATCTGATCCTTCACGTCGTCCTCTCCTCCACCTTCAGCCCTTGGTTGTCTCAGTCAAAGTGGTCCGGGCATAAGGATATTTTTTAAGTTCCGGGAATAATTCATGAGAATGTGAATTGGCGAAAACGGCAGTAGGGTTGCGTCTCTTGGAAAAATTGTAAATGTTTGAAACTAGAAATGGCTTAGACCCTTCCCTAGGTTGGCAACAGAGCAGAGTGATGCGGTGTTCCGAAACTCCGTGGTCCTCTCCGTCTTCCAAACACCCTGCCACCCTATAGCCAGCACCCACACACACAGACCCACACACAGAGAGAACTCGAACACATACACAGGACCGCGCACCGCTCTGACGTGCAGCACGGTTTTAGCTCAAGATGGAATGCTCGTACCATTTCTCCGTGAGTACACTCGGGGAGGGTGAAAATGTTTTCTGTCCTTCCTTTCGGCCAAGTGATATCTTCGTCATCGAAGAAATATGGATTTTTTCCGTACCTCGGGAATTGCACCTTTCCGTGGCATCATTAACGTTGCTGCTCGATGAGTAACCCCTGTAAGCTATCACGCGCTTTGATGCTTCGGCGCGATTGTAGTTTTACGTTGGATCTTTGACTGGTCTTCTCGTTCCCTTGATCGTAGCCATTCTGTTTGGTAGTTTGGATGAATTCTGCGAACACTAATGATACGGAGCTAATTAGAACACTTGATTGTTATTAGTAGACTGCAGATGTTTACGCAGTTTATTAATGAAATGGAGTCTTATTGCCAGTGGTAGTACCATTTGCAGGTCTAAAATAAATAGAAATTGTATTTCGGTATTTTAAAGTGAAATAAAACCTAATTCTTGTATTCAAGCAGTGAACTTCAATCAATAAAATATTTTCCATTTTGTTCGATGATCTTTATCTTCAATTATCTTTCGGAAAAAGATCGTAAAATAAAATGATTGAAGTTCATCGCTTGAATAAAAAAATTAGGAATACCGAAATTACTTTCTTGCCAAGCCTATAGATTCTGTTGAATTTTATATTCTACGCTTTTTTAAAATTTTGTTATTTGGCATTTCTATATCGCATTCACGTAAGTTAAGGGATGAGAATTTGGAGAGTACTTACAAGTTTCGAAAAGATACTTATAAGTACTTCGATGTTGGAAGGAATCGAATCATTCACAAGTTGTACCCGAATGTTGGAAATCAGAACTGCATAGTAGATTCAGAAAAGTTTTGAATCTGTTCGATCAGGATTCGAATATACTTGCAAGTATTATTTCCGTTTACCAAAGTACTTGTGAAAGGTTCGAAACTGTCTGGCATAGGTTTAAGTATACTTAGGAGTACTATTTCTGTTTTTCGAAGTATTTATAGAGAGTTCGAATTCAATCAATCAAAGTTCGAACCTGTTTGCGAGATACTTGATCCCGTCCCAACTTATTGGTTGAACTTTTTGGCAAACGTTTCGTATACTGACTCCACGAGTTTGTTGCAGTATCAGTTCAATAAATAATTGTGACTTTCGGAATGTTGATTCGAAGAAAACTGTGATCGAAGGAAAGACACCGCGTGTCTCTCGTGGACTTAATGTCCCCTAAATTAAGCAGAGTAGGTGCGAAGTGCTCGAAGCTGCTAAAGTCCTCCCTTACCACTTCAACCCTTCACTCCATTGAAATCTCTGAAGGTGCCTCGGTGTGCCTAATCATTCTTTAAAGTTTCACCCTGGCGCTAATTAGCCGAAGAGCCGAAGCAACGAACTAAGGAGATTAAAAAATCCGTGGAGGAAGTTTACCCGGCAATCTTTGTACTGTGTGCATCATTTATCCGTGCTGTCATCGGCTAATTAAGTACGCCCAAAATCATGCTAATCAGAATATCCCGATCCGTACATGCTCCTCTATCGTTTCTGTAATTTGAACGTATGATATCAAGAGAATCGTGTGTTGTAAATATTAAGCTTGATTGTACACGATTCGTAGGTCTGTTTAAATTCATTTATTGAAAGCCAATAGTATGTAGGCTTCTTGATTAATCAGAAATAAGTTCCATTTTCATTTGTACGGTTTACATCGGGTCAGAACATTTTGTAATTAATACTCATCCATTACACATTCTCAATCGTTATCAGAGTTGGTAATCGTTGTGCAGTTTGAACGTTTTCATTGTTGCTGTCGATTCTTTATTATTCATTACTTTTTCAATACCTGTGGCGGAAGTTAATTACATGCCAATCCGCTGGAGTCGATATTTGCAACGTTAAGAGTGATCGTGTAGACAAATTCGCTTGCGGAGGTGAGAACAGTTAATTGTGTTTATCAATCTTCTACCATAGAGCGCTATCAAAATTTGTATTTGTCAAACACTGCTTAAATTAATTAGGTAACAGTATTTATATGTATAGAATAATTTAAAGCTCCAGATAACGTGTTGTGCATGATTAGCGTAATAATAATGTCAACTCCAATGGTACATTGAAGATGTAAAGTACAAATTTTTATTATGGTACTTCGTTTTTCAAAAACATTCACTTCATTTTAAGATTGATCAGAAAGACGAGCAAATGAAATTTCTTCGACATTGATTGTTTACACGAATCAAATGCACTTAACCTAACTTTCTCTAAATTTCGATGCTACTGTTTCAATAAAAATATTCTACCCTTCATTTCCTAAATGTAGTGAAAGAGAAAGTTATCTAACGAACATTGCTCTAAGTTGTTACTATACCAGTACAAAGTTCAGCTAAAAATCATTCGTGTCAGTAATAAGATAACGAAGTTCTATTTTTTTAATTATTACAACACATGTATGATTCAAATTATTTTTGTGCGTTCGAACCTCAATTCCTAAATGCATAATATGCAAGCTTTGCTACATCGACACATCTAATAACGTATAAGTCAATGAACTCGGTTCCTCGAGTTCACCCGAATAGCGTTTCATCTCGGAGCGTGACGGATTAGACTCATTCATTGTCCAGCAAAAAAGATGAACACTGTGCGCTTCGAGACGTTCTCACTTCAAAAATGGTTTCGTACCATATCCGCTGAGGACGTTTATTTAGCTAAGCCAGCTTGCTCTAAACGGGGGAAGCTGCTTAGTCCGATAATAAGTGATAAGTTCACTCCGGGTGTAATTAGTCGGCGCAGAGATAACCCGAAACTGCCTCAACGAAAATATCCTCTAATTGCCGTGGGGAGGTTCGGTGGATAAGCAAGCAATCGAAGAAGAATACCGCATTGTGGCCGCTAATGGGGCGCTGCGGTCCTTATTAATTTTGACACTTTCGACTTCCCCCACAGCAGAGCCCACATACAGAGGCGACCCTCGTCCTTGTTATCGACAGTGCGGCTGCATCGAGCCTGTTCCTTTTTCGTCTTCATCCCCCGATCCCTTTGAACGGTCGGACAGCAAAGAAGAGAGGGACAGACTGCTGGTGAACCTGCCGGGTTAGACAGAGAGAGAGAGAGAGAGAGAGAGAGAGAGAGAGAGAGAGAGAGAGGATCTCAGCGAAAATACATCGTCGTTGTATATCTTCCTTGACCGTCAGGGGCATAACTCTAGGATGAGTCAGTGCTTCTTGGACCGCACTGGACCCACCCTCGGTCTTCTTCCACCTCTATGCCCGACCCTGCTACCAACTTTGCCGCCCTCTTCTCGCCTACCACCCCCTGGAGCCATCAGAGTAGAAGAGCGGAGCAACCCTCTGGCCTGAACCTTCATCAACGGATCTACCGACCCCACCTTTATCAAGAACCCCCAGTCCTGGGAACCCCTTTCGTTCCCTTCACCCCTTCGCTCTCTCCCACCTTTCCCTATCACTATTCCTGTATTTCACTGCTACCCCGCTCGCGCGCGTTTACCACATTCTTTCGCCCTCCGACGACTTCACGTTTCTCTTGGTTCCTCTTTCGCTGTCAGCCTCTCCTCTGCTTTGCGCTTCTTCCACTCGTCCTCTCCATCCACCTCCCGACATCCACCCACCGAGCCACCCCCCACACCCCCGTTTTGCTCCGGTTGCCGTTCCACCTCGCCTCGTGCTCTTCTGCTTCTCCATTAAAGCCCTGCGCCCTGTTTCACCCCTCGGACTCTAGATTAACGGAACCCTTGCCTCCGTTACCGGGGAAAAGGGAGCCACCTCGACACACCTAGACCTGGGAAGGTGTCGTCGCACGGATCGCAAGATAAAGTACGAAGCACAAGTTGAATATAGATGCATCGGGTACACCTCTTAATTTTTTAATCCCCATTAGAGGACGCGCGCCGTGTAATCTCGGCTAACGAAGTTGGGGATGTTTCTGCCAAGACTCAGGCGCGGCTCCTACCAACCCGGCAGACACGCTAACCCTTCCACCGGCTTTTAATATCTTCGGGAATGGTAAAATGCATTAATTTATGGTTATTTAGAGCTACCGCGGCGCTTCTACGCGCGTCGCATACTCGCCATTAAATTGTGGATGTTTATGCGAGATCACCGCTTCGGATATTAGTTCCGGGGAAATGTTTCTGTGCCCGTAATTACTGTGGCTTTTTAAATGATTTGACGTGCGAATTAATTGTTTGTTTGAGTTTCTGAATTCATTTTTGCATTCACGCATCCAGTATTGGCTGGCAACTGCGAAATATAAGAACCTTGAAACTTTCAGCATCATGCATCCTCACATTTTTCAGTTTTTATTACGTTAACCCTCAAAATTTAGCTATTTATCTTCTGTTTCGTGTTGTGAAATGATCAATTTCTTTTTGTATAAATAAATTTGTACCTGAATTGGAACAAACTGGAGCCGAATGGAAGTTAATTTTCTTTTTTAAACTACACTAGTTATTGTAAATGATAAATTGCAGAGGCAAAGTGTAAAACAAAAATTGGTGAAATTATCTGGGTATCTTTTGTGCAACTATTTCTCATGAATATATAAATTATTTTGATTGTATGGAACTTTTGTTGGGTGGGCAAAGTGTTGAAAGGGAAATTAAATTTTAAGGAAGTTGAGTAGGTTGAATACAGTATGGAAAAAGATGAAACTATGTTGCTTTATTCTTAACAATTTTCTAAGTCGTGGATATATGGAAATGAATAACCAATTTCTAATAATGGCAAACTTTAATATAGTTATTTTAGCCAGCGGATTTTATATGCATTTATAACAAAAGTAAAACGCAAAACAATATACATACTTGAAAAATTTATTATTACTTTTAAGTTATTATCGACCTATCAGGCGTATTAAGAAGGGAAACAATATTTTATTTTACTCCAGTTTGTTGCAATAAAGGTTGGAAGTTGTTAACGTATAGTTTGCGGGTAATCAAATACAACAAGCATTTTTCCCTAATTATGATTTAATTATGAGAAAATTAATTTAAATTACAGGTTCGATGTAAATTTTGTTGCCCCAACTAATTTATAATTACGTGGAAATGTTATTCGATGGCTTTTTAAAATAATTTCAAGGGAATGACGTAAATAAATTTCGTATTCAACTAACTTTTACGCGAATTTAAATAATCTAAGGATTAATTTAAGCTGCGTAAAAATTTTGATTTTTAAAAATATAATAAAATACATATTAATTTGCTTTTCATATACATTTACATGAATTTAATAATAAAATAAGCAGAATTGATGTTAGGTGATGTACTCTATACTTTCTTTAATCTACAATAATCAATCTATTTTTCACCAAAGGTATTAAAGAAGTTTCAATCCTGTTATAATGGGATAAATCCTAGTTCTAGTGTTAAATGTACTTAAAAATTTTTAAATGTTGTAATTAATCAATCCCTATCACTTTTGAACATACTTGTATGTATGTATGACTTAGTTACCCGGAATTATGGTTCACAAGGCGCCAAAATTGCGTATAGGAGTGAGTAGAAGCGAACTGTTGCGAATAGGAAATGAAAAATGGACGTGTTGCTGATAGACAACGTTCTACCGCGTGAATCGGTATTTTCGGTTCAAGGAAACTCGGTCGAAGAGTTTTTCGCTGGCGATGTGTGGTTAAGAAGGGTGATACCGATTCGTCAGAAGTCTTAAGGGGACCGGCATAGTGCGCCGGAGAGTCCCTAAAAGCGCTTTTAACGTCGGCACGCGAACAAAAGTGTGACGCTGCCTGTCCGACACATTTTCGGAAGAGTCGTTTCAATCAGAAACCTAATATTCTTTTCCAATTTCGAGCCAATCGATCCGGCGGTCTGGTTGAAATTCCCTTTGCCACACGCTCCCAATCCACACACATCCACAGTGCACACGATAAATCGATAGCCACCAACGCGTATGCGCGGTCGCACACATTCCACGTGAAACGTAACTAATTACCGATGCCGTTATTGTAAAAGTAATCGTTCGTTACCGCGCGACAAGCTCTTCTAAATATCAGTGAAACGCCCGAAATGTCGACTCGGATACATCGACGCGACTCAACGCGCGGTCGCACGAGATCCACGGACCCGATGGTTGTCGAATTCGAGCTTGCATCTAGCCTATAATTAAAAGTTTCATCGATTGCAGGATCTTGCTGCCGCAAAGGAACCAGATTTAATGAACACATCCTAACGAACTAATGGTTCAGGAAACATACGATTCCTTAACTCGACAACCCATTGCACTTTTGTGCATCGAGCTCGCAGCCTCAAGTTTCCCAAAACAATCTCACTTGAGAAAGAACCACTCAGGAACGCATCATTAAGGGTTGTTCATCTGTAAGCTGTTTCTTTTATTTTGAGAGCATTTATTTTTTTATTTGAAAGATGAATTAATTATTTCTGAATTTATTTATCGAGTTGGGAGGCCTGAAGTAGTTCAAAACAATTTCATTGGCGAAATAAACACTTAGGAACACGTACTTAAGGGTGGTTCATCTGCAAGCTGTTTCTTTTATTTTGAGAGCTTTTATTTTTTTATTTGAAAGATGAATTAATTATTTCAGAATTTATTTATCGAGCTGGAAGGCCTCAAGTTTCCCAAA
The DNA here is from genome assembly GCA_963971365.1 of Lasioglossum villosulum. Taxonomy (NCBI): domain Eukaryota; kingdom Metazoa; phylum Arthropoda; class Insecta; order Hymenoptera; family Halictidae; genus Lasioglossum; species Lasioglossum villosulum. The sequence goes on along the minus strand of OZ020495.1, from coordinate 43,021,939 downwards.
ACAATCTCACTTGAGAAAGAACCACTCAGGAACGCATCATTAAGGGTTGTTCATCTGTAAGCTGTTTCTTTTATTTTGAGAGCATTTATTTTTTTATTTGAAAGACGAATTAATTATTTCTGAATTTGTTTATCGAGTTGAGAGGCCTCAAGTAATTCAAAACAACTTCAGTGGTGGAAGTACCACATAGGAACACATACTTAAGGGTTGTTAATGTACAAGATGTTTCTTTTATTGTGAGAGCATTTATTTTTTTATTTGAAAGATGAATTAATTATTTCTGAATCTGTTTATCAAGTTGGGAGGCCTCAAGTAGTTCAAAACAATTTCAGTGGTGCAAGTACCACTTCGCAACACATCGTTAATAGTTTTTAATATATACGGTGTTTCTTTTTTGTACAGCAAAGTAATGACGAATTAATTATTTCAGAAATATTTAATATTGCGCTTTTACTTATCGAGTTAGCAACCTCGGGTAGATCAAAACAATTCCATTTGTAAAACAAACATTTAGAAATGCGTCATTAAGGGTTGGTAATCCAGAGGGTGTTTCCTTTATTTTGAAAACAAACTAGTGATTTCCGAATTTGTTTGTCGAGTTGGCGGCCTCGGGTAGCTCCAAACAATTTCATTTGTGAACGAAGCACTCGAGGACATACCTTCAAGGGTTTGTGCAGTGTTTTATTTTGAGAGCAAACTAATGATGAGCGAGTGAATTTTCAAATGTCCGTTTCCTCGAATCAGTAAAGGCGAAACATTTCGCTTTCGTCTATCAAGTTGCCAGCCTCAGATGACTGGAAACATTTTCATTTGTAAATTAATCATTTAGAAACACGTCTTTCCAGATTTCTAATGAACAGGCTGTTTTCTTTCTGTTGAAAAATTGAAATATGTGTAACGATTAGTTTTGTCACAAAATGAGTCGTTGGGGATAAAGTGGACGTTGTAGATCAATTAATTTTGAAATATTTGTGAGTACCGTATACAAGGTGTCCCAAAAATGTTGTACTTCCTTGAAAGGGGTGATTCCTGATTTCATTTAAAGTAATTTTTTCCTTCAAAGTACATTCTTACAAAGCTATAAGTTTCTTGAAATTATCTCAAGGACCACCCCTTTGAAGGAAATACATTTTTGTACACCCTGTATAGCGAAAGCGTGCATTTAAGATAGGAGAAACAAATAAACTAAACAGGGATTAATATTTTTTGACTTTTTGATATGTTTTGCGACCTAATTTTCTTTTCACAGTTGGAAAACATGAAATATTTGCAAGAGTAAATGGAAGTTAACCACACTATGGAACATCGAAATTTCAGTCTATTTATTAGAATGGGACTTTGTTAAAAGACCAGTATAAAAAACAACGGTTTGAGATTTGATTACATTTACTATTATAAGAATGTAGGAGACAGAATAGCGTTATTTAGCACGATGAGGTCGCAGTGACCGTTCAATATGGCGTCTATTGGTTACCACACACAATGTACTACGTATTTGGTCTACCGTAGTATTGATGAATCCAATTGAACATTCCAGGCTAACTTCTTGGATGATCGGTAACACCAATACAGAATTTGTTGCAAGCTTAGACTATGTAATAATACGAACAAATACAAATTAATATTTCATTGATATCGCAAACACATGAAAACAATAGTGTTGATGAATCGAAGCGAACATTCCAGGCAAACGTACTGGATGTTCGATACCACCAATACAGAGCTTGTTGCAAACATATGATATGTAAATAACAGAAAGAAATGCGATAGAATATTTCATTAATAATATATTGTAAGAACATTCTCTACATATTTTTGGAACACTTTTGAATAGTTATATCACTTGAATCCATTTGTTTCATATAACCTGTTGCTAACCGGACAATCAGAATACAAATAACATAACAATAGTAATTATTTAAATAGGAAAATGATGTATTAACCTCGTATTAAATAATAAATGAGATTCGGGGTATTAATATTGCCTGCAAATAGAACTGCAATTCATTATTAAAACAACAGTATTGTATTCATAATTGTTCAATTTTGTAATCACCGTTCAACTGAAGCCTCGTTTAATTCTCTATTTTTCATAGCACATTTTACGTCTGCAAAAATCAATTAGCAAAAAGGAAATTCGTATAATTAACTTGTACGAGTTCAAACTTCAACATACTGCATCTGAAGCAGCGAAAAACATAAATGCTGCTTTTGGTAAGGTTACAGCAAGTGATCGGACCATAAGCCAATTGCTATTAAAGATTCAGATTTAAAAGGTATAGTTGAATTCGCGTATAACGGCCATTTCATTTGCAACAACCTAATACGTTAAAAGTATGGCTGTAAATGGTTTCTCTACTGATTCATTTCATACAAGCGACTATAAAGTATCAATGACTATATATTAAGTAAATGCGAAATTTACGTATTATAAAAATGTAAAAGTATCCAGGATTAATTCCACCAGTGTACATAATATTTTTTATTCGGCACGAACCTATGCAATCATCTAATGAATAAATAAATATCTTTATATATATATATATATATATATACAGGGTGTCCCAAAATTCCTTCAGCCTCTGGAAATGGAAGGTTCCTTAGATCATTTGCAGAAACATTTCTCTTTGCAAAAATGTCGTCCGGAGCTTTGTTTAGAAGTTATTAACGAAAAATACGGACCAATCAGAGCGTGACTACAGCGAACAGAGTTCGACTTAAGGACAGGTCCCACTTAGTGCGGTGTTGCCGTTGGTCATGCCAGAATCAGTCCGCTGAAGACGCGCTGTGATTGGTCCTTGTGTTTCGTTAATAACTCCTAAACAAAGCTACGTACACTATTTTTGCAACGGAAAATATCGCTTCAAATGATCTCAGGAACCTCCCATTTCCGGATGTTGAAGGAATTTTGGGACACCCTGTATATACAGGGTCATCCGTTTTTAAACGGACAAACGTAAACCAGCTATAAAGAACCCCAAATGGAACAAATTTTACCCCTGCCACTTTTTCTGTTTCGGCCTTGATTTCTAGAAAATTGCAAAAAACCATAATTTTTTTAGTTCACATAAACTTGAATATCTCGGGACTCCAGTGATGAATCTTGATGATTTTTTCTTTGTTGTGTTGAAAATAAACAGGAGCATCTTTTTTTGTTCCCAAAATTTTTTGCATGACCTTCGAATCTTGGTTTTTTCTGGATCGGACTGTAGCTATCTGAACGGTTCCAGGATGCGTGACTTCAATGGATGATATTTTCTTGGAATAACCTGAAATAATATTTATTTCAAACTTGAAATAATATTTATTTCAAACCAAATTGTATTCGCAAAGTACAAGATAACACATGTAGGACACCGGTGGCGAACGTGTTAATAGCCATAATTTGGCGAAAAAAGATGACAATTCGATGCAAGGGTGTGTTTCCTGGTCAAACCGAGTCTTGCGTGGAGCGGGGGTTAATTACTCGCCGAAAAACGTGGAATTGCAACATTTTCACGATCCGTTAATCACACGGCCGTCAATCACCGGGCTCCCAACAAAAGCACACGAATTCATGAATCACCGGTTGCCGGGAACGTCTATTCAGTGCCGCGACCCGCCCTAAGCTCGCCCCGTAGCCCATTAAAATTTCCGCGACACACGCGTGACACACCGGCGCGCAGCGTCACTTGGCGTTCCGTCGCGCCGCACCTCTCCGCGCGGCGTCGCGTCGCGTCAGGTCGCGTCGACGACCTACATTCGTAGGTGGCGGATTATCGAGAACTCGAGGTAGGAGGTAGACGGGGGTTGTAGGGGTACTCGTCGTCGTCGACGGAGTAGTTGTGACGGCAGTCCAGAAGCACTAGATCTCTCAGTCCTGCACATATTGATAGCACGCGTCTTTAATATTGGGTTGGAAACCTTCGTATTTTAATGCAGACATGAATCAAGTTTCTTCCATATTTGAAACGAAGTCTGTTAAATCAAGTAGGGTAACTGCACCAGTGAATGAACATTTAAGAAATTGTTCAGGAAAATATTTTATTTTTAAAAAAACTATGTGAATTAAAGGAATCTCATATATGCCAAATAGCTCCCTATACTTCATTTGTCAAAAATAAATGAACATAAATACGATGAAATTATTATTATTCTTCTTTATTAAACGTTAAATCAAAAATATGAAAAATACCAGTCAATGAACACTACATTCTAGTAATTGAATAATGCTAGTCCAATCAATGAACAAAATTACTAAACAATATTCTCCTATTTATTTAACTCTTTAATCACAATTTTATCGCTAGTATGCCGTCCGGGTTAAAATTTGTTGAAATATACAAAAGCGTTCATTTACTGGTGCCCGTTCATTCACTGGTGCAGTTACCCTATGTACCGTTTCCATAGACCACATTTTGCCATTTTTCAGGTAAAACCGTGATCCCGTCACTGTGAAAGGGTCTAGCAGACTAAGAATAGTGAATCGGCCCCCCCCTCTGGATTTTTATTGAAATTGTGTGGAAAATATTGATTTTAGGTTGAAAGATAACCCCCAAAATTTTCATGACGCTAACCCTTCATATAAGGATTATATGAGGGTAAATAATCTTAACTATATCATTTTTTTTCTCGGTTATTAATTGAGATATTCAGATAAAAAAAATACAAAAATATTCGTACTTACGTCCTTCATATCATATATTTCTTTCACAATTGTGATCATATTATTAAGGGTAGAAAAAATTATTAAATTTTTTAGGGGTGGAAATTGCAAACAACCCTTGGAGTGACCACTTTCAAAAAATTCAACAACAATGTTCTGTTATCTATCTAATATATACAAAAGTTTCAAGATTTTGGGGGGTTATCTTTCAACCTAAAACCAATGTTTTCCACACAATTTCAATAAAAATTCAGGGGGGGCCGATTCACTATTCTTAGTCTGCTAGACCCTTTCTGTCATTTATGGGCGAAAAACTGCGACACCTGGTTTTCACAGGACTCTTTCGAAATGGACTTCACACTATTAAGGGGGTAGGTATTTATCAGTGTACTCAACCCTTGTGCAGAAAGGAAGTTTCTTTGTGATAACACTGATAAACATACATATGTATCAGTCGAACGCATCAATTTTGCTATAATTACACTCTTTTCTTTTTATTAATATCTTTATTGCTATTAATGGATCCGGTGGCTTCAAGCCCTTTATATTTTTGTTGTTACGATTCACGTTGACAGTTCTCCTGACTAGGCGCCATCTCGTGTAACTAGCGGAACTAAAATTGCCTCTAGACTTGCTCTAGACTGTTCCTTCATGAAAGGAATCTGGGGAAATTGAATTGAACATTTTTTGTCCTCGTTCGAGCATACTTTGAGCTGCACAAAGGCTCATTTGGTAGAAGAAAGTTCATCACAGTCCGCTAAAGTTATTATATTAGTAACAAAAGTCTTTATGTGAAAGAAAAATAGAATCTGCGGAATTTTTCTCGATTTTTTTCCCTACTTTGGACACTCATATTATTAAATATAAACATGAGCTCGCTAAAGCATGACCAGAGCGGGTTGTATTTAACTTTCCTCTTTAGAATGAGCCCTCACTCAGCTCAAAATATGCTCGTATAATTGCTAGATAAAGATTTCATTAATTTCTTCTTTTTACAAATCAGGATATAGTTACTTATAAAACGTATCTGTCTATAGTGTCAATATATTCGTGCCAGGTGGGGCGAGATATCTCGTCCATTGTAGCCAAGGGGTTAAGGCTCGAATTGTTTGACCAGACTTATAAATGAATTTTCGCGTTATTGCATCAAACGTTGCGAATTTGATTAGGATGCACAATGGGAGGAGGTGAGCGAGTACTTTCAGTGTCACGCATCTTCACTTCTCAAATTCTGTTTCGTTAAATCGATTACTTGTATGTTATTGAATTTTTGCAGGCTCGCAGTCAAAGTGCTACGAGGGTGCCCGTATTTTAGACAATTGATGTTGTTATTAGATTATGGATTGATGCATTTATGACAAACATCAGTAGGTGTAATCTGAAACGGCAGAAACATTAGACGAATTTAATACTACCGTTGTATTGTTGTCAGTCTATTAAACATTTTAAGAAATAAATTCCAGTTTTATTCCAGCCCCGTTTGTTGCTTTTCAGCTGGAAAGTTCTTATTTTGCATAAACATTCGCAGTTTAGTTATTGTGGCTCAAGTGTTTCAACGTTTAGTATACTTGTTTAGCTGTATTTCAGAATAATACACCGCAATGTTTATTGCTAATTAAATTATTGTGTGATTGATATCGCGATGATGAATTGGTCAATCAATTTCGAAATAGTCAAATTATAGTAGAACCTGGCTGTGACCTCGTTTATTCCAGCAAATACTCCTTTATACTAGCGATGTTGGACATGCTAACAATTCCAGGTGGGGACTGTAGCGGCTACGTCGGACCAATACGATGTGAGAAACTGGAGAAACAGACCACGATTGGTCACTGCCTTTGTTGCACGTATTTCGGACCTCGTTACGTACAACGAGCACGGCTCTGCTGTACTCGAAATTTCATAGAATCTTTGCGATTGATGATGACAATCCACGAGGAACGCGTGTAACAGATCATCATCCGCCATCTGTCCGGAGCACAGCATCGGAGACCGCGTATGAAAACACGCGTGTCTAGAATAGTTGCCGCGAATGAATTATCGATCCCCACACTAAAGTACAGTAGTTCTCAGTTAAGCGTTCGCCACTACCCCGCTTCTCAATTCCAAAAGAAATGGAATCTCAAACTGAGTTTGTTGTAGACCGATGAGAGCCCTCCGTTCCTAAAAAATGAGATCATAAAATGAACTTCGAGTGGACCGATTGGAGATTGATACGTGTCTATCGAGTTGGCATCCTCTGGTAGCTCAAAACAATTGCATTTGTAAATGACACATTTAGGAATACTTCATCGAGGGTTTTTAATGTACAGGTGTTTCTTTCATTTTTAGAGCAAGCTAATGAGGAACGAGTCTATTTTGAAATTCACCTCTACCCACGCCTCCCAGTTCCAAAAGAAATGGAATCTCAAATTGGGCTTATAGTGGATCGATTGGAACCCCCCATTCCCAAAAAATGGGATCTCAAAATGAGCTACGAGTTGACCAATTGAAACCCGTCGATCCCCAAAGTTTGGGATCTCAAAATGAGCTACGAGTTGACCAATTGAAACCCGTCGATCCCCAAAGTTTGGGATCTCAAAATGAGCTTCGAAAGGACAAGTTGAAACTCCTCTATTCCCAAAAACTGGAATCTCGAAGTGAACTTCGATTGAAACCCCTTATTCCAAAAAACTGCGATCTCAAAGTGAACTTCGATTGAAACCCTCTATCGCAAAAAATGAGCTCCTAGTGGACAAATTGAAACCCCCATTATTTCCCCAAAAGGAATCTCAAACTGTGCTTATAGTGGGCCGATCGAAGCTCCCACCCATTCCCAAAAAATGGGATCTCAAAATGAGCTATGAGTTGACCAATTGAAACCCGTCGATCACCCAAAGTTTGGGATCTTAAAGTGAGCTTCGACAGCACAAGTTGAAACTCTCCTATTCCCAAAAACTGGAATCTCAAAGTGAACTTTGCCTGAAACCCCTACTCCAAAAAAATGAGATCTTAATTGAGCTCCTAGTGGACAAATTGGAATCCCCATTATTTCTCCAAAAGGAATCTGAAACTGGGCTTATAGTGGACCGATTGAAGCTCCCACCCATTCCCAAAAAATGGGATCTCAAAATGAGCTACAAGTTGACCAATTGAAATCCGTTGATCCCTAAAGTTTGGGATCTCAAAGTGAGCTTCGAAAGGACAAGTTGAAACTCTCCTACTCCCAAAAACTCGAATCTCAAAGTGAACTTTGCCTGAAACCCCTACTCCAAAAAAATGAGATCTTAATTGAGCTCCTAGTGGACAAATTGAGACCCCATCATTTCCCCAAAAGGAATCTCAAACTGTGCTTATAGTGGGCCGATCGAAGCTCCCACCCATTCCCAAAAAATGGGATCTCAAAATGAGCTATGAGTTGACCAATTGAAACCCGTCGATCACCCAAAGTTTGGGATCTTAAAGTGAGCTTCGACAGCACAAGTTGAAACTCTCCTATTCCCAAAAACTGGAATCTCAAAGTGAACTTTGCCTGAAACCCCTACTCCAAAAAAATGAGATCTTAATTGAGCTCCTAGGGGACAAATTGGAATCCCCATTATTTCTCCAAAAGGAATCTGAAACTGGGCTTATAGTGGACCGATTGAAGCTCCCACCCATTCCCAAAAAATGGGATCTCAAAATGAGCTACAAGTTGACCAATTGAAATCCGTTGATCCCTAAAGTTTGGGATCTCAAAATGAGCTTCGAAAGGACAAGTTGAAACTCTCCTATTCCCAAAAACTGGAATCTCAAAGTGAACTTCAATTGAAACCCCCTATTCCAAAAAAATGAGCTCCTAGTGGACAAATTGAAACCCCCATTATTTCCCCAAAAGGAATCTCAAACTGTGCTTGCAGTGGACCGATTGGAGTTTGATATGTGCCGGACATCGGTATCTCACTCTCACACATCGTTATCTTTCCTTCCGAAGAGTTTGCACAAGCCCCCATCTAGGTGTCCGCATTCGGTCCCGACTGCTTAACCCAGACGCTTAATTGTACACTACTTTACGCGCCGCAGGAAGACAGGCATCAGAAAGGGAGAGAGAGACACAAAGATGGATAGAGAAGTATCGTAGAAAGAGAAGCGAGATCAAGCGCGGGAAGAAGCGGGAGACGAGAGTGTCCGTCTCGGTCGCGTGATCCGCGAAGGTCGCGGCGACTCAGCCGGTAGAAATTCCCGAGCGGAGTCGTCCTTTTCATATGTAGCGCACGAGAGTCGGCGTTTTTATCAAGACCAGCTCGTCCTTCCCAGTGCGGAGAGCAGCGAAACGTATCGCCATTCTTCTCGTCGGTTTCCATCGGGAAGCGAGCGAGTGAACGAGCAAGAAAGCGAACGCCGAGAGGCAGAGCTTCCTCCTCCTCGTCCGGGAAGGGAAGGCAGCTGCGGGAGGGTGGATTTCACATGGATTTCGCACGTTTCAATGGAACAAGGCACGCTGATGTCAACCTACCTGCGTTGGTTGGGTTCAACGCACCTCTAAAGCAACCACACCTCTACCCACCCTCGTGGAACGTTCACCACCTTCCCCTCTATTTCACCCTCGTCGACCGACCTCGCCACCTACCTACACTGCCTACCTACCCTGCTGCCACCCTACCACCCTCTTCGAGCGACCTCCATCCCTGTGAACCCTCTAACCACTCTACAGCCGACCCTATCTACCCGCGCGCGGGTGGGCGAGCGAGCTAGCGAGAGAGAGAGAGAGAGAGCGCTCGCGAGCCCACGCGGTTCTACATAGGTCCATGTAGCCAACCAGTCCATGTACCGTTCGGTTACATAGGCGTCTGGTATATAAGCGAGTATGGTATCAAAATGGACGCTAGCTACAGTGGTAGATATAGTGGTAGATACAGCGGTAGATATAGATACGCGGGGATAGGCCACGGGGGCGGGCGAACAGGGACACTGGGGGCCCCGTGGGCTGGTATGCGTGATAGCACGGCTTCGGTATCTGTTATAACGCGTGGACGCATATGCGCGGATCCGTAGGTGAATGCACGTCGGTCCACGTACAGACCCTGGACCGACGCACGCAGCGGCGCGAAGTGTGTGCGACCACAGATACGAGAGAGGGCAGGGAGAGAGAGAGGGCTTGGGCCGGGGGTATCGTCGACTGGGTTGATTGTAAACGCAGAATTAGGCTTCGGCCTACCGTGGGAACACGGGTTCGCGCTGATAATCACAGGTAACGATGCATCGCCATGAAATTGGGCTCCTGTCCAGGACTCCGCGTCCCGGCCCTAAAGGGACTTTGAAATATGGTCATGGCTCGCCGGATACATGACGCAACGAGACGACAGGAACGTGAGACGATCCACTGCTAGGATGTACAGCTCTTACTTAGGAGATGCTCTGGTACCTGGGACAGCCCGCGAGGTAACCGGGTAAACAAAAATGCACTTGCTGCCCGCGTAACTAAACGTTATACGTTTACACGGGTGTCCCATGAGTAGACAATGATTAATCATTTATGGCAAAAATGAGTAGGTGTAATTTAGCCCTTAGCACTCGAGTGGTGCCTCTGAGGTAGCTGAAGTTGCTGTACCATTATGAAAATATTGTTTACATTATTAAATATGTTGGTATCTAATATATTTAAGTACTGTATGAGTTATTACATCAATTTCATACCCATGAAATTTAAAATATCATGGACAATAGAAATATTCGAAGTCGAAGGAATGTTTAATTTTCGAGTTAAAATTGCTCCGATTGCAAAGGGTTAGAACTATTGCAGTGGGTAAAGAAAGTATTAGCATACTCTTAAAAAGGCGATAACTTTTTTAATATCGTATTATTAAATTAGTTTGCCACAGGATGCGGAACAAAATTTTGTCAAAAATTGCAATTCATCGGAATTGCAGCAAAAATACAAAAGTTGCATTTTACTTTGTAATCATTTTATTTTGTAGATCTGTGTCAGTTATATGCATTGGTAAAGTTTCATCGAAATCGTTTGATGCGAGAAAAACGACAAGCATTGAAAGATATAAGAATCTGCAGTTATAGGTCCAAAATCGTGAAAATCTGCAATTTTTAACATATTTAATAATTTTAACAGATTTTGACGAAATTTTCAGAATATGTTTAATTGACATAGGTCTACACAACGCATTTTTTAAATTTTCAATATTGGCCCACATAAAAAAGTTGTAAAATGCAACTTTTAGTATTTTTGATACAAATCCGTTGAAAATTTTTTTTCCCATCCTATGGCAAACTTATTTATTAATACGATATTTAAAAAGTTACCGCCTTTTTAAGAGTGTGCCAATACTGTTTTCTCCCCAGTTTGTTGCAGTTCCTGTGGAAAATATTTATTTTACGTAAAGGTCCGCTGTCTTCTTATGAGATTCTCGAATATAAGACATAGTTTTATTGTATTAGATAGTATAGAATATGGAAATGTTTGTTGCTCCGTGACGCTGCTTCGACGGTGCATCTATTTTGACCCAGAGTATTAAAGCCGCCATTCAATTACTCGACTTCTCACGATTAAATGCAATTAATTAAATGTTACATTGGAATGATCAGAACGACTATCGGGTCTCCAAGAAATATATTCAATAATATTTCAATTGTATTTAAAAAGATTGATAAATAAAATTGTACTGTATACTAGCGATTAAGGTATGTTGTTGAAAAGTTGTTCTATATGAGACATTCGATTTTAGCATGCAAACGTTATAAAGCGTTCTGATCAAAAAACACTATTGCAATTTACAGGTGGATACCATTTTAAGCTACTGAGCTGATATTTAAGGTCCTATCTTCAATCTTTATCGAGATATCCAACTCCATTTTTAACTCTCTGACGTTGGATCGTTGTTGTAACTATACATAGAATTGACGATGTTTAGAACCATACACAGCTCTATTTGTGAATTTCTTGACATGTTAATCTCCCTTCATTGAAATAATTCGTCAGAAACTCAGCAATTTGTACAACGATTTTTATACTCTAGGTAAAAATAAACCTGGAGGGTCAGCGGATTTCCTTGTATTAATATACAAACGTATTTGACGTTTTACACTATTATTCTTGAATAAATAAAGAACGCTAAGCGAAGCTAAGATTGATAACTCTAATTACTCTTTCAACCTGCTTCCAACTCACAGATCTTAACAAGATACGGTTCATTCGAACACATTAAGATAAAAATTTCTTGTGAAACGTGAACAAAGAAACGTGTAAGCTTAATTGCATTTAAGTGTAATGATTATACTGCGAATCTTTATGCAAACTAAAAATGTTCTGCATCGATTGTGGGCAGCAAGAGTAATATAAAAATTGATTTAATCCCATAATGATCTTATTGCATTAAAAACAATGTTTTCTAATGTGTTATTGTTTTATATTTCACTCAGCCAATTTGTTTATAAATACACGAAGATCTGCAGTCTAGTAATAATTTACATTGAAACTAACAACTATTCTATTTTAAAAGAAACATTAATTAATGTATAAGAAAGAGTTAAATAAAATTGATTTAAAAGGGATGTACAAACAGTGGATAATTAAGCATTCGTGATTTTTCATATTTCAAAGGTTCCACTTAAACACATTAACTATTAAAATCAGCTGGAAGTATGAATTAGCAAATGTCAAAAGACATTCTCCACCATGGCATTTAAAAATGTTGAATGAAATTGTAACGATTGCCAATCTCTGCGTGTGTATCGTGAAGGAAAAATGCTTACTTCCAATCGGTTTTTGCTCAGTTTGTTACACGGGAATGCCATTTGAACCGCGTGATTTCCAAGTACATTGTACAACCGATGCAATTAATCTTCTTTACCACGGTTCGGAAAGTTCCTTTGCACGCTACAAAGAAAACGCTCATCTGTTTCTTTATAATTTTCCGAGCGCTCCGCATGCCACACTAATTCCAGGCAAGCACGAGGGTGCGTAATTCAACTGTAATACCTAACGCTGGCAAGGGGTAGAGAGCTGGATGCGTGTACAGGATTGAGTAGCGTTACGTGGGGTGAACCGACGCGAACAAATATATTAAGACAAGCACGAGACCCTTTCAATTTGACGTTTATTATATTTTTATAATGCCGTGAATATTCCCACCCCTTCCAACTACCGCGGATTTTTATCCTTTATTTATCATCGAAATGCTCAAACCGGCCGTTTACAGAGGAAAAATCGTATGAATTTTGAAATTCCGCAATAGAGATCGGCCACTTATGGGGAAAAAATACCCGGGAACTGCGCCTCGTACTCGTGATTTTCCGGTTTACGCATTTCCTCGATTTCGCGATCGTTCCGTGAGTGCGTAATTCAAATGCACACAGGATTGAGATCTCGCATCGACGGGTTCATGATGGGCACTGATAAGCTCTCTATGAAACGTATTTCGAAATATGTTTGACGCTGTCCGTACACTGCTACCCTTAAAAATAGTGAATATGGCTCTAACGACGCACACGAATGTTATATTACTTCCTTAAAGGCTTAGGATACAGTAATATTTTGAAAAAAAAATCGGAAAATTTTTCTCTTAATCGAAAGATTACATACTTTACGTTGCTGTTTTCAAAACAGTGTAGAAGATATCTCCCGTTCTACCTTAACAAATTGCATTAAAATTTTAGTTATCTTCGTTATAATATCTATTAGGTAATTGCATTAATAATTTGCATCATATCCCCTTTAAATCAACTTTATGTATTGTAATTTACGCAATAATTAATTTTTCTTTTCAAATAGAATACTTGAATAATTTAGATCGTACACATCACAGAGTACTCAATTGTATATGCGAAGAACAACAAATGATATTAACAAGAAATTGAAACAAAAATCACACAGGATTATTATGTCTATTAAACTGTAAAAAAATAGTTTTTAATGCGTTTCTCAAAAGAAAAAATTAAAAAAAATTCTTGACTTATCTCTGCTTATCAATCAGCAGAATAGCGACAATTAACAAACGTATTTCGAAACGCACTGTGTAAAAAATGCGCAGCTCGTGTAATTTTGACTTGAAAAAAATTAACTTAAGCACTCCAAATATTCATACATATGCGTGCAAAATTTTAATAAGAAAAGATTAACGGTTCCTCTGGAAAAATTTCTAAAACTTTGTGAAAATCAACGTGAGAAGAGGAACATAAGAAGCGCGAAATATATTCTAGTTTTTTTGGGGGGAATATTATAGCGCGCATTCTACAGGTAAGAGAATTTAGTAACATGTAAATTCAGCTCCCGGCGGACAATACATCCACTGAACTCCAATCGGCTGCATCAGCCGCGTGATCGATTCAACAGCGATCGAACTCGGCGAACTTTCGCTCTCCATCGGCCGCCCTGTGAAACCGCCGCCTCTTCTATCAGCCGCAACTTCAGAATCACTTGGACCGACTTCCGATCAATGGAGAAATGGGTGGAACGTTTGCATTTTTCTTCATAATTTTCCAATGCGTTTCAATTTGCATCTCATACACAGGGTCGCGTCTATAAATCACATTTCAGAGAAATATCTTCGAGTTCATTTTGCTAATAGGTCGACGCTGCTTTTAATTATACGTACTTTTTTTACATTCTAAATATGTAGTTGTCACATTTATCAGGTTCCTTGCAGTCGTAATATACATAGATTTGTATTTTAGAATTTGTAAATTACGATAGATTCGTGTCTTAAAATTTATTGACTATTATGAATTTGTAATTTAGCGTTTATAGAGCATTTTCACGACTGTACTCGTTTGTGTAAGATCGTGTCGTAGAGTTTAAACAATTTTGAAACAGCGTGATTTAAGGCACAGTGTATCAAAGTTACTATTGGACTGCGAATCTTTATGCATTCATAGTAAAATTAAAAATTGTTGAGTTTTTACGAATTGAGGATGTCAATAATTGATTTCTCTTCTATTAAAATCATTAAGGGAAGATACAACACTTGATTTGGTTTCTATTTCTCGTAATCAATGCAGACAATTTTTATTTTGTATAAATATCCGCAGACTATAGACGCAACAAGATTCTAAGTACGGATTTTTAAAAAACATTGATCTCATTTTCCTTTTTATAAATCAATGTCTAACATTGTACATTTTTATATAGCAATTTGATAACCACTACGGTGTGTCATACTACTACTATGTTTAAAGAAGAAACCTGTGATACACTAACAGTTACAATTCCGGGAAAAATATTGTACATGTATTTGTATACCGAATTAAACAATTTTGCTGAAATTTAATGTAACAGTCGTACAACTTCGTTTTCGAGAAAATTGAGTTAAGGTTACGTGTGCTGTCGAATAGGAATCAGCTGACATGTCTGACCTTAAACAACCACTTCTACTTCTTGCGAATGCTAGGAGACACGCGAATTCGTTGAATTTAATCTTGAATTTCTAAAAAAATGATCGACAACTAAACAATATTATTCTGCACATAAAATCACACATGCCCATTTGTACCATCCTGAGACAACCTGTATAATTGGCTACCTCAAAATTTTTGTTAAACGTCATACGGTAAACTAACCCTTCTAAGTTCTAAAAAAAACTGAACTCATCTATTCCACTTTTCAAGTTACCCCATTTCGGTATAGGCTTGAGTTTGGCTACTCGAATGCAGCTCTTCCATGAATGAAAAGTTTAAAATAAATTTATTTTATGTTAATTCAATAGTATATTTTAATACAACTGTCAATCGGTCAGTGTGTTATATCTAAATTCAATTAAAGAGCAATTTCTATTCTATTCTACTCTACTCTATTTTATTTTTTATTTCTTCTCTTGAAGATTTGAACGAAGAAGAAATTTTATATTAGGTTGTCCGAAAAGTTTCTTCCGGAATGCGTTTCTTTAATGTTGCCGAATCAATAGAAACAATGCGATAGTCTTTATGTTAATGTTTTTGGGACAATCTAATATTTACTTAGCGATATTAAAGCAACACATTCCGAAAGAAACTTTTGGGACAACCGAATATTTATTTAGCAATATTGAAGGAACACATTCCGAAAGAAACTTTTGGCACAATCTAATATTTATTTTGCAATATTAAAGGAACTCATTCCGAAAGAAACTTTTGGGACAACCGAATATTTATTTAGCAAAATTAAAGGAACACATTCCGAAAGAAACTTTTGGAACAACCTAATATACTGATTTTAAATTTTCAATTTTAAATAAAATAAAGAAATAAATAAAATAAAATAAATAAATAAATAAAATAAAATTTTCAATTTTAAATTATCAATTAAATAAAATTAAATAAACAATTTTGAATCTTATCTACTCAATTTTGCTATAAATACATAAAGATCCGCAGTCAATTAATCAATAAATTAGATTATTATAAAGTGTGATATTTAGTTTCACTCAGTGTCCCTGTGGTTTCTAGACTTTCAAAAACAGGGTTCCTATAAAAAAATGTATCTCCCACAAGAAATCTAAGTCGTACTGGTGATATTTGGCTCTTTCGATTAATGAGTTTAGCGACCACTGGGTAGGGAGACTGTCGACAGTCTACAGATGTAGAAAGTTAATGCACCACCACAAACTCATCTATAAAATACTACGAGTACGTGTAGACCTGCACAGCCTAACCGACGACGCACGTCAGTCTTCTTCCAGGAGTGGACTATAATAAGCAGTAGTTGGGTGTGACCTTTATCTGGGGGGGAAAAAAATTTGTCGAACACAGTGCTCGCTGGTAGCCTGTAATTCAGCTGTATCTAACGGTGGTCGGGGGTGGCGGATGGCTCGGAATGGGTAGGTTTCACAGGGTGGTCTAGCTGGGCAGAGTCGAAGGTGGGTGGATGAAGAACGTAGAGGATAAGGGGTGGCGGAGGCCGAGGGTGGCGACGTTGTTTGTGTGTCAGCCGCGTTGGGACCCTCTGCCCATCCTCCGTACCCCCTCAACCCCTTAGCAGCCCGGTTTCCCACTCAACTACCCCCGTAGAGTACAGCAGGTCCGTGGATGTGGCGGCCGGGGCGCACGTGTGCGAGCAGCAAGGTAAACGTGCGCAACTCTATGTACGCTGGTGGCTATGTATTACACCTTACAAACATTACTTCCATATACTCGGATCGCCTATGTACCGGATACGTGGCTAATACATAGAGAATATTGTAGACCTCTCACACCCCAGTCTACGTCCCTATTTCTCTCTCTCTCCCTCTCCCTCTCTCCCTCTCCCTCTCTCCCTCTGGATCTCTTTCTCTCTCGCGGCACGCACCGCGCGATTTTGTACACGCCTGTGTAAATAGAAGCGAGCATGAATCCACGGCTTTCTCCTTCTTTTACTTTCCATACCCCGAACGACTCGAGATACTTTCAATGACCCTTGTTAAAGCGATTTTGATAAAGCTTCGGCAGGAAGTGGATTTCAAAAATGATTTCCCGTGGATTTTATGGGTCTTCGTTCTCGTTTGAGCAAGTGTAATAGGGAAAGAAGAGATTACCTTTTTTAATACTGGGAATGGGAGATATTGTTTTTAAGGGTTACTTGTGACATTTTGAAAATTCCATTTTAGAATAATTTACTTACGTGAATAGATTAAAAGGGCTTATTCACGATCAAGCATATTGCGCAACAATTATTGTGCAGCACGATGTCTATCGAAATTCATATTGTATTAAGTTAGTCGATCACTACCATTAACGGACAATGATGTTGCGCAATAGGCAGTGTTGCGCAATAGGCACTGTTGCGCGATATGCTTGACCGTGAATGGGCCCCTT
The DNA here is from genome assembly GCA_963971365.1 of Lasioglossum villosulum. NCBI lineage: Eukaryota > Metazoa > Arthropoda > Insecta > Hymenoptera > Halictidae > Lasioglossum > Lasioglossum villosulum. The sequence continues at coordinate 43,004,559 of OZ020495.1, read as the reverse complement.
TGTCAATCGTTTATTAAATTAAAATAACGCACTATCTTCGCTATTATAGAACGATCAAAATTGAAACTGACTAACAGACAGCGGATCTTTATGCAGAATAAAAATTGTTCACCTGGTTTGCAACGAACATTTTTTAATTAACATGTTAACACGCGTTAGCATGCTTGACAGATTAAAAATAACAGCAGTAATTCTAAATTCTTCTAATGCTTTTACTAGTTTAAATTAAATCTACTCATTTTTGACAATTCATAAAATAAAAATCATTACGTGAGAGAGAGAACTTGTATAAATTCAATTGAAACGATTAATATTAAAGTATATAAATAAAGTAGATTAGCGACATATTATCATATGATACATAATTGTTTAGGTATTCGAAACTACCGGAGAAGATAAATTATAATGAGGAAATTCACTATCTTCGATCGATTCTAACTAAGATTATTGAAGTACCAAATGTCTAACCCTCTGCAGTCAGAGCTGTTCCAACTTAAAAAATTAAACAATACTGCCGATCTAGAATAATTTGATATAACACCTCATACAATACGTAAATATGTAGGAATTGATTAGTAGACAGCAAATCTTTATGCAAAATAATGCTACAATAAAGATTTATTCCGTATGTAGATAACTTTAATTGATTGAAAATAACGTCTCCATATTTCTGCATTTTTAAATAGATACCAACATATTTAATAATAAATATTTAATGTCCAATAATAGTAAAATAGCAACATTATTAAAATATTAAAATGAATATTGATTTAATTATTGAAAAACTTTAAACATACTGTTCATATTATTCTCAACCTACTAAAGTGCAAGTAGAAATTTCCAATTCACTCCAGTTTGTCGCAATTCAGATAAGAAACTTTTATTTTGCATTAAGATCCCCATTCTAATTATGAATAATGCTACAGCAATTTTTAGTGGTGACTCTGCGTTATAAATTTAAAGTTGCAAAATGTGAAAGTATACTTTATATTCATCGTTATACATAAGAATATTAATCCTGCATTATAAAATACTAATGTATAGGTACTTACAAATTTTTCAGAATCTTGTGTTTGTCCAGATCTACTACTCGTCCACTGCTATTTACATTTACTCAATAACCTGCAAAAAAATTCTCCAAAAATTATTTTTTAAAACTTCTTCATTTGCACCCTTAATGAAAATTAAAAATATATGTTTCGTAGATTTACATTAGTTCTATCTATTATGCTGAAAATTTTATCCAAATATTTAACGTACCCACGAGCTACAAGTTTTCGATGCGTTTTCAGTATGTATATATCTAACATAAATCTACAATACATATATTTTAAATTTTAAAAAATGCTATTATTTTTGCATGCAACCTACTAAATTGTAATTAAAGTTTAAATGACATCGGCGCCAGGTTCGATCATTTTAGAACGAAAAAACAACAAATGTGCAATAGTAAATGCTTCTGACGTTTCGATCCCGATGTGGATCTTTTTCAAAGAACAAGTATTGCGTATGAAAATATTTGAAAACACAAAATATGTCAGAATGCAAATTTTCACAATTTGTAATATAGAAAAACCATAAAATAAATTGTAATTTATGGAAAATCTGGTTTGCAGATCACATAGCAAACCAATGCTTCTAATTGATTATAAAAAATCATTATTTTATAAAAAAATTTTCAAATTTTTATTTAATTTAACTTATAATTTAATTAAATTTATTTCAATTATAATTTAGATTATAAAAACGTTATACTTTTTGAAAAGATGTACGAATACTTCCGCCCCCAACTGTATGTCGTCCGCGACTGTATGATGCCGGAATCACATTTGAATTCTTCCACCGTCGACTTCCACACGGCCTTATTATTTACAAGCACTGGTACGAGCTCTCGGGGTGCGATCGATGCCGATCGAATCGGCCGTGTGCCCGTGGTTGCGTGTCGCCGGCCGACACCTTACTCCCCGACCCGAACACGCCGGTGAAATTATTATGTAAGAATCTTGTCCCGCGGCACGCGGAAATATTGAATTCGCCGGGGGGTGGGAGGCTCGTGCGCGCTCAGTTTACCGTCGCTCTTTACTTAATTACGCAAATGAGTGATTATTAACGCGACGCTTCTCGCGGAGTTCGCGAAAATGGGGTTCACGTGTTCGCGCGAAATGGAGACACTGTGAGAAAGAGAGAGGGGCAGAGAGGTGCGGAGAAAAATATATGTGGAGAGCGGGGGTGTGCAAAAACGAGAAGAGAGAGGAGAGAATGTGTTTGCATAAAATAATAAGGAACGGGGACCGGAACACCTGATGCGGCACTGTTGGCGGGGAGAGAGAAGTAAATAAAAACGGTGTAGTAATAATAAAGATAACACACGGCGAGGCGCAGGGGCCAGTAAGAGCCAAGGGAAAAATGGGAATGTAATCACCGTGCGCAGAGGCGACTCGCGAAATACCCCTTTTACCTCTACGTCCGGTGAAAAGTTGACAGGGAGACGCGGCTGGAAAATATACGGGGTGTTTGAAATTTAATGGTTTGATGTTCCGCGAGAAGTCCTCGTAATGGAGGTCAACTGCGCTCGAAACCCCGCGGCCGCATGAAAGCGAAATATACATAACGAAAATAATATACATTCGTCAAATTATTTTGTTTAACCCCCTTCGTCGTGTCGAGTACTTTTCAATAATTTTTTTCTTCTAACGTGTAAGAATTTGAATAAATTCAATCAAGCCTTTCGTTAATAATTATACTAATTAAACATGAGCTGAAGTTTTGAATGATATAAAACATCATTGAGGTTTTTGTAAATGGCAAAAAATAGAAGTAGAAACTATTCCCCCAACAATCGAACTTTGAATGTACTGTTTACTTTTGCGTAAATCCAAATAACATCAACGAAATACGGTTTTTTATCAAATTCGATCAACCTTTTCATCAACAACTGTACTAGTAAAATGTAACTGTGCTTTTCAAGAACACACTTCTGAAATTGAGAATTTGTATGAACGGTGAAAAATATTCCAATGAAACTTCCTCTCCAAAAAACAAATTTAAATCGTGTTGTTTTAATATTTGTGTCTCTTTTTTCAATCACTCATTTAAAAAATCCTTTTAGAAGTTAAAAAATGCAGTGTCAATCAAATATATGTACAGAAAGTAACAGTCTAGTCATAAAATTGTATTTGTCGTATGTAACCCCTCAATTTAAAAAATGCGTTTTACCTCCAGGTCATAAGATATTAAAAAATATAGCTCGAATAAAATATTTAAATAGCAAATGTCCAAGTGAATGACTAAATTTATTTATATTAAAAAAATATATTTTATACAATGTTAATCAAAAATATAAAAATAAAATTTATATAATATTTTATAACGTTAATAAAATATATAAAATGTAAAAGAAATTGTCTTTGTACAATTTTCTACGTAACACGTTGATAAAACTATTTCTCGCGTCCACAAAGGGTTGGCCGAAACGATGAAATGGGCGAAGAAATACATATAGGTAATGTGGATTTCATGTAATGTGTAGTTTCGCGCGAGGTCCATGTAATGGAGGTCAACAATGGTCGAAACGTTGCAGCGTGTGAGCCGAAGAGAAACAATAATTCCGCGGCTGTATGGAAAATAAAAATGTATCAGTCAAATTGCATTATTTAACATCAGTGGGAATAGAATTCACCATTTTAAGCTAATTGATTTATTAGACGAGGTAAATTTGCTTTCAATCTGTTTCTGCGGTTAGTACAAAAACAGAGAATTTTCTCGTTACCGTTCCGGAAAAGGGGCTTTCATAGCAACACAGGAAATTGCTTACCTTTGTTTTAGCAAATGCTCGCGAAGGGGACACTATTTCTAATTGAGGAAAAAGGTTTGCCTCCGTTGCCATGACAAAATGAGAAAAAACAGGTATTTTATGCTGAAGGAAGAGGAGTAAAAATTTGACCGCTCGCCGTTATATTTCTCGGACCGATGCTAATAAAGTGTCTCGCTTCTACGCGTTCAACATGATTTTTGCTGGTTTCGAAAGGATAAAAACGCGCTTAGTGGAAATTGTTTCGGCGGGGACGTTTATTTTATGCACGACCACTCATTACGGAGATAATCGGTCTTGAAAATGCGCGACATGCACGTACCTTACTACTATACTCGTGATATAATCTGGCAATTGCTCGCAAAAAATATGTCGAGAACGTGGAATAAATTGTTTCATTCGAGTTTCCAGAAAATCGCGTTCCAAAATCTAAGCATCTGAGGGGAGAGAGCACGAATTGAGTGGAAAAGTTACCCTCTCTCTGCTAGCACCGGATCAATCACGTGACCGGGCTGAAGAGTGGGGGAATAGAGTCGTAGAAGGGATATGTAGAGCGGGGACAGAAATCTTGACGACTCTATCTGTAAGTAGAAACGGTCAATAATGAACAGACGTACCAATAGATTCTTCTACAGAACGGACATTTAAATTTGATTATTTCGAAGACTTGCAGAAAAAAATCACTTTTTCAAAAATTATAATAATTTGTAGGTTTTAAGTTTACGATTTCATTTCTTCGCTAATTCGAGTTCCTACTTCTCCAAAAACGGAGTGACATATTTTTAATTCAATAGCAGTAGACCTTGTTAAAATAACAATTTTAATATTACAAATTAAGTGATACATCGACTGTACAAATACTCTAAACACTTTGAATAATCAATTGGCGTGTACATCTCCTAGTAATTTATTACTAGACTGTGGATATTTGTACGAAATAAATATTTTCTAGTTCCAAGAAATTGGAACCTACTAGAAATTGCTTTCCTTCTTTAATAAATTCGATCAGCTTCAAATAATACATTGACACACTCAAATTTTTTTAATCACAGACATCTTTTAAATTGCACCTATCCATTTTTTCCATAAATACTATAATAAACTATATAAATATATATATAAAATATATATAAATATATATAAATACTATATAAATACTATTATAAACATAATTAATGAAATTAGCATGCTACTATTGAATAATTAATTCTTAAAAATTCGGAAATGGTTACTTACATAAAAAAAACAGTCAGAGTATTGAATTAGTTAAATACTTAGAGATTTAGATTGTAACATTTCACTATTAACAGTTTCACCGAATCATCCAGCGGGGTCATTCTAAAATACAAAATCACTTTGTTACCACTCAGCTCTTGGTCCTCTCGGTATTTAACAGACCCAGTAAAAACCTAAATAGTCCACACAGCCGCATGACGAGGCCGTCATTTTTCGTATACCGAGGTAAATCGTGGGATCTTCGCCAGGAAATCCAAGAATTATTCATCGGATGATGAATACGCGGCCGACAAAGAAATACAGGGGGCTAGCTACGGCTGGATGTGAGTGTCCTCTGGATTTTCCACTCGAGCTGACGACAAACGGGCCGGGTAGGGTGGCGAGCAAACCTTACGGCTAATTAAGAAAGCAATCGTTCCGATAATCAAATAAACATCCCTTTAACAGGACCCGTTATAAACGACCACTCGATGACACTCGAGAGGACCTTCTGATAGACTGGGCTCCAGCGTCTAGCGTCCTTGTCGCGTTCGAGCGCGTCGACGACGACGGGGGAGAGGGCAAAGAAGAGGCTCCTGGTTTGCTCGCGAGAGATCCAGGTAAAATATTCCCGACCGGCAGCGACGAGCCCGAATCGCCGGTTAAAGACAGGTAGCTGCGAAAGAGGTCGGTAGCGTGGGAGAGTGGGTGGGTACGTGAAAGTTCGCCGTCGACGGTTACACGGTGCCTTCAATTATTTTATCAGTTATGTGTTTCAGTGTGTATCGCGGGCCTGGGAGCGGGGGCGTAGAGAGAAAAGCGGAGAGAGGGAGAGGGAGAGGCGGCAACGTCAATGGCAGGGAAGAACACGATGGCAAAAGGGGCGGAGAGGGGAAGGGATTGGGGTAGAGAAACGAGAAAGGGAGAGAAAGAGGATGAGGATGAGGACGAGGACGATGCGGTGGTGAGTGCGGCGGGCTGAAGCAAGACACTCTTCCCTCTGAAAGGTGGAAGGCATTTCAGCCCGAGAGCACGTTGGCTCAGCTGTGTTTTCTGTTCGGGGGTGGTTGCGGCGTAGCGGGCAAGCCTGTGTGCCGTGGGATGGGGCGTAAAGGGAGCAGAGTGTAGGTGGTTGGTAGCGTAGTAGGGGTTGTAGGGTAGGTGGGATGGGTGGTTGGGTTAGGTGGATGGCTGGCTGGCAGGCAGGCAAGCAGGCAGAGGCAGGCAGGCAGGCACGCAAGGGTACGTCGAGCTACTGCGAGGGGGTGGTTGGTAGATGGGTGGCTAGAGAGAGGCTAGGTGTGTCGAGGGGCTGCGGGAAGAGTAGGAGGGTGGTGGGCTGCTTTGAACTAAGCCGGGCTAGAGGTGGAGTACGCTCGGCGGTTGGCGAAGGGCAAAAGGGGGCAGAGGAGGGTGAATGGTTGGTTGGTATGGGGGCAGAAGGGCGGCTACGAGGGGAGAGGGTGGTTGAACACCGGCCTCTCTCGGTGGTGTGGGGTGGCAAAGGTAGGTTGGATACGGGGTGGTAGTCCTGGACACCGCAGCCCACCTAACTACAACGTGGCTAGTATCCACTGTTCTAAATAATTCCGCGGTACGATTGCTGCGGGCTTCGGTGCTCCACCTGCTGGCGAATTCAAAATCCACATCGCCCTACGCTGCGCTGCCCCCGGAAAGACGAGCCAATCCCAACGGGGACTTTACGCCGGAGAAAAAGTCCGGTAGAACTGTCGCATCCGCCACGGACTTACCGCCCGAAAGGTTTTTAACTACAGTGGAACCTCGTTTCTCCAAACACGTTGGGCTGTGCAAGGCCGTTCGAGTAGCCGATGAGTTAGGCTAACAGAGCTCCGCTCTAATTACTTCTTCCTTCGGCTCTTATTTGTTTCGATAACAGCAATCGCCGTTCGGATAATACAAGTTTGTTGTTTTCATACACGAAGCTCGCGCGACTGTCCGCAACAGTGTTCTCTCCTTTTCTGGCGCACGAAGGTCAGTTATACAGGTTCTATGTGTTCCAGAATACACGTTCATGGAACTAATAGCACGCTGAGCTGAAGTTCGAACAATAGGAACTCGGTTAAGAATTCGTTTGAGGTTCGGCATTAAATGGTTCGTTTAAACGAGGTTCTATGCATTACTATGCACGGACAACAAGGATTAAAGAGACTGACTGATGCTTCGAGGCCTCTGTTTGGCAACCACCGAGATGAATGGCCCCTTGTTGTCTTTGACGTCGATGACGTTTCTCTGTACGAGAACTATCTCTTAAGTCTGCACTATGATTTTACAGGTACAAGTCTGCTAATTTTTCATCATAGTCAATTAGCACCACTAATAAAACTGTAAGTAGTCTTGTTAACGCTAAACCTGCCACTGCTGGTCAAATGACCGATTTTATATCTTTCATTTTCAATTATCGAAATGATTTAGTTGCCTTCGTGTAAATTAATTCGATAAATTTCTTCATCCAAGTACATATTGTACTAAAAATTGCACAAAATTTAAATAAACAGAGCCTTGTCATTTTAATAAGCCAAAACATTTTAATCGCTTTTAGTGCTCGGTAGGTTTAGTGTTAAGCATACATAACTAAACCAAATTCAAAGTATGATCTCAGATCAATTAATATTAATATTAACTAAATATTTTTTTACTCAAAACATATTGTGGTTCAATTAAGGTATTGCTGCAAAGTAGACCACTCTCTTATACTTGTAATGAAATTTAGCAATAGGTATCCTTCAACAGCAATAAAATAATACTTCACACATTTCATGAACAGTGTCCACACACTTTTGAGCGGGGGAACATACTTCGAAATCTTTGTTAAGAGTACGACTCGATGTTACAGTGCAAAGGATTGAGCGGTTCTCTGACAATTACCAGCTGTTGAAGATGTCTCGACAATCTAATTATGAGGTGATTTGCTATGTTGGCTCTAGCTCGCCAGAAAGAGGAGCCGCATAATTGCTAGCTCGTCGATCCAAGGCGAGTTCATGCTGCACAATAAAATATATACGTAAAAGAGTGAAAGGATTCTCGAAGTGTACACAATGGGTTTTGTTTTCGGAAGGAATGCGGGCTATTGAAAGAAAGCGAAATTTAAGAATTCACAGACTTCCTCGCTGAAACGAGTCAAAAGCGCTCGGTTTACATAGGTCCGCAAAACAGTTCCTTCTCGGGAAAATGTTCTCCGCCAGTGGCGCAAGAACATGCTTGCTTAAGTTGAAATGTGGAGAACACTTTTTATTGGTTAGGAAAAGTAAACGATGAAGCCGCGCATAATAAACAATACTCGTTTACGTTTTGTTCTTCCTTTAAATTACTGGATTATGGACTAGATGTATCCTCAGACTGAAGTTAATTATCATCGTTCGATGAAATTATATTATCATTCCGGAATTTCAATTATTCTTGCATAACGTGAACTTCTGTTACGCACCTTAACAATTGTTACATAAGAGATTATGGGTTAATGTTCATTCATTTTCGTTTTACACTTCAATTCTATATTTTAAACAAATACATCGACGAGGTTTAAACAATGTTAATACGACTTCCGTACTACATTTTCAATGCGAAATGTGCAAGGTGTAAATTATGTAATCAAATTAGACGTACTCTTATTAATCCTCATTTTTGACCAGGAACATCCAAATTGTCATGTAAGTACTCAATTTGTGGCAATTAAACTAACCGAATAGCTGTATCATTGAGGATATTGGAAAGACTAATTATTAATTAGAGCTGTGAATGGTCCTAAGCGTTGCCAATTATATAGCTATAAAAATTGTCCGTAGTTCGAGGGTTAAATGAAACGATTGAATTAGATTAATCGTGTAATTCCGACAAGGCAACACATGGTAGTCAGTTTCGTGCCGGACAGGGTCCGACGAAGTGAAAATTGATTTGCAATTGTAACGCGAAGCAGATACTGCATATCGCGTTACAAAACTAACGCAGGGCTTCGAGCGCGTCGACCTTGAAATCGCGCCTAACTCGAAGCTATCTGGCACAGTTAGTAAATTCATTAACCCGGCCCGGCATTTGTATTCGGCAACACGGTAATCAGCTAATTGGCACCAAAGGGACGGGTTGATTCATCGCGTTCCACGGTGGGTCGAAGCATACTTCGCGTTTCGATCGGATCACGGGGCTCTCCTATTTTCCCCGTATGGGCAGGATAACGAGCCAACCGATAAATTCTCCGAAGTTTCTCCGGCCTCCCCCAGCGTTACCCACCCCTTCATGAATGGATACACCGGTGTTCCATGCTACGTAGCAGAACGATTCCGGGAACGCGATGCGTTTTCTCTTTTTCGCCGTCGAAGTTGGCACGCGCCGAATCGCTTCCAGCGCGTTAACTCCGGGGACAGGCGGCGAATTAAAGCGGAGTCCGCGTCGCGACGAAGCCCGGAAAAATGGGTCAGCATGTCTCGGTTATTTTCAAGGCCGTCGGAAATCGATGCGCGATCCAGTTTTTAGGGTGGTCGCGATTCTTCGGTTCCGCCCCCGGCTTCCACGCTCATCTTTCACGCGCCACCCCTTCTAACCCTATCCGCGACGATTACGCGACTTATGAACAATAAGCCGGCTCGGTCGAGGCTTTCTGCAGATTGAATATGTCGCGAGGAAAGTAATATACGGTCGCCGCGTGTTTTTCTTTCTTTTCGAACGCGAGCACCGAGGGTGCCGCGGCGCTTTTAGCACCCCTTGTTGCTCCGGATGAGCGTTCCCAACGTTCCTCTCTCTCTTCCACCCCTTCTCTTTCTCTCTCTCTTTGTTTATCTAGTGCTAGCAGTTCGTCTCTCTCCCTCTTACTCTTCCGCGTGCTGTGTGCGTGCGATATTGTGTTTTACGAGTCCAAGAAGAATGCTAAGTTCGTTTCCTCGCGAAGGGTAACAGGTGTGCGAGGGCGTCAACGAGTGCGATTTGGTGAATGGAATGATTTGGGTGAAATGGGAGTCGATGAAGACTACTGTCGGATTGAAATTAATTGGTGGCTCGAGGGCGTCGGTGACCGGTTCTGAAATGGAGAATAGCTCTTTGCTGATTCGAGTGAGCACTATTTGGTCGGGGGTTGCTTCGCTGCGACGCTCGGGGTGGTTGGTTGCTGTAGACTGAAAATTCTTAGATAAATTCTACGGTTCGGATATTTTATCGAAATCGGAATGGGAGAAAATATTTTGTTCGTCGATTCAGAAATAGAGGAATTCAACCCTCGGACGATGGAACACTTTTAAGTGAAACTTCTGTTGGCAGGGTGTAAGCGTAATTCGCGTCCCGGAATTTGCGACACGAAAATGCGTATCGGAAGTGGTGGGGATGGTTAGCCGAGCTTGTCTTAAATAAAAAAATTAAACTTCTTGCAGTCTAGTACTGTTTAGAAATAAATTAAGATTGGAAATGGTAAATAATCCTAATGAAGCGACGAGAAGATCAGGAACAACTCCCAATGCAGTGTTTGCGAGACATTTAGACAAAATTGAATCAAGAATATTTACATCCTGTTTTAGCTGTGACGAGCCAATTGTTTCAATGATAGAATCGTAGAAAATCATAGACAAAAAATAATGAAGGATCAAAATTTGCGACGGAAATGATCGTTCATTATTTTTGCATCTTAATTCATCATTTCCAATCGTTCATCATTTTAACAATTCAGTTCATCATTTCCAATCTTAATTTGCTTCTAAACATTGCTAGACTGTAAGAAGTTTATATAATTATATAAGTGACGATGTGTAGAACGATTCACTATTTGAATATCGATTTTTTAATATTTTCTATTGTTACGAATCGAGGTTCATCGTACAAATCAGGAGCGTTGGATAATTGTATTGTTTTACTGATTAGTAGTGTAAGGAATAAGCCGTGTTTGTTTGTAAAACAAGACACACGGATAGCTCAATCGTTGACAGACGTGTTATTTGTCACGGTTGCTCGTATCTTCTTTTTTACAATTCGTTGGCAGTTACAATTTTAGAATTCTTCTGTTCCGATTCTCTATTTTATAAAGGGCCTAGCCGATTAAGATGGTAAAAACTGCCCTTAGACGTTGCGAACATTCAGGTATATATCGCACAGAATACAATTTTTTCTTTCTCTCAAATAGCATTTTTTATGTAAAATAATTGTCTCTTTTAGTGTAATAACGGTAAAAATTACTTAACGTACGCCCACGGTAAAGGCAACAAGTGTAACTTTTCTCCTCGTAGCAAAAACGCTGAAAAAATTTGGTTGTTACTGTTTTTGACAATGAAGCAGCCGAAAAAAAAATCTTTAAAAAATTGACGACACTGCCTTTTATAGTAGTTCATCAGGGAACAAAAAATTGGAATGGCATGTTTTCATATTTTTGAGAAAAAAATGTTTTTCTGATTTTTTTGAGGTTTTTCATTTTTCACGGCCACAGTTTGCAACAAAAAAATCTGAAAAAGATTTTAAAAATCCGCCTTAGGATCCAGAATGTGTCACATTTTTTTCAAAATTTTAGAACGCATTTAAGACCGGAAAATGCGCTGAAAAGCGTAAAATCTATTTTACCCTGTAACTACCCTCGCGGGCAAGCTAGAGGGTTGAAATTTTACTCGGGTTTTTCTTGGTCAGCTATCGAATAGTTCATGAGCCATTGAAAAAAGGTCTAAGGGCAGTTTTTACCATCTTAATCGGCTAGGCCCTTTAACTATAAATAGTGTTGTCTGTTAATACACACACGTACATACATACAATACACACACATCATTCGTGCTTCAACCCTATAGTAGTGACAATCGAGAATTAGTATCAACTAATTTTCCAGTGTTCTATTTCCTTTCCCTGAGTGCGCCACTGGTGGCTAGCAATTATGTACACGGTGTGCATAAAGAAATTTTCACATGAATAACTATCCGAATCTGCAGATTTATCGATCATTGCTCGAGCTGGTAACCGTTCTCTATTCCGCCGATAGCAATCGCTAATCTCGGGTGCCTCGAAAAATCGGTACCTCGGAAATACGGTTTCCCGGTCTGGTGTCCCTAATAAACGGACGGTAAAGGACTATTATGCGTATAGCTGGCGCTCCAACAGAGACACTCGTGGACACAAAGAACAGAACAAACGATTCCAACAACTTTACGCGTCCGTGTAGATACATGCAAGGTCCGGGTATGTGGAGCAGTGTGAAGTAACTGCAACGCTTGGAATGGTTGAGTAACGTATGTACGCACCCGTATACACGCTTGGCTGAAAGGAGAAAGAGGGACAAAGCGACGAAGAGAGACAGAGAAGCACAGATAGAGAAGTAGACATAGAAAGAGAGAGAGAGGAAGAAGAAGAAGAGTGGGGGGAGAGAGAAAGAGATACAGAGGGAGAGACTCACGTTATATATGGTTGCAGACAGCCTTGGTCCAGAGGATATTTCGCAGAGGGGCTGGTCCAGGTCGAATCCTGAGGGTTGCTCGTTCTCAACCCCTCTGAATCCTCTGAGTCTGCCCGTACGTGGGGTCGAAGGCAAAAGCTTCTCCTTTACTTGAGCTTCGCAGGAACAAGCCTGCAACTCGAACGAGATCCTCCCTGTTCCTAGTTATCCTGGCTCCGTGTCTTCGGTGAAAGGTAGAAGCTCGGCTCTGTACGTGTTCAACGACCGAATGTGTCGTTTCCCTTTGAAGGCTTCGATGTTTGCGTTCGCTACTCGAGCCAAAGATGAGAGCAACGTTTGCGCAAATTACCGACCGTGAATCGTGCAAAATTATAATGAAATTTCAAGTATAAAGATGGCGACCGAGCAGCGAGGTCGAAAGGAGGTTACGGTGGACTTGATCGAGAGAAATTGACTGTTCTGAAATTGAGTTGGTTACCCGTCACATTGATACCGAGAAGATCGCAGTTTGTAACTGTTCCACTGTGTATACGAATTTGTATGTTCGTTTTATTAATTTTTCTGATCTGAACAACTTCGAATGGACACACTTTTGTGTTCTGGGATTAGACATTCGATTGAAGAATTGATGGCGATGAATGGGGTTAATGCACCAGTTAATATACTACCGGTTATACATATAGTCAGAAACAAAAACGTTAGGCGACAACTCACACGCACGTGTGGGTCGCCGTAGACCCAGCCATCATTAGGCGGAGATTAACACTCTTATTCAACTCAACACGAGTAGCTAAGCCTTTCAACTGCTAAAAGATTAGAATTTAAATGGATATTTCGCTATTCGAGGTTCAACCCTTTAATACACTTGATAAAAAGAATCGTCTATCATGTTTGTGTACTACACACGTTGTAATACGGTGCCTGTATTAATTTATAAGTTAACTAGTGTATAAATAAAGTCCAGAGTGTTCGAATAAACGATCCACACTTTCGATGATGTACAGGGTGAGTTGAGTATTGGTGCAGAGATTGTTAAAATTTATATAGACATTAATATCGAAGATTTCATTTTAATTATACCGTTTTCGTTGCAATTTCACCGTATTTGATGACTGTTTAGATTAATTTTCACAGATAAAACTAAGATATTTAGTCACAGATTTATTCAATAACATATTTCCCATTACTTTTTACGATTTTCGAGGTTACTGGTTATTGAATAACATGAATATCTTAATTCGATCTGTGAATTTTGATCTACAAACGTTACAAGCTTTCGTTCTAATACATTATAAAGGGCCATCATACAAGACACGTTAAAATTGAAATAAAAACGGTATAACATATCATTGTAATTTTTTTATTTATCAATATTAGGTTGTTGCGTTTGAAATGTTCAATATTTTACACAATTCCTATTTTCCACGACAAAATGGCAATCAATGCTCAACTCAGCCTGCATATTGTTGCAAATATGAATCGTTTATCTAAACCCTTTGGGGCTTAATTTATACAGCAGTTAAATTATAAATTAATACAGGCTCTCATTAGTGAACGATTTTTCGAGGCATCTCGTTATCGAATAAACCAATGAATAAACATCATAATTTTCGAATTTCAACCCTTAGCACCCGATTCAGAGTGACTACGAAAAATTGCTGTATCATTAATCAAAATATAATTTACACCATTAAATATGTTGGTAATCAATTCCTAAACATTTAAGTATTGTATGAGATATTATATCCATTTCATATTATTCCTGGTCGGAATGAATAATTTAATTTTCAAGTCAAAGGGTTAATTAAGAAACAGTATGAACTTTCGTTCTCTCTCTACAGGTACGAGCTGACGTATCGTTGTTCGGCAGATTGATCCTAGGATCCGGTTAAATCCAGAATTCCGCGGGCATTGTTCACAGGGTCCGCGGTTATTTCTTTGCTAATTGGCCGGTTGTGTATGTGCCGCTGACCCGTCCCGTTGCATCGCTCAAATTAGCTGAAATGAAGTTAGAAGCTAGCATGTAACCGCACCTATGTCGCGTGTCTGTCGAGAGGGGCGGAGAGGGCTTCAAAGCGGCGTTTACGGCTGGTCAGGGTGACCCGGACCGGTGAACAAAAAACCAACGAAAAAGAACGAGGAAGAATAAGAAGAAGAAGAAAACGAAGGAAAAGAATTAATGCCTCCGTTTGCCGCGCTCTGTCGCATTTAACGAAGGGACAATTTACGGGAAATGGAGGGTACGTCTGCGCGCAGTTCCCTCCTTATTAATCTCTTGATTGGTCGTCGTTTTATACACGCGGAATACGCTGGAGACCGAAGCACGACTACCGCGAGGTAGAGTTGAACACTGGCGTCCCGTCACACCCACGAATGGCGTGCGGCGTACACATTATCCGCATCGTGTGTACACGCACGCTCGTACGGACCCACACATCTGTCCCTTACACACCACTCGTGGTTATGGTTCTACAAGGTGTTCCAACGGAAAATGTTGCGCTTCGAATGATCGAAGATTGGATACGGTTCTCACTTTTACGAAGTGCGTGGGGTGCTCCGACAAATTCCATGTCAGTGTTCAATTTTTATATGTTTTATTTTATGCACAAATCAGCATTTAGATGCAAATATTTATTTTCTTGATAAGAACGTGTGTGGATACTTAGGACGTACAGCCGCGAATATTTCTTTTTTCCCGGATAGACGGAAGAGGAAAAAGGGTTTTAACCCTTGGGCGGTGGGGTTTTAGTGGGTATAGGTAGGGATGTAGTACCGTTTCCTCAAAATTTCAGCTAGGAGAAGATGAGTCCCACACTACAGTAAAATATCCATAAATGTCTTAAAAGTGTGGCCTTTAAAAGTCCCGGAGCTATCCCCACTACTGCGGGGTGTGTCTCGGTCAGACCGCCTAATCCAAATTTCCAACTTCCTTATTTTTGATTATTTTTTTATGAGACTGCGATTACCATATTTGCGGCATTTTTCTAAGAACAATGATACCACGTATGATATAATTCTGATGATATTTACTTGTGTAATAGACAGTTAAAGTTTCAGGCGTATAGGAACTGTTTATTTCCCATACGCCCGAAACTTTAACTGTCTATTACTCACGTAAATATCATCGGAATTATATCATATGTGGTATCATTGTTCTTAGAAAAATGCCACAAATATGGTAATCGCAGTCTCATAAAAAAATAATGAAAAATAAGGAAGTTGGCAATTTTGATTAACTACGTTTACATTTCTCGGCGACGGACGCCTCGCGAGCTCGGCTGTCCTTTTCTACGTTCGGCAACACTCAAAGAATAGTGACTGTGGTACATAAATGTCCCGCGGCAGACCCGTGCTAGGGACTTGTATGGATAATTTACTGTATCTTCAAATTTCATCGTAGGGCGTGTGCGTGAATACATTTCCGCACCGCCCTGAAACAAAAACTAAGGGTGCAAATATTTATCATTTTTTTTAAAACACCACTGACGTCCCTTTGCTATCATTGAAACTTTCTCAACTTTTAAGCGTGTCTTAAAATCAAAGTTCGCATTTTCGGAATTCTTGAAGTGTGGGTTAAGACCATTTTCTTTAGAATGAAGGGAAACATATTTCGTATCTCTAGGTCAAGCGAAGGGCATATTATAGTTCGTTGAATTCTGTGTCTAGCAACAGACTAATCAATGGAAAGCGGATCTTTTTGCAGAATAAAAATATTTTGCATCGACTCTGGGAAGCAAGAATAACATAAAAATTGATTTCATCCCTTAACGATGTTGTTACAGTGAAAACAACATTACAGCATACTTAAATTCCTTAAATCTTTTACTGTTTTATATCCCACCGAACCGATTTCTTCATAAATGCGCAAACTTTATGCACATATTCTCACGAATAAAAAGGAACACATTAACCCTTCAGTTAGTTCGGCGGAGATCGGGTCTATTTTGACCCAAAGCTATTTTAACTCACTCTTAAATTGAATAAACACACTGGGACTAAAATGAAGAACACCAGAAAAAGTTCTGTAAGAAATATCTTTAAAAATATGTTTTAAAATATTAATAAATAAAGTTGTCCAAGGTTGACACAAACTTACGTGCACAGATATTTTGAAGAATAAATAGAATAGCGAAGAAAGTTAAATTGAATGATTAAAATTGGACTAAAATTAGGAACACCAGGAAAAGTTCTATCCGAAATATCTTCAAAAATAATTTTAAAGGATTAATAAACAAACCGGTATCAATTTTTTCGATGTGGAAATGGTCGCTTGTCCCACGGTCAAGTTGACGCAAACTTATGTACATATTTTTATGAATAAATAGGAAAGCAAAGAAAGCTGTGCACGTATCGTCGAGAATAAATAGGAGTTGACAGAAAGGAGGTCAACTTCTTCCACGGAACTGATAGAATGTCGGACGTCCTCGTTCGTACGAGATATACTTCAGAGCTTTCGTTGCGTTGCAACATTATTTTTGGCAGCAGCCAGGTAATAATGTATTACGGTGTATCATGGCGATGTTAAAATATGATACGTTCCGCTGTGATATATTAAATTCGCTGCGGAGTCCAACGGCGTCCATATTTTCATCCGGCTGGCGACCTCCTGAACTTTCTTACGCGCATTCAACGCCGTAGAGGAAGCCCGGCTCTGCGCATACTACCGGATATAACCGTTATCACACGAGCCGGGGAATATTCGAAGTCTTAACAGTTTTATGAGATCACCAATTAACTGATTCGCTTTCAGACGTTACCACCCGAGTGAAATTCGAAACTGCAAACGCAAAAATCAAGGAACATTCAAATTCTAAATGGTTCCTGTTCTGTGGTCCATTAATTAATTTATTATTGATTTTGACCGAGTGATTTATTTTATATTAAATTCTAACGGAACTATTTGATATACTGTTTGAGGAAATTATAAATTACTTTCGATCCTTCTATATCATTTATAAATATGTGTTGGATATTTTTAACAATATATTATAACTAATTTCATAGCTCGTTGTCAGTATTAAATCAGGAATATTGGTCTGTACACTACACAGTACCTTTAATTTCATTATATTATGTATTAATCAGAGCAATACCATTTTCACTCCACGAATGTAAAATATACATCACACGTTTATTTATTTCCGAGATTTTTTAAAATTCTTCAAATCATGATAGGGGCACATATCTATTTTAAAACATTCAATCATTATAGATAGACTGCAGATTTTATGCATTTGTGACAAAACTGAATAGGTGCAATTTAAGATAGCAAAAGTATTTGAAAAATTTAAACATACTATTGTATTATTTTCAAACTACTCAACATAATAGAGAAGAAAAGAAATTTCTATTTCACTCCAGTTCGTTGCAATTCAGGAAAGACATTTTTATTTTGCATAAAGATCCGCAGTCTAATTATAGATCACTCTTATTGACCAGAAAAGTGTATAAGAACTGCAATATCAAAATTTTAAATGATCGTTTCATTGTTCATTTCTAAGCTGGGTTATATTTGCTGACCAATTGAACAATTACAAAGTGTTTAATCGTCAAGAAGGGTAAGTCTCACAAGTTTTAAAGCTACGAGCCGGAAAATCATCTTATCGAGCTGGTCTATGAACTGAAAATAAAATCGTTCGTGGTAACTACGCGGAGGGGAAGAGGGAGTGTTACTCAAAAAATGTTTCCGGGTTTATGTACCCTGTTGTAACGGAGCCATTGTAAACAGCGCGTAGTGTTACAAGCTGCGAAGTTGCGATGGTTTTATTTACTTTGCAAGCTTGGAGGCACGAATAGCGCACCGTTTTAATTATGGGGACAACGGAAGAAGCTAGGAAGATCCGTGTTTTCATTATTAGAAATATTATTATCGAACGCTTCGACAAAATATTGCCTAAAGCTGAAACTCATTTGGAAACATGAGAACTATAGTTTGGTTTTATATAAAATTTTTATTCAGAATTATATTGAGAAATAGTTTGGTTTTATATGAAACGGTAGAAACGAAATAAAAGGAACTCATTTGCAATACGAAAAGTATTTCAAACTGTACAGTTTGAGGTAGAAATAGTTTGGTTCTAATTAAAACTATGTGCCACTGACGTGGTTAAAGATTTTCAATATGTAAATGTATGTATATACACAGTATTGCAATTTCAATAAAAAAATTTCCATTTACTATAGTTTCACAGACTTCAATACAGTAATCTGCACGTATTATTATTGCCTATGCCAGTTTTTTAATACATTTCTGATAACTGCGAATTTATAACATTTGTTCAAATATAAACTACATTATCAATGTAATTTATATATATTTATCGGGACATTTATGTGGGACACCCTGTATATGTGTGTGTATATATATATATATATATATATATATATATATATATATCAAGGTCATTTCAAGGTCAAAAATGTGGTATCCACTAAATTCAGTTTTTTATTGTCTATCATGTTATCGCAAAAAATATACTATTCCATTTAAAAAACATCGGTGACATTGCAATTTCATTGAAAAACACGACACAAAAAATTTTTTTCTTAATTATTATATTGCCCCCCTGCAATAGCGTCACTTTGTCCTCTGAAGTTTTCTGGTAGGACTGTAAATACGAAACATATTTAGGTGTTATCATTTATGTGGGACACCCTGTATATACACGTACATATATGTATACATATGAACATATGTATACATATATACATATGTACACATACCATACATATGTATACATATATACATATGTATACATACAATACATACATACAGATATATAAAGATTTAGTAAATATTTAACAAATTGTCGGTAAGACGCCATTGTGGCTTTTTACATTGTATTTTTAACGTGTTCTTATACATTGCATATTTAGTTTCATCCCTCGTGCTCATCGTCTCGGTTCACAATCACTGAAATCAAAACTACATTTATTCAAGCATGTATTAGAGTAACCCCTCACAGTTTGATTTTCTTCGCAACTGTAATGATTACAATCTCGTTGACGCTAATAACTGCAGAAAGAAGACAAAAAAATGTATATTTGTTATATGCCTACATTCACTTGAATGTTAAAAAATTGTTATCCGTATAATCGTGCGGTGTTCAGGAAATTCGGAAGGTTGATCGCGGTCTGACAGAAGGGGTTGAAAATAACGTCGAATCTCGGAATTTCCGTGGAAAACGAAAATCCAGTGACTCGGACTGGCGGGTACTCGAAGAGAGCCCAGTGGAACAGTGGGCTGCCCATTGATGAACCAAATACCCCGAGCATAACTGGAAGATCCACCTAAATCATAGCCACGAACTCCGTTTCAGTGTTTCATCGAGCCGGTAGCCTGGTAGCTCTTCAGTCGGCATTTACGGCTGAGAACGCGGCATCGCTTCTATGCAGTACCTTTCATCCCTCCATCGAGCGTGGTCTGATAAGTTGAAGAGGTCGCGTAGTAACCTCAGTGGTCAGCGGTCGGACGAAAATATGAGCACCGCTGAGTTCGCCATGTTGGCTACCATGCCGTCAGTTGAGCTCGGGACGAAGCTGTTTCCGGTACTGGAGGGCAGACCAGGTATATCTATATGCTATATATACAACGTGCACGTATATACACACGGTATATACAGGCGTATATACACATATACCATAGCTTGCAGGCCTTCACCCTCGTTCAGCCCACCTCAGCCACCCCCGTGGATCTCCCCCTTCGTACCACTACGCTCTGGGGGCCGGTAGAGGGTTGTGCAGGGTGTAGAACCCAAGGGGAGGGAGGGAAGAGGGAGAGAGAGAGAGGTAGCAGTCAGCGAGGGGGTGAGAGACGGGCAAAATGGCCGCTCCAGAACCTCTAGGTGGATTCATGGTATCGCGGAGGACCTCCTGCGCTTCTCCTTCATCCCCTTGGACTTAAAGCCACCGTCGGGGCCGGGGACCTTGAAGGACATCGAGATGCGGGATGATTCCGTGGAGAGCTACAGCCGATGCTGTCCGAGGCTATCGGGAAACCTGTTGTACAATGCAGTCGATACTTACGGACGGGACCACCAACTTCCGGCCAAGAATCTTCGCCGTCGATCGCCGAACTGTTTGGGAGTCCTGTTTCGAGTGGGTTAGTTAATCTGGACTTCGCTCGGGACAGTGTTCCGCTTCGTTGAGCGAACTTGCCGAATAGTCGCCGGAGCAGTTGCACCCCGATTCCGTTTCGCCTGATCCCCGAATCCGAAGAACCAATTTTCACACAATTATCGCAAATAATCAACGGGGATTAAACGGGGTCGCTAACGGTCCGAGATCAGCATTCGTTTGCCGAGGATCATGGCCTCCGCAGTAATGCCTCGATACATGTCTGATAGATGCACGTTTCTGCAAAGGTTATCCCAACTATTTTGTACTTTGTTGTTTGTTATTTTTTTCTGAAACTTTTACCGGGATATCGGCGACATTTTTCTCATTATCATCCCAGTTCCAGAACCTTGCAACTAGCGAGGTACTACTGTACTCCATTACTCTCTGCTATTCTTGTCAGCAATTTTGTTTCCTTTAAGAACTTGATGAAACTTTTTATTTTATTTTCTTTGAGGTTGTTCTTTCATGTTTGTAATTAATTTTTATCAATATATTTTCTGTTTGAACAGTAATAAATAT
The DNA here is from genome assembly GCA_963971365.1 of Lasioglossum villosulum. NCBI lineage: Eukaryota > Metazoa > Arthropoda > Insecta > Hymenoptera > Halictidae > Lasioglossum > Lasioglossum villosulum. The sequence continues at coordinate 42,983,530 of OZ020495.1, read as the reverse complement.
AATACACTATGCAACGTATTTTCTTGAAATATTAGGTTGACCAAGAAGACTTACTTCGTTCGGGTAAAGTTAAAAAATAACTACGCAAACTTAATTAGAAAAAGTGAATATTTTTTTAATTTTCCGAATTGTTTCGTACGGAAGTTTTTTAAAACTACTTTGACTTTTTCTCTAGTTTTGTAAAGCTTATAATGGGGTTGCTGATTTGGTGCAATTTAACAAAGAAATTTTATGATCAGCATTCGTTTGCCGAGGATCATGGCCTCCACAGTAATGCCTCGATACATGTCTGATAGATGCACGTTTCTGCAAAGGTTATCCCAACTATTTTGTACTTTGTTGTTTGTTATTTTTTTCTGAAACTTTTACCGGGATATCGGCGACATTTTTCTCATCACAGCGAGACCAAACACGACACAATTCGGAGAAGATTTGCTCGTTGTACCCGCGACTTAGAGGAACCTCGATTATCCGAACGAATTATACATTTTCCGAATGCGTGTTTCGTATCTGACACAATTTAATCTAATGCGATCTACAAATAGTTTGTCGTGAGAGATTTAATCCAGCACTGTAGCTAGGTAATCTTTCTACCGTTATAACACGCATGTGCCAGTGATTAGTATGATCACAAAGCGGAATACTTGGTTTTTATTTGTACAGGGTATGTTACTAGTTTCATCTACTTGGAGTAGCATTGTTGTTTTGAACAACTTCTTTATTACTTCGTCGTCATCAAATAAAAGTCTGGTCGACGCTTCATGTACCTCGGTTCGGATAATCGAGGTTGTATTCAATCGTGGATTAAACAAGTCAACGTGATCCGAATTGTATCGTGTTTGGTGTCATTTGAATCAGAAAATTGTCACAAGTATGCTTGTAAAAGTTTCATAAAAGAATAATAGAAGAATGTTGTCACACGATTTCTCTCGTCAAGGGATCCAATAAGCTGAACATGATATCGTATATACTCTAATTAAAGAGTTCGAGTTGTATAGAATTAAAACGTTTACTTGTGATGATAGGTTTTTACGTTTAAATAAGCAAATATGAATTAATGTTTTGCATGTAAATTTTTTTGTTCAGTCTTGATTCTATATTAACGAACAAAAGGAACTTTTTCCATTCACATAATACACTCTATGATTAATCACATCAAGAACTTCAAAGGCTTAAATCATTTCTATGTAGTTCGAAGTAATGAGAACCCTCTGAAAATTCTATTTCATTTTTATCCTGTCTCTCTATGCGTGCTTTGATTTACAACTAAAATGACGCATTGTATTAAATAGAAATATTGTATTAGCTGAAAGTATATAATAATTCATAAATTTTCGTTTTTACTATTGGAAGCTCCTTAATGCTGAATATTGTAATATCGTACATCGTATTAAAAAAGCAAACATTATTACTCGTATATAACAATAACAACAAATATTTATTTGTGAGAGTGTTCCTTATCGTTCTCTGCTTTTAATTATGCAATACTTACTAAATAAAGTATTTTCTATGGTTGTAGTTGTTTTACAAAGTAATTACATATTACACAAAACTGATCAAAAGATTAGTGCCATCGAATAAGATCTTCAGCGAACGGAACTGATCATAAAAAATCAATGAAAAATGGCATTTGATTCGACCTTATGACTTATAATTTTTTATGACTGTATCGTTAATAATTAGAATGCAAATTTTTATGCTACACAAGATTTTCTAATAATAATTTACAGAGACTGAAGACTAAAAGAAAGTGTGTTTCCGGTGACAATAATGTTAATATTTTAACATTGGACCCGAGTAGATTAAATGCAAAACAATAACAACATTTAAAGAACTACATTGTTGTATTGTTCATGTAATCAAATTATTTAATCAAATTATTAAAAAAATAAATACATTTGTATACGTATTGTAGCTGTATCTTAAAATTAATGAAACCAATTTTGATCCCGCATAGAAATCCGCAGTGCAATTATAAATATACACAATCAATATTTTTCAACCGTGTGTTAATTGAACAATATTGTACACGATGCAATAATCATGTAAAGTTAATAATACTGTCTATAGTGCTGTTAAATATGTATTCATATCAAACATCAATGCTTCGTGCAATAATCCAAATTCAGTGTAGTTAGATTTCCATTTAAAAATTATTTCAACATAAAATCGTGAAAATTTGAAAGCGTCATCAACATTTCGATCATCCTCGGCATACGTACGCACAGCGAAGCAACTAGTCGCTGCCTAACTTCGGGGCCGTTAAAGGTAACAGACAGGGAAGAATTAGCGAAATCAGTGGCATATCTATATCGTCCTAATTTCCATAAACTCGAAGGGTGTACGAGATCGGTGGCTGATACTCGCGAACCTAATTAGGAATTCTGATCGGATCGAGTTCGACCAAGGAGTTCTTGGTTCCACCAAGGTTACTTGGCGGATAGGGCGAAACAATTACGGGAAGGCAGCAGCGGTGGTCAGGACATCCCGTTCAGACGCGACGACGATAAATGACCAATAATTGAGTCGCGCTTATAAAATCTTCATTACAGGCAGCCGCTCTAGTAAAATCGTCCACGCACTAATTTCAAAGTTCTCGTCTCGATTTACCCCATTCCCGGCGACGGGGGTGGTCCGCCCTTTCGCTCCGCGGCAGGACGAACGGGAGAAAGCGGACAAAAGAGGGTGGGCCGAGAGTAGGGGAGCGAAACAATCATGTTATCATATTGTTCAGGTTCTCCCGTTACTTTCGACGTGTTCACTGAGCTTTCGGTGAACAATTAATTTTTCCCCAGTAACTTGCTTACCAGTAGCTCAATCGGAATTTATTTCGGGAACAGGTAAACCTGCACCGGTCACACGGATCCTTTTGTGTACGAAGACTGAATTTGTTTCGGTGTGCGATAACCCTAATTGGAAGAAAAATGTATTTTTTAAGGATTTCCAAAGTCCCATAAACTTGGTTTTTGGCGACTGTGTACAGGAGCACCTCGCTCGTTGCACAGCCTCGATGTGCAACGAAAGAGGCAACTAATCATAGTGATTCGCAGTGTCGATCTTCGTTTGTTGCTACGCAACCACAATCCCCGCCACCAGTTCCAGAACCTTGCAACTAGCGAGGTACTACTGTACTCCATTACTCTCTGCTATTCTTGTCAGCAATTTTGTTTCCTTTAAGAACTTGATCAAACTTTTTATTTTATTTTCTTTGAGGTTGTTCTTTCATGTTTCTAATTAATTTTTATCAATATATTTTCTGTTTGAACACTAATAAATATAATACACTATGCAACGTATTTTCTTGAAATATTAGGTTGACCAAGAAGACTTACTTCGTTCGGGTAAAGTTAAAAAATAACTACGCAAACTTAATTAGAAAAAGTGAATATTTTTTTAATTTTCCGAATTGTTTCGTACGGAAGTTTTTTAAAACTACTTTGACTTGGAAACATTTAAAGTGACCTTTTTATATCGCCGTTCTAGTTTTGTGAAGCTTATAATGAGGCTGCGGATTTGGTGCAATTTAACAAAGAAATTTGAATAATTGACGAATCACGATATGCTATTTTCAACGTGTTCGAATTATTAAAGACTCCCATCTCTCGCATTTGATGCAGATAAATTTTATTTTGCATGAAGATTCGCAGCCAACTTGTAATAAGGAAAAGTGGAAAGTAAATTGAAGGGTAAATCGAGAATCATAGTACAATTCAATTCTAACGTTGTATGATAATGGAATAGATTTGAATTAATAAATTTTCATATTTAACACCGCATCATAAAGGTTTCACTGTCATTAAATAAAATAATGTAATTGTAGCATGGCTTGCGTTAGACTTAATTTTTCTTTATTCAATAATTAATTGTTGTATCTGTATCGAGGTAAAAAAACATAAATTTTTTTTGTTTAATCGTGTTCTACTGGTCATAACGACCAATTTTGTCAAAAAACCGTTCTCTTAAAAAATGATGTTACATTTCTTGTAATTTTTGCATCCTTCGTTCATAATGTTCTTTAATTTTATTACATTTTATTCTACACAAACAAACATTTATTTCGCGATCCCAGGCACAGACGCGCCAGCGACCAAAACTGGCAGAGTGTATCAAAAATTCGACAGAAATGGAATACGAATAATCGAAAATGAAATCTCGTTGCATTAAAATTCCGTCTCCTGTTTGCGTCTGAATTTATACCCTATGTTCAGCAACTAATCATACAACGCCGATTTTCAGCCGTTTATCGCCTTCGCGAACAGTTACCAAAACTTTCCGACGACAGTATAGCTACCCCGAACTCGCCGGTGTGCGGACCGTAACACGAGCCCCAGTTAGTCCACCGTTCTGTCCACTATACCTCGCACTAAACCCACCCCCTTCAGCTACGGCCACCCTCAACCCTCTACCCTCACCCAGCCCGTACTCCGAGGCTTCCAGCACTATACCTGCTCCCTCTCTCTCTCACCCTCTCACCCTATCTCTCTCCCTCTCTCCCTCTCTCGTTCGGTCTCGCTCTCTCCGCGGTGTGCATATTGCACGGTGCACTGTAACCATGCCCGCGGTCCTGAAATATACAGCCCGCTGGAAACACGAACGGGTACGAGGCTTCCGCATGTGCACTCGTACAGGCTGTTTCAGAAGATTCCCGACGATTCCAAAGATAAAATGCCGCCTCCGCGCTTTGGGCCGATCGTGCAAAATAGGTGGAATTAATGTAAAATATTTTAAGTCGTGAAATAGGTTGAAACTATAATAAATACACTGCTGGACAAAGTTATAGGACACAATGGAAATCACCGTGGATATGGGCCAAGTAGATTTTCTTTTTAGGCTTTTTTCAACCGTCTATTCACCTTTTGCACTGGGAGCTATTTTAACTCGAAAATTAAACATTTCTTCCGACCTAGTGTATTTCCGTTACCTAGGATTTATAAAATTTTATAGATACGAAATTGGTGTAATTCCTCGTACAATATTTAAATTTTTATTAATTGATTATATATTAATATATTTGATAATGGACATAATATTTTGAATAATGTTACACCAATTTTTTGCTAAGGGTTAAGTTATTAAATACGATGTTACCTTTTTAAGGTAGAATTAATTAAAATTTTTATATATTTTAATTGATTATGTATCAATATATTTGATTATGGACATATTATTTTGAATAATGTTACACCAATTTTATGCTAAGGGTTAAGTTATTAAATAAGATGTTACCTTTTTAAGGTAGAATTAATTAAAATTTTTATATATTTTAATTGATTATGTATCAATATATTTGATTATGGACATAATATTTTGAATAATGTTAGACCAATTTTATGCTAAGGGTTAAATTATTAAATAAGGTGTTACCTTTTTAAGATAGAATTAATTAAAATTGTTATATATTTTAATTGAGTATGTATCAATATATTTGATTATGGACATAATATTTTGAATAATGTTACACCAATTTTATGCTAAGGGTTAAATTATTAAATAAGGTGTTACCTTTTTAAGATAGAATTAATTAAAATTGTTATATATTTTAATTGATTATGTATCAATATATTTGATTATGGACATAATATTTTGAATAATGTTACACCAATTTTATGCTAAGGGTTAAGTTATTAAATAAGGTGTTCCTTTCTGAGATAGAATTAATTTAAATTGTTATATATTTTGACCAATATTATTTAGTCTTATTTATAATGTTATGATTAATTTATCCTTTTTATGTAAGTATTTATGTAATTAAGTCAAGAATTAGATTCATATTAAGATTAATAAAATTCTAATATTTCTATTTTGGAGGGTAGTTATTCAATAGCTCTATATATTCCAAATGAAGTAAATTTATTTTTAATTATCTGTAATTTTACTTTATTCATTGAAAAATGTATTGTATTAGAATTTTTCAACATTCAGGTAGATATTAAATTTTAATTTATTTATATCCAACTTATCTAATATTTTTGATTTAGCAGATCAGTTTATTTAAATGAAATGCGTATATTTTGTAAACACTAATTATTTAAATAGAGTTAAGCGGAGGATTACATCAAGAGCTAAAATCTTGTCTCGAGTAACTTATATCTGCATCATTAAGAAAACGATACAGATATTCAAAAGAATCATGTTTAAAAAATTTTCGTCTTTCAAAAATGAATATTTACTTGCATACCCCATAGACAGCGTTACAGCGAATCGATTTAAAATGATCAGATAAGAAACCGACATTAATTAATCAGAAACTGATCTTGTTACGCGATAACACAAGATGTATTAAAAATAACGGCACAAAAAGTTAATGGAATATGGATTTTCACTGTGCCTCTTCGATTCCATCAATCATCTGACGTATATTTAAATTATTTAAGCAACTGAATCGCATTTAATCTAGTAAGCTGTTATTAAATGACAAACACGAACGAAATCATTTAGACTAAATTCAACCAGTTACACGAGAGATAATAGTGAGCTAGGATATCGAATCAAACAGTTCACAATGTAACTGAGTATCTTCAAATCAAGAAATTCTTCGTGTAAAACTGATTTTAAGAAATTAAGTCGTAACTAACATTGGTGAAATTGGTGTTAACAAATTACTGGTACTGCACCTTGAAGATCTGAATCAAACTAAATTAGAATTGGCATAACTGACATACGCAGAATATTCACATCAACAGCTCACTCTACAAAGTAATGAATCATCAACATTAAGATTGACAGACTACAATAAAAGCATAAAAAATTACACAATAAAGCATTCTATGTAATATTAAACAAATCATTGTAAATAAAATATTCTATATAATATTAAACAAATCATTGTAAATAAAACATTCTATATAATATTAAACAAATAATCGTAAAAACATTCTATATAATATTATACAAATAATTGTAAATAAAACTAGGATTTGCCCGTGAATACTATAAAGTTTATTGCTTCTTTTAAGTGTAGAAGACTTACAGTCGTGTGGATAAAAATGTACGAGATCTCTCTTTACTTTGAAAAATTATTTTAAGCAGTTACTTAACATAATAATATCTCTCGAACAGCTGACACTTCGATATTTATCAATTTTTGATCCTAAGAGCGAATCTCATTTGAGTCTACTCTTGAGTGAAGATAAGCATAAGAGCTGCTCTTGAGAGTTATTCTTAACCCCTTTCCTTACGACGTCTTCCGCAACCGTGCTCATCGGAGTTTCTTTATCGTTAATAATTTCTTACATGAACAACTAATTCCACGATTACCTGAAGTCTGCGTACATCCTACGGTTGAATGATTCATATAAAAATAACATTTCTTTAGAATCGTATTCATATTTACCGTATTGCTTACTGGTTCATTATCAGTAGACATTTATCATGAAAGTTAGTACATCAAGTGTGAAACAGTTGACAATATTATTGCAATAATTTTTAACTCATTAAAATGATTAAGAAATTAAATAAACGTCTATGTAAATTGTACTTGAAGCAGATAACGTTTTGCATGAAAATTCGCTGTCTAATTCTAGAGCCTAGCTAACTAGAGACATTATTGTTTAAAATTATTCTCACGCGGATAATAAGCATTGTGATTGTTCGAACGTATTCGAAATGACAAAAGAGACTCGTGCCTTTGATACAATTTCTTTAGGAACGGTTGAAAGGAATTCTGATCGATATGTTACAGGTGGTTCACAGTCAACCTCGTCTGAAACGAATGCTATAGTGCTGTAGTCCAGTCCTTGAACAATCATTGACCATTGAATAAGATGAAGCAGGTCTTGTTGGCGTTATTGTTCAGCTGTTCATCTCCAACAATATTCATTTATTCGACTTTCCCTTTGAGAACTAGCACCAAAGTTCTTTCACTGCTTAAAATAATTATTCATCCGTATATATTAACATAATCCCCGATCTTCAATTAGGGGTGGTGTTAATAAAAGAAACGAGGGTATTTTTTACAGACTCTCTAAACTGCTTCCTCGAACTTACTCGATTCTTCGCTTATGTAATTTTCTACTAGTGACCTATACACATAACTGGAACAAACTACTGGAAAAAGTCTTTGATCGCACTATTCCGCATACCTCGCATTGCTCCGCTATACACCTCAAAGAAGTTGATGGCAAACCCATGTGAAGATAGGGATTATATAACCATTGTAAATGAAAATGTAATAATAAATTCACGATCTTCGTAGAAAAAGAACATTTTCTTACGAATTGCGAGAAAACGGAGGTTTGATGGAAATGTGTTACTTTTTAATCATTTTAATAAATTGCAGGTAACATGACAGAATTTGTCAGTACCTCTACCTCATTTTTATTATAAGAACTTTCAATCTGCACGTTAAATTTTTCAGCAATTCAGTTAATTAATACCCCAGAGTGTTCAGCAATATTTATTGTTACAAGTATTCTAAATCAGTCATTCCAATATTATTTAATTAATTTATATAAAGAGATATAAAATCAATATCGAATAGATTTTTAAAAAAATTTTTTCAATATCATAACCGTTTCTCTGTGTTATATTTTCAGACGCAGTTTTTTCCATTTTCTTGAAAATGATCCAAATTAGGATCGAAACGTGGAAAGTTAAAAATTTATCTGTAAAATTGCTTTATTTTTTGTTTTATTTGATCGAACCGTTGCGTCGAAATAATTTTCTCTTTATCTGTTTTAGCAATAGTGTCTCTTTGAAAAAGATCCACATAAGGAATCGAAACGTTAGAAACATGTTTAAATAATTGCACATTCGTTGTTTTCTAAAAATGATCGAACCAAGCACCGATATCATTCAATTTATTATATTACTAATTTTCGATCGAGAAGAATTTAACGTTCAGAAACTTGGTGTAACTAAACAAGCAATTTGCGTTCGTTTGAAGAAGCTTGGGATCTTCGAAACACGTGTTTCCTTTTCTTTATAAATAAAGATCAAAAATGTGCTCAAAAGACAATAATAAAAAATGATTAATTAAAGTCTCGTTCCGTTACTACAGTAATCCCTTGATTTCTGTCCCAGGGGCTGTTCGTGGAGCGGACAAAAATCGCGATGTGGACTTGTTTTTCTGATTTACGGCTGGGTCTACCGCTCCGATCGAGCAAAACTACATTGCCAATTCAAAATGCTTTATTTTTCATTATTTTTTTATGAGACATTTATTGGCTTGTTTCTGGCAATATTCTGATTAAAACAAGACCAAACACCATATAATGTGGCCCATATTTACTCTACATGTGAGAAGCATAATTTATAATTTATCATACATTCAACATACGCTATAGCATATGTTTAAATAAACAAATAAACATGTTGAAAATATGATCTCAAAGAATTAAAGAGTAAAAAATATTTAAACGATTACATAAACGAATAGCTAACCAGATAAATTTTCATTTAATAAGTTATTAATAAATGTGTTAATCGCATTGGTATTTTAAAGAATAGAGCATACAATACAGATTTTCTTTCTTCCTCACTCGCTATCCTTTTCCATATCCTACAGTTACACCAAGAAGTAATGAAAAATAAATAATTTTTAATTGGCAATACACATTGTGAGTGTTCTTGTCTCTGTTCGTGTCTCTTTCTCATACGAAACTTTCACAGTCGATTAAACCACCAAATACGATTGAAATTATATCGTGTTTGGTCTTGTTTTAATCAGAAAAATGCCAGAAATACGTTTAGAAAGTCCCATTAAAAAAATAAATTAAAATTAAGACGTTTGAACATTCGATTTGTCGTGTTACTGTAGTGGTGTTCACACCAATATACGCGGGCCGAGAACAGTGGAGTGAGTAGGCCTGGACAAAAATCGAGTCGTCGAACCGGGGACAAAAATCGAGTCTGTACTGTATTTGCATGGTCCCTCGCTGGTGCTCAGTCACTTGCTGGTATAGTCACCCGGCGAGGTGGCCCCGTTCGGCCAGAGAAATAATTCCTGAAGCGTAGAGGCGAAGGCGAAGGCACACGAAACCCTGTTCAAGACCTAATCATCCTTGAAGCTGACGCCACGAGTTATGAAGCGGCCTGTACGCGTGCCCACGGCACGGCACGATAGAGATAAAGAGCGGCAGGGATCGGTGGGACGCGGACGAGTGAGAGAAAGGGTGGCCACCCCTCTTTGCGCGTCACTACGCTGAAAGGTATACAAAGATAGGCGGCCGTGTGCTCGTATATGCGGATCCGTGCACCCACGTACACCAGCCGCGGCAGTGCATCCAGGCACGGCCACGTATCGCCGGTGTATCGCGTTAATGTACGTAGTAATGCATTATTAAATAATGTCCGGCCGTACACGAGCGAAGAACGTTCACCTCTGGCCGAGACGAGTCCAGGCCGATCGAACCGGCAACCGTCTCTGCGTGTGTACGCGTGCACGTGTATGTGTCTCCGTGTACGTATGTCATGTATGCGTGTGTGTGTGTGGTGTGTATTCACGTGTGTGTTCACGGTTTCGATCTGCGCCGTTCCACCTGGTGAACAACTGCTGGCCGAGTTTGGGCTCCACCGCGGCTACCTGATCGATTTCCACGCCTTGGCCGCTTCCTCGTGATTCGACGTAGCCGCGATCGAGCTCCGATACCACCGGGTGTTTCGAAAGTAACTCCCCACCCCGTAAACTTTGCCAGAACTGCCGGGGCGGTTTTCGGGTTTCGGAAACTGGGTCCAATCAATGCAGTTCGCGGGTCGCTCCCTCTCTCTCTCTGCGAGCGCCGAGGTCTAACTTCCATCTGGCTGTGTAAAGATCGGATGCTCCAAGTGCGCCTCCACGCCGGCCACCGTTTCCGTCGAGAGGATAACCTCGGAATCGGTGGACTTTGGAACCCTGTTTTGCAAGATCCCGTCCATGGTGGAGTATGCTATTTTGTGGAACTGTGGCTGCTGCCAGTGGGTCATTGATTTATTAGACACGCGGTACAGAACATATATTTAGTTGACCTGCGGTGGATGGTGTCGTCTGTAATATTGGTAAACGTATGTTTGCGTTTGAATATTGTAGGACGTAATTTGTAAAGGTACCCAGAATTCGATGTATGTACAGGGTGTAAAGAAATGTTTGAGAAAAAGTTGCCGCAAAATTGTCTTTGACCTTGAATCTCAAGGGCAAATTTTTGTGTTATTGCATTGGATTCTACGCATCGTGGGGACATGAAGAACCATGAGTCAAAACTCAACTCACCCATGGTTCCCTTGACACCTTTTGTCCCCATGATGCGTAGAATACAATGCAATAACACAAAAATTTGCCCTTGAAATTCGAGGTCAAGGACAATTTTGCGGCAACTTTTTTTTCACAGATCTTCACCGATCCGAAGATGTAGAATACGAATATGGCAGGCAGGACCAAACATTTCTTTACACCCTGTACAGTTTCGTTTGAAATTGATATTTTTAAACATCAATTTACAAAGGCAAATCTAACTACAGATCGCAGGTATATGATAATCAGTCACCCACTGTAGATACTGATATCTCTGTGGATCAAACTGGAAAATGATCTACGATTTTTGTGTAATACACCCTCTTGATTTTTCTGCCTTTTTGGGGACTTAATTGTTAGAGCACCAGTGAGATCCATTCCTTATAAAAAGTTACACAACTTTGCCCTGAAAACAACCCCTCTAGCTCTAGGTTCCAAGATATTCGATATTAATTAGGAATGTTTTTTAAACATTAATTTCGATCCGATTTGCAACGTTTTATAGGTTCAGACTGTGATCTCAAGTCTAAACTCTCAACTTTCATATATGGTGGAGCTTCATTCACAAATTCTTATTAAAAATTAGCTAATTGACTGCTTGACTGATTCACAAAAATTAGAAAATTATTGGAATTAAAAAGTCTTAATTCGTTCACTGTTTCAAATTGTATATACCCATTTTTGTCGTAAATGCATAAAATTCGCAATCTAATTATGTGTGTGAGATCCTACAATTGTATTTAAGATTCAAGTGTATTTAATGACATGATTGTTCGTACTTTTGTATGTAACAATCATGTGACAATAAGAAAAGAAACATGTACACGTATATATAGCAATTTCTTCGAAAATCAATAAAGGTTTGTTTGTACACTGTGAATGTGTAATTTTATTTTAATTGTACATATGTAGTTGACAATACCTCAACGTATTGGTCATTTGTGACCCAACAAGCTACTGGGTCACTTGTGACCCTGCATCCGCCGTCCGAGGTTGAATGACCTCATATTGTATGTATATCGAGAACTACGTGTCTCTTTCAATATAATTTAGGTGCAACAGTTTGCCATTTTTAAATGTTTCTACCGTTTTTCCAACATCCATTGAATTTTTCCAATAAAATTGATCCCTTCTATTTAGACGGTACGAAGTTCCTCGTGAGTAAATTTTGGCGTACCCTCTCGACAAGACCGTATACTTCATTTTCAAGATAAAACGCCTAACCCTCCAGAAATTCCGAAATTCCTTCTACAGTCCAAGCATTCTACATTCCAACAGATAATAGCTTTATCGAATAACGGATGAAAGAAAACAGATTCTACGCCGATAGGGGAGTTGGAAATTAAAGAAACTTCTCGAGTGTACATATTAAAGTTTACAAGAATTAATTTTCATGTAAAAACGCATGTAATTGTGAGAAACATTAGCGTGGATCGTGTAAAACAGAAGTTTCTGTTGGAATAGCGGACGCTCTTCGATTTTTGAAGCCGAAATGTCGGATTCGATGAGGTGCTTCCTTCTTTCTGAACCTTCGGCTTTAATCGTTTGAGCGGAAATGTTTTGTCGGTCGAACCGACGCGCTTGGAACTTCCACTTGAACCATCGATTCGCGGCACCTTATTATTTCTTCACGACAAACGACTGTTTGGGAATTTTGATCATTCGTCGATTACTTTCGAAACTATAACGTATAATTGTTAGGACGAGTCATACATTAACCCTTAGCAGTCGAGTGGTACCTCAAATTCACCACTAAACGTTGCTGCACCATTATTTAAAATATTGTATATACATTATTAAATATATTGGTATCTAATCGATTACTAAACATTTAAATATTGTATGCGGTATTATATCAATTTCGTATCAATAAAGTGAAAAAAAATCATATAGAATGGAATTATTCTACTTAAATAGTGTAAACGTCCCGCACTATTAATTAAAAGATATGGTGTATTAGGCTGTGACCGATAGATTAGATTAGATGAGTTCATATTTTTTTAAATGGAACCAATATGTCGCGAAGAATACATTAAATTTTACCTAGACCTTTAGAAGATTTATAGTATTACTGAAAGTTTGTTTAACCCTTAATTACTGTGGACATGGAACTTTCACAATCACTGTTATGTCGATCATATTTTGCTCTGGCATATGGCAGAGACTTTAAGAATTTTTACGAAAAAGAAATTGAAAATCATACGTGTAACAATACACTAAACATTTAAATATTGTATGAGGTATTATATCAATTTCATATTTTAAAAAAACATAATAGAGAATGGAAATATTCTGGGTCAGAAGAAACATTTGATTTTCGAGTTAAAACAAATATAAATTGCAACAAAGTTCGAGTAACATTTAATATAATTAGTAGAAAAAATTGTTTAAAACAAGTAGCAATTGTCCTTTGAAGTCAATTTCAAATGAATCAATTGAAATAGTAGAGAATTGCAGGCAAGAAAATTGAAAAATCATTCAGAGTGCAAAGGGTTGACTACTGAAATAATTTTCAATTAGAATCTGATAGGTACTAGAAAAGATGTCCCTCAACTGGAATATGGTAAACAACAAAACTACAAGTTCCTACGCTAGCCACAGCTGTATGAAACGAAGAAAAACTTTATTACGTAAAATAAATAGCAGTGAAGGGGTTAACGTTGATAGCAATAACCTGGGTGAAGCTAGTGTGAAGTACATAAAACCCTCAGAGGCCAAGTCTCCAAGGACTGATTGGCCAACGTGCATCTGTGACACCGTAGCGCAGCAAATCAAAGAAATTCGTTAGCGAATGGCCCGGTGGAAGGGAGGCATAAACAGCTAATAACCATTATCCTCGAAGAGGCGAGCGGTGCCGTTAGGGGAGAGCGTGGTGACACACCTCGGAACGGTCCTCCGCATCGAAAGCCAGCCTCGGCATCAGGACGCTCCACGTGGCTGGGTCCTCACCCTCGGTCCACCCCCTTCCGAAGCAATCGAAGCAAAGTGGTCGTACAGTGTCGTGCTTCGAGGCTGATTTAATCTTCAAACAATCCGCCTCGGTGAGGTTTGAGGCTCCGGGTCCGGGTTGTTTGTCGACCCAGAGTTGTTTGTATCCATCGCTAGCAGCGTCTCCACCGCCTGCTAGCCCACCCCCTCGGCTCGTTCCGTGCTGCGAAGCACATACCTATAGCAACTTAGGAGTCGCCAGTGAGTCTGGACCCTAACAAGAAACTTACCCTTCCGCCCAACCTCCCTTTCTTGGCCCCCGGACGTCCTTCCTTCGCTCCTGCCCGTGGAAGGAGCTTGATGGTAACAGGCGAGAGAGAGCTGCGGGGGCTCGTTCGTTGGATGGAAGCCGAGGAGTTTCGGTCTGCGAAGGGTGGAGGAGAGGTCGGAATTGTAGGGAATGTCAGGGGGTGTTAGGACGCCAGGGGTGTAACAGGGACGAAGGCATTACCTAAGGGTCTAATACGAGGGCGGAGTGGAGAAGGGAGAATCTGGGGAGCAAGGGGGGGGCGAATCGGGGCTGGCAGAGATAGAAAGAGAAGTTTCTTGCAAAAAGACACCGGAGGACAAAGGGGTACCGACAGACCGGACTGGCGACTTTGGCTCGGACGAACAAAGAGAACGTTTAATCCCGACGTGTTACCCTGAAGAAACCATTCGAGCCCGGTCATCCGGCATTGTTCCTCGTCCCTCCTTTTGTCCTACTTCGGACTCTCGCTCGCGCAATTAGTCGTATGCACTTTGAACAGACCTCCACGTTCTGATGATTTTTCGTACCGTGAGGAGCGGCGTCTCGTTGTTTCGCGAGCCGTTTCTTCGAAGCTTAGGGGAGACGCGCGTCGATGGACGTCGGTTAACAGAACAGACCACTTTCGGGGAGGAATTGCGCCCCTGAGGATCGCGGAGACTCCGCGAACGTTGGAAAGATTCTATCAGCTATGTTCTCGCAAATCTCGCCCATATAGCACTTTCCGGTGATGCATAGCTTAACCTCTTTATGCGATCAAGGGAATCCCTCGATGGGGAATGACCGAAGGTGAATTTATGTTTAGTCTTTTGTTGTTTCGATAGTGGAGCCTGGTGTGATATTACACAGGGTGTCCCACCCGATTTCGACATCTTGATTTCTTCGCTGTTGTTACTTGTAGCAAAAATTGTTTCTGCGGAGGCTTGAATGGTATCGAGTGGAGCATACTCTGATGTTTTTAGTTTTTTCGTGCGTGGACGCGTAAAGGTCATATAAAGGTCAACTTTGTTTTTTTAAATAGAATGAGGTATTTTTTTCTACGTTTTTATTAGCTTGCTTTCTTGTTCGTCTGTTTGTTGGTACAAATCTTGCAATTGATTTTAAACTAACTTCCCGATGAGCTAGAGACTTGAAATTGGAAACAGCTCAGAAGTGAATGACGATGCAATATTCAAAAATTTTTTTAAAATTAATACATCAATCGATGCAGCTGGACATTTATTATGAAAAATTACTATTAATTAAATGTTAGTAGTTCAGGAGATATTTCAGTTCAAATAATTCTAAAACACCATGACTGTTGTACTAAGACGTTAACGTGTATTTACAGAAGTGGTTAAACGTAACGACCATTTATATAACGACATTTTTTTAATCGATCACATAAACAATAGTTCTCAAATGTTTACATTTCATCTAACGCCTTAGTGCGACTGTAATGATGCCTTAAGAATTTAAATAATCTAAATTGAAATATTTCCTGAACTACTAACTTTTCGACATACATAGGTTAGTAGTTGTTAGTACTTTTTTTATAACGAATGACTAGTTGCAGCGATTGATGTATTAAAAAATACCTCATTCTATTAAAAAAATACAAAGTTGACCTTTGTATGACCTTCTATGTCGAAATCGGGTGGGACACTTTGTATTTAGTTTGGAGAGATTATTATTTTATTTAAATCCTAACAAAACCATCAATTATTCCACATGCTATTTAACTCTTCAGGGACGACGCTCTTTCTACTTGCTCAATCGACATTAGATAGTATTAAAGATATTATTATAAACTTATTCTCCATAGCTATTTTCCAAATTTAAAATGTAAGCAGTAATAGATGCAAAATAAAAACGTTACAAATATATCGTTTGCAAGAGACAGGAGTTGTATAGACTTTTATTTGTTCTCATAATGATTTTAATAAGTAAACGGAGGATCTTTATGCAAATTAAAAAGTTTCAATCTGAATTGCAACGATCTGGAGTGATATAGACAATCATTTTCTTTCTTAATATGGTTAATAGGTAAAAAATAATGTAACAGTATTTTTAAATTGTTATAATGTTTTTACTGTGTTTAATTACACCTACTCATGTTTATTACAAATGCATAAAATCCGCAGGCTATTAATAAGTGACGAATAATATAATCCAATTTCTAAAATCTCCAATTATAATTTTTAACCAATTCAATTTTTCATCGATTCGTGTTATTGGCAAATGCATAAAATTCAGTCCAGTAATAACTTTTCAAAAATTCGTTACAATCAGTATGATGCACAGATATCGTCCTCGAGGGATTAACGTATAAAAATGAGAATTTTACATGAAAGCAGCGGTTTGAAGGAAAATTAATTTCTACGATTGAAGATTTTTTAATTTTGAGAAGGCCGTGCTGAATTAGTACGTCTAATTTAATTTCATTTTAATTTCAATTCTATTGATTCTATTGATGCAATTTAATTTCATATCTATTTATTCGTAAATTTGGAAAAGATTGATCCGACGATAAACAACAGACTGTTGCAAGAAAAGCATACGTAAATCGATAATGAAAAAAATGTGAATTATGCAGTGAACCTTACCTTCGCTTATGGTTTTTACAGTTTCGCCACTCCGGACTGACAACGCGATTATAGCGAGCAGTGGACAAGGTTCTGTCATTGTTTCATTGAATTCATCGCCGCTATTTTGTTCCGCTTGACTGGTTCATCACAGTGTCTCTTTCCCTCGTCAACCACACTGAAACAAGGTCCGCCTACTGTCAGCTTCCTTGAAAATACGCCGATGGGGATGCAAATACGATTATGAAGAGTCTGACAAAGCGTGATCATAGGGCGGAGTTAATGTGGGCAACCGATAGATATTTATTATCCGTGTTCATTTTTATTTAGAACAAAATGTCTTTAATTTATGTGCCACTACTTCAAACACTAGAAACACCGTTTTATTATACAAAATTATTTATACGTATTATTATATAAAATATGAAAAGCTCGTTCTGTATAAAAATATATTTAAAAAATGATCGTTCAAGTTAATATCAAATTGATCTACTGAAGAATAAGTGCTCAATTTCGACAATAGGAAACAATTGAAGGTTGCTGAACTTGAATCATTAAATCACAGTCCTTCAACTAAATGGAAATAATATTTGACGTCTACTAAGTTATAGACATTATGAAAACATTTATATGTTACTGTATAATATTTGGCCGTTCGTGCCACTCGACAGTATTTCATATTTATATGATTTTTGACGCGGAATTAAATTTGCGGCGAGAGATTTGAAGGCACATACTGCGTGAATTAAATCCCCCAGGTAATTAATCCCTTTGAGGGGGGCCCGAAAATGCGAGCGTCCCGTTAATACATGTTTTTCGGTGTACGATGACGAGGATCAACGGGCGAGCCCGCAGAACGAGGGGAATCCGGGATCATGATTGAGGGTTGGTTTCTATAAGGCTCGACGAACCGGGCAGAAGCCTGAAAAATATCTTTCCATATCAACCCTCGTCCTCCCGGTACCCTCTAACCCATACGTACCTTTTTGCATTCTTTCCCGACGTGCCTCGCGCCTTTGTCCTCCATTTTAGAAATATCGAGGAGAATTTAGTGACAGCTAAAGAACAGGAGGAAGGAAAGCCTTATAGATTTTCCTTTGGTTCGCACAGGTGCTCCATTGTTACTCAAAATATTATATTATACAACGGCACTAAAATGTCCATGGGTGCCCAAAGAGAAGAATTACTTTCCCCGTAAAGATAAATCACTAATACAATGTGTCATATCCTGGATACAAAGTAACACAATTTTCATAAATTTTGAAAGAGGTGATTATTATTGTTAATTATACTGTTGTGTAATACAGTAAAGTATTTCAATAATCAGACTGATTTTATGTGTGTATAACAAAATTTGCAGTTCATTAATAACGATCCAGTGCTTCTTTTACTGATAAGAATGTTCGTAACTTTTTCGTGACACAAATTTTAGTAATTGTATAAGGGATATCTTCGGCTAAATATTGAATTAGTACCAATAATTTTCTAGTAGTTCATATTACATCATCATATTCATATTTTAATAGAAGACATTCTTTAATCGTTTTTTATTTAATTATTATTATCAACTCTCTTTTGTTATTTCAAGACCACCTTGAATTTTTTACCGATAAACATCTGTTAGAGGATTTCCTGGCAAATTCAGAAAGGTATCATAACATTAAAAAAATTGCAAAAGGATTACAAAAAGTTGCTATTTTAATTTGATTTTACAAAAAATTTGCTTGATAATTCTTTTGAAACCATGTATATGTGATAAAAAAATTAGTAATAATCTCTTCTGCTTACTGATCACGACTCGTGACTCACCCGGTATAATAGAAAGATAAAGTAAGTACGATTTTGAAAATACAGCAGTACGATTCAGAGCGTAGGTGTCCTAAATCATACTCGAATTACTCTTTCATTTTCAATTTTAGTAAAACTGTGTAGGGTAACTGCACCAGTGAATGAACATTTAAGAAATTGTTCAGGAAAATATTTTATTTTTAAAAAAACTATGTGAATTAAAGGAATCTCATATATGCCAAATAGCTCCCTATACTTCATGTGTCAAAAATAAATGAACACAAATACAATGAAATTATTATTCTTCTTCTTTATTAAACGTTAAATCAAAAATATGAAAAATACCAGTCAATGAACACTACATTCTAGTAATTGAATAATGCTAGTCCAATCAATGAACAAAATTGCTAAACAATATTCTCCTATTTATTTAACTCTTTAATCATAATTTTATCGCTAGTATGCCGTCCGGGTTAAAATTTGTTGAAATATACAAAAGCGTTCATTTACTGGTGCCCGTTCATTCACTGGTGCAGTTACCCTATTGTTCATTAAATACAGGGTGTCCCAAAACTACCCTAGGAGCCGAAAATGGGAGTTTCCTTGGATCATTTGAAGCAACATTTTCCTTTACAAAAATGGTGTCGGTGACTTTGTTTAGGAGTTATTAACGAAAAACACGGACCAATTAGAACGCGGCTACAGCTGATTGATTCTGAGTCGACCAATGGCGACACCACGCCTCGCGGGACCTGTCGCAGGGTGGTACTCCATTCGCTATAGCTGCGCTCTGATTGGTCCGTGTTTTTCGTTAATATCTCCTAAACAAAGTCACGGACAACATTTTTGTAAAGGAAAATGTCGCTTCAAATGACCCAAGGAACCTCTCATTTTCGGCTCCTAGGGTAGTTTTGGGACACCCTGTATATCAAAAATCCCTTAGTACGATTTTGGCAACTCTCCCCTCCAATCCCGTTTCGCGGGACGAGTAAAGTTCTACTGTACCGAGATCGGCGTGCATTCGGCGGTGAGAACAGAATCAGTGTTGGCGGTCAAGAACAAAGAGCGGTTGAAACATTATTGTAGGGATGTTCAAGGGTTGCAGAAAAGCGTGCCGCATCGATTTTCCGCAGGATGTGGAGCAGGGGCAAAAAATCATCGTCCGCAGCCCTCGAAAAATAACTCTCCACCTTCATCTACCGGTAGAGCTGCCCCCTACACTGCTCGCCCCCTCTCTCCACTCCCTTTTTCACCCCCGAAGCGAAGGGCTGGCAGGTTTTTTGCCTCGGGCGGTTCGAAAGGGCGGTTGGGACGAAGGGCGGGGGTGGGTGGCAGGAAACCCAACCTAAGAGACTCGATCCGAGAAGCACGGCGTAGGCTAGAAAGAGAATAAGGGTGGCCGGGAGCCAGGCGGGGGTGGCAGAAGATGAAATGGGGGTAAAGATACGAAAGGAGGACTCAGCCGGAGGATCCACGGGGACCACCTAAGGTATAAAGGACGACGTTCGGTCTTTCCACCCCCATATTTGTTCCCTCTACGGTCTTCGTGCTTCCGTCAGTGTGTACGTCCACGTGTGTGGCTATGTTCGTTGTAGAAGTGCTCGTATATATGTGCTTTCATAGCTGCGGTTATGTACACTGTATCTGGGGCTGGATTCACCGGGAATCTATGATAAGAATGACTGCAAGAAAAATTACGGATTAAAGCGCCGCGAAAGCCCGCTGATATTTAATCAGCCCGTAATTAATCTTACCCTCCGACGAACCAGAAGTCAATTTTCACCGAAATTTTACCGGGCACGTACGCAAACCCGTCCTGTGGGGATTGGAATTATTTTAGTTAGGTTGATCATTAACCCTTTGAACTCCTTTGTCGATTGTGACTTGATATCACGGAAAGATAAATGTGAATAAAATTGATTTATGCATGCATGTATTTGGTTCCTTTTTATTTATTTAATTATCTTATTTTTTAGTTAAAGACAAATAGAAGTTCTATAAATTATGGCAAAGTTTCAGAGTTATGTTGAATATAATTAGTGAATAAAATTGTTTGAAACGAGTAGCAGTCAAGGAACTGCCCTTTGGAGGAAATTTCAAATAAAACACAGAATGGAAAAATAATTCGGAGTACGAAGGGATAAGAGACATTTGATCGATTCAATTGTTAATAAAAATCACTTTTTCGGTGATGTGTGGATTGAAGAATATGCATTTATAATAAAAATAAGCATCAAATAAAAAAGGTAGCATTCTACTACATAAAAGTTGCAATCGTAATCCCTTGTTTTCTGCGAATTCTGAATTTTGCAAGTGATCAAATATTTTTTCAGTAACAATAGAGATTATTTAAAACTAATTCTTACAGGTAAATTATTGATAGAATGTATTTTTCACTTGGGGGAAATTAAAGAAGGGTGCAATTTTCCATCTGCGAATACTACTTATCGAAAATTAAACTTGCAGAGTAAAATTTTTAAATTCTCGTGTGTATATTATACATGTTTGAAAACACTTTTTAATATTATTTTGTCATTTATACCAGAAGATAGTTCGTATTTTTTGTTATTCAAAATATAACAAGTGGAAGTAGTTTAGGCTACACCTGTGTGTCATTGAATTCTATATTTAAATTTTGGGAAAGTATTTTCGTAATATTATTTTATGTTCTACGTCAGAGGGAATAGTTGGTACTACCTCGTCGACGATTTTTCGATCTTTTTCCCAGAATGTAACCGTCAAAATCATGTTGAAGTTTTAAACACGGCGAAAATTTCATCGTGAAAAAAAATATGGTTCATGAAGTTGCTTATCGCAAGCTGTAATACTTCATTAGTGTTACGTAACATGATCTTGATTGCGTTACATAGGTATATTTCGTGGCGTGATTTTGTTTTCATGCGGAGCTTAATAGGATGCATAAATACGATATTTATAGAATTCCACGGGGTATTATATGCTATTACAATCTATTGAGTAGTAGGACATTAATAGTATTTATTACGGAAAGTAAATATTCAAGAACACCGCCGTTAAATACACATAATTGAATAAAAATCAAATACTTCGATAACAATTAGCGACATCGATGTTAGTTTATAATTATTGAATTGTAAAACAATGGATATTATAATGAAGATATCGGAGACAGCGAATTAAAAGAATTCATGTTATTAACACCGTGGCAAAAGGTGACATTTAATCAAATAAATAATGCTAATGAAACTATGAAAGCTATCACTGGCAACAATCTTCAATACGGCCGCCATCTCCTCTCATGCATAATCCAATTCGCAAGAAGTGATGTATGGCGCATCATTAATAGTAAATTTGCATTACATTGCGTTTCGAAAACAAAAACAGTTAGCTTCAATGAAGTTTACGTTGTAACAGTACTAGTTTAATTTCATGCATACAGTGTATGAATGTGAAAAATGTGAAGACACTGTTACATTAATTTCAACATGTCAAAATTAATTTTAATCAATTTAATAAAACAAGATGATGCTGGTGCCAAATAAACATTTTTTCCTTTTTTCAATAATTCCAGTAGGTTGAAAATAATTCTTTCTTTCTATCCAAATTATTCACGAGTCTAATAATAACCATTAAATAATATTTCAATTCAAATCAATCATCATTAAAATAATGTTTATTACTTATCCTTTTCATAGTAAAATATTTTTAAACCTAACATATTTCTTGCTATTAATATGTATGTTGGCTACCATAATAGTCATCAATGCTTGTGGATATTATACTATTTAAAAAATTACTTGGCTTCTACTTTTTAAAACATAATTTGCAGCTTATATTATAAGATCCTATCAATGATTACCTAATTGTACTTTAAAATCAATAATAGACAGCAAAGGATATTTTCATCCTCACAATTAAACCCTATAATGAATGTAAATTGACAACCAAATAAGTAAATAATTCTTAAATGATAACATTTAAGATTCCTTACGTACCAATTAATTATTATTTAATGTTAAACCTAACACTGCCTTTACTATTTCAAACTTCTTATTTTTCAATTATTGATACTATAAAAATACTTCTATAAAACAGTATTGAATACAATTCTTTATGCAAGCACATGTTCCAGTAAAACTTATAAAATTTTTAAGAACTCAATCTCTTAATTTTGAAAAGGTAGCAGTCGCTTTTAGTGAAAATCGTACTTCAAAGATCAATAATTAAAAAGATGTTTAACCTTTATGTTGGTATGGATTTTTGTTGTCAATGATTATTTACTCCCACTTGAAACATCAATAATTAATAGTAAAAGATACTTTCCCCTTTATATTAACCTTTGCAAGGTAACGAGGCTTCAGATTTTCGAAAAGAATTTTTGTATGTATAAAATAAAATTTGTCCCTTTTACTTTTTATTTTTTTTTTTATTAATGCAATTAGAATCTCAAGTTCGAGATTATTTCTTTCACTTTTTATCCTGTGCGTTATTCTTTATCCCAAATTTATAAAAGAAAACCAAGACTACTTATAAAATCATTGAAATTTTTATTACACCTTACCTTGCAAGGGTCAATTGTAGTCAATTACACGTATTAAGAAACTGAATTCTTAATACGTGTAATTGCAAAATTAGAATAGAAAAGAAATTCTTATCACATTAATTGCAACATTAATAATTTTTTTTAAAAACATTAATAAGATTTTGGTATTTATGATCCTTTGGCTAACTCATTGTTTCGAAACTGCAAATCGAATAGTATCCAAAGAATGGACATTAATTAACAATTACCGTTATTCGAAGAACATGAAGACTCTGCCAGCACA
The DNA here is from genome assembly GCA_963971365.1 of Lasioglossum villosulum. Lineage (NCBI taxonomy): Eukaryota > Metazoa > Arthropoda > Insecta > Hymenoptera > Halictidae > Lasioglossum > Lasioglossum villosulum. The sequence continues at coordinate 42,959,932 of OZ020495.1, read as the reverse complement.
AGGTTGACCGGGAGCCGAAGCTCCGCCAAGGCGCGCAATCCCCAATTCCCGGTTACTTGAAAAAGCTCGCGAGCACCTTTTTATCACAGCGTAGTCATCGGCAGGGTCCATTAAGGTTGTGCATCGTCTAAAGCGCACCAGTAAAATCCGGAAGAAACGCATTGTCTCCGGCTATTATCCTAGAAGCGAAATTTTGAGCGTCGCGTCGGTTGTTTCGCATTTATTGCTACTTCATACCTCGCGCGATTTCCAGCCAAGGGACGGGTCGGACAAAGATCATCGGATCCTCCATAAATTGGCGTTGGGTGGGAGCAGCACCAGCGGAGAGTGAGAGATCATGATCGCGGCTCCTCGATCTCTGGTCGGGAGAGTTTGCTCTGCGATACCGAAATTGCGACGTCGATGCAATTTGCCGCGGCCGCGGAGCATTACGCGGCACAAGATTCGACGATATTTCCGCGATGCATCAAGCCTCGGTGCCAGCTCCGTGACACGGTTCCGCCGGCACTTGGCGAAGAAGCTCCCCGGGCTCTAGCCCCGGCGCAAAAAGGATGACTAGTCGGGTTGAAAAGGAGCGAAGGCAAAGAAGAAGCCGGGGACGGGGGCAACGGCAAAAAGAAAAGGAAGAATCCGTGGAAGTGGTGGTGAGGCGACGGTGAGCGTCGAGGATGGGACGCGTCGGTGGTAACGGCGGTGAGGGAGGGGGCACGGGGGCTAAAGGGAGACCTGGAAGGGGCCCTGGAAGACTACACCAAGAACATATCCCTGCTTGAGAAGTTCTCCACGCCACTTTCCGCCTCTATTGTGATTTATGCGCGCGATGAGGGTGGCTACGGGCCACTATACGGGTTTTAGATTCCGGGATCCATCGGACCGTGGATGGTCCACGATCGTTTTCAACGAGATTACAAAGGATCGTCGACTCGCTGGTCCATACCAAGCAGGAGGACGTGAAACGTTTCGGAATACTCTACTTTTCGACTTCCAACCCCCTCCCGCGGGCCCGTGATCCTCCTTAGTCCTCTTCACGTCCTTACCCTTCATGGCCCTGTTGTTTGCCATGTCGTATAATTTGATATTTCGAGGCTGGCCTGTTATTAGGTTAGATTGAACGGACGAGAGCGATGACTCTCGGTCGATGACGATTCTCGCAGCCCGTTGTATCGCGCGCCACCTCGGCTCTTGGTTCGTAGCGATTGTTCAATTAAGTGGGATGTCCGTAGTGATTTTAGTGAGCTTGGAATTAGACCAGCTGTAAACCGAGAGCGCGGAATGCGTTCGCATACAAATCAATTATCGCTCGGACTCGGAAGATTTAAAACATCTTTTTAATTATTGATCTTTGAAGTACGATTTTTACTAAATCACAGACAATAGAAGCGACTGCTACCTTTTCAAAATTAAGAGATTGAGATCTTAAAAATTTTATAAGTTTAGCGGGGTTGTTATTATGTTGCATGGAAAAGACAGTCGGCAGACTGGGATTTGACCGATCTAGCTGACCAAAAGTCAATTTTCTAGAACTACCCCCAGGTAAAAAATAACATGTTAGGAGAGCTAGGTAGACTCTCGAACTAACCCCATTGTTCATAACTATAAATTCTTTTTGCTTAATTGATGTAAGCATAATTGAATAAAACGTAATAAATTTAATCAGTTAAATGCAATAAAAACTTTTGGATAGCTAGATCAGCCAAATATCAATCTGTGCGGCGATCGAATTCCTATGCGGAATAAGAATAAACAGTTTCTTCTTTCTTTAATCATTTTAATAAGCTTCTTGTAATCTTTCCAATTGTTTAAATTTCATTTACTCATTTTTTCCATTGATCGATTGCAGATCGAAAGGAACAGAAGCTGAGCAGAAAGTATTCGGATTCGGAAAGTTGAAAACAATATGTCGATGCACTTATATTGTTGTAATTTTTCTACCGTTTTATAATCTAACTGCTATAGAACCTCGAAATTTTTAATAATTTTAGCAAGTTGAGAAACGATTGTTATAAATTTTCTTAACTCTTAAAGGTTCGACGTGTTTGTTCTCTTTTATTTCAGAACTTGCTTAAATATTGAGTATTTAAGTATTTGTACTATATGAGTATTCGTTGTTATATACTAATACCATAATTAAATAAGCGTAGTTGTATTATGGTATAGTTAATGAATTAATAAAATAATTAACAATTCACACAAAAGTTGATATCCAGTTTGGCTAATTTTTGTGAGAGAGAAAATATTAAGTTTCTAGAGGAAAATATCTTTGTATTTTTCTTTTATTTTAAATTGTTTAGTGGACTGCTAACAGGGCAAGTTAATAATAAAAAAGTAAAATCGGATTGTTCATTTAGTATTATTAGGGAAAATATAACGAAAGCACCATGCACTTAAGTTTGCATTTCAGCATTATAGTTAGCGGCTGCAGTCCAGCAAAATGGACGTCATACGTAAGAGGTCCTCAAACTCATAAAGTTTAAGGACCACTGTCACAGAGTATGCTAGGACCGTTTTGCGGGAAAGCTCAGGATACCCTGTATTATCGTCTTTAATAGTTTGGAAATATTCTTGGAAACTTTTCAGTATATTTGTTGAATATATTAGTGTCTATGTGGGTGTTGGGTGTTTCAAACGAAGCCTAACTTTTCTAGAATATTCTCCGAGTAAATATTAGAAAGAAAAATTGAATGAATTGCGTACCGGAAACGCCTTGCCGAATACCTCTAACAGGATTATTAAACAGGAGGACGATAAGACGACAGCTGTGTTATGGAGCTCACATAATATTATTATCTAAAATTATTACAAATTAGCAATACGCTCTGTAGTCTCTAGTTAAAGTTTTGACTAATATTTGTAATTTAATTTAATAATAAGTGATAGAGCATTTTGAAACAAGCTTTACAGTGATTATTTTTATTTCCAACTAATGTTTGAAACACTCAAATGTATCACAAAATTTAAATGTAATGTTTCATAAAAATCATTTTTTATCTAACTTAATCTGTGTAATATTACATCTTTCTTTTTTCCTATGGTTGTAAAAGCTATTGACATTTCTCCTTCAATTTGTCGAGCTTATCTAAACTACTAAACTTCATGAACGTCCTTTAATTTTATCGTGCAGTACACGTATAACGTTTTTATCACTTCCAAGTCTCTCCGGATTTGTTTGAAAAACCTTGAAATTTTTAAGTCTTTTGTCGATCTTTGGAAATCTTCCAGCACTAGTTTCCACGGTTCCAGGTCTTGCTGAAGGTAAAAGATAATCCAAATGAACTTTACGTTCCACATTTCTCAAAACCTCGTCCAAGCCAAAGTATACAATTTATTCTGAAAAATTACAGAAACACTTGAAAGTATAAGATAACACTGTAGGTAATCTGCAATTTTAACGTTACTATACTATACAACAATGCAACTAAAATTTATCATTTCATATTGTTTAAATAACTGATTCTCGACTTTACAATTTTATTAATTTCTAATATATTTGTAGCAAAGATATAAGTAATCTTCAATGTTAATGATGCTTCACAATGATACAACTACAATTATTAATTTTAGAATAATTAAATAATTAATCATTAATTTTCGACCCCACAAATTCTGTAATTTCTAATATGTTTGGCTTTATATTTTTCTTATATTTATATTCTATTATATTTTTTCACAAGACAAAATAATACAACGAAAATTTTTAATATCAGATTGCTTAATTAATCACTAATCCTCGATTTCACAATTTTATTTACTTTTAATATGTTTGTAGGAAAGCGATTAATTAATCAGAAAATTAATTTTCAACAATACAATTATAGTAATTTCTAAAATTTATGTCTAGACTATTTAGTCTATTTGTGTAGTGGTCACAAAACAAAAGTTCACAAGTTGAAGATTAGATCTCGTGTAACTGATTAGGTCTACCTTCTGTACCTAGCACAAAACACAATCTCGTCGATCAATCTGTCGTCAAAGTGTTGTAACATAGAAAACAAGAAAGACTTCTATATACTCATCTCTGGCAACGTCTCGCTTACATTAAATTGTCTATTATTCTAAAAGTAAATGAATTGATCTCAAACAAAAAAAAATAGATAAATTCCATTTAATTACAACATCAAATCATGGGAAAGGTGACGAATGTTAAAAATATTTCCAAATTGAAATGCATCATTTATGAAAAGGTGTAACACATTTTGTCCGAAAAAAGTATTTATATGGAATCGAGCGAATATTTCAATCTCGAAATCGCTAATCTTTCATCCCTTTCAAAGACCTGGACGGTCGCGTTAATACCGTTCGCATTCTAATCGATTCATTTTTATTTTCGGTCTGATATCAAGATCGACCGGAAACTATAGTTAGAGTGCCGGGGTTGAACATGGCGTAGCCGAAGATACAATTTTCCAGAATATTCGTCCGCGAAATTTGGCTATTATTGGCGAGTAATCTGGTTAATTGCGTCGATGGCTGCCAGAGGAAAGGTAAAAGGATTATCTGTGTCACATCACATTACCTGTGACACACTATAAATATAATTTAAATCGATCTCTTTCGCAGCGTTAATTATAAACGAAAGTATGATTTGTGAAATTCGCCTAGTCGGGGCGACCGACTAACGCGATTAAAACGACTCTGGGTCGTTAAATTATGCCAGCTACATTATTAACAGGGCGAGTGGCGCGCTCGAAGTGACTCGAGAAGTATTTTCACGGGCTCCCATTCTATGTTCCAGTCGCAGCAATTCGAATAATCGAAACAGGGACTCAACTTTCGACCACTTCAATGAAGGCTACATCGACTCGGACAATTTCCAGGTACCATTGTCGAGGGTCATTCTTCAGCAAAGTGACCGTGACCACAGTTACCCTCCTTCCACGTTACACCAACAACAAACTGTCATTTGCCTGCGATTACCAGTCCCTTATCTAGTTCGCAGGTAAGTTTACCTCTACGAAACCCAACCACTCAAATGCCCTGCTGACCAATCCCTGACAATCCCAGGCATTGCTGACTCCAACTGACTAGCCACGATTTTTCAAAATTCCTGAACAAGCTAAGCTTGGACCTCCCATAATGTGTTTTTACTTGATTTTCTATTACATATTTCATGTCCGGCTTCTTCAATTTTTCGACTACTAATACATAATTAAAACCTACTAATAAATGAAAATAAACTACTGCTACTAATAAATAATACAGAACTACTAATAAATAATGAATAATACTATTAATGAATAATACATAATACTACTAATAAATAATAAATAATACTACTAATAAATAATCCTAATAAATAATACTACTAATAAATAATCCTAATAAATAATACTACTAATAAATAATCCTAATAAATAATACTACTAATAAATAATCCTAATAAATAATACTACTAATAAATAATCCTAATAAATAATACTACTAATAAATAATCCTAATAAATAATACTACTAATAAATAATCCTAATAAATAATACTACTAATAAATAATCCTAATAACTAATGAATAACACAACTAATAAATAATGGGGAGTAGTAAAAAATAATAAAAAACTAATAATAAAAACCATAAATGGACGTTTAAAATGGACTTGAAAAATGGAACAACTAAATTTATGTACCAAAAGGAAACCTTCCTTCCAAGTTTCAAAATATCTGTAAGGATAGTTGCAGAGTGAAATTGAGAAACCAGTTTTAATCCCACAATTAAGAATTCTGACACGTTTGAGTACCGAGACAAATATTAGGGAATTTTTCCGATTCTTCTATTGATCCTTAGCACTCGAGTGACGTCTCTGAGGAGTCACTAAAAATTACTGTACTATTATTTAAACTATTGTTTACATTATTAGATATGTCGGTATCTAACCAATTACTAAACGTTTCAGTATTGTATGAGGGATTATATCAATTCCATATGTAGCAAATTTAAAAAATCATTTAAAAACACGACATAAAAAATTTTTTTCTTCATTATTATATTGCCCCCCTGCAATAGCGTCACTTTGTCCTCTGAAGTTTTCTGATAGGACTGTAAGTACGAAAGATATTTAGGTGTTATCATTTATGTGGGATGCCTTGCGTGTGTGTGTGTGTGTGTGTGTGTGTGTGTGTGTTTAAAACTACTCATTTTCTAACCTTCGATTACCTATACGTAATTTGAATTATATTTTATATAGTATAATAATGTATTTAAAAAAAAATGTACGGCAAAATAATCTCGAACTTGAAATTCTAATTACATTAATAAAAAAAAAATAATGGGCACACAATCAAGTCGAATTCCAACGCACGAGACTGAACAATATAGGGTGTGTCAGCTAAAGGAAGTCATCTAGATGGCAAATGTATGGGGCAGGTCGTTCATCAATAAAAACCGGAAGAAAGAAGGCATCATTCCCAAGCAACGTATAAAGTGGAACGGCCATGACACGGTTCCTCTCTCTCTCTCTCACCGACAGAAAATTAGGAGGCATAATTTGAAAAAAGAAATTGCGGTCTCGTAGAGTCGGGGTCGTTCGCCTGTCAGCCACCCCGGAAACGCGTCACACTTGTTCCTGACTGGGTGGGTATACGGTCGTTCGTAGGAAAGAGAGCCAGTAGGAACATACCTGGCAGGAAAGTTTCCACGGAGACGCCGCAGTCTTGGCCAGGTTCGCTGGGCTCGCCAGGATTCGGAGTAGTGCTACCTGCAAAGGGTCAAATAGGGTAGCCAAGGAAGGGTCGATGGGTGGCTGCAAAGAGGCACGAGCACCGGGTTGTGGGTGGATGGCTGGGTTGCTGGTAGGGTGTTTCGGGTGGTCGAGAGGTGTGAGGGGCTGGGAAGTTGGCGTTGGTTTGAAATGACCGCCGAAAGTCGCAACTCGGAGAGCATTCTCGCGCAGGGTCACGAGGGGCCTGGCACAGCAGGAAGGTAGGTGGGCGAGAGCCTTTGCACAGAAATTAATATCGCCTAGCGGCGGCGTTCACCTATATACGTACACGCGTACACACGTACCGCAGACCCACGCGTGTGCTACATAGGTGTGCACGACTCTGTGCACGATGGGTTATACAGGGTGGCTCGTAACGTACAGCTCCCTCTCTTTTTTCATCTTTTCCAGACCGACTTCTTATATCCTGGATCCCATTGTAAATTTCACCTTATTTGCTCTTAATGGCACCACCACCAGGAAGACTGACCGACCTATCTGCGGCTATCGTCGTTTCATTCTTTTTTGCTTCATTCGGAACATTGCGGCGGAGGTTTATACAGGGTGTATCTAATGACTGGGCCGAATCATAATTCGGTTATTATTGTACTGTAGGACCTCGGTTGACTGAATTGATCGGGAGATAAACAGCCCGGATTAATTAAGGTCCGATGGATCATCGAGACCCGAGGGACGTAATCAAAATGTACATTATATTCTTAAATGAATTATTTATTTTTGAAAATTTATTTCCCTTCGTAATACAGGGTGTTCGACTACAGGTGGGAGAAAATTTAAGGGTTGGTTCTTAACGATGATATAAGACGAAAATGAAGAATAAAAAAATTGCGATTTCGGCTTCGTTATTTAGCTATTAACAATACGACAGTCACGTATCAAGTGACAGATGCATGCATAACTTGGTTCTCATTTGGGGCCCCAGTGAGGTGAGAATGTTTAACAAATCGTTGGACAACATTGAACTCTTTGACGTAAGCAACGTACACTTTTGTTAGACGCGTTGTTGATTTTTAATTGTTAACAGTTAAATAACGAAGACGAAATCGCAATTTTTTTATTCTTCATTTTCGTCTTATATCATCGTTAAGAACCATCCTTTAAATTTTCTCCCACCTGTAGTCGAACACCCTGTATAACCATATTTAAACGCATGCTTGTTTGTAATCCGGTTAATCGAGGTCCTACTGTATTAGATGATTGCATATGTTCGTGCACGACTTTCATGGATGGTGCAAACTGTACTGTGCACGACGGAGTGTGAAACAATACTCTTATTTGTAGAAAAGAATAGTGATTATGCATATAATTGTTTAAGCCATCGTATACTGTGCCGGAGTTCATTTTGACCGGGACCATCCAAGTTGTCATTTATGTTTCTTTGAGGATATCAGAAAGACTAATATGTCTACACGAGATATCAAAAGTAAATTTTTAAAAATTATTCATTAGAGCTGTGAACGTTACTAAGCATTGCCAACTGTATAGCTATAAAACGTTTCCAATGTTCGAAGATTAATAAAGCTGTATCCTTTAAAATTTATTTTCAAATCGGCTACGAACTTACGCACTCAATCTTATGCTTATCGATCTGATATAATGTATCATATATGATCATACATAACGTTTCTCGCGAAAGTGCATTATTACAATCGTCTAGTGCAATTGCAGTTTTTAAACGTTACTTTATGGATCAATTATTAGTTATTATTATTTAAATTGTGGTTTCTAAATGTTTTATATGGGGATAATTGTGCTAATTCAAATGTATAGGATTGTGCTAGTAGGCGTGTCTTATTTTTAAACACTATATTTTCACTATGATGCATGGAAATATTGATGCCAATTAGAAACACTAATATACTTTAACGTTTTTAACGGATAAAAAGTGTAAAAAACAGTAGAAGTTAGGCTTGAGAATGAAATTATTTTATAGGTAGCATGTGATTGATCGAAGATATGTTCGTGTATTTTTGGTCCAGATTCAGTCACGTTCTTTTTTTTTGTTTGTTGTTGTTAAACTGTTTCGCATGCATATTATTTTGTCTATATAAGCATATGTTGTTTGAAAGACTAAAAATACAGGGTGCAGCTCGTGGCATCCCAGTCAACTGAAACGTGTGTGGAACTCGTGGATTACTGTAGAGAACCTAACGGTATCGTTATCGATTAACTTTTTTTTCGCGAGGTTGTTTCATCAACAACACTGAAAATTTGGTTTATCTCTCTGAAAATCTAAAGTTGCGTTAATGATCACTGTTTGACGTCTGTGATTTTTGAATTTCAACTGTTTTTTTAACTGTATTCAAGTAATTTATATATTTTGTTTAATAATGTTGCAAGACGAATGACATTCAATTGATTTGACTTGATAAGGATTATGATGAAAATAGACAAATTAACAATTTGGAGTTAGTTATTAATTGTAAAAACTTCTTTTAAGGAATCTTTACTATTAATTGTAGTAATTTGTTTCTACAACTAGTATTAAAAATACAATAATTTGAGATGGCGGATAATATTACTATTGTGACTGTACTAATACTAAATATTTAAAAAGGATATTGTCACAAGAAAACTCATAAGTTACATGAGAATTACTATTATAATTACTGAAAATAACTAATTACTTAAAAATGATCATCGGTGAAACTTCACTCGTTATTAATATTATTCGATAACATGACTGGCAACGTTAATTTTCCAACCATAAAATAGATTGGTTCGATCCCGTACTTTATTATAAATCTAATAAAAGAGGTTGGCTTGAGGTACCATCGGCGATAGCTTTTAAGGGTTAAAGAGTGTATTCACCGAAGAGGGGAGAGGACAAAATGTAATTATTGGAATCCGGAAAACGATTCGTTCATCTATTTAATCTCTCACCTATAATGTAAAAAATCTCACGTTTAATATAATACGTGTAGAATAAACTACATGCGATCGTTAACACGCTTGTTCTGACATTTAGAGGAAACTGTAACAAATTTTCATTTTAATACATAAATACACCTTTCTCACATTTTCTAATAAATTAGAATTTCGCCAACTCTAGCTAATGTTCATAGACTGCTATTTCGTCTCAATCTAAAAAAGCTGAGGTCACTAATTACTGCACGACAGAAGTGACTAACATGACTAATATTGCTAGACACAAATGGATATTATTACACTAAATATAAATGACTAATATTGCTAGATGCAGATAACTAATATGACTAATATTGCTAGATGACTACTAGATGCACAGATGACTAACATGACTAGCACTGCCAGAAGGTAGACTCCCAAAAGGAATAAACTAAAAATCCCCCGTTCGCACTAAGGCAAGATAAAAGCATAGTGCTTTATAAAACAGAAGAACGAACAAAAAGTCGTACAACAAACACAGACCGGTGGTTCATTGAAATACGAATTTTCAGTTTTCCCGACGCCTTTAAAAATGATGCAAGCACCGCCGCAAGAGGTGCACGAACACTGATCTACCTGAACATTCTGGGTCCGTCAACAAAGCCCTTCAGACCTCGATGTCATTGTTCCCGGTCACCGGAGGCACACCGGGTCGTGCATAATCGAATTTATTTTCCAGTCGCCCGCCGCGCTCGGCATTAATAAACATAGCCGTCCGGCCGCCCCTCTCCCGAAAGAGGTGGTCGCAGGATCGGGCTGACAAGATCCCAACAGATCCGATAAAAAAAAGCGCGCACACACACACACACATCGGGGAACCGAATAACGTTTCCCCGCGGCGTGCTCTCGAAACGTCAAAATCAACCGTAGAGACATTCAAACGGAGGATCATGATATACGGAGCCACCCAGTATAGGGATGCTTCTCGGACACGTTTCTCTCCGGTCGTGTCCTTCTACCTTCTCCGCGCCGATGTACCCGTCCCGTTTCCCGCCCCTCCCGTCCGCCCCCGCATCCTCGATTCAACCCCAAAGGACTCCCTTACTCTCCTCGACAGGGCATAGCAAGAGCGAAGGGAAACGGGGGCTGCGAAGGGCGAAGGGGGTTGGGGCTGTGGGGGGCTCTGGGGAGGAGGAACGAGGGCCGTGTGGGGGTGGAAAGGGAGGACCGAGAGAGAGTCGAGGTAGCAGAGAAGTTGGGTTTCATCTCGAGGGCTCGGGGGATGAGAGAGCGTTGTGGAGGGGCGGTGGGGGAGGAAGGTTGGCCAGGATAGAGGGTGAGACTTCGTAATATAGGATGGCCTGTGTGCGGTGGAACGAGTCTCACAGCTTCGTTCTCTCTGTATTCGAGCGTCTCCCTTCATCTCCCCCTCTGCCCAACCTCGTTCTCTCTCCGTCCATCTCCTCCTCTCTTTCTCTCTCTCTGTGTAGCTCCGTGCACACCGGCTCTCTCTCTGGCACCCTTCTCTCGCTCTCTTCTGTCACCCTCTTTTCTCGTTCCACTAGACGTGCACGGGTCTACGTGCATCCGCCACCGCTCGCTCACTCGCTCTCTCACGTACGTACCCAAGGCTCCCAGGTTTTTGCTTGTGGTAGCCAATACTCTCCGGCTACGGCGACGAGAGGAGCCCTTCGTTAAAAGGAGAAGGCTGACTCCTCTCCGTGAGCCACCCCCAGCTGGTGGAGACGAGGAGACGCTGCCCAGAGAGAGATACGATTTTACCCCAGCTGCCGTGCCCGAGACATTTTTTCCTATCTAGGGATAACCTCCAAACTGGAGTAGCCCCGGTTCTGAGAGCCCCGCGTTCCTTGGATCCATTTCTGCCCACCCCCTCCTCGCTCTCCTCTTCATCCTCTTTCAAACCCCCCGCCCCAACCCACCGGATTCCCTGCAGCGGACCAGGCGACTAGGGCGAAGACCTTTTCGAAGTGATTTTTGCTTCCTGGACGACGCACCTTCGCGGATGTTACCACGGCACAGCCAGATGGGCCACTGGGATTAGGGGGATTGGTATTGTTCGATGGGAATAGTTGTCGTGTCAGAGATTCTGAAGGGGATAATTGTGGAATGCTAATGGATACTGCCGGACGGATGGGTTGTTGCGAAAGTTCGATCCACTCGGGGCTGCTTGAATAGTGTTGTTTAAGATAGGGTGTGAAGCTACCATCGCGTTAATCGCCGGTTAGCTCCGAGTTTAAGGGAGATTCTTATGATGCGTGCAGCGTGATGTTTAAACCCCTAAATACTGTAGACATTGGAACTCGTGCGATCACTTTAGGGGGTCGTCGGCAGCTAATATTTATCGCGGCGTCGCGTACAGTGGATCCAAGAAGTACAATTCAGGAAGACATCGAATAAGAGCTGTGCGTGTTTAAATGGAAACGAAAACTTGACGGTATATCAATTTTATTAGACTGTTTATTTGACTAATTTTATAAAACAGTAAAGGATTAGAAAAATTTAAGAATATCGTGATGTTTTTAATGCAACGAGGTCATTCAAGGAATGAACTCGATTTTTATTTCATCCCTGCTTCCTACGACCAATGCAGAATATTTTTAGTTTGCATGAAAATTCACAGTCTAGTTAGTATGATTTAAAAATAATTTTTCATTATTCCTTATACTGCGGTAAATTTGCCATCAACACATTTTCGATTCCCCTTTTCATTTCGAGGCTTTTCTACATAAACGCCTGTATTACGTCAAGCGAAATAAGTGAAATTGAAGAGAGCACGTTGGATAAGATAGTACTTGCTGCACAAGTTGTACTAATGCACCAAAATTATGCCGTCTGAATTATAGAAGTCGAAATTCCCGTTTGAATTATCTAATTCTGACAGCATGATAGTGTGGGACGTTCTACCTTCGTTCCGCTGCTAAGACAAAGGTAGAGTGTAGAATGCGTTATGCAAATTGGAGGGTGATATCTTCTGCTCAGCACGACAATCTTTCGTGTCTCGAATTTTTCGATCAAAATTAGTAATCCTTAAAAGATTTTAGATATTTAAAACACGCTATAACGTCGTAGTTAATTCTTCAATATTATACGCAATATTTTTGATTTACAGAAATAGCGTACTACGATTTGGATGGAAATACATATTATACAAATAGTAAATTTAAAAAATCTAGAATCGAGAAATGAATGTGCTCAGACCGTCCAAGGTTTACCCTCACGAATAATGTAACATTTCTTTTCCACGATTAAAATTTGCTAAAAGAAAATTAATACTATATCAGCATTAATTAAATTACATTAGCACCAGAATTATATTTAAATATAACCGCAATAGATACAGATATGCAAATATGATATCGGCGCTACACGTTCGATCAACAAAAAAGAATTTAGCAATTTTGCAGAATTATAATTTCGACGCTTCGGTTCAGTTTTGAACCATCTTCAAGAAAAGTCCGCGTCTATGAAAATAATGTAATAAAATTTGTATTAATTGAACAGAAACTTTTTGATAGTAGTAGCAACAAGAATATATACATACTTGCTAAATGTGAAAAAACAAACAGAAAACAAAGTAAAACAAAATTGTGCTTCACAGCACGAAGGTTTGAACTGTACTAAACTGTAACTGTTATGGCAAAGTCAAGAACGGAAAAACATACGAATATCGTGGATCAAACTGACCAACCAGATGTCAAGGATCAAGAACCTATAAATCGATGTTTGGCGCGAAATTTAAATTTTAAAGAAATAATCATCACAATTTAAAAATTATTATAACAGATACAGAGGTCTACTAAATTTTCTTTACTCGATTATCGAGAATTTAGTCTTCATTAAAATATCGATGTGATTAAAATAAAACGAATTTGCTGTTCTCGCAAATTAAATTCACTAACCATGTCATGCGGAGATTATCTCGTCTACACACCCTCGAATTATCTCAATCGACCAACTAGCCGACTACCCTCGCAACGCGCATAGTTCACCATATGTCATGAAAACATAGTCTTTAAAAGAGCAGTCCGAACCCAAAATTACATAATCTAGATATGTTTGACGTTGGAAATAAAAAACGGTTTACCCAGATGCGGAGCGGGGGCGGGTCGTCGAAATTGGAGGAAAAAATTACTCGAAGAGGGCGTTTTTGTGATGGCAATGTGGTGGCTGATTTCTACCTGGCACTCGCGCAATGAAAAAATACGTTCCGAGTTCGTGGCCGGATTATCGTGCTAGGGGTGGCGTTCGTGCAACGAACGAGATAGGGTAACCGAGGGAGTGTCTCGAGTCGGTTCCACACACGAGAAATACCTACGACTGGTTTGTTATTACAAATTGTTATCCCGAACCATCCTATCTGCCTACAAATAAACCAACCTCTGCCTGTTTATTTGCATTGTTGTATATCCCGGGCCGAAAATGTCTTAGCGGCTCCTTGGAGAATCGCCTCGCATTTCCGGCAGCTTTTCTTGCGTTACTTCCGCGTGTTCCTGCGCACTGTGTTGTTATTTATTATTAGTATGGCTCAGATCTTGAGCCTCGAGTGAATGGGATATTATGTTAAATAGTTTGACGGGGATAATGGTTGTACAGGGTGTGCCGTTTCAGGTGAACCACTCGAGTGTTTTTTTTTTATTAGAAAATCTCATGTGAGATTTATTTCAACATAATAAAGAAAACAGTACATTGTTGCAGAAAATGAAACTGAACATACATAGTAACATGTTAAAACATGAAAACAATGTACAGTAGAGATAAACCGCTTGAACCTTAAGGCCACAGCTTTTTAAAAATGATAGCGTACAGCGACAAGCCCTGATATTGGGTTTGACTATTATCAGTGAAGCATCCACTCGAGTGTTTCAGGAATGTTTCACACAAAAATTATATTATTAGAAAAATTTAAATATCTCCCAAAGTCTTAATGTTAATCATTTTTTCAAACGCATCTACACCCTTTTCGATATTCAACACCTACAAAAAAATGATTAAAGAAAATTAAATATAAATGTGCTTCTTTTATACACTTTAATCAGCCTGAAACAGCATAATAGTGCTCTCAAATTCTACTGTCCTCACAGTTGTGTATTTTATCGATTCACTCTTGTCATAAATGCATAAAGTTCACAGTGTTACAATTAAATATTCATCACCAAATCGATTGAATTACCACATCTCTTTAACAAAGATCAATCATTTTAAAGAAGAAGTTATTCTTAATCCCACTATATAATGTATTTGATTTCCACGTGAATATTTTTTTATAGTGTTGATAATAATAAGCAGCTTACTTATTAGATATTATTTTTCACGATGAATCATAGCTATATAAATATTTGTGACAAAATTGACTAGATCAAATTCAAAACTGTAAGGACATTAGAAAAATTAAAAAATTTTGTTATATTGTCTTGGACTTATCCAATTTATTAAAAGGAAATATACAGTTTCTTGCCATTTCTATTTCTGACCTTGTTTTTCCCATCGACAAATATTACTTTTTGAAAGATATTTAATTAAATTACCCGATTACATCGGTCACGAATAAATCATTTTAACCTTCGCAAGGTAATGTGGGATCCCGGAGATCCCAGCCTCGGATTCTTGAAAATAATTTTTACATGAAACAATAATCGAATATATGAAATTACGTAATAAATACGTATATGAAATTTAATTTTTGGTTTTTCTATGTGAACAAAATTTTCTTTTCTAATTATTCTCATATTTTTCAGACGCAAAAGTGTCTCTTTGAAAAAGATCCACATCGGGATCGAAACGTTAGAAACATGCTTAAATAATTGCACATTTGATGTTTTTCTAAAAATGATCGAACCTAGCGCCGATATTCAATTTATTATATTACTAATTTTCGATCGAGAAGAATTTAACCTTCAATAATTGAATATTTTTGTTTACTTTTTAACCTGTGTTATTCTTAATCCCAAATTAATTAAAAACGAGGCTATTTACGAAATTCATTTGCTGGGATCTAAGAGACCCTATCTTACTATGTATGTGTTATTATCAGAGTAGGGCAAAAATTTTATGTAGATAAAAATTTCGAATAAAGTGGGTCTGAAACCCACTTGGAAAAAACCCAGTTTATTCGAAATTTTTATCCAACTATGATTATTAGACCATACCTTGCGAGGGTTAACGATCGTTAAAGATAAAGGTCATAAATAAATAAAATAAAATAAAGATAGAGATCGAGAAATTACAATAATTATCGGCTACACGAAAACATCATTTCCTCCCGACGTTCTTCATCTAAAAACTACCGCCACGATTCCGTAGCCCATTTCCGGCTCCGCGGTATCAGCCTGTCAACCCTCACCGGGAACCGGATTCCAACTGTTACAGCTCTTTTTATCGTGACACCGTTCCCGATGCTTACGGTTCCTCTTCTCCCTTTCCAAATCCTGACAACGACTTCACAGGAGAGGCACGTCGAGGATAACGGATTCGAGCAGTTCCGTTATCTGTCCTGGACCGGTAGCGAACACCCTTTCGGACCGGAAGTGGGCGTGAAAGGTGTCCACGTCCCTATCTCTGACCTCGCTGCAAGCCACTTCGTATTGGCCATTGAGGCCCGCGTAGGTGGCAACTTTTGTGGTCTTGGCCCGATTGCGAGCGTATTCACAATTCGACGCATTTATCTCGCTAAGGATTCGAATTTTCCGAAAAGAATCGATGGAATACATACAGTGGGTAAAGAAAGTATTGGCACACTCTTAAAAAGGCGATAACTTTTTAAATATCGTAGTATACGATTTGAATTTTTGTTGAGAAGCTAGAGCAATTAGTTTGCCACAGGATGCGAAAAAAATTTTGTTAAAAATTGCAATTCATCGGAATTGTAGCAAAAATACTAAAAATTGCATTTTACAACTTTTTATGTGGGCCAATATAGGAAATTTTAAAAATGCGTTTTGTAGATCTGTGTCAGTTATATGCACTGGTAAAGTTTCATCGAAATCGGTTGATGCTAAAAAGAACGACAGGCATTGAAAGATGTAAGAATCTGCAGTTATAGGTCGAAAATCGTGAAAATCTGCAATTTTTAACATATTTAAACGTTTATAGCTCATTGCAACGTCGACCGATTTTGACGAAATTTTCAGAATATGTTTAATTGACACAGGTCTACAAAACGCATTTTTAACATTTTTAATATTGGCTCACATAAAAATGTTGTAAAATGCAACTTTTAGTAGTTTTGCTACAATTCCGATGAATTGCCATTTTTGACACAATTTTTTTTCGCATCCTGTGGCAAACTAATTGCTCTAGCTTCCCAAAAAAATCCAAATCGTATAATATGATATTTAAAAAGTTATCGCCTTTTTAAGAGTGTGCCAATATTTTTTTTACCCACTGTAGTTACACTTTTTATAAGAAGCTATATGCTCTTATGTCTATAGAAATGCAGTAGGGTAACTGCACCAGTGAATGAACATTTAAGAAATTGTTCAAGAAGATATTTTATGTATAAAAAATGTGTGAATTAAAGGAATCTCGTATATGCCAAATGGCACCCTATACTTCGTTTGTCACAAATGAATGAACACAAATAAAATGAAATTATTATTATTTTTCTTGATTGAACGTTAAATAAAAAATATAAAAAATACCAGTCAATGAACACTACATTCTAGTAATTGAACAACGATAGTCCAATGAATGAACAAAATTACTAAACAATATTCTGTTATTTATTCAACTCTTTAATCATAATTTTATCGCTAGTATGCCGTGCGGGTTTAAATTTGTTGAAATATACAAAAGCGTTCATTTACTGGTGCAGTTACCCTAATGCCTCGCAATATGTGACAGACATGTGCATGATATTTGTAAAAAATTTGTTCCCACTATCTTCTTGATTCTAATGATTCTTTTGTGAAAAGTAAAAGTACGGGCACATCTGTGTCGAAACATATTTACTTGTTTCGTTTACGATATAGTGGAAGAACCCCTATTATCCTAATCAATTATGTCTAAATTCTCCATTATCCGAATGTATGTTTTACAATTCAATTTAATTCGATTCGTGTACAACATGTTGAGATTTAATATAATTCTGTAGAGCTTAGTAACATTCATGTTCCACTGATTCTTTCGGACAATCGAAACTGCACTGTATGGTGAATGAAATAAGTAACTATGAATCGGGAAGTTAATCATCCAGAGTGTGTCGTGTTTGGCGTCATTTCAATCAGAAAAACATCACGAATATGTTGGCAATAGTTTCATAAAAAAAGTAATTGTAAATAAAAAAATTTTGCTATTGAATTAATATTACCTCATTGATACAAGTGAGACTTCCGACCTTATGTTTTTACATATTTCAAGGAATAACTATATTAATAAAATGTTACATAATATAATGCATATTAGTTATAATAGGAACGAATCAGATAATACGTTGCATTATAATTAGATAAAAAATGGTTTATTAACACAATCATTATTTTGTGTATTTTGTCACAATTCCTACTTCGAATGTACATCACAAACGAGTATGTTTGAAAACTTAATGTACGGTAGAATTTTTCTATTACCGTCAACAATGTTGTGCAATATTGTAATAACCTTTGGAAAATAAGTGAGGTAGGAAATTTTAATTTTCCACTCTTTTTATACTTTTCGAAAATGCATTGATTTCTAATGAAAGAAATCGAAGCTGCCTTTTTCAGATTCTGTGTTAATAAATACTTGTCTTGCTTAACATAAAAAGAGTAGCTTAAATACAATTGTCTTTTTAATATTATTTTCTGTGGAAAAATAATGTATAAATAGGTTTTAATTAAAGATACATGATTCGTTTAAAATATTTGAGCCAAATTTTACAAAATCTTAGCTGATTTGATGTGTTTAACCTATCCACGATTTAATTCCTCTATGACCCCGATTCAGAGAGCATCCCTGTGGCCGTCTCTCACCGTCTTATCGATTCCCGTTTAATTGCATTACGTTTGATTTAACATTTAGGGAAAACAAACATCGCTCTACGTTTAAACCTATCCTTCACAGAACCGTTTGACATTACACGGAATTTGCCATAATTCATGACAGAAGCTGAAATGTCGACAAATCATCAAAAAGTACCCTACTATTGCATTTTCTATATAAAATGATTATTTACAAGACTGTTGTGCCATCACCGATCAAACCAACCGGTTCTAGATTTTTTATTTTACGATTATCGATATAATAAAAATAATTTCATAGAAATGATTGTATAGATAATTTTATTGGGGCACATATTACAATAGGAGCTGCACAAAGTTTACATAAAATCAATCTTGTCATTTTTATAAGGGAACACTTACCAGTTACTTTCAAGGCTCAGTAGGTTTAATGTTGAAGCACTGTAAAGTTGTTCTATGTATTTAAATATTTGTTTTATACTCTTCTCTACTGGATTTGGCAATTTGTTTACATACGGTGGGTGTACTAAGTGTTCGTACACTTTTTAAAATAGAATAACTTTTTTATAATTGTACCAAACGACCTGATTTTTTATGATTAATTATAAGCGTTGGTTTATGAAATGATATGTAAAAGATTTTCCAAAAAATTATTATTTACAAGGTTACATGCAAAAATATTTTAACATAGATCTAGAAAAGAGTTCTAATAAAAAATTAATCGAAATGCTTTTTTATTTCTGCAAGCAACCTTGTAAATTGTAATTTTTGGAAAATCTTGTTTCCAGATCATTTAGTAAACCAATACTTCTAATTAATTATAAAAAGTCAGATCGTTTGGTACAATTATAAAAAAGTTATTCTATTTTGAAAGGTCTACGAACACTGTGTATATACACATACACTCACTGTACATATACGTACATTTATCAGCAAAAACGGAAATGCAAAATAATTAGACGGAGATAGTTTCATTTATTTTCTTCGATTATTTGATTAGGAGTAATTAATTTATCAATAAAATTCAGCTCGTGTATATCTTGTAGACACATCGATTACATGCAAATAATAAAAATGTTGTTCGTTAATCGCATGAAAATATTATCTTACAATAAAATCTTTATTGTAAATGTCACAATAGAAAATATTCGGTGACAGTATCAATAATAAACAAAATTTTCGAGCAACCGAAATGAACTTCTCCAATCGATAACTGTCACGAGTGATCGAAAAAATGTCTCTTATCGACAACTGTTATAAGTTATCGAAATGAATTTCTCTAAACGATAACATTTTTTTTATTTACTTTACATCGCTCTCAACTCTTTTGTTAAGGTTATTTCGCGACGAAACGAAAACATTTACCAGCAACAAAACAAAAATTTCAGTTATCGATTTTAGTCGATGAAATACTTGTTATTCCATGATCTTTTTCTTCTTCGTTATAACTAGACTGTGGAGTTTATGCAATTATAACAAACACGAGCAGCTGCAATTAACAGTATTAAAGGAAGTAATTTTTATTTGCCTCCAGAATCTTGTAATTGACGAAGAACATTTTTCTTTTGCTGAAAAATCCGCAGTCTAGTTGTACCAGTTTTTTTGTTTTTTTATTAAACATTTCAGATCTCAACAGAGATCTATTTCTGCTGTACAAATATAAATTACAATTAATACATACAGTAGTTGATATTGATAAACAATAAAACAATTAAGGTTTAAATGGAAAGATTACAATCTTTCAAAAAATGATGTATACAATTACAAGCCTTAATGTTAGGTTTTGCTATAAACATGTCAATGCTTAGAGGTAGTTGGTATCCCATTTTACATAAACACTCCAAAAGTTTGAGCCTTTGAACATCATACTTTACGCATTGCCAGAGCACATGGTTTATAGTTTCGTCACTTTGATTACAACTACAATTGCTGTTGGAAATTATATTTACTCGTGCCAATGAAGCAGCCAAATGATAATGATCCGCCCGCATTCTATTAATTGTGGTAATGAAACACCTCTTAAATTTTTTACGGGAGAACCAGGGTAGGGAACTGTCACAAAAGAAATGTTGAAAATAATTTTTGCCCTTAAGTAACCCTTGTTTTTTAATCATTTCCACAGAATTCTCTTTAGCCTGTTTCTTATATTAGTTGTACAGTAATCCCTTGATTCTTGTCCCAGGGGCTGTTCGTGGAGCGGACAAAAATCGCGATGTAGACTTGTTTTTCTGATTTACGGCTGGGTCTACCGCTCCGATCGAGCAAGACTACAATGCCAATTCAGAATGCTTTATTTTTCATTATTTTTTTAAGAGACTTTTATTGGCTTGTTTCTGGCAATATTCTGATTAAAACAAGACCAAACACCATATAATTTGGCCCATATTTACTCTACATATGAGAAGCATAATTTATAATTTATCATACATTCAACATACGCTATAGCATATGTTTAAATAAACAAATAAACATCTCGAAAATATGTTCTCAAAGAATTAAAGAATAAAAAATATTTAAACGATTACCTAACCAGATAAATTTTCATTTAATAAGTTATTAATAAATGTGTTAATCGCATTGGTATTTTAAAGAATAGAGCATACAATACAGTTTTTCTTTCCTTCTCACTCGCTATATCCTCTTCCATATCCTACAGTTACACCATAAAGTCAATGAAACCAAGAAGTAATGAAAAATAAATCATTTTTAATTGGCAATACACATTGTGAGAATACGCGGGCCTCTTTCTTTCTCATACGAAACTTTCACAGTCGATTAAACCACCAAACACAATTGAAGTTATATCGTGTTTGGTCTTGTTTTAATCAGAAAAATGCCAGAAATACGTTTTGAAAGTCCCATAAAAAAATAATTAAAATTAAGATGTTTGAACATTCGATTCGTTGTGTTAATGTAGTGGTGTTCACACCGATATACCCGGGCCGAGAACAATAGTCGCCGCCCTGCGGCGAGGGACAGCGTTGACAGGCAGTGGAGTGAGTAGGCCTGGACAAAAATCGAGTCGTCGAACCTGGGACAAAAATCGAGTCTGTACTGTACCAGTTATGGTGCCTGGTTTCCAGGACTATTCCGGCAGAAAAAAAGTTCTACGGTAGAGCTTGCAACGTATATCACTATGCAGCTTGAACTGATTACGTATGCTTTCGAGTAATAAGCAAGTAAGAATCGTACTCCCATCGTTAGCCGCGAAAGGGGTAGAGGGGTTAGATATGAATCACGGTGTGGCAATTCAGCTCCCATTGACCGGCTTTCTCCTCCTCCCCCGAGCTGGCTAGGTAAACCAAACTTTAAGAGAGGCAGACACGCGCGCAACTGCGACAATTTATGCCCCTGTCCCGCTTATGCGAGGCCGGCTCGCGAGCGTACGGGAAAAAAGGTCCGCGAGAAAAGGGTTGGAGGATTAAACGCCGCGCGGCTCGAGAAACGCGGTGTCTCGCCGCGCGCACCTAATGGCGGCATAAACTCGCTCTAAAATCTTAAAATAGTCGCAACAATTTATGCGTCCTGTTGTCGCACCTTTGCCACTGTTCTCTCTTCTCGTACCCCACCCCTGTCCACAGGTTTTGCAATGATTTCTCGCGATTTCAGAAACGAAACGCGGAAAAAGAAACGCGTCCGTTTATGCAGGATTTTACGCTCCCGGCGATGAATTCGAATTAGGCTCGTTCCTCCTGACCTGGTATACATTGTAATGCACAGCACTTCCGTACTGGCTTCGTTTCGTTTTAATCAGAATTATTCGGACAATATGTATGCATGTATGTACGAGTTAAAACGATGTAGCTTGTTTAAAAGTGGACCAAACGACTTGAGTTTTTCCAAGGAAGAGTTAATTTAGGCAGTGACCGGGACTAGTAAATGCCGATTTTAAAGAAACGTGTGAAATGACTTAATTTTCGGAAACAAAGCCTCAAATTAAAAGTGTTTGGCTGTTCTAACGTTTATGGCAAAAATCAGAATTCGATGAAATTTTGAAAATAGGTTCTGTTTTTACTAAAATTACGATTGCCAGAAGGATTTTTGGCGCGTCGAAAAAAAAATTTTTATCATTTCAATGTTGAGCTCTACCTTACCGACCTCGTACTTTATAATTAGAATTTTTTCGCGGCGCCTAGGTTCGATCATTATTACTTTTTGTACTTGCTCTACTTGTAGCAAATATGTAAGAATTATCAGACGTGTGCTATTCAAATAGTAGAGGAAGTAGAGATACGTGTAGAGCAAGTACAAAAAGTAATAATGATCGAACCTAGGCGCCGCGAAAAAATTCTAATTATCCAATATTACGATCGAGAAAAATTATAAACAATTTGTACTTTATGTTCGTGCTGTGCGAAGGCGTGTATATATTTTCTGGAAATGAATGTAAAATGTATAGAAAATTTCAATTGTTAAACCAAGTGAACCAATATCTACAATGGGAAGATTATGCGATGAGAATTAATTTGGATTAGGTTAACCCGAAAAGTTTATTTATTATTTAGTTATATTATTATTATATTATTATTTATGTGATTTTGTGAATTTGTGAAAAGCTATAGGATATGCGTAAACAAAGTAAAAATGAGAAAAAGACGTATTTCGCAGTGATCATTATAGAAAATATACTTGGATAATGTAAATTTCTATTGAAATATTGATTGAAAGCTGCGACGTTCGTTTTTTTGTTGTATTTAAATATGATTCAAGAAGCACTTTTAGTTTTTCCCGAATTTTCATGTTTCCGGGCAACTTTTCCAATTTTGTTTACCCTAAAAACATGATTCGGACTACAACGAACATTTAAAAAAAACAATTAGCCAAATCGGTTCAGCCGTTCTCACGTGATGTCGTGACCCACGAACAGCATTTCATTTTTATTATATAGATAGAAACTCGGTAAGTCGGTAAGGTAGAACGCGACATTGAAATGATAAAAAAATTTTTTTCGATGCGCCAAAAATCCTTCTGGCAATCGTCATTTTAGTCAAAAGAGAAACTATTTTCAAAATTTCATCAAATTCTGATTTTTGCTATAAACGGATGTTTCGCCAAATGATGAGTTTATTTTCTCACGTCGAATCACCCCGTACACGGTTCTACCATCAATTTTTCTAAATAATTCCTTATGTAGCTTCGTAATTTTGCATATACTTTCAGTGGTATATAAATTGGTTTGAATAAACTAGAATGTTAATTTTGAAATACCATATATTTATTATACGTATATTATATCCCAAAATAAATTTTTTAATATTGAAAATTTATTTCCCTTCGTATAATATAACCGCGGATGTTTATGCAATTTTCAATTTTTGTAGACAAATTTTCAGAAAGTGATACCAAATAAAATTCTATTTTCATGAATAATAGCAGACATTTATAGATCCAAACTAATGCTCCAGTATTTCTTGAAAATTTTGATAAGTCATAATAAATGCATAAAGATCCGCAGTCTAATAATCATATTTAAACTTATATTTGTTTATAATAGTGATTCGGTCAATCGAGGTCCTACTAGACAGAAAAATTAATTTTGTACAGATTCTTGTCCAAAGTCAGTAGGGGAGACTGGGACTGAAATTTTCGATTTTAAAGAAACATATAAAATGACGTAGAAATAGTATAGATATTCTCATTTCTAACGAGTAATTTATAAACGAGATATAGGCAGTAATGTGCCCCACTTGCCACATGTGAAAATCTACAACAATATTTTACTGATTGGAATGAATTAACTACTAAAACCTCTTACAACATATTCTCAAATGTCATTTCATCGATAATGATAAAAGAATCAGTGTCATCTACATTAAATAATCGAAATAGACCAAAGAAGTAGATTTTTCTCCTTCTTTATAAATGATAAATCCGGTCTCCCCTAGTAAACAATTTTCTTCAAAAAACAGACAATTGGCAGGAACTGTGCAAGAAATAGTAAACATTGATTTGAGAAATTTTCATGGAAAATTGAGACGCGGACGAAATCGTATATTGCACGTATGCTTTGAGTAATTATAAAAAGATACGAGGAGAACACGATGGGCAGAACAAACCGTTCAAACGTTGTCTTCCATGTTTTTCTTGTGCAGCGACAGAGCCCCAGATTTCGCACTAATAGTCACGTATTCAATTAACTGACTCACTAATTAAACCTTTAGCGGTGGCATCGGTGTGCCGCAGCAGTCGAAGCTACACATACCTCGGTGCCGTTGATACAACGGCCTCTCATGCGTGTAGGTCGGAAACAGGGGTTGAACGGGGGTGGAAAGAAAGATACGGGGATGCGTGGTACACACAAACGCGCGGCCACCGGAAACGTCGAGAGATACGGACGGAAAAGGATAAGGAACGCCAAATGAATAGAAATAAGGGCTGACGAATTGCGACCCTCGGGGATTACGTATACTGGGGGATGTAGGTCAAAATAGTAGAATCGATCTTCCTCGTGTAACAATTCGATTCGCAAAATTACGGAAATCTGCAGGAACTCGTGAATGTCTGAACAGTCCAATTTATGAAAAGATACGGTAAACAATCGATTTCAAGAATTAACACTAAACGTACCAAACTATAACAGTAACAGGCACTTGTTGCCTTATAAAAATGACAAGATTTAAACTATTCAGCCTTCGCACGGTTCTTATTGTAAACTGTGTTGTAATAAAAGTATTCAGTAAATCATTGTTAAAAGAGTTTCATTGTAATATATGCTTCAATAAACAGGGGAGAGTACGATTTCCGTGGCCCCTCGTTTTGAGGTTATATTTGTGTTCTTGGGGTTATTTCAAGAAAGAAATGTATATACAGGGTGTTCAGGCTATTACTAGCCAGCATTTTTAGTGTAAATAGCAAATATTAGAAAAAAATGATAGAGGAAGAAGAAGTACTGTTTTTTATGTGCAACACAATGACATATACATTTTTGTTTTATTTACATTATTTTGATAGAAATGAAGATGACTTTCAATTTTTTAAATGGTACCGTAAATGGTACCTATGAGCAATTACTGTAGTACTCAACCCTCTTCCAACGATTTTGGTACAACACAGTACATACCCTCAAAAACACGGTATTTATATACCACGATACCTTAAAATACGATTTTGATATAACACGCTATTCTGAAGCACGAATTTCATATATCAAGGTACTCTAAAACACGATTTTCATATAATACGATACCCTAAAATACAATTTTGGTATAACACGCTATCCTAAAACACGGTTTTCTATATAACACGGTGCCCTGAAATACGATTTTAATATAACAAGGTACCCCAAAACACGATTTTGATATAATACGGTGCCCTAAAATACGGTTTTAATATAACAAGGTACCCCAAAACACGGTTTTCATATAATACGGTGACCTAAAATACGATTCGAATATAACAAGGTACCCCAAAACACGGTATTGAAATAACACGATATCCTAAAACACGATTTTGATATAATACGGTGCCCTAAAATACGGTTTTAATATAACAAGGTACCCCAAAACACGATTTTGATATAATACGGTGCCCTGAAATACGATTTTAATATAACAAGGTACCCCATAACATGGTTTTCATATAATACGGTGCCCTGAAATACGATTTTAATGGAACAAGGTACCCTAAAACACAGTTTTGAAATAACACGGTACCCTAAAAGACGGTTTTGATATAATATGGTACCCTAAAACAGCATGTAAACGTAATAACAGCCCGTATATATAATACGATATCTTTACGACACAGTTTCCACATTAGACGACACAACAGTCTTGAACAACTTTCATAAAACCCTCCCCTAATTTGTGTTATCTCTAAGGTTCGTTTAACACGGTTTCGTTACAACACGGAACGGATCAAGCGTGTCATAAGAGGGTTGACTATATTCCTCACCTGTTCCAAATACGTTAGTAAAGTTACAGATGTACAGGATGTACAAAAAGTCGTCCGTCGTAGAGGTGAATCGATACCTCTAGATCGGTGAACAATTGTAAAAGCAAATTGCCGCAAAATTGTTGATACCAAAGAAATCTATAAGAATATGAACAAAAAAATATATGATTACATTTAAATAAATATCGATGACCTTGAAATCTTGCAAAAAAAGTGACCTTGAGAACAAATTTATATCATCATCAAATTCAAAATCTTGGAACAGTACAACTGTACCGGGAAAGAACAGGCGTGGTTCTTGGCGTACACGGACGGCCCTGTATTATGTGAAAAACGGGTTCTCGGCATGCTGAGGTGTGCGATCTAATAACAAGAAAAAGGGGATGTTTACCACCATCAAAGATTCCCAGTTTCGGGACTTTTCTACCTCCCGAAACGAAAAAAAAGTACAACTTTATTCTGTAGAGATTTTTGGTACGACCGATAATAACCGCGATAATTAGGTGTTCCCATTTATATGCCCCACCCTGTGTACATACGCTTCGGTGATGGTGACCAGGAAAGTGGTGCGTATATACAGGGTGTCCCAAAGTAAGTGTCACTCCCGGCAATGAGAGGTTCCTTGAGTCATTTGAAGCGACATTTTCCTTTGCAAAAATGGCGTCCGCGGCTTCGTTTAGGAGTTATTAACGAAAAACACGGACCAATCAGAGCGCAGCTACAGCGGACTGATTCTAGTTCGGCCAATAGCGACACCACGTTAAGCGGGACCTGTCGCCGAGTCGAACTCCGTTCGCTATAGCCGGGCTCTGATTGGTCCGTGTTTTTCGATAATAACTACTAAACAAAGCCGCGGACACCATTTTTGTAAAGGAAAATGTCGCTTCGAATGACCCAAGGAACCTACCATTTCAAGAATTTAAAGGAATTTTGAGACACTGTATATTTTACTATTTCATACCGGTATTACTATATCTTGCGTTCCATTTAAAAAAAGACTAAAAAGTAGAAAATAAAAATATTTAAAAACCACGTTTATGTTAAAATGCACTAAAAAAGGAGAAGATTGTTTTACAGATTAGTGACTATAACTAAAAGCGTGGAGCACTAAACTATATTGACGTAATCTTCGTGGGCGCTCTACTCTATTATTTATAGTCACTAATCTCTAAAAAAGCCGCGGACACCATTTTTGTAAAGAAAAATGTCGCTTCGAATGACCCAAGGAACCTCCCATTTCCGGGAGTTACACTTATTTTGGGACACTCTGTATACGCTAATGATGCAAATGTGTGAATACTAGATTGCATTTTACGGAACCCTACGCACGTGAATACAAATGGACTGTAGCAAGTTCCGAACCGAGAGAAAGGCAACATGCTGGGCCATCTAGACGTTAAGGAAAAGGGTTTAATGGTCAACCTTGAAATGGCAATCGGAGCAGTACACCGGCGCAACCGGAAGTCCGCGAGTCTCGCAGCGGCAACAAATGGCCCCGGGCTTCCGATCAGCAGTTTCCATAAAAATGCAAGCGGGTGTGCACGGTGTCAGCAGTCCCTGTAATAGTAGACAGACTACGCGTGGCCACACGTTTTCATCGGGGGGGATGGTCGAGGTAGTCCGTGGTTATTTCGGTGATTGGTTTTATCGCGTTGGCAACAGTATGCGACCTGGTCCCTCTGCGATGTCACCCCGCCGCGGAACGGTATAGCGCGTCGGGATGCGTCCCAGCTTGGCCCGGCCCGGCTCGGCCCGACCCCCTGGACGGTGGCGGTGCTTGTATTCGCAGCGGCGTTCCGGGACGGGACGCATAGATGGACGGTCGTGAACGTGCATACAAATTCGTCAAATATTGGCCCGCGTATCGGTGGCCTTCGCAGCTGCCCACCCGGCAGAACGGTGAAAATGGAACGCGGCCGTTCCGCGTAGCTTTCCACCGAGCTGTTTGTCGATGATGACGCCATGTGCCCTTTTTACCCCCTCGCCCCGCACACCCCCGCACCCTGCGCTATATCGATTTTCCTTTTCCGTTTTTGCCCTCCGACGAGCCGGCTGTGTTTTTGGCGCCGCGCTGTGCGTCGCAGTTTAATGCAGTTTAACAACGTCCCGTGAAAATCGTTTCGCTCTCCGTCTCTTTTTATACCCCCCTCCGCCCTCTCGTTCTCTTTCTCTCACCCCCTCGATCTCGTTCCTTCCGTTATCACCCATGTTACGGGGCTGGCCAACGCGCGTAAACAACTCGCCCTTTTGTCTATCTGGCCAGGAAACGGTAGTTCTGACGAACACGATACGCCAGGATCAGGGTCGTCGGGACTGTATCAATTTCTTCGGGGGAAAAAGAATGGCGACGGACCGGTACCACGCGAACAAAGACGACGCGCGACGCGGAACTTGTCCGGACTTGCTTGGACTGGAAACGTTGCGAGAAGATGCTTACCCGAATTGGATGAAAGCATAATATATTCTACTCGTTGATCGCGGCAACGGAATCCTTGACAATTCCGCGAAATCCAAGAACACGATGGTTCTTGTGAAACTGAACTTTTGGCATTCGTCATGGCATCCAATATTTTTGACCCCCGACGAGCCGTCCGCAAAATTGTTTTATTTGCAAGTTACGCTGTCGCACAGTGGCCCAGAAGCCCGGTTTTTGTGCGCAAAATTCAATTTATCAAGGTTAATAGGTTCAACAATTTTTTTTGCTGTGAACTGATAACTCTTCAGAGCTCCTGATTCCAGAATATTATTGATTTTAGGTAATTGTATAATAAGATACAGCGTTCTAGAAACAAAATCATAAAATTGAACATTCTATTAAACGTTTTAAATATCATTTAAAGGATATCAGAATACAAGTTATAATTATGATTTTTTATATGTTAGTAGATGTACTTTAAGTTCTAAACGCCATCATAAACATTTTTAAATCCATAAACAAATATTTCAAGTTTGTAACAATTTAAGCTTCAAGAAGGGTTTTAAAAAAATGCTTAAAAGTGCTAAACTTTGGATTTATTTTGTACGAAAGTTTAAACATTTGTTAATAAGAATATGCAAAGTTTAGTTGCTCCCTCTTGCAACTTTTAACTCTGTATTAATTTTAATAAAGGCGTCCGAGGTATTTTTTCTTTTTTTTCTATAGGTTATACTAATTTAAAAAACATGGCATTAAGTATATCAATGATATTGTTCTATGAAAATGATAAAAAACATCGATTTACAACATTTTTTAATCGGGCCACAAAATACCACCCTCTAGATCGCCATAATAACCCTGCCGTAAAAAATGTTTAATTTTTAATGTCAGATTCGTTATCAGGGACTCCAAAAACTCCTAATTACAAACTTCCAGAAAATTATGAAAACATTTTGAATTTTGGCCACAAAAACCGGGCTTCTGGACCACTGTGTGTCGTTTAGGTGGGTTTAAACGAGCTTGTGTTTGATCGGGTCCAGTAATAGAAATAGAAATATTTAGGTCGGTTTGTAACGAATTCTAAAAAGTTTCGATAATTTTTTCGGTGCGAATTTTCAATTCCCTTGCGAAGGAAATGTACTTGTGTGTCTGATTAAGGATAAAATATGTCTCAAGTACTTTGTGTAATCTTGTTGTTGTAAATATATGGATTGTAAATATATATTATAAATATATACATATTTACAAGAACATAGACTGAATAAGGGTTAATCCATCCCATATATTTCGTTTACTATATACTCTGTCTATAGGGATGTCTTTAAATAAAATATTAGAGCTGCGTTTAAATAAATTATGAATAAATATAAATTATCAATAAATTCTGTAGAAACGGTTACGAATTAGGTAGATACATCTAAAGGATTCGTAACGTGTCTGAAGAAAAGATGACGTATAATAAATAGTGGATTCTACAGTAAAATTTCAACCAAAATTTAATTTCATCTCCACTATACAGAAATGAAACAAGTAACAAAAAGTATGAAGCGTATGTTGGTAGAAGTGTTGATAGAAAAGGAAAGGGAGAAAGTAGTGAAATGCTCGGCGGTAGATAGTAAGCAGTGGAAAACAAAGAAAAGGAAAGAAATAGAAACAGACGAAATAAAGCACAAGGATTGCTAGTAATAAAGTAATGTTTAAAGAGAATGGAAAAATGAGTGAACGGTTGAGGTAATTTACGTTACCGTTTACACGATACTGTGATTGTTTTGTTGAATGACTCGCTTCTGTTTCCGCGTGGAGATGGAGAGCAGGAAAATCTTGCCGATGGTGTTTCGAATAAATCATTTCAGCGCATAAATGCTCAGAAATATATAAAATATCTCTTGATGAAAAGAGTGAAGTTTTCCATTCTAACTGTTACGACCCTCATATTAACTTGTCGTGTATGCGTCAAATCTTGTAATCGGAGTTTAAACCACTTCCCGATGCGCTAGAGACTTGGAACTTTAAACGTAGCTCAGAACTGGATGACAATGAAATATAAAACATTTTTTTTTAAACTGCGTTTAGTGGATGAAAAATATTTAAATATTCCCATTCATCCCTCGTCGCGCGTCACTCGGTAGTACGTTGTAGCGTTTAACTGTTCCCACTCCCCGCGACAGCGCTTCCTACTCCACTACGCGTTCCCACTCCGACTCATTCCCACTCTACCTCGCACCGAAGGAGCTCAGTGTGGTGTTCCGTTCATTCGGTTCCATTTTGACAATTTCGGACTCTATCAAGAGATTTCGTCCCTCCGAATCATCCCCTTATTCTGTTTCGCATATTTCTACATCTTGCATTTCTACAGAGTGTCTCAAAATTCCTTGGGTCATTTGAAGCGACATTTTTCTGTATAAAAATGACTTTCGCCGCTTTGGTATTAACAAAAAACACATATGTACCAAACAAAGTGCGGCTACAGCGAATTGATTCTGGCTCAGCCAGCGACGACGTCATGTTAAGTGGGACCTGTCGCTAAATCGGACTCCGTTCTCTGTAGCCGCGCTCTGATTGGTTCGCGTTTTTCATTAATAACTCCTGAACAAAGCCTCGGAAGCCATTTTTGTAAGGAATTTTGAGACATTGTATATTTTACTATTTCATACCGGTATTACCATATCTTGCGTTCCATTTAAAAAAGACTAAAAAGTAGAAAATAAAAATATTTAAAAACCACGTTTATGTTAAAATGCACTAAAAAAGGAGAAGATTTTTTTACAGATTAGTGACTATAACTAAAAGCGTGGAGCACTAAACTATATTGACGTAATCTTCGTGGCCGCTCTACGCTTTTATTTATAATCACTAATCTCTAAAAAAAAATGTCCTTTTTAGTACATTTTAACATAAGCGTTTTTTTTTGTCTTAGTTGATAGTGTGTTGAATTGCATATCAATATTTGGAGATTAGGCGAGAGCCACTGTTCCTGTGAGTGGTTATGCGCCTGATTTTTTTGCTTGTTCAAAGAAGGTCAGTAATTGGTGAAAGATAGTAATGAAGGAAAGAGAAGGAGAGGAAGAACAAAAGTATTGTGTTGCAATGGAGACGGCGATGGTCTAATAAATACAACGACGAAAAAACGTAATTATGCCAAGAAAACGTTCCTTTTTCATTATATTTATCTTCGTATTATCATAAACGCCTTACATAAAGTCATCAAAATGATTGTAGTTTCATTTTGCTTGGAGGTTACGAAAATATTCTTTTTAATTCTCAAGTGAGGTGAAAAAGCGCGGATATTCAAATTTCACAAAAATGTTTGAATAAACATTTTTTAATTCTAATTTTGAATAATTTTGATACTCTGTTTTTAATCCTCAAAATGAGAAAGAAAACCAAGATCACTAGGACCGATGAAATCGCTCAATTGAATCCTATTAAAACATTGATCAGTGTGGAAAATGTTAGACCAGCAGATATGTTGGAAACAGAAGGATCACGTTCTGGAGACAAGAGTGAAAATCGAAATTCGGAAATCTGGTCGTACGATCTATCCCTTTTCGTGAAACTGGGTGATTGAAATTTGTGGGTTATTGACTCTCGAAGATTTTTGATAAAAGTTCGGAGACTTCACTTCTCCGGCCAGTTACAAGGTAACCCGAAATGTAAATGCGCCCCAAAAGTAGAGCGTACATGCCTTTCACCCCATTGCGCAGTGCGGTAAAGCTTGCCTCAAAGACAGCGTCTTCCCACTACTTCTCTGGAAGTGGTGAAGTAACTTGGATCACGACGTTGACGTGGAGTTATCAAAACTGTTATTCTTTCGTACACCGGTTACCCAATACTATTTTTCGATTAAATATTGAACATACATATATTAAGTTGTATTTAATTGTTTGAAAACAGTGTAACAGCATTTTTAATTCTCTCATGCTTTTACTGTTTTAAATTACAGCATACTCATAAAAATAAGTATGCAATCTACATATTAGTAGAATTTAAATTTTATTAGCATTAGATCCAATTAGAATGTAGTATGGGAAAGTAACTTGGACGTAAGCATTGAATATTAGTATTGTTAATCCAATATTGCCTCGATTATACGTACAAAGACGTCTCTTTTGTTTAGTGTAAAATAAAAGTGGAAACAACACAGTGCAAAACGTTGGGCTAGTACTTTTATTAGAAAGGAACGGCAATAACAATTAAGTTAATAGTTTAGGTTCTTTGATCGTATAACATAGGAGTTTGAGTTAGGTAGTATTTACTACAGAAGTGTAATACTTGTGTGTAATTTTTCTCTCTTTCATGGTCTTCATTTATAAAAAGCATTTTAAGAAATTATATGTGGACTGTAATACATGTCTGACTTCCTCATCAACAAAACAAATCATTTTCTAGTTTATTTTATCTTTGGGTCGTTTATTGAATCAAAATTTAAAAATTTTATAAAAAATATGAATACGTGCAATTTGAAAGAAATTTATTATTTGTAGTTTGTTGAAGTCATTACGGAAGACTATTATATCCAACAGTATAATATTATCTGTACATTGTGTTTACAAATCATAATAATTTAGGGATAATTTAATACTGTAGAATTCAGAGCGCTTTTTGCAGAACCGTGCGACGTCCCATGCACTTAAACTGCACCAACGAGTGAGCTAATTTCCGAAACGCCGACATTCCCATGTTCGTCCATCGATTCGACAAATTCTGACAGATTACATCAGTACAAGGCTTATTAATGCCGTCGTAAATGCTGCTCCTGACAGATTTACGAACGGCAAGGCGGCCCTTCGCACGTGCAATCGTTTATGGTGGTCCGCGGAGTGCATTCTCGGTGCAGCCCGGGATGCACCACGCTGCGGCGCGTCATTAAACGCACGATGTAACACACGCGTACACGTACCCGACCTCGTTGAAAAGGCTGCCTAGGTCGTTCTACGTTAAGGCGCGTCGTTCCCTAGCATGCGACCATCCGATTAAAATCCATTACCTCGATTACTTTTATTTGCCGGGAGTTCACCTCGCCGCGAAAAATAGTTCTTCGAACGACAGACACAAAAAACCTCGAAATTCTTAAACTCGACCCTCGTAAACCTCCCAGACCCAGTTCATTCTGCGCGAATAGAATCCATTAAGGTTTGCGATAATTGGACTGCGAATTTTATGCATTTTCGACAAAAACAAGTTTTTTTTTATTACTATGGCTCGGACGAAAGATGAAATTCGAAACGGTGTACAGATTAAGATTATTTAAGAACGTCCATAAATTATTTTCAACTTGGTAAAATTATTAAAGAAAGATTAAGACCATCGAAGAACATCCATATATTTCTTCAACGTACTGAAATTATTAGAGAAAGAATCGAATTGTTATCTGGCTCTCGTTTATTACAATCAACGAAAACAATTTTTATTTTACATGAAAATCCGCAGTCACGTCATTGCATTGAGTCTATCTTATGATTTATTTATTCGCAATTTATTTTAACGTGGCCGCGTTAACAGCGAGGTCATTACTGAACATTGTTAAGGTAGAAAATAATGTTCTATATGGTACCTGATCCTCATAGTTGATGCTAACAATTTGTATTTTGCATTCAGCATGTTTAAATGTTATGTAGTTGTACTTCCCACAAATGCACATAAAATCCACAGTCTGATAATAAAACAAGTCTCCCCCAATTCGCATGCTGAACAAAACTAGACCGAATACTATCAAATATCGAACGAAGCTAAGAAAGAATATTTTCCTACGCACAATTTATTTATAAACCTGCGTGAAGATGTATATGCAACAGTCATTGAAAACGCGAGTTAAACCTAGCGCAGCAGTTCTTCACTTTCAATTCTATTAAAAGGATTTAGACATTTTCCCTCGAACCAGGGTACTTTTGCCCTATTCACAGGCTCGTTCCCCGCATTTGAACCGTTCCAGTTGAACCGTTTACGCCGGTCCGCGAAGTGCATTCTCGGTGCAGTGCGGGATGCACCTCGAAGCACGGTGCAGTGCGGGATGCACCGCGAAGCACGGCGCACTCGTGTGCGAGACCGTGCACATCGCTCGGTTGGCTGTGTTAAAAGGAAGTCTAACTTGCAACGAGTGTTTTTATGTGGGTGGTACGCACACGCCCGCAAAAACCCCCCTCGTTGCAGGCACGCGGGAACACGCGTGTCATACAGGACGTCAGCGTGTTTCGTATTTCACGTTCCCCTCCTTGTCGCCGATGCGATCGGGCAAACCGTGGCGATGCACGGTTCTCGATCAGTGTCGCCAGTTGCAATCCAAGCGGATTGCATCCCACTCTTTTTCCCCTTCCACTATCCCATTCCACCATCGTGATCGCACTCCAGCATTCCCCACTACGATCGTAGACTGGTCGCCCAACGAGTCATATTACTCTGGTCATCAGAGAGAGGGGGTACTTGTATTCCCCTCGATTTTCTCGATCCAGCGACACTGTTCTTTTTTTTTAAATTATTTATTTATAAAGGTCGCATCAACATCTGGGTCATTAGCGACCACAATAGTTACAATATTTAGTTACAGAAGTTCGTAATTGTATTTAAGACCAGTAAAGATTGACAATTTGGTATAATGTTCATTATAGATACGCTGTACATATATTAGTTTACAAAGAGTTGTATATATTTATAGCTTTTAAGAATAATAAGGTTTGGATAATGTTCTTATGAATGTGTAAACATTCACTTAAGTTATTACCAATATCCAATCTACGTCTATGGAAGGAAAAAAGTGGGCAGTGAAGGATAATGTGTTCAACAGAAAGTATAACATTGCATCTAGAGCATACAGGAGGGGGACACTGTTCTTGATCAGTATTCCGATTACAACCACCTTTTTCGCTACAATGACACTGCACACCCCTCCTTGTCGCCGATGCGATCGGCCAAACCGTGGCGATGCACGGTTCTCGATCAGTGTCGCCAGTTGCAATCCAAGCGGATTGCATCCCACTCTTTTTCCCCTTCCACTATCCCATTCCACCATCGTGATCACACTCCAGCATTCCCCACTACGATCGTAGACTGATCGCCCAATGAGTCATATTACTCTGGTCACTAGAGAGGGGGTACTTGTATTCCCCTCGATATTCCCCTCTTCTTGATCAGTATTCCGATTACAACCACCTTTTTCGCTACAATGACACTGCACACAGTGGGCCCAAATCGCTAAAACATGGTCAAAACTAGAGCTCGAACTTTTACCCGGGTATATGAGATACCCGGGTATCCGAGTACCCATGAGATACTCGGGTAGAGCAAAACTACCCGGGTATCTCATGAGATAGCCGAGTATCCGGGTACCCGAGTATCTCATGAGGTCTCACAACTGGTTACGAGAACTACTCTGAGAGAGTATTTTCCACAGCTGACAATATCGTTACTTCGAAACGTACGTGTCTATTGCCGGAAAATGTAGACTTGTTGGTATTTTTACATGAAAATAAAAATGCCTAATTTCATAATTAAATAATTGACTTTTTAATTATTCCCCCTAAAAACACACGAATTGCTTTGTAAACGATGCAAACGATTTTTATTTTGCATAAAGATCCGCAGTCTATTCATGAGATACCCGGGTACTCGGGTAATTTTTGTTTACCCGGGTATCTCATAAGTCACAGCTCTAGTCAAAACCTCATAACGTATTAAAAAATTATCGGTTCTGCTTGAAAATTGGTATTAAGCCGTTTTTAGGGTCGCTGATCACGAATCTGAACTTGAAAAAATTAGAAAAAACACAATGGCGGATTCAATATGACGGCACAAAATTATTATTTCTTCTCAAAAGTTGTTTATCGGGATTTTAGAGGAAGCAGATTACGAATGTGAATTTAATATATTGAACAAACATGAAGGTCCGTTTCAATTTTAATAGTAATTCACATGGTCATTGTGGTGGCACACACTGACATATTTATTTGATGCCCTGAAAAAAGATAATTTCTAACAAGTTTAAGACTCTGGAATATATTTCCACCAAAAAGAATGAGACATAAAAACTTTAGTATAGAACAAAGCAAATGTCCCGAATGAAAAATCGAAGAAAAACGTGTTAAAAAATTGAAATAGACAGTCTCTTATTTTTAAAATATAGATATTATAATAAAATATCAATACGACAAAGTTACGACACATATATGAAGATCTGTTGAAAATTTAGAAAGAGAATGAAAAAAGTATTTTTAATACTTTAAATAGTTTTTATTTTTATTGATTTTCAGGATGGATTATAGTGCATTTTTCTTCGATGCACATGTTTAACTCAAACATATTATTGAACTATCATATGTCACGTTGTTCGTGGAAATGGTAGCCAGTTTAATAATATTTCTTATTAATACTTGAAATATCTTAAGAAACAAGACCTTTACTTCAGTTTTTTATACTGATAGGTAGTACATATCTTGTAACTGTAGTAAGTGGATATACCACTAAAACGTATTACTTCATTACGTGCAAATTGCGAAAACCTTAAATAAATCAGGTGCGCCATCTTTTTATCGCGGAGTGTAGAGCTCCAGGCGCAAGTGATGTACGAGCATTGTGCCCTGTGAATGGATATTTATGCATTCATAGCGCACTTAAGGGGGTAGAGTACCCACGTGACCATGGTATTTTTCAGTGTGACCAACCCCCGCGCGAAAAACCAATTTGGCAACAGTGATGAACATACATGTGCATTGATTTGCATCTATCTAACGCTTCAATTTCGCTATAATTACAGGTTTTTTTCTTTTAAGCATTATCTTCATTGCTATTAATGGATCCGAGTGGCTTCATGCCCTTTACACTTTTGTTGTTATGAAACTACGCTGATAATTCTCCTGACAAAGCGCCATCTCGTCCAAGTAGCTGAACTAAAATTGCTTCTACTCACCCTTCATGAAGGGAATCTGGGAAACAATTGAATGCGATCACGGGAACACACCTCACATCCTCATACGATTTTATATTGAGCTGAGTGAGGGCTCATTTGAAAGAGAAAGGTTAAACGAAGCGCGCGTGGGTCCCTAAATAAGCAGGAAAAATCTTTTTGTGATCAAAAAATACATTAGAAAATCCGGAATTTTTCTTCATTTGTTTTCCCTACTTTGGACAGTCACATTACTGGATATAAACATAATGTAACTGAAGTTGGACCCACGCGCGCTTCGTTTAACCTTCCTCTTTAGAATGAGCCCTCACTCAGCTCAAAATATAATCATATGACGACGTGAGGTGTGTTCCCGTAAACCCCTGTTTTCACTTGTTTTCTAGCAATATTCTGGTTAGATTCTAGTAATGTCACGTGGGTACTCTACCCCCTTAAGGGGGTACTCTGGTGTTTTATTTCCAAAAAATCGATTCTTCGTTTTTTATATATTCTCTTCAAGTGTACATGTTGTGAATATATGCGCGAAAGGACATTCTGTATATGCAAAATTAACAATCGTACTGATTAATAAATGACTTCGTTTTTCTGTTTCCAATCGGTGGGCAGATTGAAATTACAGCACCCGTCGTATAGTTTTTTAAAACATACTTTATCAAATTATTTATAATTCATGTAATATTTATTATCTTTTCATTTAAGAAATCACACGTTACTTCAAGTACCATTAAATAAGTGTGCAAAATCCCAATGCAAAAGTTTCAACAATTTTTGCTAAAAGTTTTAGAATTTAAGAACATTGATATATTCTCTTCAATATCTTGCAATCGACGTTCAAAATGTCCATTTTGCATACTTTGTAAGTCTGATTCTATACCAACAATATTAATGTTAGGTTTTATTTATAACATTTTTTTCCACGACATGAATCATCATTCTTCGTCAGAAGTTCAATTCCTCGCATTTTTTCATAGAAATTAGCACAACATCGCTATATACAATCTTCTAAAAAAATTATTAATTTTTTGTATTTACACGACTATGACAGGTGCTACACGTCACACAAATAAGGGCTTATACGCGGAACAGGTTGACATGATGGTTTTCTCTTCAATAAATAAATAAACGAATGCAACTTTAAAGAATATTTTAGAAAAGTTGATATAGCATTGACAAAGCCTGGAAATAACTAAGAATTAAGGAGTTTCAAATTAGTATCAGTATTGCACGCTTAATTGCGGAAAGCAAATGTAAAACTTACATAGTGTTTTGATATTACTATGCTTTGGTTTGTATTTGTAATCGGATTAGCAAACAAAGTTTATATTACATTTAATCGGCTATTGTCCATGAGCTTTAATATCCTAGTTATTCCGTGAATTGTGCACATTAATAACGCTAACGAGTTACTACTATACGCCTTTCTGCAATCTCATAACTAATTTATTTCATTAATTAGTAATTAACGGTGGCGATATTATTATTCATGATACGTCAGTCAGAGGTTTCGTTGATAAAATGAAGAGTTGCGGAGTCTATTTATTGGGAGTCGATGATATTCACTTTCCCAAATGAAAAGCTAACTTCTGCATAGTGAAAATTATTTTTTGCGCTACCGACAACTTTCAAACTGATTACTCCTGCACAATACAATTACTACCACACAATAACAATATTAATAATTTTTATGAAGCAATTGATCTTCATTAGAAATAAAAAAAAATAATGTTAAAGGAGATTTAACATAAAAGTTGAAGATTTTTGCTTTGATATTTGCAATATCATAATTATATTGCTCTTATACACATACGAACCATTGTTTTTGCAAGTGGTGTGAGTCTATTTATTTATAAATTATTTTAAGATTTTTTATATCTGATTGAAACCATTTCTAGGAAAAATGGACTTACACCATTTTAAAAAACAACGACTCATATGTCAATGCTCACGTATAAAAGAAGCATTAGGGTTCATGCTGTGATAAAAGGATTGATCGATTTTAAATTACCTGGAAAGTAAAATGGTCGTTCCATAAAAATATTGTAGTGGTGAATACTTATTTCAGTTCACACGAGGCAATAGTATCATACGCAATTATTTTTCTAATTAATATCTCGGAACTTGATCATTAATTATATCACGTCGCGGCCAACGGCTCGTTCGCGATGCTCATTAATGCGGCCATCAATATTATTTCGAAAAACTATGGTATCATTACGAGCATGAGCGGAAGCGGCGCAATATATGTGCTTGCAATATTAATGAACATTTAGGCGGTTTCGGGTTAGATTATATCATTGGTGCTCTTAAGTTTGGACAAATTAATCAATCTCTCTGTGTCTAAAAGGTAAAATTAATTGATACACATAAAATGATACTCTGGCGACCGTATAAACCGGGAATATGTTTCTGCGAAATTTCTGTGCCACTTGCATCGGTGTAGAAAGTGCAAAAATTCGTACATTCAGTTAAACTATTACATGAATCAAAGATACATATACAGGGTGTCTCAAATTTCGTTCAACATCCAATAATGTGAGATTCCTAAGATCATTTGAAGCAATATAGAGGAATATACCAAAAAAATGGAAGTATAATTGAATAAGTTTATCCTTCTTTAAAATTTTCGTCATTGTGTATTAAATTATATCAAATGAATAAAGAATTCAATATTTTTAAATTATCATATTAACATGTTAATACTTGGGGATATCAGTTGCACTTCTCTTTCAATCTAAAGGAAAGAGCAACGATCAAAATCTTCAATTAATAAAACTTTAAATATTGATATTGATACCTATTTTAATATAACATATTAACTTCAACAAAAGGTTTTCTTACTTTCTTGCAATATGCTGTTTGCAGTATGACACTCAAAGGTGGCTAAATATTGTTATGGACAATATATTTTGACCCTGATGAAGGTCGACATAATAAAATAATATTCATTTTTAATCTGCCTTGTCGAAATAAATTAAACTCACTAAATTATCTTGAATGGTTTGTTTAAAGAGACTGTAAAAATTGTACTGAATATGTATATGAAATTCTAAATATGTATAGTATACTATACACATATATAGATAAACTAATGTTTAGAATCTATAGTAAGTGTTTAAGGAGAGAGTCTATAGTGCACTATTAAAATTTATAAAATCTTCTAGAAAGTGCATGGAAGTGCATAGTAGTTTCCACAACATAATTAGTGTATTAATTATTAACATAATTAGTGTATTAATTATTAACATAATTAGTAGTGTCACCTACACTTGAATTAAGAAATGATTAATCCGGTTTTAAAAATTAATTCTTGTGCCCATGGATGCAGGTCTGGTACTAAAGTTTGATGAACTGCAACAAGATTGAAAGAGTAGATGTTGTTAATTAAATTGCTTCGATTTTATCTTATTTTTTAAAGTCTTTTTAAAGTGAGATTGGAATGAGCAAAAAATTGTTAACAATATTAACAAGATGACGTCTCTGGCCGCATTAAAAAGGCCCTTTTGGATAGGTGAACGATCACGTACGACCCAAGCCGTGCTGTGAAAGCTCGCAATTACATAAACGTCATACATCCGATCGCCGAAATGTCTTCGTTCAGGCAATCAACCCTGGAATCGCTTGTCCACACGGATCCAGATCTATCCGGCTGCTAGCCGATCCGGCTGATGCCTAATTGAGAACAATGAGCAACTTGTTCTCTTGTTTGCCGTGGGTGTCTTCGGCTGTTGGGATAGAACTTTAGGTATTTCCTCGGTGAACTTGAGAACACGAGGCGAAACGACCGGTGCAGAACGACGAATCCGACGCCGACGCCGTGCGCCGTGCGCCGCGTCGAATCGCCTCTTGTGTCGAATTACACGTCAGATCGGATACACATTTATGAAATCCACGGAACTTCGTGCCTCCACGGGGACATCCAGCGAGATTGTGTGCGCCTCGCGCGACAGGCCACGGCCCTTTGCTCGTTATCCACGCGTATGGCTCGTGTATCGAGTATTAATTACCCGGGGCGCATCACCTTTAATTAACTACGCTAACGCAGTCACTTTGGCACTGTAGACGACACAGATTTATGAAAAATCTTGCCACGGATATCTGCGGATACACATCTAAGCGGTCCCTGGAATTTATTCTGCTCCAGAGTCGGTTTACATTAATTAACATCGAGGAATTCCAGTTTGCAGAAATTTTGCTTCTGTAATTGTATTCATATCGAATTTTATTGAATTTAAAAATTATTTTATTTGGAAATTATATTGAATTTTTTTATTCAAGCGATGAACTTTAGAAAATTTCTTATTTATTCTTTTTGGCAAAAGATCGTCGAACAAAAGGAAGAATATTTTATTCACCTTAAAATACCGAAATTACTTTCTTGCCAACCGAATAGTAAATTATCATGGTCGTGTTTACTGTTATTTAAGTTACAATTATATTTTAGTACTGTAGATTGAAGGGATTTATACTGCTCTAGAGACGGATTAATTAAAATCAAAGGGAATTCTAGTTCACAGAAAAATTTATTGTATATGCATGTATTTTTAATAGATTATCATGGTCGTGTTTACTGCTATTGTAGTGTAGACTGTGGTGAATGTAATTTTGTGATTTACTAATATTTTAAACAAATAAATACGGACACGTGTGATTGTAATTTTTATTGTACACTGGGATCTAATGGTGTAATGTTATTTGTTTCCTAGTTTTCAATTTAAAAAGAGAAACAATTTTGAAATGACTACCAGCAATTGAATTAACTAGTTT
Source organism: Lasioglossum villosulum (assembly GCA_963971365.1). NCBI lineage: Eukaryota > Metazoa > Arthropoda > Insecta > Hymenoptera > Halictidae > Lasioglossum > Lasioglossum villosulum. The sequence goes on along the minus strand of OZ020495.1, from coordinate 42,917,452 downwards.
ATGGTTTACTATTTTACTATAAAAAATAATTGACTACAGGGATTGCGAAACAATTGGTGATTGGGTGCCAAAATTAAGAAGAATGCATTTGCATTCTAAAAAATTCTTTTAATATTTCTACTGTATTAAATTTTATCTATTTGTTTTTATCATAAAGTCATAATATCCACAGTTTGGTTATTATTATTTTTAAAAAGAAGGATACACTCACTTTTTGTAGATATATGTATAAACAGTGCGGAATAACTAATGTGTTAAAATTAGAAAATTTTGGCAGCAAGATACATTTGAAATTTCAAAGTGTCACCTCAAGCTATTTGTAAATTGTTTATTAATATTAAAATACGTTTGAGACAAGAATTGGGCTCCATCAATGGCGAAAATATAAAATGTTTAGAATCGTTTAAAGAAAGAATTACATGCATTATTTATTAGTTTGTTCTTTTCAAGGAACAAGAAATTGAGAAATACAAGACAATATGAACTGTTGAAAATTGCTAATTTACAGGAAAAATTCAAGGAAAACATTAAGTGTAGCGTTTACTAATTTTCCAAGGAAACAAAATGATAAATGATGTATATTGGTAGTTTGTAGCAAGATATTAAACACTGTATTACATATACTAACAATTTGCTCTTCCAAAAACAGGAATAATGAATGTTAAAAATTGTTAGTTTACAGAAGACTGTGAAACAAACAGAATGATAAATGATGAAAATTGATAGTTTAGAGCAAGCTATCAAATCAAATATAACACATACCAAAGGAACATTTCTTCTCGATCGAAATTGAAATATACAATAAACTTGTGATTTCGGCGTACGGTTCGATCAATAATATGACCAAAGACAATTTTGTGTACGACCAGTCCTTGAGAATTCCAACGGTTTTGCATACCAAGCACATCCTTGACATTGACGCAAAAAAACATCTGGTTGTTTGTAAATGTTTCGCCATCCATAATAAAGGTAAATTTCTTCTCGATCGAAATTGAAATGTACAGTGGCGTGCGATAATATTCGGCCGCTCTAAAACAGACGATAACTTTTTTAATATTGTACTATACGATTTGAATTTCTTTTGGGAAGCTAGAGCAATTAGTTTGCAACAGGATGCGAAAACAAATTTTGTGAAAAATCGCAATTCCTCTGAATTACAAAAAAAATACAAAAAATACGTTTTGTACATCTATGTCAATTATATGCCCTGTGAAAGTTTCATCGCAATCGGCTGATGTGGAAAGCAACGACAACGATTAAAAGATGCAAGAATCATTAGATTTACTGCAGTTGAAGGCCGAAAATCTGCAATTTTTAACATATTTAAACGTTTAAACGAAATTTTCAGAATATGTTCAATTGACACAGGTCTATAAAACGTATTTTTTAAATTTTCCACGTAGGTCCACATAAAAAAGTTGTAAAATGCAACTTTCGGTATTTGTTTAACTTCCCGATTCATAGGGAAGTTACTGTAACTTATAATTCCGACCAATTGCGATTTTTGACAAAATTTTTTTCGCATCCTGTGGCAAACTAATTGCTCTAGCTTCTAAAAAAATGTTCAAATCGTATAGTACAATATTAAAACAGTTATCGTCTCTTAAGAGTGTCCGAATATTAGTGGGAGTCACTGTAGCTGATTTGCAGGATCCTAACGAAGCATACCACTAAAATCAGTTACCATTTCCGAGGAAGTGAAAATACATGATTACCCAGCAAACGTTTAAGGTAAAAGTACCAGTAGTTGACCATGTACGAGTAGTTGGCCATTTTATAGAACATGAAAAATCAGATTTTTATAAGCTGTACACTTTTGATGAAAGTGAACCTCGGATGCCATACTATCTGTTGGTTTTTCTCTATACTATTCTCTATTAACTCGCAACATCTACTCTGTTCCTCAATGAAACTTTTTATGGAATTGATTTGTTTTATTTCTTATTTCATTCTTTAATTGTAATTTGTGCTGGTAATTGTTGAAACTAAATGATAGTAAAATGATTCCCAACGTTATTGCTTTAACCCTCTTTCTAGTATAAGTGGTCAACCACTAACGAATAGGAGGTCAATTACTAGATTATTCGTTTTCAAGAGTGGTCAACTTCCGAAGCAATTACTGAATTTTTAAATATGTTTCTTAAATTTGTATAAGTAAACTTTTTTTAAAAAATAGCCTCGGTGCATAATTTAAAAGACTTAAAGAGTGTCTTCAGGCATCGACTCTCGCAATTTGATGACAGAGTAAGCGTTCACAATTTTTCGCGTGGAAAACTTCTCTTAACTGGTCAACTACTAGTACCTTTACCTTACAGTCGATCCGAAATCATGGATCGCGCACGAAGTTCCTGGATTTTATCCTCCGGAGGCGGGCAGTGGCGTCTCTTTCGGGGAATGGTGGATTACTCATTGACGCGGGTAGGTACTAACATCACAATCCATCGGGCAGACATAAAGAAATCGAAAGAGTCAAAGGGAAGAATAAACGAAAGGGCAAAAGGAGGAAGCGGGACATAAAAGGCGTACATAAAATCGGCCGGGGAAAAAGTGCCGTGTGAGTTGAAAGTCATCTGACTGCGGCGCACGGTCATGAAAGCTGCGGATCCTGTTCTAGCACTATTAAAAGAAGCCTCTCACCCCCGAGAGAGGTAAGACAACGTGAACGACGGGCCGAGAGGAGAGGATCGAAGAGAGAGGAGCGAGAGAAAAAGAGAGAAAGAGAGAGGAGCGAAGCCGGGCTTCTCGGGCCTGCGTCTTTGCACGTGTGATGGAGACAGAATGGCCTCGGTGAGCCTTCCTCGGGTATTAACGCCGGGGAATACATTAGAGGTGGAGGCGAACTGTGTGTGCCGAGGAGGCGGCAACGTGGCCACCATGTGTGATAGCAAAGCTGAAGTTTCTTTCTTGGCCGTTGCCGGACATATATCTGTGTGCCCCGCCGCGCGTCCTGCATAAGAGAGAGACTTACGCAGCCGGCGATGCTTCTGGTGCCTGTGCCAGCGTCCGCCTGCGTCATACCTGTCCGGAGAGATATGGCTGTGCTGCTTTATGGTTTTTGAAAGTAACCGTGGAGGAATTTTAGCCGTGGAGACAACGTCTGCCGGTGGCAACAGGGACGACTGCACAACTTGCAAGGGAGGTTCCGACGACGATGCCCGAGACCCGTCGAGAATGAATGGTTTTCTTCGATCTTTTTTTCGACCCGCTCCCCCGCAACAGAGGACCATGGGTCTCTGCAATTCATATTTCCCAGGATGAAAAATTAAGCGGGGATCGCCCCCCAACACTGCCACTGCTAACCTCGAAACTCCCATAGTAATTTATTTGAGGAAAGAAAATCTGACAACTTCGGGTGTACGTGCACTGCGGATATTTATGCAGTTTTCAATTTTTGTGGGTGAAATTTAAGAAACCGGAATAAAGTTGAATATCAGTCCCAGTAAAAGTAGCGACTATAGGTTAGAGATAAATAAAATGGTACTAAATTCTGTCGAATTCTATATTCCACCCTTTTTTCAAAATCTTCGCAAGCTATTATTGCATAAAGATTCGCAGTCTAATAAGCGGGGATCGCATCCAACACTGCCACTGCTAACCTCGAAACTCCCATAGAGTCAAAGTAATTTATTTGAGGAAAGAAAATCTGACAACTTCGGGTGTACGTGGACTGCGGATATTTATGCAGTTTTCAATTTTTGTAAATGAAATTTAAGAAACCGGAATATAGTAGAATTTCAGTTCCAGTAAAAGTAGCATAGGTCAGAGATAAATAAAAATTGTACTAAATTCTGTCGAATTCCATATTCCACCCTTTTTTCAAAATCTTTGCAAGTTATTATTGCATAAAGATTCGCAGTCTAATAAGCGGGGATTGCATCGACCACTGCCACTGCTAACCTCGAAACTCACAATTATAGCAAAGCCAAATATCAAAGCTTGTACTAGCATCCACTCCTTTTTCCTAAACTGTAACCTACACATATAGCGTTAACAAACATTGCTGTTATATTCATTTAATTATTATAGAATTTCTATTGTATTACTCCTGTATTTACTAATACTATTCATGTAAAGCATAATAAACCCTGAAGGGTTTCAATGCTTAATAAATAAAAAAAAACCTCGAAACTCCCATAGAGTCAAAGTAATTTATTTAAGGAAAGAAAATCTGACAACTTCGGATGTACAGTGACTCCCATTAATATTCGGACGCTCTAAAAAAACGATAACTGGGTTAACATTTAACTATACTACTTGGATTTTTGTTGGGAAGCTGAAGCATATAGTTTGCTACAGGATGTGGAAAAACATTTTTTCAAAAATTGCAATTGATCGGAGTTGTAGAAAAAATACTAAAAGTTGCATTTTACAACTTTTTATCAATTTTATGTGGGCCTATATTGAAAATTTTAAAAATACGTTTTGTAGATCTGTGTCAATTATATGCATTGCGAAAGTTTCATCGAAATCGGTTGATGCGGGAAAAAACGACAGGCATTGAAACATGTAAGAATCCTTAAATTTACTGCAGTAACTTGCAATAACTCATTGCAACGACGATTGATTTTGACGAAATTTTCAGGATATGTTTAATTGATACAGATCTACAGAACCTATTTTTCAAAACTTTCAATATAGGCCCACGTAAAAAAGTTGTAAAATGCAACTTTTAGTATTTTTTCTACCACTCCGATCAATTGCATTTTTTGAAAAAATGTTTTTCCACATCCTGTAGCAAACTATTTGCTCCAGCTTCCCCAAAAAATTCAAGTCGTATAGTTCAATTTTTAACCAGTTATCGTTTTTTTTAGAGCGTCCGAATATTAATGGGAGTCACTGTACGTGCACTGCGGATATTTATGCAGTTTTCAATTTTTGTATATGAAATTTAAGAAACCGGAATAAAGTAGAATATCAGTTCCAGTAAAAGTAGCATAGGTCAGAGATAAATAAAAATTGGGAAACGTTGAGTTACATTTAAATATTGCTAATTTGCTTTGTTTTTGCTTTATTTTTGATCGAAACTTTGCGCCGAGAACATATAATTGATTTATAATAAATAAAAATTGTATTAAATTCTGTCGAATTCTATATTCCACCCTTTTTTCAAAATCTTCGCAAGCTAGTATTGCATAAAGATTCGCAGTCTAATAACGTGGAGTACTCTTTGAACTTGGTAAGATCTTTGAGGTAACGTAAAAATTGTTTCGAATTGTACTATTATAACTCTTCGCTTCAAAGCCACCATTAAAACGTGAGGACTTAAATCATGTCGAATCTAGTAAGTTCTATTCGGATTATACATTTTAGAACGGGCTGTTAAGTTTCTTTTGATGTAGCACCGTCATTCAGAAGTCTAATAATAGGTTTCCGGTAAGTAAAGTGTCAAACGCGATGAATAATATTCTCATATGAATATTATCCCTCAGAAATAGTTTATTTACCATTTCAGTTTGGATGCGGCTATTAAACAATTTTATATTCAAAAAGAACGGGTTTTCAAATGTTTCAAAGAAAAGCAGAGTGGGGTAACTGGTCGTTCTCCGTGAAAAGATGAAGAGATTTCGAAAACGGACGAGAAATTAGTGAAGAGAGAGAGAGAGAGAGATCGAGAAAGGGATGTTGCGGAGATCTAGTCGCTCGACAAGACGGTGAAGCACGCCTCCTAGATCGCATCTACGGCGCGGAGCAGCCATCGAAAGTAATCGCGTATCTCATTTTTGCCCGCGTAAATGGAACAAGGTAATAAGAGCCGAAGGGAGTGGTTGGCTCGAGACGAGAACGTTGCATCGCTTGCGAGCGCCAGCCCGGGGACGATAATTTACCAACGCGTTGGCTTTTACGAGCGCGGAACGCACGTCCAGGTCCCCGATTCTTGGCCGATCGTAATGGGATTATCCGATTAAATCACGATTCGTCTTAACGGTACGCCTGATACGTTTCATCGGTGACCGATCTTCCCGTCCCGTTACCATTACTATCTGCGCGTCCATTGATCGATACATACATCGCTGTCGTTATTAACCGCGAGCCAGTTCCGGTTGTCTTTACGCGCCTCGTGTTTGTCACGACGCCAATAAAATGGGTCATTGGGGGCTGGAATGCCTGAAACGAACAAACGTATCGTTCTACCAACGATGGACTTTTTCTCGCGGTTTCTCCAGCCTTCCAACCGTCTGCGCTCGTTGTCTAGGGTTTTGATTAAACTTTAGAAGCGTGCATGTACAGCTCTGCTCGTATAGTTGCCCCGCACGGTTCACGTAACGCGGTTAGAAAGGGCACCGGATACAATTTGCGATCGTTTCATTGGCCGCCAGCTAGCTTTCGTCTTGCCGAAAGGAACACGGTAGTGCCTCGATATATGTGAAAACTTTGGGAATATATATTTCACTTGTTCCGTGTACAGACGTTTCATAATCGCTTACGATTAGCATCAAACGTAGACAATTGAAGTAGGATCGTTAAACAATGCTAAAAGCTAGCCAAAATTAATATGTGCCTCGATGTATGCGAAAACTTTGGGAACATACAGTGGGTAAAATAATTTTGTCAAACATTGCAATTCATCGGAATTGTAGGAAAAATACTAAAAGTTGCATTTTACAACTTTTTTATGTGAGCCAATATTGAACATTTTAAACATGCGTTTTGTAGATCTGTGTCAATTAAATAGATTCTGAAAATTTCGTGAAAATCGGTCGACGTTGCAATGATCTATAAACATTTAAATATGTTAAAAATTGCAGATTTTCACTATTTTCGACCTATAACTGCAGATTCTTAGGCTCCAAGAAGTTAGCCCCCCACTTGTGGAATTAAATAATTTCAACAGATGTCCAAATTATATAATTAGATGTCCAAAACGATTATTGGCTATAACTTCTTTATTTATTCTTTTTTTTAAGTAATACTTTAGCACAATCTTAGCATAACCTGGCACAGCTCAGCACAATTGAGAAAATTGAAAAAAATGAAAAGTGGGGGGCTACTCAAAAAATCGTTTTTTCAATTTTTCATCTAATTTATTGTATTATAGTTATAATATTCAAGCACAAACACAGCACAATTCAGCACAACTGTTGAAATTATTTAATTCTATAAGTGGGGGGCTAACTTCTAGAAGGCAGATTCTTACATCTTTCAATGCCTGTCGTCTTTTTCGCATCAACCAATTTCGACGAAACTTTACCAGTGCATATAACTGACACAGATCTACCAAATGCATTTTTAAAATTTTCAGTATTGGCCCACATAAAAAAGTTGTAAAATGCAACTTTTAGTATTTTTGATACAATTCCGAACAATTACAATTTTTGACAAAATTTTTCTTCACATCGTGCAGCAAACTAATTGCTCTAGCTTCTAAAAAAAGTTCAAATCGTATAATACGATATTTAAAAAGTTATCGCCCTTTTAAGAGTGTGCCAATACTTTTTTTACCCACTGTAGATAATTATACTCGCAACCATAAAATTATATCTTCTTTAATTTACTATTTTATAATATTATATTTACTATTTTCAACCGATTAATCATACTAAGAAAGAAAATAAATTCCTGTTTCACTCCAGTTTGTTGCAATTCAGGACAATTCTTATTTTGCATAAAACTTGTTCAGAATTCCTCAAACAGAACAACACTATTTGGTTTTACTCACTGTATGTTTTCTTGTTTCGTGTAGGAACAGTTCATGATCTCTTACCATTAGCATCAAAGGCAGGCGAGGATAGATAAGGATTGTTAACGCAGAATAGTACAGCAAATTAATGCACGTATCACCTTATTTTAAGTCTGGTTTAAAATATTCCTTCCACGCCTGCGTCCCTACCTTTGTTAATAAAACTTTTGTCAATAAAGTTGTGACTTTTTTTCAATTTCAACAAGATACATCAAAACTAAAAACATAAAACAAGATACAATTTACATTACACTTACCTGTTCAATCTACGATGCAGCCTCGATTATCCGAATTAATCTGTGGAACATCAGCGTTCACGTACAAATGAAACATTACTTCATGAATAGTATATGCAGGTGAAACTAAAAGGTAAGCCAAATACATGTAGTAAAATACTAGAAAGTTTCAAAGAATTGCTTCCAACTTACAAAAATTATTGAACGAAGCAAAGGATTTTTCATTGGTTCACGTGTCTCGCAATCAATGCACGAAACTTTTATTTGACAAAACTCGTCAATCTAGTTGTACGCGTTGGGCTCAGCTGTAGATAATTTGCGTCGCAAACGTGGAACAAGTTCTGAATAATGATTAGTTGACAATTATATCAAAGTATTAAAGGCGAATAGCTATTATTACGATCAATAACGAGCGAGAACGTGCGATAAATCAATGTTTGCTGTTACGTCTTCGAAGAGGAAACATCGAAAACGAGAGTTAGAGTTATTTATGATATAATCGAACAGATTGGAAATTTTTTGCAGTCCAAACATGTGTAACGATAGAGAATACTACATAATAACATCCTTACCTCTTGGAACTTCTATTTTAAGTCTGTAAATTAACCGACAATTTCTATTAGTACCGTGGAGCAAATATAATTATAAACCTTTTCTTCATAATAAATTTTCAAATTTAAGAAAATGATAATTGTAACTCACTTGCTCAGTGTAAAATTAAAATATAATTACAATAAATGCAACTGACATTGGTGTAACCAAATGTTTAGCCCAAGCCGGCATCTGTAATACTGCGAAATCGTTTAAACGGTGTAATTAATTTCAACTGCTAAATTGTTAAGATACTATCGATCGCGCGAATATCCTCGGGCACGCTGTCGCGAATGTTATCATTCCAACACGTTACATCAGTCAATATCGTACTCGGGTTGCCAGCAGCCCCATGCGACGTAATACCAAACGTCTCATCGTGCCGCTACCGTCACCGTAACCCAGAACGTTTCCTCACAGGAGGAGCCGAAACTCTGCGACGAGAATGTCTCAAAGTCATCGACTGACGTAGGTTGAGAGTCACTACCCTCGGTCTAAAAGACAGGCAGCAACAGAGAAGGAGCGAACGCGCGAGCGAGCGTAAGCGAGAGAGAGAGAGAGACGGAGATCGTGAAAGAGAGAAAGAGACAGCGCAAGCATGAGAGGGACGCAGCGAGAAAATATACCAGAGAGGAAACGAAGACGGAGTGACAGAGAGGTGGGTAGGAAAAGAGAGCCAACAAGAGTACGATCGGACTAAGGTATAGCACGATGAGACTTGGAAGAGGGACAGAAAGGGGAGGCGGGGCGGGTCGGGCTGTGCCGGGAGACAGGGGAGGCAAAGGAGAAACGTACGATGGGAAGAGGGTAAAAGGAGGTGAAGGGAGAAACCCCCCGTTGCGACCACACTGGACTTGGGTTTTTTGTGAGGGAGCAGTGCGCGGGTGAGCGAGAGAGAGAGAGAGAGAGGGACAGAGAGAGCAAAGAGAGGATAAGGGGGAGACCGTGGTGGAACGAGGGAGGAACGGGGGGTGGTGGGAGACGGGGCGACTGTGAGGAGCCGCAGGGAGGCCAGCGGAGGTAGGAGGGCGGGGGAGAGAGAGAACTGGCAGGCAGGGGCTACTCTAGGGAACGAGAAACATAGATAGAGGATGGCGGTAGCCGAGGAAGCGAGAAGGGACGAGAGGTGGAGGTTAGGGTGAAGACGGTGAAGGTGGATGGTTGGGCGAGGGGGTTAGGAGGGTCGTTGCGCCGAGGGGGGTGGTCTGTGGGCCGGGTAGAGGAGAGAGAGAGAGCTACATAAGGGTGCTGGCAAAGGGTAGGGGACTACCGCGCAAGGCTTCAGAAACCAAGGGTGTCTAATGCCGAGTGGACTTTGTTCGCTCGCGAGATGACACACTGTGTATACAAGTACACGCGTGTTGCGTCGCAGACAGACACAGGCGAGGCAATGGCAACGGTCGTGTGCACACGTGTTTCAGGTGGTACACACGGTAACGTTGCGCGAAATGCACGCGCGTATCTTGCGTCGATAGCGGGCCGTAAATGGATCCAGTACATGCCGCCACGAGCCTCCGGTGTATTAGGTATACGAGAGGGCTGACCAAACGTCAGCCAGCCGTTGCATTATGGTCGCGCGCGTTGGAAAGCGGGACGAGCGCGCGAAGGTAACACGCCACCACCGTCGGGGTGGCTGGGTATTATAGATTTAATTCGACCGCTTTCATATACGGACGGAACGTAGGTTTTTTGTTCGACCGGGCGGGACAGGAGTTGGGAGAGCTGGAGCCAGAGCTGCAGCAGGAGGCGGCGGGAGGATCTGGCGCGGTTCGACGCTTCTGAAAGTGTGCGGGGGTGTGCGGCGGGTCGAGTGGTCTTTGTTCCCTCGTGGGATGACACGTTGCGCCCGCGAGTGCACTGGTCTCATCGCGATCACGAATATACATATACGTACATGCACGATCCTGATGGAGCAAGATAGCCGCCTGCTCGCGGCTTTTTGCGCGCTAAGAAAGTTCATTTGGCGCCGTGCCTCGACGTCGCGTTGCGTCGTCTCTTAATCCGACCTCACGGAATTGAAGGCGCAGAAAATCGGCAAATGCTGAACAATTTTCGATGGACAGCGATGACTCGGTACGAGTCAGCCTCACCAGTGCTTGGAAGCGTTCGCTTGAAGCCTGTCTTGATACGAGCCTACCTACTCTTGTCTCTTTCTCTTGCAAGAGGTACTTCCTATTTTTGTTTTTTTTTTTTTATTAGACAATCCCATTTGAGATTTATTTCAACATAATTGTAATGCAATACATAGAATACAGTGTATACAGGGTCGTCCGTTTTTAAACGGACAAACGTAAACCAGCTATAAAGAACCCCAAATGGAACAAGTTTTACCCCTGCCACTTTTTTTGTTTCGGCCTTGATTTCTAGAAAATTGCAGAAAACCATAATTTTTTTAGTTCACATAAACTTGAATATCTCGGGACTCCAGTGATGAATCTTGATGATTTTTCCTTTGTTTGGTTTAAAGTAAATAGGGGCATCTTTTTTGTTAACAAAATATTTTTGTATGACCTTCGGATCTTTGTTTTTTTTTTGGCATAGGGCACGTCGTGGAGTCTGAATGAAAAAACTTCGAAAAACTTGGATTTATGCGTAATCAACCGTTTAATTCAAGACAAAAAATAACAAAAAACTATTAACAAAATTCAAAATTTTAAGATTTTTCAAAAATTAACATAAACCAAAAAATGTTGGGAACAAAAAAAAGATGCTCCTGTTTATTTTCAACACAACAAAGAAAAAATCGTCAAGATTCATCATTGGAGTCCCCAGATATTCAAGTTTATGTGAACTAAAAAAATTATGGTTTTCTGCAATTTTCTAGAAATCAAGGCCGAAACAAAAAAAGTGGCAGGGGTAAAACTTGTTCCATTTGGGGTTCTTTATAGCTGGTTTACGTTTGTCCGTTTAAAAACGGATGACCTTGTATAGAAAACAATACAGACAGCACAAAATACTGTTGTTACTGTTGTATGTGATATTTGGTCCCCTCAGGGTTTCAAATCCATTTACCAATCTCCCTTCTTTCCACTCTCTCTAACGCCAAATTTCAGCCTATTTCAGCCTAATTTTCAGCGGGACCTACTTTTTGGGTGGGTTCCAAACCACCTTTACAGCACAAAATACAAAAACCACAAAACAGAACAGGACACAGAAGAAACATAAATAGTGTAACAAAGACACGAGAATGATAGTAACGGTATAAACACTTATACTTTAAGTCCGCAGCTCTTAAAAAATTAAAGTATATAACGACAGGCCTTGATATTAGGTTTAGCTATTAATATGGAGACATCCATTGGAAGCTGGAAGTTAATTAATTAATTTGGGCCTTTCCTCATTATACAAGTTGCATTGCCACAAAACATGGTTCAGTGATTCATCCTCCTCCATGCAACTACACTTAGGATCGTCAATAAAGCCAATGCGAGCCAGAGAAGAAGCTAGATGATAATGGTCAGATCTACACCTGTTGATAGTGACAATAATTGTTCGGGATAGGTTTAACTGTGAAAACCAAGCAACTCGATTTTCACTAAAAAATTTCTGAAAATGGAATAGGTACTTCCCATTCCAAGAGATAACGTCCAAACAAATTCCTGGAATATCCCTTCTCTGGATATGTGTCTAACGCTGGTCCCGATCGGTAGTTGTAATCACAGACAGCGGACGTTTATGCAAAATCAAAATTTTGTATCTGAATTACAACAAACTGAAGTGAGGTAGAAATTGATTAACTTCGTTAGTACGTTTAATAGGTTGAAAATAATGTAACGGTATTTTTAAATTCTTCTAATGTTTTTGCTGTTTTAATTGACACCTCGTTTTAGTCATAAATGCATAAAATAGTCTAGTTATAATATTCGAACGTCACTCTATCCATCAGATCTAATTCCCAATATACGTATATTTGTCTAGCTTCTAGCCTCGACAGTCGAGTCCAATCGGAAAATAAAGACGCATCAGTTTCTATGAATCTCTACGCCTCTGTGCTTGGAGCATACAATGCATAATTGCAAGTGCATCAAGAACACGGCTAGTTAATTCGCGAATACATACATGGTTCACGAATTCCGCGTACACGTACCGTAGCACTGGAATAATAAATACATCTGACGGTGATTTCGCGTTCCCCAGTTGTCCGATCGTATCATGACAGTTAAGGATTGAGTAATCGAGTATGAACATGGATCTTCTATCAAGCTTTTCGTAGGGGTTCCCTGACGTTCTGCATCCGGCTCAAACGATTCGTAAAAAACGCGCCGGGAGCCTTCCTCACCCTACTCTCGGCTTCTTGCTGTACGCTGTCAGTGACTGGACTCACGGTCAATGAATTGTATGTTCCGATACATTACCCCTTGAAAGTTTATTTTAATTTATTCCGTGAAGATACACCCGGTCGATATCAATGCTACGTTTAACAAGTTCAACAATATTCGTCGATGTAGAACGTACTCGAACGTGGCGTTTTCATCAATGAAAGGCGATAATTGCGGGAACCAAGTAAAAGGAATTACTAGGCAAAATAAAACTTTGCATTTTTTGAATGAAATAAAAGCCACCTAGAATTTCCTTGATTCTTTAATGATTTTAATAGGACAAGCGTAAGAAGTAAAGACTTTTATCCCTTCGAATTAATTAAATGCTACTGCATTTCCAATAAATTGATTTAATGTAATAAATTGAATGATATCGGCGCTAGGTTCGATCATTTTTAGAAAAACAACAAATGTGCAATTATTTAAGCATGTTTCTAACGTTTCGATCCCGATTTGGATCTTTTTCAAAGAGGCACTTTCGCGTCTGAAAAATATGAGAAAAATTAAATTTCATATACGTAATTGTTGTATGAAAAATGGACATAAACATTTTAAAACAAAAATTAGTGAGTTACGTTTGAACAGTAATTTAGCCCATGATGGTAGATATGTAACTTTTGTTTTCTTTTCTAATTTTTCTCATATTTTTCAGACGCAAAAGTGTCTCCTTGAAAAAGATCCACATCGGGATCGAAACGTTAGAAACATGCTTAAATAATTGCACATTTGTTGTTTTTCTAAAAATGATCGAACCTAGATATCATTCAATTTATTATATTACTAATTTTCGATCGAGAAGAATTTAACCTAAATTAATTTAATGTTCCAAGTGATTGATAAATGAAGTAGCGAATGATCTTCAACATCATAAATTATAGTCACAAGAATGCAAGCACAACTGAATCGTTAATGTCACGAAGCTTTAATGTAAGATGTGTAAGCGGTTGAGTTGTCGCGAGAAGTCGTATCGAATCGAGCCTCCTGACTTCGTGGAGATAGAGTGATAGCTGAAGCCGTGAAGTTAAAACAGGGAAACTTTTTTGAATTACTCAATAAGTGCAGCAAGTTCGAAAAGTAAACAAAAAGTACGAAGTAAGCCAGTTCCAGTACACTGTGACCGAGAGTGTCATCGATAGCGCCGAAGGGAGTCGGAATCGAAAGCGGAGAATTGCACTTTCGCCGGAAAGTTTCAACCTTTTTTATGCTCCCCGTGTCCCGAAGTTTTCCGCCCCCGCGGCAAACTGTTGCTTAGATCGTTATCGCGTACGCCGTCCGATAAGGGTGGAGATTCTCCCCCTATCGACGCGGAGGAATTAGAAACAATCCCGGCGCCGCGCCGCGCGTCGAGGGGACACGGTTTATTTTCATTCTGTTGCGCTCGCGACTTTTCAATTCGCCGTGGCGGCTAATTAATGCCATTTTAAAACCGCGGGCAACGTTTAATTTGACTACCGATGAAATGATGGACGTTAATTTTAACGTTTCCATTCGGTGACGGGCGAGGATAATCGCAGATGAATTCTGAATACCCTGACAGAGCAAACGTTCTTTCGAGTAGACAGAGACAGCCACAAATGGGCGATGCGATTTTTAGTCCGCGATGAAAATTTAATATTATAGTAGATAATGTGGCGGGTCGACGCACAGACTGGTATTTGGCCGATCTAGTTGGCCAAAATTTTTTTTTGTTATAACTGATTAAATTTATGATGTTTTATAAAATTATGCTTCCACAAATTAAAAATAAACAATTTATACAATGGGGTTGGTTCGAGGTACCTGGCTGTCCCAATAACATGTTATTTTTTATCTGGGGGTAGTTCTAGGAAATTTACTTTTGGCCAGCTAAATCGGTCAAATACCAGTCTGTGCGACGGTCAGGAAATAATCACTGTAATAAGTCTTCATTCTTCTATTATTTACAAAAGGGTATACCTCACCTATTTGGTCATCTTCAAGGTCACCTATTTGCCTGACCTTGAAATACGTTGTCCCGATGCAACGAATTCTATTTTTGGGGTTCCACCTGTCCCTCTGCACCCCTTCCTGAAAAGTTCTAACCAAAATTTGTTTAAAATGGCAGAATTCTATGTGGTAACAGTTTTCTTTGAATATCTAAAGACCGAACACTAAGCAATATTTTCACCATTCTCCAAATTCACAATGACGAGCCGTCCAACATATTTCAGGGTGATCAAATCGGTTAGAAGTATTCTTTTGAAAATAATTGTATGTATATGATATTTGGTCCCCTCAGGGTTTCAAATCCATTTACCAATTCTCCCTTCTTTCCGCTCTCTCTATCGCCAAATTTCAGCCTATTTCAGCGGGACCTACTTTTACGGGACCAATCAATGGTCACGTCCAACGCTGTTTAACTTCGGTGATCGTACGAGAACCGGTTTTTGAAGCGAGGCAATCGTCGTTGACTCTTTCGTAAACAATTACTTGTCATTATTAAACAAATGTATGAAAGAGTCAAATAAATTTGACGAAGGTTTCATCCAACAACAATTAGGTAGAACATTTGCTAAGGAATACGATTGTAATTCCAACTCGAGTAATTATTCTAGCCAGGAAGGCAGAAATAAGGAACATTTAGGCTACGTAATAAAACGTGGACAGCGATCAGACTTATGCAGAAGTTTTCATTGAGCCGGCCGTAGGAACGCAATTACATCGGCTAAATTCGAGCTGGCCGAAAGTTCGGACTCATTGAAAGCGAAACTATTTCAAATGAGTTTCGAAATATCGAAAACCGTTGTACGGCAGCATCGAACAACAAGTATTTGTCTGCAGCACACGAAACCGTTTCGAATTCCAAGTCCACGAGCCGTGGCCTCCCGCGCGTAACGCAGACAGACCCGAGGATCTCCTTGGCGAGGAGGTACAATGTCTCCGTTGTAAAACCGTTGGAGGGGTGTGCTAGCCGCGTTCCTAGATTCAAAGTTGAACATCCTGTAGCGCGCACCCTCCCTTATCAAGCCCGCAGGTGGTCGCAGCAGTCGGTGACACCCCTGGTCAGCTAATAACTCGAAAGACGTGCTATCAAAGACCCGTGGAGACACGTATCCGAAGCCGAGCGAGCGCTCGGATGACTCGTCATCATCAGCGCGGCGCGCGTGCAAGTTGGCGTCGCGCACACGGGCAGAACTGGGCATTGATATCGCACACCAGCTCGCCACGGGCGAGGGCAAGGGGACAAAGATGGGCGTACAGATAGATGGCAAGCAACAGAGACCACGGACCCGTGTACGTCCGCGTATCCACACAAGCGGCGGCGACGACGTGTCCATACATAAGAGAGAGAGAAGCTAGGCAGCAGCAGCGGCGTATACACATACCCTCCTAAGCACAAGCCTAACACACCCGTAGAAGCCCCTTCGGCCGATGAGTACCCGCGCCCCTTGCCCCCTCGCTATTCCCGTTGTCCCCCTTCGCCCCAACGCCACACAGCCAAAGGTACTCCGTCGTGTTCTCTCCCTCCCCTCTCGCTCCCCCGAAAGCCCTATGGACGTCCGTGTGCGGCCCCTTGCGCCCCTTTCAATCCCTGCTTTCCCTTGGAGTTACCCGTCCAGCGGCCTCTTCTGTGTTCTGATGGTGACAGACCCTACCTTACCGCCTCCGCTGCCGCCTCCGCGGGCTAGCGAGGGTCGAGAGGAACCGGCAAGGGCGCTGGAACAGCAGAAAGGAAAACAGAGAAGGACTGTCCGTGGGAGAGAGCCCGCCGCATCAAATAGGGAGAGAGCTAGAGAGAGCGACAGAGAGAGAGAGAGAGACGAAAGGAACGAACGGGGGATGAGGGAGAGAGGGTTGACGTGTTCGAGGAGGACCGTTGGGGAGCGAGAGCGGTGCGGGTCATAGCAGGGCGCGGCGTCATGGAGAGACAGAGACGTAACGAGGGGACGGGAGAGCGAGAGAGAGGGAAGGGGGAGAGAGACCGGCACAGTCGCAAAGAGCGAGAGAGAGGGGGAGCAGGAGAGAGAGAAAGGAGAAGGAGAGAGAGAAAGGAGAAGGAGTGCGACTAGCAAAGGGAGAGTGGGGTATGGGAGAGAAACGTGGAGTGAGGTTGGCGTGGTTAGGGTGAGGAGACGTGGGGGAGTCGAGTGCTACAGGGGAGCGGCGCGGCGGCGGCGAGGAGAGTAGTGGAAACGGTGAGGTGGAACGAGGGGAGGGGGGTCGCCGCCGCGTCGCCAGTCGCCAGTTTGCCGTGAGCGCTCGTGATGTGAGGACGTTCTATGATCTCGTCTACGAGCGTGGCGCTCTCTTAACTATCGCAAGTAGAAACGGGGGAAACGTGTGTCCGCGTTTTCTTTTCGCACATTCGCGTTCCCAGGACCGGGGTGCAGAGCGATTACTCTCTTCGAACAACCGAATGATACAACAACACCGGGGACATTGATTCAGGATCGTGCGGAAGGGTTGACGATCCTATTCATCGAAGTCGAGACCCGCGGCGTGCGCGGTCACGCGACCTCTGCACGAGGAAAACACACGATCAGTCCTGACTGAAGACGGAGCGGATCGTACATTCATTCTCGCGTCGATTCCCGCCGCTCTCCCCGCGTGGCGAGATTATTGTGAATTGTGCGACACTCTACCGGATTCAACGGCTGCACCCTGACACACACACACACACGCACACGTATACTCGTTGATATACACGCAGGTCGTACGGGGAACGCTGTCAGTGATCGGAGTGACTGTGCCTCTTGTGATGCCCGAACGTTTCGATCGACCAGCTGATCGCGATTCTGGCAGTGTTGTCGCATCGACTCGATGGACTATATAGAGGCAGCCGGGCCGGCGAGTATCGCGTGTACGTGAGCGGAAGTTCGAATCGGTCTAGGACGGGACAGTTTTCGTGTAGGCTCGCCTCGCCTCACCTCGCTGCTTGCTGCCGCTTGGTTGCTCGTTTGCTCGCTCGCTGCCCTTTTTGTCGCACGCACCCGTCTACATCGGCACCTGCGGCGACCGCGGGAATTTTATCGCGCGGCGGTTCGCGGCGCTGCTGCGTGGTGTTGTGCGCGAGCTTAAAGTTCGCGGCTGTGCACGGAACAAGGATAGAGTGCGCGCGACCGTGTATACGCGTCGAGCACAGAACGAGACAGACCGCAAGTGCGCGACAGAGACGAGACTAAAACCCGAGAACTCCGCGAAAGTTCGTGGGTGAAACGTGCTATCGAGACGATTTCAAGACATCTCCATCTCGCTCCAATTTCTGTTATCGGTCTCTCTCTCTCACTCTCTCTCTGTGTGTGTGTGCTCGTGTGTTTACGCGCCTGTGAGACGAGGACAGTGGGACCCGAATCGAGGACCAGAGAAACAAGGATAGTACACACTCTCTTCTCTCATATTGTTCTGTGATCGGTGGTTCGGTAGCGCGGGTGGTACGAGTCGACAAAGAAGATCCCGCTAGGCAGAGCGAGACAGGAGACGGTTAAATCCGAGGGACAAGGACGCGAGAGAAAGAGAGGGAACCACGATTACCGTTGCACGCGGCGAAGAAAGACAGACCAGTCGGGACTGAATATGTCCGCTAAGCGAAAGGCCACTGCCATCATGCAGCACCACAAGGTGAGTCGACCGATTGCTGCCACTGCACTGCCACGTGATCGGACTTCTTTTTTTTCTCTTCGCTCTTTTCGCCGCGCGGGCCCGTAAATCAGTCCGCGATGTATCCGCCGCGCGCAAAGCAAAAAACAAGAACCGTTTCGCCGGGTGTCAAAGTTTAACGCGAAGCGACGACAGGGTTCAAGGTTGTCGTCATCGCGTTGCAAAATGTCGTGTGAAATTGCGGCCAGAGGAATCGCGCGATCATGCTCGTTCTCCCGCGGCCGGCCGAGATCACGCTCACGCGTGCAAACGCACTCTCGCTCACGCACATCCGCAACCCTGTCGCGATAAACGAACAGCTCGGAGGGGCGAGTCATTTTTCGTTACTGCCGGAAAATCCGTCTGGCTTCGAGTTTGGAGATCGAGTTTTCCGCGACCCGAGCCACTCGTTCCGCGAAACTCATTATTCCGTCGCTACTCTACTAGTGCTACCCCCACCCTCGGCGTCCCCCCACCTTTCACGCCACCCACTCGACGTTCCGTGTGTTTTTGGAACGGGGAAGATGAACCGCCGGTGAAAGTTTTAATTGAAAGAGTTACGCAAATTTTACCCCGGACACGCGGAAAAGTTGCGAGGGGCGACACTTAACGCGTATTGACTCATTAACCGTCAGCTGCGTCGTTATTCCTGATTTTTGTTCCCCGAACTACCGCAGGCCCCTGACATCCCTGCGCCCATGTACTACACAGCTTTTTCACCGATACTCCCACCGTAGACAACGATCGTCGCGAGTAATTACGGGAATTGTAGTTCGCTTTTGTTTTTTTGCTTCTTGCGGTCGGGAACGATAGTTTACAACTTTCGAGCATTTTTCAAGAAATTGGAGTTAGTTCCTATTTTTTATGTTTGGCATCAAATTGTTCTGTTGAATTGTAGTCTTTGTGCAGGGTGATCGGTAACAATGTGGTACAACCCGAAACGGAGTGATTGTATACGAAAAGAGAAGTCAAAAATGGAGAACGAGAATATTGAATACCTGAATTTTGCGGATCTTCAAGGTTCAATAAAAGTTTTATTCTACATTTTAGACTCATTTTTCATTGTAAAATCACTCCCTTTCTAGTTTGTGTTATCAGTCATCGATCACTCTGTATAATTCATGACCATTTTCTAGAGTGTTGAATAATATTTAAGCATTCGTTAATATCTTGAAAACATTAAAATCTGTGATAAATTATCCAGAGAAGAAAAGTCCAATGCAGCGTTGCAACTTTCAAAAGTACAACAATTTTAAGCACGAGGCGGAAGTAGATATTATTGATGGAAGGGTTAATCAGTGAAAAAGATTGATCGATCGCTTGCTATCTCCGAACAGTTTCTGACATGAGATAAAAGTCTACTACACAACTACTAGCAGTGCTCATTCATGTTTTATTTTTATAACATCGTAGTATTACACTTTTAATCTTCGTATTCTTTTTATAAAGTAGTTCGATTTATACATACTTCTGTGCAGTATGTATTTGTAGAATGAGTATATTAATTTGTTTTCGTATTTCAGGTTTTAGTATCGTTGAAAGAAATTAGTACGAAATCTTCGTACATATTTTAGTACAAAACCAATTTCGAAGTAATTCTATTGCTATTGGGAACAAATTTCTGTTCAGTCAATATTATACATTCTAATTGTTTGTATCTACTGTATTTTCCAAACGTGTAAAAGTGTAAGAAACAGATACTACGTTGACATTTTGCCCACACGAAGTTTTCTTTGTAAAGTTTTTGTTTCCTCTGGTTCTCGCGAAATATCGCGCCGGGATTTCCGTTTTCGCGTCTAAGAGTTATGTAATCGTGTCTGAAAACTTCTACGTAGAATTGCGGATTTTTCGCGTCATTCATTGATCGTGGAAATCGACGACGTACCATGACAAACTCGTTGGATCTGACTTATCATGAAGCTTCTTCTTTTTACTCGGTCAGATTAGGTCTGTAATGTCTCGCGCGGAAGATAATCCGCGGATCGCGTTTCCAAGGCGGGCGATCGAGCACGTGCTCGATCGAAGAGCCTTCGTGACTAGCTGCATTTAAATCAGTTGCGTTGCTGGTCTAAATTTTATCCTCGAGGTGTTGCATTGGGGTGAATTATTCGTGTCGAAATTTGTCTCAATTCCAGTGGGACAGACGATTTGTGGAGTTTCAAAGAATTTTGGTCTGATTGAAATTGAAGCAGAATTCCAGTTTCTTGAATTTGAGGTGTCATTCGATTTAATTTGCAAAATAAATATTACAATTTATTTATTATTACTGAAAATAATTTTTTTATAATTTCTGTACTTGTATGTTAAAAAGCAAGAAGATAAAACGACAAATTACACAAATGTGAAAGACCATAATAAAATGTATAACGAATGTAACTGCTTGAATTCTGTTCTGCTTTTGTAATAAATATAGAAAAAAAATTTTGGTTAATTTAATTAGTGGAAAATATCGACTAGAAACGAATTTATAAACTAATAATGTGTTTCTTTAACCGTTTGGTATCTCTCCATCTATTTTTGTTGCATTTCGGATTATTGTTGGAGCAAGTTTAATATGTAGGTCTGATCAAATTTGGGTCGATTGTAACCGTTCTTAATTTTATTATCATAGTTGCATATTCTGAATTTGTGAGTGAATATATATTCCAATTACTCGTGTTGCGACTAATTGATGTGGAAAAGTAATTTTGATATAGCGTGTAGAGTATGGGCCGTTTGAAAAGTCATTAAAATTTCCGATTAATTGCATATGCTTGGATCATGGGGTTCTAGAGCAATGTTTTGAAGCAAGACGTTTCAAAAAGCACGTTCAAATTGTAGCTACCTCTCTTCTTAAACTATTCCATTAGATAAAATTTTTGTACATGTACCCATGCTTTTTAAAAAGTTCTTATTTAGTTTTAATTGTTTAATTTTTTCAAATTTCACTCCAATGGAAATTGTTTTAGTATTGACAGTTTTAATACATTTTCATTTATATGTCAGTATAGTGTTGAAACAAAGTTATTAATATTTTTTTTTTATTATGCATTTCAGATCTCAACAGAGATCTATTTCTGCTGCACAAATATAAATTACAGTTAATACATACAATAGTTGATATTGATGAACAATGATACATGGAAAGATTACAATCTTTCAAAAAATGATGAATACAAATACAAGCCTTAATGTTAGGTTCCTCTATAAACATGTCAATGTTCAGAGTTATTAAAATTTGATCAGATATTTATAAAAATATTAATTACAATTTTAGAAGAATGAGAAAGATATATGAATACTTTGACTAAAAAATTAAACATTTTTTTCTACCTGGAATATTTCCATTTCCTATGATTTTAAAAATTGTATGGATATGATATTGGTGTAATACCTCATGCAACACCTAACTGTTTAGTAATTGATTAGACACTCATGTATTTATTAATGTAAACAATATTTTGAATAATGGTACAGCAATTTTTAATGGTACCTCAGAGTCACCATGAGAGTGCTAAGGGTTAATACATTGGAGGAGGCTCACCTTTGTGCTCCTTTTAACCCTTTACACTCTGAGCTACTTTGACTAAAAAATTAAACATTTCTTCTACCTAGAATATTTCCATTTCCTATGATTTTAAAAATTGTATGGATATGATATTGGTGTAATACCTCATGCAACACCTAACTGTTTAGTAATTGATTAGATACCCATGTATTTATTAATGTGTACAATATTTTGAATAATGGTACAGCAATTTTTAATGGTACCTCAGAGTCACCATGAGAGTGCTAAGGGTTAATACATTGGAGGAGGCTCACCTTTGTGCTCCTTTTAACCCTTTACACTCTGAGCTACTTTGACTAAAAAATTAAACATTTCTTCTACCTAGAATATTTCCATTTCCTATGATTTTAAAAATTGTATGGATATGATATTGGTGTAATACCTCATGCAACACCTAACTGTTTAGTAATTGATTAGATACCCATGTATTTATTAATGTGTACAATATTTTGAATAATGGTACAGCAATTTTTAATGGTGCCTCAGAGTCACAGAGTGCCAAGGGTTAATACATTGACTGTCATATATATACATATATCACTAACAACCCCTGCAATTTTTAATGATGAAACTTCAAGCTGTTCTAGCAACATTTAAAAATCTGAGAGCCCAAGATGAAATAAAACGCATAGAAAAGCCTGATACATTGCGGTATCCTGGAGCTAAACTTGTTCAAAATCCCGGGTTAGGCCTCGAAAATTAATAGATCCGGGGATGGTGCTCGGGGAATACCCGTGAAACCGTAGATTACGGTGGTCGCCTGTGCTCGAGGGAAAATCTTTGTTTGTTCAGAAATAAATTGCGCCTGAAACTTTTGAACGACGCTGTATACTGGTACGCATCCCCTCGGTTGCGATCCGGGAGCATCGGGGCTAATTCTGCTACACAACAAAAGTGATTACAACGCTTGAACAAGGGGAGAGAGAAAACAAGGGAAGGGGTAGTAAATACTGGTGGCCGGTTTACCCGGTGCTGCGCCACTTAGATCGATCCGATCAAAATTGAACCGCGAATGTCAAGTTAGAATTAAGGCAGGTTCGGGACGTATCCGCGTCCTTCTCCCTCCTCCGTTGTGTCCTCCTCCCTTTGCGTCCCGTTCCCCAGACCTCGGGCTAACGAGCCTGTCTCGCTTCGCTGCCTCTCTTTCCTTCTCTTTTCCACTGTCGGTTCACTGAATCGTTCCTCTCTTTCGCGCTTGCGCTCTTCCTCTCGCTCCTTCGCGGTCCAACAGGTTATATTTTTCCAGCTCCCTCTGCCTCTTCGTCTTCGTTCACCGGTTTTCTCCCCCGTGTACCCTCTTTCTCCCACCCCCTCTCCCAGCTTCCTCCTCAACCCCCTCGATTTCTTCTCTTTCTCCCGCTCATTCAGAGGGCAATCAATCTTCCCTCCGGGTTCCCTTTCGTTTCCACGACGGACCAGCTTTCTTCCTGCTGGATTTAGAAGTTTTTCACGCCCGCGCGCCTGTCAAGGGATGAAGCTCGCGTCCACCCTCGTGGTTCGGATACTTCTCCGTTCGGATTAAACCTTAAGGGCTGGAATTGTGTATTCTTGGGATTTAACCCTCGTTAATGTCTCGTGTCGATTCGACATCATCTTCTCCGCTTCTTGAGCAACCGATGTGTCCAGTAACCTCTCGATTAGGCGAATGTACAGGGTGTTCCAAAATAAGTAACTCCCGGAAATGGGAGGTTTCTTGGGTCATTTGAAGCGACATTTTTTTACAAAAATGGTGTCCGCGGCTTTGTTCAGGAGTTATTATCGAAAAACACGGAGCAACCGATGTGTCCAGTAACCTCTCGATTAGGCGAATATACAGGGTGTTCCAAAATAAGTAACTCCCAGAAATGGGACGTTTCTTGGGTCATTTGAAGCGACATTTTTCTTTACAAAAATGATGTTTGCTGCTTTGTTCAGGAGTTATAGAAAAACACGGACCAATCAGAGCCCGTGGTGTCGCTATTGGTCGAACCAGAATCCATCCGCTGTAGCCGCGCTTTGATTGGTCCGTGTTTTTCGTTAATAACTCCTAAACAAAGGCGCCATTTTTAGTGAAGTAAAATGTCGCTTCAAATGACCAAGGAACCTTCTATTTCCGGGAGTTACACTTATTTTGGGACACCCTGTATTTGTTTTTTATACAGTTTTATACTGTATATGTTTTTTATTATTTTAATGAGTTTTATTATCAATTAAAATGAGTATAAACATTATATTATTCGGAGTATATTCACAAATACTGTAACCATTGAAATTTAATTAATTATACGAGTTGTTAAAGATGTAACACTGTAGCTGTTCTACTGATCAGGTCGGATAACAGAGGTTCTACTATACCGTGCATTAAACAAACAAATGTGCTCCGAATTATGTCGTGTTTGGAGTCATGGTAATCGGAAAATGTCGCGGATATGTTAATCCAAGTTTCATACAAAATTGTTGTTGCATATCTAACAAATTATGCGTATTGGATTAATGCTTTTTAATCATTAAATTTGGTTACTTTCACACTGTTTCGCGTATTCTATCGTGCTTCCCGAACCTCGTTTGAGATCATTGCTACGAAACAGAGTTAGTTTACACCGGCCAACGTAGTCAATGGTGGCGAATACAAAGCAGCTGCACGGAGAAACGTATGGAAGCGATATGCTTTGAATTTTTACCTTGAAAGCATTAATTTATTTGAGTATAGCCTGCATCTCTTTCGAAGCATGATTTACAGTTTATCTATGAACAGCTGCAGAGATTTATACACATATTTGCAACGGATCTACAAATAAAAGTAAAGGTGATTGTCTACGGTGCTCCACGTAAATGCAAGTATAATTTACAATGGAACGTTTATCTCGCATGTGAATACTTTTTAGGAAGGGATATTAAAATATTCCTAAAATATAATAAATATAAAATATCCCATCACCCTTCGTTGAAAGTGGTAAAATCGATAATGTTTTAAATCACTTGCGATTAAAAACTCCTTCATGAAAGAAGCGATGGATTTAAAAACACCCAGATATAATTCTTGCCGGAATTGGGGATAAATTTCATTTAGATAAAACTTTCGAATAAAGTAGGTTTAAAATCCACTTAGAAAACACCCTCTTTATTCGAAATTTTTATTTAAATTACATTTTTGCCTAACTCCGAATCTCGCGAAGCTCCATCGGTGAATAAATATTATTTTAAAATGTTTTAGAAGTTCGAAACCTCCTCGAATATTGTTGACGAAGGGGTGCTTCGAAAACGCAATTGTCGTGTTAGAAAATTTATTTATCCGTTTGTTATTCATCCCGCGACCCAGTGAGATGAGCATGATTCACACTGCCTATTCAGTTGACAAGTAGTCGAGCGTGAAGCAACGAAATACACAATTTTCGCGAACCTCGTCATGAAAATCCATTGTGCGTTTGATTTACCTGGTTAGTCGTTGCTGAAATTCTTTATGTCTGGTTCACACTGTATCGTAACGCGGTGGCTGCGGGATTTGTTGGAGCTCGTTACTTAACCAAAGTCGATGGCAGGAATGGTTTGCAATAATATCGTTTCTTTTTATAATTCTGTGGTTAATCTGCTTCTCCCAAGGTAAAATACGTTCGCATTTTTCATTTAGCTGGAATTGGATTAGTGTGGTAGCTCCTTTATGCGTGCTAACTGCGCCAGTAGTGTTCTCTGAAAGTTTCAGAAATTTTCAGAATTTATTTGATTGACACAGATCTACAAAACGCATTTTTAAAATTTTCAATATTGGCCCACATAAAAAAGTTGTAAAATGCAACTTTTAATATTTTTGCTACAATTCCGAACAATTACAATTTTTGACAAAATTTTTCTTCACATCGTGCAGCAAACTAATTGCTCTAGCTTCTAAAAAAGAGTTCAAATCGTATAATACGATATTTAAAAAGTTATCGCCCTTTTAAGAGTGTGCCAATACTTTTTTTACCCACTGTAGATAATTATACTCGCAACCATAAAATTATATCTTCTTTAATTTACTATTTTATAATATTATATTTACTATTTTCAACCGATTAAACATACTAAGAAAGATACTAAGACTATATAATTGATCACTAAAGCTTTAGTCTTCAAAATTTGAACATTGAATTTTATTTTCTAATTGTAGAAAAGAATGTGGCTACATTATTTATTTTATAATTTCATCTAATTACGGTGCATCTAATAATTAACTCTAAAAAATAATTGACATTTAGCAATAAAAATACTGTAGATAATTATACTCACAACCATAAAATTATATCTTCTTTAATTTAAGAATGAAAATAATTTCCTGTTTCATTCCATTTTGTTGCAATTCAGGACAATTCTTATTTTGCATAAAACTTGTTCAAAATTCCTCAAACAGAGCAACACTATTTGGTTCAACCCCTACATTTATGCAAATAATCATTTGATGTGTAACTATCAATAATATTTATGGATTTAGATTAAATACAAATATAATATTAATTGTAATTTAATTGAAGCGATTCATTTTTCAAGTACATTTTCATCGTTCACTTAAGGGTTGAAATAATAATAGCAAAATTCATGAAAAACTTTCTTAAAAATTGTTATTCGCGATTGAAACAATGCTGAAACGGTACCCTGAATTTACCGTTAGTACGAACTAAGAGGTAGATTAAATATTTTTTTTGGAATTCAAATATTTTTGAGGGCTGGTCGGTTTTCGCGTAAAACGAAACAGCGATAAAGTATAAGCGTAGAATTCGGGGACGATGTATTTGGCACTATTACATAATGCGATTAGAGTCTCCCCCCTCCTCCCCCGTACATTATTCGAACAACACGGCAAAGGTAAGCTGGATTAGCTGAGAATGGACGACGCATTTAAAAGGAAACAAGAAGAAATGTTTGTAACTAGGACGCTTTTAACGTATTAATCCAAAGCCTGTCCACGGTGTAACATTTACTCCATATCTTCCGACTACTTTAACTGTGAATCGCATTTATTTACATATTTGCGAAACATTGGCAGCTTCTTATTCGAAAGATGCAATTAATACATATTGATTAAATATACACAATTCAAGAACAATAATTACTTAATATTTTCTGCAATCTCTAAATTCTATTCAATTTCATATTCACCTCGAATTCCAATTTTTGTGAAGTAGAAACATTTTTTATTTGGTGCAATCGCAAACATTGTTCTCGCGAATAAAGCTTGGAAAGTGCTTTCGAAAATCCTGTAAAGTATTTAGTGATGTGTATACAATTTGTATTGAATTCAAATTTAAAAAAATTAAAAACATCTATCAGATTGGTGTTAAATATATTCCTCGTAAAATCAATTCTTCAAACTAGTAGAGAATTTACTTTTCTTGGAAATAAAGAATTATTTTAGACAGAAATATTTCCTATGCAAATATTTCTGATAAATTATAATTCTACCGTAACTGTTATTGTTTCGAAGGTGACGAGACCTGAATTTCAATTGTGGTGACCGACGAGTGTAGTATCCTCAATTAATTGCATTCCATTTTCTATAGTCACACAACTTGGCACTAGCTACGTGATTAAAGTGGAAACAATTCATCGATCGTCTCATTGACTGCTTCTAGTTTTATTCATTCTTTGTCTCGTCCTGCCTCCGGATTTACTATAGCGATAGTAGTATAGTTCAACGAGTTGAATCAGTAGCAGTAAACGAGTTACTACCAATTTAGGAAGTCCTTTTATTAGCAGCACCCAGAAGTAATTCTTGATATTTATATCAAATTTTATTTTACTTAATCTTCAGTATAGATTAATAATTACAGAGAACTAAGACCAACTTATTGATTTTTTTGGTAACTTAAATATTTTTTTGAGATACTTATAATTCACTCTCTTAGGTATTCTTAATGTAATAACATTTTATTCAATCACTAGCAAGTTTGTAAAATTGTAGGACAATTTTATGGATCATAAGTTGTCAAAAATCGATTCTTCGAAGAAAATTATTTACGTTTAATAGTATAATTAATTTTGAAATTTTTCCGAAATTAATTTTGAAATTCTTTGAGATAGTTGTATAAAAATTATTAGAATGTTTTTCATCTGGTTCCTTCCGCTTTCAACGTTGCAGGTAGTACATCACAGTGAAACTGTTGAACTAAACGCTGATTTTCGGCTTTTGGTATATTTTTTGATCCGGAATCGAAACGATTCAAAATCCTCCAGATAAGATCCGCCGAGAGCGACTTTACACGGTTCCCAAAGCTGTTACAGACACGTGGAATCCTGGAGCGCGCTAATGAGGCGTGCGATTCTCTCGTTAAAGGATTAAATTACTAGACGTGGAAAATCGTCGTAAAAGCTCGGAGGGTTAGGCATAAGGGAGTTCCGTCCTTTAACGACGATCCCGAGGACTTAATGGAGCTTGTAAATGACGGAAAATCGATTTTCTCGCGAAACACTACTTTCCTACGACTTTGCCTTCCGCAGCGCCGCGCAGCTCACTCCGGGGTTAATGTGTTCCGACTTGATTGGTTATTGTGAATTTTACAGGTGAGAACAATGCGAGTCTGACATTGACTTTTCTCGTAACGAAAAGAGCGATAGGCGGCGAAGAAATATGATAAGACTGAATGTTATACATATTTCATTCTTTCTAATGAAGTTTCTGACACTTGTTGCGCAAGTTCAATTGCGACTCTAATGAATCTTAAAAAGTTCGCAACTGGAAAGAGTACAATACATCGAGACGATTATAACATTCGTACGTCAATATAATATTATGGAAAACTGATGATTTTTAGATATGACAAATTCAAAATTTTTAAGCGAATATTCGAATTTTTAGTGCTGATAAAATAATCAACGTTGAGTAAGAAGTGCTCAAATTGAAACAGCAATTTTTTAACCTAATTTTTTTATTAATCTAATAGAAATTTATAAATTAGGATAAGATTCTAATATTCTAATGTAATAAGATGAAATTCTAGAATTATTAAAAGTTTACGAATTAGGATTAAATTAAACTGTCCGATTAATTATCAGGCCACCAGAATTTTTGGCTAATGTCTAAGAAAGGTGACGGGACTATGTAATTAGAACCACTGCGTTGATTGCCCTCACTGAACTTATCGACGAAGAAATAGTATTCCCAATATCAATATCGACGGCTTCAGTTTATCATTGATACGATCGCTCTCATTCGATCGGGCAATTAAATCGGTTATACACGTGCCAGTCCGACATGCAACTGTTGAGGAGCATTCAAGTCCCCCAAACTTGCTAATTTTCGAGCGATTCAATCGTGCGCATCATCCATAGCCAGCTGAATAATATTTTAGTAAAGTATTACTCCCCTAAACGACCCCTTTGGTATCTCAAAAGTAGCATGGATACGTTTGACATTATAAATATTCTACACGATTTTAGAAAACTCGCGATGTTCTATTTCTTGCAGTTTTGCAAAAATGTTTCTAGTAGAGAATCAATTAAAAAAGTGATTGATTTATAACTAGAGTGCAGATTGTATGCATTTGTGAGAAAAATGGGTGGGTGCAATTTATTGCAGTGGACAGATTAAAAATGTTTAAAAATACCAATACATTAATTTCAGCCAGAGTAGAGCACAAATCAACTAACAATTAAAAATGACTAATAGTCAGATTGTAGTCATAGTAAAATGCTCATTAGCCAAAACCCTTTGATTAGTTATTGACAACTACATGGCATTAGACAGTCTCAGCTCTAAGTAATCGTTAGTTATTGCTTGTTAGTTATGATTAACCATTAGTTCTAATAAACTATTAAGCAATAACTAATGATTACCCAAATCTGTAATGAACTAGTAAATTCAAAGTTATTTATGATATTATCCAACAGATTGAGAATTTTTTTCGGTCCCAACATATCAAATACAGATACAGAACACAAAATAATCTTAATCCTAGAATTCGGACATTTCTTACGGTCTGGGATATTTTCATTGTGTGATTTGTTTCCATTTTGCCTGTAAATTTAGAATACGAATTTAGTGTACGTATGATTAATAACAAGTGGGAGGGGCACTCTTTTCCTCGCATAACCTGATATTATTACTTTCTCCTATAAATATTTACCTTTCTCCTATGTTATCCAGTAGATTTATACGAGAAGATGTGAGAAACCAAGTTTCGAGCCAGGTAGGACCATTGGTTCATGAGTTATGAATGTTTAAAGTTTTGTGATCGCTTATGTTTTGAGAGGTTAGCGCCGCCATGTTGTTGTCACGTGCGCACGCCTGCTTACCGAGCGGAGCCGCTAGGTGGCTCCGCAAGCACGGCGCTTTAAGTTCGTGTCTCATTTTGTATAAATATTTATGAAAATTGTAACTGTGCTATTTATTTTATTTCATTACACGTTCATTTTTACTTTGCTCTTATTATTTTGTCAATTACAATTTGGAAGATGTTAAATTTTAATGTAGACCTTGATAATATGGAATCAATATTTATTTCCTGATAACTTACTTCATTTTTAAAACTGGATAGGAAGAACAATGTACAGCAGGATCTTAATTATAAACAAGTATGCGTTTAAATATGATTGCATTATGAAGGAAAATGAATTTTCGAAAATAAAAAATACATTTTGGAATATAATGTACATTTTAATTATGTCCCTCGGGTCTCAATTATCCATTCGGCTTTAATTAATCCGGCCTGTTCCTTGCAATTCTTTATGCAACCAGTTTGCACAAGTTTTCCAAATGTTTACGAAATATAAATAATTTCCCTTGAACAAAAGATGAAGTGAATTTGTCACATCACATTTTCCAAATGTACGTGGAAAGTGTAGACAGGATAATCTCAAAGAATTTGGCATTTTATCACGTAATAAAAAATGTAAAAAATATATTTGATATACAAATGTTTATTCTATATGTTTTATTAAGGTATTACTAAGTAAAATAATAATCGTAATATGCATTAACTATTCTAGGGATCGATATTTGATTCTGAAGATTAATAACTTTCGCACTACGGCAGCCATTTTGAAATTATTTAAGGAATTATCTTGTGACGTCACATTTTCACATTTCCACCAACATTTGAATTTATTGTCTGAATAGATTAGTCGGAAACTTATGATATTGATAAGTTTAGATTTTTTAAACCTGTGTATTTAAGAGGTTGTAGAAAATAGAAAAATATAAATTGTGTGTACAGACAAAAGACCTAAAATACAAATGATTGCATAATTCACGTCCGATCTGAAAATCAAATTCAACGGTTAAATTTTCAGGAACACAGCTTTATTAATCAATTATACTACCAATTAGAAAAGAATGGTGACTATATAATTGATCACTAAAGCTTTAGTCTTCAAAATTTGAACATTGAATTTTCTTTTCTAATTGTAGAAAAGAATGTGCCCACATTATTTACTTTATAACTCCATCTAATTTCGGTGCATCCAATAATTAACTCTAAAAAATAATTGACATTTAGCAATAAAAATACTTTGCCTTCCGAAAAATATTGTACATAATAATATCGAATTTATTGATCGGATCATTTGGCGGATACGACGTCACACGCTTTACACGTTACGGTCCAGGTTTAGAACAGTGGCTCAGAAAGACGTGGAAATAAAATATGGCGTCGAAATGAAATTTCATACGCGAAGAAACATATTGATCGAGCTACAGGGGAGTGCATAGTTCACGAATTCTTAAATTTTGCGTTCCCGAATACGAAACCACGTTTAAGGTACTTTCATTTTACACCTCAGACTTGTGTCTCCGGAGGAAATCGTATTCTTTCCGATCGTACCACGAATTTTATTTCGCTCTGCCACCCCGTGCTTTTCCACGGTGCTGTGATCTTGCCGGGCGAGTTCGCTGGAACTGGAAGGAAGAAGAAGAAGAAGAGGGTCGAGCAAGGGGGTGGACTTTGGTGTGGAGCTTCTTCATCACACGGTAGCCTGGCACTGCGAAAGAGAAGGAAAGAGTTTGAGCGAGGGGTTGCCTCTCTCGCACCCCTCATATTCCAGGCGAGGTAAGGGCCAGTATGGATTTCCCATAAGATCAGGTATGCCAGTGCCTGGAACCGACAATAAGAGTGTGCCAGTGTGCTCGTTCGCTATATTCAGTGACGGTGACTGGGGGAGGGTAGGGGGTGAAAAGGGAAGAAGAGACCC
Organism: Lasioglossum villosulum; assembly: GCA_963971365.1. Classification (NCBI taxonomy): domain Eukaryota; kingdom Metazoa; phylum Arthropoda; class Insecta; order Hymenoptera; family Halictidae; genus Lasioglossum; species Lasioglossum villosulum. Next base: position 42,885,352 of record OZ020495.1, on the reverse strand, counting down.
ATCCCCCTTACTTCGAAGCCGTTTCGAGCCACCCCGGGGGCTGCTCGTGTCGAGCCCCGTTTTCAAAGCTGTCTTCTCCGCCGTGTGGAACACGCTAAATACCAACCTTGCACGGAAACTGAAAATCCAATATGCATAAGAAAATGTCAAGAGAATTTTTTCTGTAATATGTAACGGTTCTGTTGCTCGAGAGGAACTCGTAATTTGCAGTCGTAATTAAAACAGAAACGTTTTGTGTTTGCTGCAAGTATTTTCTTTTCTTGAAATTGTTTTCGGGCATTAAAAATTTTCCTTTTTCAAGTTTTCACATTTTCTACCGTTCCAAATTGCATAGGGTAACTGCACCAGTGAATAAACGGGCACCAGTAAATGAACGCTTTTGTATATTTCCACAAATTTTATTTGTTGCACTAACGCAATTTGTGATTAAAGAGTTAATAAATAAATAGGAGAATATTGTTTAATAATTTTGTTCATTCATTGGACTATCGTTGTTCAATTACTAGAATGTAGTGTTCATTGACTGGTATTTTTTATATTTTTTATTTAACGTTTAATGAAGAAAAATAATAATAATTTCATTTTATTTGTGTTCATTCATTTTTGTCAAATGAAGTATAGGGATCCATTTGGCATGTATGAGATTCCTTTAATTCAAAAATTTTTTGTTACATGAAATATCTTCTTGAACAATTTCTTAAATGTTCATTCACTGGTGCAGTTACCCTATATACAGTCCTGTTCGAATTGAATTTTATTAATTTTGTTTTTGCAACATAGTGCTCGAGCATTCATAGCAATAGTGGAATAATGCAATTGTGAGAGAAAGTTATCATGCTTCTCTATGTTTGGATAATCGCATATATGGAAAATTATTTTTGTATAGTGCAATTAGATTGTGATAGAAATATTTCAATTTTTCTAGATGAGAAATAATCATTTTGTAAAATTAGTATCTTCAAACTGCCTTTTTGTTCAGAGCTATTGAACCCGGAAATGAATATTTTAAATTTGTTTAACAGAGTAGAACGATTGATTTTTCATTTTGCAATTACTGAAATTACAAACATATTTTTATGAGAAAAATTTGTTTTCTTCTCTTAATAGTTTTCATAAGTCACTTGACTATTTTGTGTTCCACTTATTCACTCTTTTCTTATAAACATGAAGTTACTATAAACATTTCATTTTGCAATCAACAATCGTTTGATTATAACGTTTATTTTCATGAATATGTCTGAACTTCTTGGGTCTCATTGTTATAATTTAATTTAGATATATCAAACAAATATAAATACATAACTGTACATAGTTGTTTATCTCAGAAATACATTGACAGTGTTTTCCTGAAAGTAAAACAATGATGTCACACGATTCAAACAGGATAGGGTACAAGGGAGGTTTCTGTGCAATCCGTTTTCACTTTCAGGACGAGGCTTGTGCATTTGTGACGTTCTTCGGTATCTACCGAGGTCACCGACTAATTGTTTAACGCGTAATTAACTTCAGAACGCTAATCTCCGCCAATACACTACGTCACCTCACCTCGTCTCTTCCTCTCCTTTAAGAACTAATTGCAAACGTAAATAAAACGTAAGTGCACGTATTTTACTTTCCTTATTTGAACGAATACAAGATGCCGTCGGTCAAAACCGTTAATCATTCGATAATGAATTAAATAAAGTTGTATAAAACACAATAATATCGATGAGTGTTGCGTTCATCTTATGACAATTATTAATTATTGCTTTGAACCAAATAAGGTATGTTACAATTATTTTATGTAATCACGATTCACAACCCTTGTGGCGTTGAAGCAAACGGACAAACTGACTGACGCCATCTTTGTGTCAAGTAATGTAATGCAAAGGCATTAAGGGCTCGTTTGTACCGATGTAATATAATTTATATTTTTAATATACCGGGTGTCTCGACGTTTTTATTTCCGGCTAGAGTTTGTTCACATTAGGTAATTAAAATGACGAATATAAATGACTAATATGAAAGATGAAGCTTTCACTTTAAAAAAATATTTGGATCATGTTTGGAACATGGAACCCCGGCCAAGAGAATGCTTTGATTGGCACAAGTAATTCGGAACCGTTGGATGTTTGTCAAAAAGTAAAAGTTCTGAAACATCGCGTGTATCTGATGAATAGGGGAACACGTTCGTGCAATACTGTCCAAAGAAAGCATTGCGATACCGCATTGGTACATGCTGCACGAGTTGCAGCGGACGTATGAATGTTTGTTCATTTCTGCAACAAAAAATATCTCCAGATACCAAGACGTGTCTCAATACCTTTAATCGTTATTTCTTCTTATTCGTTTGAACGTAAATGACGTAAATTTAAATTTTCAATACAGGCCCACATAAAATAGTTGAAAAATCAACTTTTAGATAATTTTAAATGTTATCGGCGCCAGGTTCGATCATTTTTAGAAAAACAACAAATGTGCAATTATTACATGTTTCTAACGTTTCGATCCCGATGTGGATCTTTATCAAAGAATCATTATTGCGTCTGAAAAATATTTTGAATGAATAATAACGTAAGAAATTATAAAATTAACAGAAACCACAAAAACTTACATGTTGTGTAAAAACTAGACAATACATTATAACACCGATAACATTTAAAAATTTAATTATCTAAATTTGCGATCGAGAAGAATTAACCTTTCATCAACTTTTAGTATTTTTTCAATTCCGATCAATTGCAATTTTTGAAAAAATTTCTTTTCACATCCTTCAGTAAACTAATTGCTCTAGCTTCCCAAAAAAGTTCAAATCGCATATTACCATATTAAAAAAGTTACCGTCTTCTTTAGAGCGGTCTAAAACTTTTGTCCGCTACTGTATATAAGGTGTTATACAGAATTCTCGAACTAAAGTGTTGCAATCTGTTTTCCCAAAATGTAATGAGGACATTGACTTCATATTATGTTTAATTTCATGGTTAGGGGGGACTGATATTTTAGTACGCATTAGATTTTTGTAGTTCCCGTATAGTGTCTCGTAAAATGTTCCCGAGGAGAATATTTCCACTATTTTAAAAACTCTTGTCCCCAAATGGTTCAACGCGAAAATGTTTGATGACGGTGTGCAGTGTTGGGGGTAGGCGTGGGTGATTCCTGGATGTCAGTCGTATTAGGAGTTCGGCCTACGACAGGGATCGGAGGAAATGGAATTTCCTACGAAGCTGTGGTCGTCGTCGTTTGTCTGGTCAGTCTGATGACGGGCTTATCGGCGCCGTTCGTCAACTGGCGCACACTCACGCACACTCGTTGTCACCGGGTTCCCGTCGCATAGCCGGTAGGCGTGTGTGATAGCGAGGTGATGTTTGTTGCTAGCTGTCGGCTGATTCAGGGAGCCATCCGTGTCAAGGTACACCGCATCGACGTCTACATGCAACGTCCTGTGCTCTTTTTGCAACAGTCACGTGCACACGTACCAACTGCACGCTTGTATTAGCTTGGCCACTTGGACAGTGTCGATGACGATGATTTGGAAACCTCAGGACAATATCAGGACATACTATTCATGTAGAGCATAATAAACCCAGAAGGCTTTCAATGCTTAATAAATAAAAAAAAATCAGGACACGCTGAATTTTCTCGCCGACCTTGAATCTTCAAAGCAAACGCCGCGCCGGTTGAAAAGTCGCGGAATGTTTTTTAACGAGATAGTTTCGGAATTGTGTACGCCCGGCTAATTGGCCAATTAACGTCGATCATGTAGCACGTCGGATAGAAATCTCGAGACAATTTCGTTTTGAATTGCCCGGAGTTGGAAAGCATCATTCGGAGGAAATGTCGAAAGTCGATTAAATAGTTTCGATTTCGGTGACAGTGTTAATGGGCTAAGAACTCTGAAGGCAATCGACGAGTGCATCACGAGTATCTTGAATAATCGCTGAACCTCAATTTTGGAGAAGCTGGGATACTGTTAACAATGCTCCCGGAGCCTAATCAAGTATTCGTCATGGTCTGTGCTTGGATCCAGCTTACGTGCTTGGAGAGCGCTGATGATGTATGTGGCAGTGTAGAGACCCGACGACTATTACTCTCCAGATTAGTGTACTAATTTTGAACTTAAATTTGAAGTTAAATAAATAAATTTGAGTATCCTAACGTTTTGCGTATCTCATGACGTTTTATTCGAGCTTTTGGAAAGAGTTTCTCTTTTCTCTGAAGTCTTCAGAGGCACATGTTCACGTCTAGTCAATTCAACAGGTGAACTTCTATTATCTGACTGAAACTTTTCGTAACTTGTTGACTTGTCGCAATTGTAATATGCAATATTTTGTGATGGGATATGAATATAATTTCCATTGATTTAACTCATAGCTTTTTTACACTATTTTATATAAATTCTCGATACTTCTAGACTGCGAATTTTGTATGCAAAATAATTATTTGGATTAATTGCAAGATCCAGGAGCTACATAGGCGGTTATTTCCTGCTCTAATCATTTGAATGAATCGAAAATAATTAATTAAGTAATTTGATGTTCTCTAAATGTTTTTCATATTTGCATTTCATTCTATTTCAATGTAACAGTTTTTATACATTTATGACAAAATTTGGCACGTACATTTTGAAGCAGTAGACATGTTAATAATTTTTAAGGACATCAATGTGTTAGGTTCAGCTTAATAGCGTAATTAAAAGTTCTAGACCTGTTCTAGGCTCTGTCTGTATGAACGAAATATGGAAAGTTGAATGCAATCACGGGAAACCATTTTTTGTCCTCATATGAGTACATTTTGAGCTGCATGAAGGTTCTTTTGACAGAGGAAAGTAGAAAAAATCGTTTTGTATTAGAAAAATACATTGGAATCTGCTGAATTTTTCTTCATTTGTTTTCACTACTTTGGACACTCATATTATTAGATATAAACATAACCTAACAAAATCATGAGCTGAGCGACCTGCGATCAACTTTCCTCTTTAGAATGAGCCTTCACACAGCTCGTAAAATGCTTGTATAAAAACAAAAAATGATTTCCCGTATACACTGTTTTCACTTGTTTTTCTAGTAATATTCTAGTAATATGCTAGTCATTGTAGCAACTGTAGCTACCTTCAGTCAACTCTCATCAATATGAACTTTCTCACTATTGTGAAGTTGAACTGTAGCTACCTTCAGTCAACTCTCATTGATATGAACTTTCTCACTATTGTGAAGTTGCTTTTTGAATGAATTTGTTTTAAAAAAAAATGTTTAGAAAATGTTTAATCGATAAACTGAATTAATTGAAGAAGGGTCACAGAGTTAAGATTTAAAATTGTTACTTTTAAATAATTTATTTTCAATGTTATAAGTTACAAATAAAATTAAATAATTAATTTCAGTCTTATAAATTTATTTGAGGATCCAATTCAATAATCCCTAGTTACCCTCTAAAGTCATATCCATGGGTACGGTACCCCCTTTTAAGATAAATTTTAAATGCTTCACTTTTAGCGTAGAAAAGGAACGGTTTATCGTCTAATAGGCGATCGAGGATCCAAGATCGTCCCGAGAACGAGTGTCGTCGTCTCGCACAACGTTTCTATTAACCGCGGCACGCGATTCGGCGATAAATTACGCGAAACCCGCCGCGCGCCGGAAGGAAATTTCGAGGCGATCGAGAGCGCGACTCGCGGGACAGTCCACGCGCGCGTTTCTCTGTTGTTGCGAAAACGTATCGATACTTGGAATGCCGTCGATCGATATAATCACACGGCCGGTGACATTGTGAAATAAGGCTCGACCTGACGCGTAATTTTAGTCGCGCGTTCGAACAGATAAGTAACGCGACCCCGAGCAGATGTATTATGTTGTTTTGGAGTCGGAGATCGCGGACATAGTGTTGCAGTTTCTCCCGCCAAGGATACGTAATCGTTACACTGCGAATCTTTATGCAAAATCAAAACTTTGTTCGCCTTTCGCTAGAAACAAGAGACGTCTATAAATGTATACCTTAAATTAATAATTTTATTGTATTAAATTAATGCATTGATACCCTTTAATCTGTTTAATCTCGCCATCGTCTCAAATTGCAACTACTTTTGTCAGAAATGCATGAAATCTGCATTTTAATAATGATTGTTAATAATAACCGTACCGAGCACAAAATGTCACTTTATGCAAAATCAAAACTTCGTTCGCCTTTCGCTAGAAACAAGAAACGTCTATAAATGTATACCTTGATTTAATCATTTTATTGTACACATAAAAATTAATGCATTGATACCCTTTAATCTGTTTAATCTCGCCATCGTCTCAAATTGCAACTACTTTTGTCAGAAATGCATGAAATCTGCATTTTAATAATGATTGTTAATAATAACCATTTTATTACCATTTAATAATAATCATTTTAATAATAATAACAAAATGTCACTTTTGTATATTGTTTTATAAAAATTACAAGATTTAATGTATTGAAAGTTCTTACAATTTTTTAACAATTATTATAATAATTTCCGATGCCTGAATATCTCCATCCAGTTTCCCTGTCGCATTTGAAGTTACCGAAGTCGCGATCAAATTAAAATTCGTAACAACCAGATTTTTAAACGCTGTGCCGCTGTATATAGGATTTTTTAAGCATTTAGAATTTCTAGATTTCACTGTACTCTGAATTACTTTATTTTATATATTCAAACTGCACTATATCGCAGTTGATACGGGCTTCTCTCCTAACTTCACACATTCCCGCTCTAATTAATTAAAACCTACAGACTGTTTTAATACCTCTAAAATTGCATACCAAATTAATTTTTGCGTATTATACATATATTATCTGAAATATTTTGCGAAATACAATGGAACGCGTATATTAGCAACATTTGATGGTATTTATATTTTATTCTTACCATGAGGAGGTTTCTGCTTCACGAATGATAATTTTCCTTTAGTCTCATTTTCATCAATTTAATATCATGGACTCTAGGTTCTGTTTTGGTTGAAACTTGCCAATCAGTCGTTCAATTTCATACATTTTTCATAGATTCTTAAAATATTCTATCTCTGATTCATGATTTGTGAACAATGTGAATAATTTTATTTGAATCTTATCTCATCTTACCAGTTTGTCATTAATAATAATGGAATTCGTGAATCTAATTATTATTCATCTTCCAATGGTATTGGTTTGTTACAATTCTATGAGTTCAGTAAGAGAATAAATGTGTTTAAATAATGGTTGGTTGGTCAAACATCGTCATAGAAACACTGCAGATTTCTGTGCAAAATTTTGTGCATCAATAGAAAGATACAGTAGCTAAATACAAAGATATATTTGTCATTAATAATCCTAGTACACGAACATGATATATAATTATCGAAGTGCGGATTTTTATGTAAAAAATAATTGTCTGCATCAATTGCAAGATACAGGCTATAGATACACATGTATTTCTTTTTCAACAACATTTTGAATTTTTTTATATGTGCTTACTATTTTATTCCTGTTATAAGAGCATGCAATTCTAATTATAGTGCGCTTACAGTCTTCTAACCCTTTCAGTGTTTTGAATTACACATACTCAATTCCAAAATCCGGAGTCTAGCCTTAGTTACAATTTCCGTTCCAATTAGGCTACCTGGTAGACGATAAATATTCCAGAATACTGGAACGCCATGTTCGGAATCAGTGTCCATTCTTAATAGCTAAACGTCACCAGAGCAGGCGGTAATTAGATTCGCGAAATTTCGAATGGAAGCCGTCCATGCTCGGGGCAACTCAAATTCTAAACATAGTTACCGGCTCTGAATAGCCGGGGTCCTCGCACTTCAAATATTTCGAAAGTGCCGAGGATCGCATCTTCGCGCAGAAATGCGAACGATAATCGAATTATGGTTTACTTGGGAAGGGCACCCGGCAACAGAACCAGCCGCCTGGCCTGCTTCTCGCACATGATTTTGCCACCCCTCTGTAAGTCAGGAATACCTGTGCTGACGACACTCTTTCTAATCCTCAGAGCTGACACTGGCTAACGATCGCCATTTAAGGGGATACCAGACCCATGGATATGACTAGAATATTACTAGAATATTACTAGAAAAACAAGTGAAAACAGTGTTTACGGGAAACCATTTTTTCTTTTTTATACAAGCATGTTACTGAGCTGTGGAAGGGCTCATTGTAAAGAGGAAAGTTCATCATAGCCCGCTCTGCTCATGATTTAGATAAATTATGTTTATATCTAATAATATGAGTGTCCAAAGTAGGGAAAACAAATGAAGAAAAATTCCGCAGGTTCCAAAGTATTTTTCTAATACAGTTCATATTGATGAGAGTTGACTGAAGGTAGCTACAGTTCAACTTCACAATAGTGAGAAAGTTCATATTGATGAGAGTTGACTGAAGGTAGCTACAGTTGTTACTATAGAGGATAACTAGGAATTATTGAATTGGATCCTCAAATAAATTTATAAGACTGAAATTAACTATTTAATTTTATTTATAACTTATAACATTGAAAATAAATTATTTAAAAGTAACAATTTTAAATCTTAACACTATGAACCTTCTCCAATGAATTCAGTTTATCGATTAAACATTTTTAAACACTTTTTCAAACATCTGTTTTAAAACAAAAAAATTCAAAAAGCAACTTCACAATAGTGAGAAAGTTCATATTGATGAGAGTTGACTGAAGGTAGCTACAGTTCAACTTCACAATAGTGAGAAAGTTCATATTGATGAGAGTTGACTGAAGGTAGCTACAGTTGCTACAATGACTAGCATATTACTAGAAAAACAAGTGAAAACAGTGTTTACGGGAAACCATTTTTTGTTTTTATGCAAGCATTTTACGAGCTGTGTGAAGGCTCATTGTAAAGAGGAAAGTTGATCGCAGGTCGCTCTGCTCATGATTTAGATAAATTATGTTTATATCTAATAATATGATCGCATTCAATTGTTCCCCAGATTTCGTTCATGAAGGGCAAGTAGAACCAATTTTAGTTCAGTTACTCAAACGAAATGGCGTTTAGATAGGAGAACTATCAGCGTAGATTCGTAACAACAGAAATATAAAGGGCTTGAAGCCACTCGGATCCATTAATAGCAATAAAGAAATTGATAAAAAAGAAAAACACCTGTATTGATAGCAAAATTGAAGCGTTAGATTGATACAAATGTATGTTCATCACTGTTGCCAAACTGTTTTTCAGCATGGAGGTTGGTTACACTGATAAATACCCATATCAGAGGGTCTGGTACCCCCTTAAGCAGGCACTCTGCTACCTGAACGCCATAATAACCCGAAGGGTACGTCGGTCAAAATTATGGAACAATAGGAGTCCCACCTTGAGTTTCACGGTTTTTATAGGCGTGCCAGGCCCACGATTATGCGGGCAAATTGTCCTGCTCCACTGTAGGCACGCTTGAGTAACGAATTTTGACTGCTTACACTCGAGGAGGATCGACTATATTCGATAGGGAAAGTTATTCCATACCTGCGAGTGTAGTTAGGCTTTTATCATACACGTTACTATTTAGTATTTACGTTATCATATTGACACTGACGTACACCTAACAAGGGTGCTGGATGTTAGTAAAGCACCTGGTAATTATAAATGTGAAATATTTCATCTGTTATTTAAGTCACTGTGTGTGTACAGTATGCAAATCTATGTAATTGACGCAGAACGTTGACGGAAAATTAAAGTTTGTTAGTTTATGTAGCAGTTTCAATGCAAATTGCAAATGTCTTGCCACTTTTACATTTAAGAATGGCTTATATTAACGTTAAAATATACAGGATATAGTTATTATCATAATTACTTGTGTAACGAGCGATTCAAGTTTCAGATGTGAAAGAGGATGGCAAACGAAAAAGAATTATGGCAATGTAATTTGTACAATCAGGAAAGATCAAAATTTATTGTTAAGATCTGTCAATTTAATTTTCAACTTCCCATGGATGTTTCACTGATAATAGCCAAATATAATATCAGGGCTTGTCGCTGTATGCTGTCATTTTTTAAAAGCTGTGGCCTTAAGGTTTAAGCGGTTTATCTCTACTGTATATTGTTTTCATGTTTTAACATATTACTATGTATGTTCAGCAATGTACTATGTTTTCTTTATTATGTTGAAATAAATCTCATATGAGATTTTCTAATAAAAAAAAAAACGAAAAAGAAAGAATCGAACCTCGGTTCCTCTTTTTGTTTCAAGTTACAATCGTTACGAAACTGAGCGAGATCGCCATGCCAGTAACATATTAGGCTATTGCATCTGCAATTAAAATACAAACCCGATATTGAAGGTCCTATATTCAATTTTAATTTAAATATTATTAAATCAATTTAATTTGAACGTCAATTAATGGCATTGTCGTATATGCTTTTTATATACGTCTGAAAAGACAACACATTAACGATAGTAATTCATGTTTGATCATAATCCTGTAATTAATTAATACACTATTTGACAATGGTAACAAAAACTACAAAAGACGACAATTTTTTAAATGAAGAATGTGAATGACCAAATAATTCGAGTTTGAACATAATACAGTCAATAATGTCTAGTTCATTGACAAAATATGTTGATTACAATATTGCTTTTTTCATGAATAAAAATGATACAAATGCAGAATGTGAATGACCAAATAATTCGAGTTTGAATATAATACAATCAAAAATGTCTAGTTCATTGACAAAATTATGTTGATTACAATGTTGCTTCTTGTCATGAATAAAAATGCTATAAATGAAGAATATGAATGACCAAATAATTCGAGTTTGAACACAATACAGTCAAAAACGTCTAGTTTATTGACAAAATCTGTTGATTACAATGTTGCTTCTTTTTATGAATAAAAATGCTGTAAATGAAGAATGTGAATGACCAAATAATTCGAGTTTGAACCTAATACAGTCAAAAGCGTCTAGTTCCTTGACAGGATACGTTGATTTCAATGTTGTTTCCTTCGATGAATCAAAATCGGACATTTCACATGCAACAACCTACTACGAGAAAAAAGTTGTTGAAAAATCGGAGGGTAGGTCTAAGTCGGGATCGGCACAGAGAAGAACAGAGCAGATTGTGTAGTTCAGCTTTCCTGAAGAAGCCTCGAACCCAGCCGGCAAGAGGTGCGGGCGTTCCGCGCGGCGTGGCATGCAGTTATTCGCATTAAAAAATAACGTTTCCGCGCGGTGCGAAGCCCCCGGTTCAGCCATCAGACGGTTTCATCGTTAATTTCCTGGATCCTCTCTGTCTGTCGAAGCGAAAGGTGGAAGCGGGAGGCTCTCGCGGCGGCTCCCACCTATGCGCATAAATAATGAAAATCCTCCGACTCGGTATAATTACCAGCGCGGAGCGTCGCATCCGGTCTCGATTCAGACAATCGTCGCGTTTTCGTTCGCGCCGGGGATTTCGGATGTGCTCGCTGTATTTTTGGGGACGAATTCGATTACCAGCCGACGGAATGCACACGCTGGTACTCCCGGCTAACCGGCCCGGGGGCCTATCTTTGGATCCTCGCCGCGTCGCCGCGTCGCCCCGTTCGCCACCCTTAAACTGCGACTGCCGGCCCTTAATTCATCGTCGCCTCCGCTCCGAATTATTCCTCCGACAGTCAAGAGCCCTTCGCTTGTCCTAGGTCCGGGATTACTCGGCGATAATCGAATCCGCTCGCCGCTAATTGACTCCCGGAGTAATCACGAGTAAAACTTTCATGCCTCGCCCGCGCCGTTCCATCTGACTGACAACCGACTCAAATGAGGGGCCAACGGGGAGAGAGTCAGCGTGTGCGAGAGGTTTGGGCGAGGGGCGGCGGCGGGTGGGTAGAACGATATTATCAGAGATGCCTCTCGGGTTGCACGTAATTGAAGTAAAGCGAGAATCGTTCCCTCGTCTGTCACACTGAATTTGCGATAATGGAGGTTGCCGATTTTCTAGTCTTTCCGCCGTCGATGATTCATTCGGTACCGTCTGGGACCGATAGCTCGCTTTAATGACGATTATTTTCGCTCCCGTGCCGATTCTCGGGCTTTTTCTTCGGTTCGAGGATCGGTTCTGAATTTAGGGTGGACGGTGAGGTTCGGTAGTGGTGCAGGTTTGGTAAAATGCAAGCAGATTTTTGTGCTATAGGTCAATTACCTCTTGCACTGTAATTTATTGTACGGTCGCAGTAGTGTTCCTTCTCGAGAAGGCAAAACTTCCGTTTATAGCAAAAATCAGAATTCGATGAAATTTTGAAAATAGGTTCGTTTTTTACTAAAATGACGATTGCCAGAAGGACTTTTGGCGCATCGAAACAAATTTTTTTTATCATTTCAATGTCGCGCTCTACCTTACCGACTTATCGACTTTCTATTTTATATGGAATATCTTCAATTAGTTGTAAAAAGGGATCATGGTAGGTAATAAAAGTATTGGCACACTCTTAAAAAGGCGATAACTTTTTAAATATCGTATTATTGACTGATTTTGACGAAATTTTCAGAATATGTTTAATCGACACAGGTCTACAAAACGCAATTTAAAAATTTTCAATATGGGCCCACATAAAAAAGTTGTAAAATGCAACTTTTAGTATTTTTGATACAATTCCGATGAATTGCAATTTTTGACAAAATTTTTTTCGCATCCCCTGGTGAACTAATTGCTCTAGCTTCCCAAAAAAAATTCAAATCGTATAATACGATATTTAAAAAGTTATCGCCTTTTAAAGAGTGTGCCAATACTTTTTTTACCCACTCTATATAAGGTAAACTTGAAATTTTTAAAGACTACTCCTGGATTGTCGTGTGCGTGGTCTCCACTCCCACCCCTACTTAACCACAACTCATTCTAATCACATAAATAATAATATAACTAAATAATACATAAACTTGTCGGGTTAACCTAATCCAAATTAATTCTCATCGCATAATCTTCCCATTGTAGATATTGGTTCACTTGGTTTAACAATTGAAATTTTCTATACATTTTACATTAATTTCCAGAATATATATATGACGCATGCGCACAGCACGAACATAAAGTACAAAGTCGGTAAGTCAGTAGTCGCTAAGGTACAGCGCAACATTGGAATGATAAAAATTTGTTTTTCGACGCGCCAAAAATCCTTCTGGCAATCGCAATTTTAGTAAAAAAAGAACCTATTTTCAAAATTTCATCGAATTCTGATTTTTGCCATAAACGGAAGAACAGCCCTCGAGAAATTTTATAATGGGTCATTTCTCATTTGAAACTTGGAAATTTCTTATGGATCTCATTTATTTTATAACATATTTTCGGAAATGAATTTTTAATTAACTCAAATTTCATTTTTTCCTTGCTTTTAAAGTTATGTACATGTTGGACAGGAATAAACAATGACTTAAACTTTTTTGAGCTTTCCATAAATATTATCAACGATATTCCAAATATCATAAGTTTCCCAATATTTTTTTATTTTGTTAAGAATTCTAGAGAATTCTCGAGAAATATAGTCTTATTTCTCATTTCGCGAGAAATGAAAAACGTTGAGAAATCAGGAACACTAGGTGGCAGTGATTGCAACTCCTCTGTTGGTCGTAATTCCCTGCGAATCGAGTCGATAGGGAGGAATAACATTCTTCTGAACAGCCTTTTGAGGAAGAAATGCTATTACACTCCTCCAGTTTACAGGTTGTCCCAAAAATGTAGTATGTACTTCGTTGAAAAAGTGTGATTCCTATAGTTATTTAATACAACTTTTTCCTTCACGGAAACGTGTCTCCGCGACTTCGTTACGGAGTTATCAACGGGAAACATAGTCCAATCAGAGCGCGGTTACGGCGGACAGAGTTCGGCTCGGTGATTTTCTTTAATAACTCCTTAATGAAGCCGCGGAGAACATTTTCACAAAAGAAAAACTTCGAATGACCTCAGGAATCGCTCCTTTGAAGGAAGTACATTTTCGGGACAACCTGCACATTAAACTTGAAGATTGTAACAGTATCTCTTGTTCAAAAGGCTTCGTAACATCTGCATAATAAAATTGCACGTTTCATGTGCAACAACCTAATGATTCGTACGTGTACTGGAGCACTCGAACTCGACGGATCCTCAAACTCTATTATCTCGACAAACATACCTCATTTCAAAGATGTCATTCTACGTTTTCGACTTATCTTTTTTCGTAGAGTCTGTACATGAAATCAGATGATGCGATTTGTATGAAAAGAATGAATAAGCGAAATAATTCGTGGTATCTTTACTCCCCGAGTGTCTGCAGATGTTCTCCATATAACCGGAGCTAAATGACTTCGATTTGACCAACCGGCCAGTCGAGGGAGGTTAAACCGAGCCAATTCCGCTGGAAATTTCGAATCCGCGACCCGAGGCGAGCCTTGTCAGCATGATCATTTCGCTTCTATAAAATTCACCGCATTTTGTTTGTATCCGAGCGCTATTCGAATAGTCGCTACCGAGAGTCACCTACATACGAACAGCCACGATGTATTATTGACACCGCAACCCCCAATGTAACCCGCTGCCGCCGTCGACCCTCTTTGTGCTCTCCCATGTTGGAAATTGGACAGGTATGTGCTTCCCCGCGTGTGCGCGCGCGATATATGCTCGCATATACACCCATATCTGTATGTGTATCTACTGTACACATGTATATGTATATATATACATATTATAGATACATACATGTATGTGTACACATATAGGTACCGGATGGCGTTCCACAAACTATGCACACACATCGGTGTCGCTGGTGCCACCAATAAATTTTTTCCGATGTTTTATTCCCCCGTGGCACCGAACCGTCTCCTCAACGCGGAATTATAAGCCCTGCAAGACAACGAATGACCCCGCCCTGTTCAATTTCATTCCATCCTGATAAATTTGTAGTTTACCCGAAAGATGAATCTCGGACGACCGGCGGTGCGTTTAGACGAAATTAATGATTGCTTTGGGAACGCTTTATGCGACACACCGCCCCGCGATTTCTACAGAATAGTGAATAAATCAGAAAATTGTATGGTTTTTTTTTGGAGAATATTTGCTAGTGTGGGTAAAAGATGAACTTTTTTGTTCAATAATTTTTGACGATGTTTTTACTTGATTTTTAATCTGAAGATTTCACCATTTATTCGAGATAGTGAATTAATTTTCAGAAAACGAGGCGAAATGGAAATTTGTTTTCTCTTTCAAGTATTTTAGTACGTCAATTGCTAATTATTGTCATTTCAGGAAATCCCCAGAGTAGTGACATGCAGATGAAGTACTATTGTCACAGAATATTTTATAAGTATGAGAGTGTAAGGACAATATTTTGAAGTGAAACTTCTTTGCCGAGGGTAACAATTTTCTGATGTAACGGAAGTCAATGTTACGGAAGTCGACAGTCGAGTGGCGCGAAAATTTAAACTGAGAATGAACGTGGAAAAATAATTTCTTACCCCGACGGGATTCGAACCTCGGTCTACCGATTGGTAGTCCAACTTCTTAACCGTTTGGACAACCAACGATCTCAGAATGATAGCGAATGATTAAAGCAACACACGTGCAACCACGTTTTTTATTTTTATTTACATGAATTAAAGTAATATAATTAACTATATTATATATATATATATTTTAAACTATCGTGGAACAGAAAAAAAAATCGTGCGATAGAAGTGAAACTTATTGCTTATTAGGTATAATAATTTATCTGTATTAATACCTAATAAGCAATAAGATTCACTTCTATCGCGCGTGGTTTCCACGCACGCGAATTTTTTTTAATTATTTGTGGCTTATTGTTACTGTTTTGAACACTGATGAAGCAGAAAGTAGCAAATATTAAATTTTTCAAGTTTGTTCATCATACGGTTCATAAATGTATGTTCGTGTAAAGTACGTAGTCTAAATTATTCGACATAAAACTACAAGCAGAAATGTGTTCTGCTATCCACTGAATAGGTTTCAGAATCTGATCCGCTGCTCTCTATGATTACATTATCAATTCCGCACGTTGCTCTATAGAGAGGGAACACTCTATAATGATATCTGTGCATATACTGGAACCTGAAGCTGTTGACTGACACCCATTATCTCGGTATACATGAATTTTAACTGAAATTTATTGACGGCGTTGCACTTTTTGTAACCGAATCATATAATTTATTCCGCGTGATTTCGATCTTTACCTCTTGTGCTAACCCCCGCTTTTGATATTTACGTGAAATCATTCTTGATACGACAGTAGTTTCTCACAAAAATCGAGTTTAATCCTTATGCTTCCATAATAAATTAAATTGAAAACTACTAAATTATTCAACTCATTATGAAAAATACGACTCTGTTAACTATGTTAGCACATAGGTGTGCCGTTTATATTAATAATAGTGAACTATAATTAGTACACTAGTATATGCATTTGCATTGAAAATTTATGAAGAGGGTGGTGGATTCCTAACTACATACGCTGCTCAATTTTTTACCTTATAAATTATAATTCACACACGTGACGACGACATGAAACAGAATATATTATCCTTTCCCTTAGGACGACATAAAACCCTATTCTTTAGCATACAATACACATTTTTAAGCATACTATACGCACAAGTTTACATTTCTCTTTTGTAAAGTTATTCAAGATAGAGAAGTTTTGAATATTGCAATCAGGCACAAAACAAAATAAATCGTACATAATGGTATTAATAGTTACGTGTTTCTCGATCGTAAATTTTAATATAAATCAATTATATGTTCTCGGCGCACAGTTTCGATCAAAAATAAAGCAAATTAGTAATATTTAAATGTAACTCAACGTTTCGATCGAGGTGTGGATCATTTTCAAGAGCAATTGCGTTTGATAAGTGTAAAGAAAAGTTTTAAAAATAATCACTGAGTTCCATGCTGGTCTACATTGAACTGAATTGTTTTAAAAATTTTAAAACTGAATTGTTCAATGTAGACCAGCATGGAACTCAGTGATTATTTTTAAAACTTTTCCTTACACTTATCAAACGCAATTGCTCTTGAAAATGATCCACACCTGGATCGAAACGTTGAGTTACATTTAAATATTGCAAATTTGTTTTGTTTTTGCTTTATTTTTGATCGAAATTCTGCGCCGAGAACATATAATTGATTTATATAATGGTATTAAATCCTTCATGATTGAAGAGTGCACTCTAAAAAATGAAATATCCACAAGACTTAATCAAACATCTAAATCCCAAAGACGAAAGCGTCACATTAAGAGAAGATTCACCTCCCCCACAAAAAGGCCAGCACAAGGTCCTCGAAGTAGCAATTTCCATGCAGAATAGCGTCGAAAAAAATCATTTGTATCGAACAATTCAGTTTTTAAATTTTTAAAACAATTCAGTTCAATGTAGACCCGCATGGAACTCAGTGATTATTTTTAAAACTTTTCCTTACACTTATCAAACGCAATTACTCTTGAAAATGATCCACACCTGGATCGAACCGTTGAGTTACATTTAAATATTGCAAATTTGCTTTATTTTTGATCGAAACTGTGCGCCGAGAACATATAATTGATTTATATAATGGTATTAAATCCTTCATGATTGAAGAGTGCACTCTAAAAAATGAAATATCCACAAGAATTAATCAAACATCAAAATCCCAAAGACGAAAGCGTCACGTTAAGAGAAGATTCACCTCGCCCACAAAAAGGCCAGCACAAGGTCCTCGAAGTAGCAATTTCCATGCAGAGTAGCGTCGAAAAAAATCATTTGAATCGAGTAAACATCTCGTGTCGCAATCCACGGGCCGGACGGCGTCGTTCTGCGAGCCATATTCCGTTGCGGTGTGGCAACGAGTAAAGCAAAAACGAAGAAGAATCCGGTAGAAAACAAAGCAACCGAAGCTACGTAATATTTCGTAGGCGTCCGAATCGTTCTACCGCGTGCAAAAGTGCTCCGCGATATCGAACAAGCCGGCGTGATACGGTTGCCCGGTTCGAACGAGCGCGCGGGCTCGGGCTCGACCAATTCCGCTTGCAATTCTACGGCGAAATTTTGAACGCGATCCCGCGGACAACGCCGCAACAAAATTATTATTTTATTCGCGGAACTTTGCTCGTTTCCTCGGTCGTAGCCATCGTTGTATCTCCCTCGTGACTGGTCTCTGGTCGAGTTTACGGCTCCCCGGTCTCCACCCCTGGCGTTCCCCGCTTCCCACACACGCGTGCACACGCGTTTACCATCCACACAGGTACACACAGCCGCGCGTGCACATGCACCGATGTGACGAGGGAGGAGAACGAAGAGGGGGGAGGGGAGAACGCGCGCGAATCTCGTCCAGCCGCGCCTGCGGTACATATATTAGCACGTTCCGTGCACACAGAGCCGACAGACAGCGCCATGCGAGAGAGAGCACACAGATAAACGCACACCGGGCAACTCCTACGTGATATATGTCTGGCTGTACGTGGCGGTTGAGTGGAGTTGTGGTGGACGGGTGGGTGGCCATGTGGGCGGATGGACGATAGTTTATTCAGCGGATTATTGACGGGTGGTGTGCTCGGGTCCTACATGCTGTACGGCACACTCAAAATAGCCCCCGGTTAACCCCTGATGCTGGCATTTGAAATATCGACCTTTTCGAATTTAGTCAGGATATGCAGTCGCCGCCGATGGATTTCGGACGGCCGCCACCCGGTGGACACGGGGCACCGGTTGATCGCGAGGGACACCACCGATCTATGTAGATCCTCGAGGAGTTCGTTCGGGAACCGAGAAAGTCGCGCGCGTAACCGGGCTGCCTCGACAAATACTTTTTTCCGGAACCGTCAGCGAAAATATTAAAAGTTGCATTTTACAACTTTTCTGTGTGGGACAGTATTGAAAATTTTAAAAATGCGTTTTGCAGATCTGCGTCGATCAAATAGATTCTGAAAATTTCGTCAAAATCAGTCGACGTTGCAATGAGTTACAGACGTTTTTTAGCCTTTGACTGCAGTACATTTAAGGATTCTTAGACGACGCGCCCGATCAACTATTTCGATGTTTTGTCGAAGATTATATACAGAGATATACTTTTTTGTAACGAATGTCCAGCTACATCGATTGATGTATTCAAAAATACCTCATTTCATTTGAAAAAATTAAGTTGACCTTCATATGTCCTTTACGCGTCCACCTACAAAAAAGCTACTAACATCAGATTAATGCCCCCTCGAAACCATGTAAGTTCCATTATTCAGCTGTTCTGTTTCTGTGGAATCACCCTGTATAGAGTAATTGTAAAGACAACATTGTTGAACAAGTAAATTGAACGGTACAAAGATAGAATTTTTGTATAAAACAGTGAACAGTAAACATTGAATATAATAAATAATAGTAAACTTGTTATACCTGTCGTTTGTACAAAATTGTGCCAGGAAAACAGCTACGTTAAAACTAAGTTCTAAGAATTCATTCCTTTCAAGGTTTCCGACATTTTTGGGACACCCTGTATATTTCCAAGGGCTAATTGCATTCGCAGGTTAATCAATTAAAACTTTGCAAGAATTTCATTCTAAAAACGCAGGTGATCATCTAAAAACAATCATTTTGAGGGCAATACTCCAATAATATCATATAGAAATGGTTACATGATATAACAAAGTTCTCTTTTCCAACACGTTAATGCAGCTTTACATAAAGTAAAGTAAAATTTATCGATTTAAATATTATAGTGTTTTCGTGGTTAGTAAAATAATAAAATATTTCAAACCGTAAAATATTAGTAATTGTAAAAAGTGTTGGCTATAAACAATTGTTAATTCTAGAAAAAGCTTTTTTTACAATCCAGAATAACATTTCCCAATGAAAGATACTGTAGAAAACTATTGAGGGATAGTACAATAGCTAAACAAGAATGACCTAGTCGGAAAAGTCTAATTAACAATTAAACATTTTCCATTCAAGAAAAGTAAAAGTGTTTAATTGAGAAAAATTTTTTAGAACAGGCACATACGACGTCATTTACGTTCAAACGAATAAGAAGAAATAACGATTGAAGGTATTGAGACACGTCTTGGTATCTGGAGATATTTTTTGTTGCAGAAATGAACAAACATTCATACGTCCGCTGCAACTCGTGCAGCATGTACCAATGCGGTATCATTAGATTAGTTTGATGTTAGTAGCTTTTTTGTAGGTGGACGCGTAAAGGACATATGAAGGTCAACTTAATTTTTTCAAATGGAATGAGGTATTTTTGAATACATCAATCGATGTAGCTGAACATTCGTTACAAAAAAGTATATCTCTGTATATAATCTTCGACAAAACATCGAAATAGTTGATCGGGCGCGTCGTCGTTCGCGAAATTTTGATTACGTGCATGGTCCTGCAAAATTTTCGGGCATCATCTATTTAAGAAATGCGGGACCAAAAACTGACGCGGGATCCTGCGGGATTGCATTCCCTACTCAGGAATCACCTGTTTCGATGAAGAACATTTTTGGTACAGCCTGTATGACCGACGTAGAAGTCGGGATTTAGAAAGGTTGAAACTGATTGAAAGTAGAAACGTTTTGTTACGGAGGCGTGGTTTAAAAAGAAGATGGGTCCGTTGAAAAAGGTGCAGCGTCTTAAGTTCGCGGGAGTCCTGCACAGTTTTACGATCTCGCGATAGTCGTTTTCCGCCGAAAGGAAGGTGCTTGCAGGAGCGGATACGTGAACGGAAGTGGTCGGTAGTACCGCGCCGGCAATTACGCGGACCCGCACGGCCATCCCTATCAGTTCGTCCACACGTGACCGTATGAAAAACACGGGTGTGCTGCCGCGTACATACGCTTCGTTTCTCTTTCGGTGTTCACTTAAGATCCGTTCACACTTCGTTAACATCGTCAGAACGTAGCGGTGGTCGCTTTGAACCTCGGACACTAGAATTCGTTACTCGGAGGACAATAAAACAAAACGTCTTCTCATATTTTTCGTTCGACGAACGTACCAATAAAAATAGACTCTTCTCTACTTGCGTTAAATAATCACGCAATAAACATCTCGGTAACTATTACTTTTTTACCTCGTGTATATCTGTACACTTTTATTAGGGCTTGATAAAAAACACTCGGAGTCACCTTTATGTCTCGATAAAAGGTAAAACAGGGAAAATAGAATTATTCAATGCTACTTTCCTTTTTAAATTTATTTTACGTCGCTCTCAACTCTTTGCTAAGGTTATTTCGCGACGGAGAATTCTATGCTACTCTTGAAATAGTACAACGTTCGTTTCAACCATTATTGCAGAAACCAAACAGTTTATAAGTAATTTAGGTAGCACGCTTGTCAGCCTGTGTATTATAAACATTGTTAAGATCTGCCGTATTGAATGTTACAAATCACGAACAATTTCAAACGGAATAAATATTGAGTAAGTATCGACGTTTATATTTTCCCATACCTACTAAATATTATCATTTTTAGGAGAACATAACGACGTTTAATATATGCACATTGTAATCATATTTTTGGACATTGATATATAATATTTATTCTTAATATAAATAGTCAAAAACCTGTGAACAATTACTGGTAAAATATTGTCTGATCCTACTTCACTCAAGTGCTGCATCGAACGCGAAAATGAATTTAAAAAAGATGTATGGCATTAAAATTTGAAAGTCGAAAAGTGAATTTTAAATTCTCCGTACGACCAATTCGATGAGTGGAACAGGGAGCTTGATTCTCGGGAAAAATTAATTGAAATAGGGAGATGCTCTCTGTCGGCACCCTAATATCGAAGCACCATTGTCATGCCCTCGCATAGAAAGGTTCGAACTGCAATCGCAGACGAGATTCGTCCAGCGTAAACGCGGCTTTACTCGCGCAAATACGGCTAGCACACCGGATGAAAAAAGCGCGCCGCGCTTTTTTCCTTTTCTGTCGGCGCGGTCAGCTCACCTTGATAATGCGAGATATCACGCGAATATACTAACAAACGAGTGTATGTACGGCGAAAAAAAAGGAAAAACGATGTGTGCCGAGGGAAACGGGGGAGGAGGGACTGGTAGGGAGGGAGGGAGGAGGGCAGTGGGTATCTGTAACTGAACACTGCGGTTCGCACGAGTATGCGAATCTACGAGGAAAATTAAATATTATATGCGAGCGCTGTCGACGGGTTTTCCGTTCATAATATTTTCTATTAATTTGCTGCTACGCCGAGGAGAGTGTGCTCAGGGAAGATTATGTGTTTGTTTCAACGTCGAGGAGAGACGTAATTCGATCAACCATTTATCATAATTTAAAAATCTAACGATCAACATTATTTGCATTCGACCATCGTGATTTTTTAAAGTATATTGAAAACCGCGAAGACAGGTGTCATCACACCGTATATTATATCGAATGAAAATGTTCAGAGTTTTAATCGTATCGATGAACATTTTTATGTTATTCTTTTTTTATTACCCCGAAAATCGATTTTTTAGCAGATCTTCACGTTTCATGGTCATTGGAGTCATTTTAGACTATTTTTATCAAATTGTTAGTATGTGTGTGTGTGTGTATGGCCGTTTGTATGTTATCAAATTTTTCGTTAACGTTTTCTGAAAAAGTAAAAACGCGATCAGAATGATGAATTATGCAATCGATGTGCCCCGTCGTAACTTAGAGCTGATTAGATTTTGATCCATATTGGTCAAGTAGTTTTTTAGATTTTTTAGTTTTTTTCGAAAGAAGTTCATTCAACAATGCAATTTATACGAGAGGATGGAAATTGTCCACCGAATAAACAAACGTAATTATATATATTTCATTTTTATTAAAAAAAATTTTTTTTTAATTATGCAACTAATGCTAATGTTAGCGCTCACAATAATCAAAAAATATCCCAATGCAAGAGTGAGTTATTAGTCGTTATTAGTTATTATAATGATAATAATGTACTGCAACTATTTATGTTTATTATTGGTTTCGTTTTTTTTTAATTACTTAACAATGGATGTAGACGCAACATAAGCTTAAATGGTTATTCTGTTTTCTTACATAAAACCTATACTGGCTAGAGCTGAAGGTTCATCTTAAAATAATGAATTAATAGTGAACTAATTAATATAATGAAAGTGAAATCAAATGTAGTCTGATGATAGAGCTACCAAGCACTAAACACGATTGATAGATATTGTTTTATAACGATATTGAGTTCATTCAGATCTTTCAAGACGTTGAATAAAGCAGTTCATTAATAATATTTCTCATGAAAATATTTTTTTCATAATTTCTGTAGTTGCGTCAGAAAAAATCGGAAATAATTTTGACCCATTCGATAGTGTTGAAGGTAGTAATATTTGTGGCGAAAAAGAATAGTAATTTCTAGATACAGCCAGAAGCTGAAATAATCATTCGGTGATCCGAAAATGGGATTGCTCACAAAGACGAAATTGTTAACTGTATAAAAACAGAAAGACCAGATATTATGGAAGCTGTGGACCTGACCTATTAAGCGTACATACCGTACAACGGAGACCCTTTTTTTAAATTATAAAATTGACCTCTTGTAGGTGACGTACATCACAGCGAGCTTTTAGTTTAATAACCAATACTTGTTGCCCACTCGTATCGTCGCAAAATTCATTTCGGCCGTATGCAACACAGCACTGCGACAAATTCATTAAAAATTGATTGCGTATACAGCACTTCGGCGGACACGAAACAGTGTTCGAATATACAAACTGCAATTAATATCTTTGAAAATTTGTATGGGCTCTACTAGCAACTATTAATTAACCACGAAAATTGTGGAAGAATGTTCATCAATGAATGTGAAACACTTCCACGTCAAAAATCCGTTTTATCGTCAATTAGCGAATAAAAGTAATTCTGAATTCATGTATTTTTCTAAACCTTTTCCCCTAACATTATAATAAATCAATACAAAATTAGTTGTACATATGTAGATACATCTATAAGATAAACATCAGCTATCGATACCAAAATGTTTTCCGTAATTATCTATTGACAATGACTTTCCACATTTTTATAGTTACTTATTATACGTATAGTGTGGATGTCCCAAAGTGCTAAACTTTGTCAGCATATTCTACGGGTCTAAACAAGAAAGAAATATCACAGAAATTATCTTTTCCTGCAATCGACTCGGAAATTTTTATTTTGCATAAACATTCGTCTGCTTAATACTTCTCTATAGTCGTCACGCACGATCGACAAGCACCGAAGCAGAAAAACGATCGAAATGCTCTACACCAGGCAGACAATACTCAGACAACTTTTTAGTGTCGCGTGGGAGGGTCAAACCGATAAATGACCCGAAGGGGTCAACCACAAAGACACGGCAGACACAGTACAAAATTAATGCACAGTCAAATCAATATCAGCTGCGAGCAACAAACAGTCCATCGCTGTCGCTGCAGTGACGAAGTGCCAGCCAACCGGATCAATATTAACATGATCATAAAGCAACCCTAAATCATCCACGGAGCAACTGTAAAGACACTATAAAACCCGGTAAAGGACCGCGAAGAAACTGTAAACCGACTTTAAAGCAGCGTTTTTGGTGCGAGGGCAACAAACCTCTGCCCGCAAGAAACCTTAGCAAGACAAAATGAAAAATGGCCGACTTTATTACACTTGTCGACGAATATACCCAGAGTCGTTTCAAATAATCAACTGAGAACCTTCGCGTGATTTTTAATTAAATCTATTGTCACATTTGAGAAACTTTTACCCACACATTGGTGATACCTTTCTGATTAAAATGAGACCAAACACGATATAGTTCCGGGCACGTTTGGTTGATCAATTGGCGATTCCGTGCAACCTCGATTATCCGAACCAACGATTTCTCCATTACTGAAATACGTGTTTTGAAACAGAGTTCCTAATGCTGCACAAGTTTGAGCTACGTTACCTTTAAGAGAACAGACTCGAAGTCACAACTAAACATTGTGCTGTAGTATTGTTCGACATATTCCATTAAATATGTTGGTATCTAAATCAATTACTAAACATTCAGATATGTATGTGATATTGCATTAATCTCATACGCACAGATCTGCAAAACGCATTTTTAAAATTTTCAATATTGTCCCACATAAAATAGTTGAAAAATCAACTTTTAGTATTTTTTCAACAATTCCGATCAATTGCAATTTTTGAAAAAATTTCTTTTCACATACTTTAGTAAACTAATTGCTCTAGCTTCCCAAAAAAGTTCAAATCGTATAGTACAATATTGAAAAATTTATCGTCGTCTTTAGAGCGGTCTTAAACTTTTGTCCGCTACTGTATGTATGTTACAAAAAGGAATTTCATGTTCCTGTGTACTATATGTCATAGTTTACTTGACATATTTTTATGAATTATTAAGCTATACCAGGATAACTGATAACTATTAGGTTGTAAAGAAAGAAATGCATTTTACCTTAATTTAATGAGTTACAGTGCGTCACAAAATTATTCGCTCGCTCTAAAAAAGACGATAACTATTTTAATATTCTACTATGCGATTTAAACTTTCTTTGGGAAGCTACAGCATTTAGTTTGCAAGAGGTAACAAATAGGTCATTCCATTTAAAAAAATTAAGTTGACCTTCATATGTCCTTTACGCGTCCACCTGCGAAAAAGCTACTAACATTAGATTAATGCCCCCTCAAAATCATGCAAGTTCCATTATTCAGGCGAAATTTTGATTATGTGCACGATCTAACAATCCTGAAATTTACTGCAGTCAAAGGCTGGAAAACGTCTGCAACTCATTGCAACGTCGACTGATTTTTAAAAAAATTTTCAGAATCTATTTAATCGACGCAGATCTGCAAACGCATTCTTAAAATTTTCAATATTGTCCCACATAAAAAAGTTGTGAAATACATTTTTGTAAAATGCAAATGTATTTTTGCTACAATTCCGATGAATTGCAATTTTTGACAAAATTTTTTTCCGCATCCTGTGGCAAACTAATTGCTCTAGCTTCCCAAAAAAAATTCAAATCGTATAATACGATATTTAAAAAGTTACCGCCTTTTTAAGAGCGTGCCAATACTTCTTTTACCCACTGTATGAACACCGTTCCCTATGGTGTTTCAAATTTTATGGATACGAAACTGATATAATACCTCACACAATACCTATATGTTTAGTAATTGATTCGATACCGACACATGTAACCCCTTGTCTTGCAAATCGTGTCTGATTCGTGATGAAGATTCTGTGCAGCGGATTGTTGAGATTCTGCTGAATAAAACGAGTTCAAACACGACGTGGTTGGGACAATTTTTATGAACAATGTAAATAACAAAATTAATGTATTGCTATGTACAACTTTCATAAAACTATTGCGAACTACGTCGTCTTTAGACTCATTCTAATCGGCAGAATCTCAGGAATCCACTGGTGCTACAGTTTTCGGAGGTATAAAACAAACATTTGTGAATTTGAAATGTTCTTTATTGCTAATTTCTTTACGCTCGCAGTACGCGTGTAATAAAAAATCACCATTTCGCTTAGAATTAAATTTCTGAAATTTGATGTTACTCACAGTTGTTTGTGGAAAATTGAAAAATGATAATTTGGAAATAGGCGGTGAACAATAAAGAACGAATTCCAAGAATTTCGAGTCGTTCAACTTTGCCTAGGCTGCCTTTTTAGTTATCTAAAAGAAACGAAAATATTTGTGTATTCTCGTTTATATTTATCATTCCCAGCTGGTTTATCATTCCAACAGTTCGACTTCCGAGCTATATTTAACATAATTCACTGGTGCGACCAAAAAGTGGTATAGTTTCGAAAATGAATTATAGTTCATATGGAAATGACCGACAATCGCTTTTATTACGACGTGATAAAATTTACAGCCGGTTCAACACCTGCCATCTTTCCATAAATTGAGAGTGATAATGATGATCTTGAGCGTTCTGACAATTCTATATTAGATATGTACCTTTCATATAATTTAATCTTTAATCACTATGTTATAGATCTGTCTACGTTTATAGCTCATAGACATCGTCCGAGTTCAATCAATTTAAGAGTACAATCAAATTTAACATTATTCAATTTTATTCCTGGTTGTCAAGTACGTTACCACATAATAAGTAATATACTCTTCTTACGCGTGTACCATAATGTTTTTATAACACTATAATTACTTCTGTGTATCATGTACTATTGTTTATAAAAGTCGCGTTCGTTTTAATCATATTTAATATTTGCTTTATAACTTGATCAAGTAATTTCTCTGGTAAGGACCTAAAATAAAAATTTAGTTAATTGGCATAGGAGAAAAGACAACATTTTTTTCGGAGTATATTGGAAGAAAATCTTTTCTTTCTTTCCCTGAATCGAGTTTCCGTCTTACAACGTACAAATGCAGCATTTGCAGCACGCGTGATCCGCTCCGCGAGAGGTTATCACTCGCGACAAAATTGGTCCACGTATTTATATTTTGCTGTGCTTCACTTATCGCCGATACGCCATAGATACATACGTCGAATTCGCATCATAAATGGAATTGCAACCGGTCGGGAGTGCTTCCATCATCCAAAATTCCCTGAACTGTAACAATGGACTCATTAGCGAGTAATATACAATTTTGAAAATAAACTCTTCCATATTATTCAAAAGTCGTGTAATTTTTCACATTTTTCTATTATCTCGGTTCAATACGTTACCGTGATTCACAAAATTATTCGCTCACTTTTAAAAAGGCGATAACTTTTTACATTTATATATATATAAAAATGGATGTTTGTATATATATGATTAATAGACTTCGAAACTGTTTGACCGATCAAAATGAAACTTGGCACATATATGTGTTTTTTCATGGAGAAGGTTTTTACGCTACTCATTTTGTTGCATTTTTCCAGTCTACATTAATTATTTTAACTATTATTTCAACAATAAATTGTTATTAATGAATTAATAATGGTTCCCAGGGTTATCATATTTTATACCGCGAAACACGTTCAGACACGTTCGATCACGTCCGGACGCGTTAGTCTATATTCATTATTTGAACTATTATTTCAACAATAAATTGTGATTAGTCAATTAATAATGTTCCCCAGGGTTATCATCTATATCTATATATATAAAAATGGATGTTTGTATGTATATATATATATATATATATATATATATATATATATATATATATATATATATATATATATATTCACATACTTACGATCAAAATCTAAATTCTTCACATTTGCACGGGCGAAGCCGTGTCGGGGGCAGTTAGTACTGTACTATACGATTTGAACTTTTTTGGGAAGCTAAAGCAATTAGTTTCCTACAGTATGTGAACAAATTTTGTTAAATATTGCAATTGATCTGAATTGTAGAAAAAATACTAAAAGTTGCATTATACAATTTTTTTATGTGGGCCTGTATTGATAATCTAAAAAATACGTTTTGTAGATCTGTGTCAATTAAACATATCCTGAAAATTTCGTCAAAATCAATCGACGTTGCAATGAGTTATTGCAAGTTACTGCAGTAAATTCAAAGATTCTTACATTTTTAATGCCTGTCGTTTTTTCCTCATCAATCGATTTCGATGAAACTTTAGCAGTGTATATAACTGACAGATCTACAAAACGTATCTTTTTAATTTTCAATATAGTTGTATAATGCAACTTTTAGTATTTTTTCTACAATTCCGATCAATTGCAATTTTTGAAAAAATATGTTTCCACATCCTGTAGCAAACTAATTACTCTAGCTTCCCAAAAGAGTTCAAATCGTGTAATACAATATTCAAAAGGTCATCGCCTTTTTAAGAGTGAGCGAATAATTTTGTGACTCACTGTATATATAAAGATGTTAAGTAACGTATAAGAGTATGTCTCATGTAAATGGTTTTTATCTTATGCATTCATTATTGACGAGTAATTACTATTTTCTGGAGTGTAGTTCCGAAGAAAAGTAAAAATTAATAAATTCTATAGAATAGTCGGAGCGTATTCTAATTTCGATTAAGTTGAAAAAATATTCAGAATGATAACCATTCATTTTGTCGAAACTGTTTATAAAAGTATGAAAGGTATATATAATTATTAATTATTAATTACTTTATTAGAACTGTTAGGAAAAGGTACAAAATATATATGTAATTATTTTATGTAAAAATTGTTAAATGTGAAGTAGATAATAGATAATTTTAGCTGAACTGAATATTTATGCGTGTTAGAAACAAATTGATTTCGAGTTAAAAGAAACTGAAAATTATTCACGAGGACATTTTGAACGCGATAAATTTCGTAGAATATGAACATAAAAATACCATGCGATATAATTTCTGTAATATCTGAAATATTTTCACTACGTTTCAATTTTGACTGATGACATTCTCTTCTACGCCTCGTCGCGACAAACTAGCCGTTCCAGTCGCATAAAGCCATATCTGCACCATCTATTTTTACCATCTAAAAATATTTGTCTACGCTGGTACGCTGATGAACGTATCGATCGTTTTGCGCAACAGAAATAAAAAATGATGTGCAAAAAAATAGAAAATTGCTAATTCGTCTTCAATATTCAATAGATAATAAAATATTATATAAAAGATTACATAATTTTATTTACGTGAGAACTTATACTTGTTATAACAAATTAAAGAAATACTTTCACGACACATGATCACATATAATAATGAATAGAGAAATATGATAATCGAATTCGAATACTTATTCCAAAATTCTTCATACAGTATTCTTCTCATCTATTAATCTCATCAATATTATTGAAATATGATTTTGTGCATTCGTTAACATGCAACAAATATTTACGTTCGCAGCCGAAATTCTATTTCTATTGATTTATTTTACGCACGATTTTCAATGAAAATGATGTACACTTTTAATTGTGAAATGTTATTCGCAAAAACAATACGTATACTGTACGATTTACGTGCACAGTTTAATTGTGCGAATTGCTGAAATATTCTGTTGCTCAATTAGGCCGTGCAATTTAAATCCAACTTTACAGTAAATTTTCAATTTTGTATTAATTAATAATTCCGTTTCTGTTACCTTCGCACATTTTCCTCATGAAAACATTTACGTACATTGGAAAACTAGTTTAAAATGTGCGTTTGTTGAACGACGATATAGTGTTCCAAAAAATGGTAATGAGATAAATAATATATCAATATCAGATCCGATAAAAATTTCTTTTATCATAGAATAATTAATGACATTAAATTTTTTTCTATCACGTCTTTTTAAATAAATATTGCAATTCCCTTTTCTCCTCAAAGTCATAAATTTTTTGTAGTATACCATTTCTTCCGCCTATCAGCTAGTAGACGTCAAAACAATTTCAAGAAGCTCAAAAACAAGCTATTCATTTTATACAAAATTAAAATAAATAATCATGGAATAATCCTTCCCGTCTCTCAGTATTTACAAGATTGTATAACATACTTGTAGTTTGCATACACGTACAAAGATTTCAAATAGAAACTTCATACACATGTTTGAAGACAACAAGCCCTAGAAATAAAATGGACTTCTTCAGAAGTAAACTAACACAATGGAATGTTCTTAAGAGAAGATGCTTTTTTATTGCTTTTTACAAGGGCCATTACGTTTCTCTGTATTCGAGCTAACATGCTCGGACAGTGAACGCGTTAAAAATGATTTGCTACGTCTGGTTTATCCGAGTGTGTCGGTTTTCCTAGTCCGCATAATGGAGGTTCCACTGTGCCGGGTATTAGTAGGTGTTGTCCGCGTTTGTTCGGAAAGTACGCGCGTGTCGCAAATCCGGAAGACTTGAACGCGTGTATACGAAACCTTCTAAACAGCGGTCGAGCCGCGTACGCGTGCGTCTGTGTATTCACGGAAAACCGAGAAGAGAGGTAACTAGAGAGAAACGAGATTTCGCGCGAATCGATGGCTAATAGCCTCCCCGCTGTAATTAATGCAACAAGTTGATACCTAACACTTATCTACACTGCCGCTGGTCCCACGATTAACCCGGCACGAGTTTCGAAGCAGGTAGCGTGTACGTGTTGTCGGGTATCGATGACCAAGTTTTCAGTTTGTCCCTATTTTATCGAATCTTCACGATAGTCGATACAAATGTACAACAGTCACACCGCACAGTGTGTCGAGTATATGGGAATTCGGGAAAAAAGTCGTAACTCTTAAACTATGCAATTTTCGAGTAAAGTACCTTAATACCTTTTGAAATAAAATGCAAAACCGAATCGAATGATGTAAAAAAAATTTTTTTTTAAATTATTTAAACCAAAATTTTATTTTTAGTTGCGATGATCTTGTTTTTTATGACTTTTTATTGAATAAAAAGTGGTTTACAATTTTAATGAAAATTTTTTAAAAAAGTACTATACTATATACATTGTTTATCTAATTGTAAATCTTCACAACGAGGAATTAAAACTTAGGAGTCCTTAAGAATTCCGTTTGTTTACCTAGAAAGAAGTCTAATGTGCTTTAAATTAATATAATACAAAATCTCAAAGGAACCTTTTGGTACTTTCTGTAATACTGAATTGGAAGATTGTAAATATTTAAACAATTTTAAAACTAAATATATAATTTATAAGAATAAAATTGATCACACATGTAACTACTTATCAAATGGCATGCGTTTAAAAATAATTGCAACAAATTTCTTCGAAAGACTACGCAGAAAGCCGCCGAGCGCGAGCGTCTTTATATGGTTTTTTATTATTTTCTCCCCTTGAGCAAATGTGAGCAGATTTAAACCAACGCGAAATTAAAGTTTAATATGCCACCAATTACTGTAAAAAAATTTACGGATGTACTTTGCTGTACTTTTTTTTAAACTCTAATCAAAGTTGATAAATGTTAAACATAAAAAATTAGGACAAATTGCGATTATTTTAAAAAAATTTTGTGGGAGATTGAAGGTCTTATAATACTAAACACACCCTCTAAAAATCAAATTAAAAAACCAAATAGCTTGCGAGGGACGCATGTTTAAAATAATGCACGGTATTTGACAGTAAAGTTTCAGCCTCAATTTTAATAATAAATTGATTTATTCAGTTAAAATTTAATGCAGTTTCAGAAACTACGTTTTGTTACGAACATTTTAGCATACATAAATTTTTTGGTCTTACACTTTGATTTCCGAACTTTTTTCCATTGGACGACACACTGTGCACCGGCAGGAAATATCACGGACTCTATTCTGCTGCTACTAATACTTTGCAGAAACTATTGCACCTCGTATTGTACAATCTTACAAGGGTCATTGTTTTTCTTTTATTTATTAATATGAAAATTTTCATTCCTCTTTTCATTTGACGATGCAATATTTATATTTGTAAGGAAGTTTACTTGCTTCAGATTAATTTTGAATACTCCCGCGCTAACACGCGAGCCATTAAAGTAATTACAGTAATCCCTTGATTCTTGTCCCAGGGACTGTTCGTGGAGCGGACAAAAATCGCGATGCAGACTTGTTTTTCTGATTTACGGCTGTAACTAAACACTATATAATTTGGCCCATATTTACTCTACATATGAGAAGCATAATTTATAA
The DNA here is from genome assembly GCA_963971365.1 of Lasioglossum villosulum. Taxonomy (NCBI): domain Eukaryota; kingdom Metazoa; phylum Arthropoda; class Insecta; order Hymenoptera; family Halictidae; genus Lasioglossum; species Lasioglossum villosulum. Next base: position 42,852,907 of record OZ020495.1, on the reverse strand, counting down.
TTTATTATACATTCAACATATGCTATAGCATATGTTTAAATGAACAAATAAACATCCTGAAAATATGTTCTCAAAGAATTAAAGAATAAAAAATATTTGAACGATTACATAAACGAATACCTAACCAGATAAATTTTCATTTAATAAGTTGTTAACAAATGTGTTAATCGCATTGGTATTTTAAAGAATAGAGCTTCCATTCCAATTTTTTCTTTCCTCCTCACTCGCTATCCTCTTCCATGTCCTACAGTTACACCATAAAGTCAATGAAACCAAGAAGTAATGAAAAATAAATCATTTTTAATTGGCAATACACATTGTGAGTGTTCTTGTCTCTGTTCGTGTCTCTTTCTTTCTCATACGAAACTTTCACAGTCGATTAAACCACCAAATACAATTCTAATTATATCGTGTTTGGTCTTGTTTTAATCAGAAAAATGCTAGAAATACGTTTTGAAAGTCCCATAAAAAAATAATTAAAATTAAGATGTTTGAACATTCGATTCGTTGTGTTAACGTAGTGGTGTTCACACCAATATACCCAGGCCGAGAACAATAGTTGCCGCCCTGCGGCGCGGGACAGCGTTGACAGGCAGTGGAGTGAGTAGGCCTGGACAAAAATCGAGTCGTCGAACCTGGGACAAAAATCAAGTCTGTACTGTATCTAGTCGGTAGAGCAGGACAGTAATGTGATAGTGAGAGAGCCGTTATCAGAGGTTAGAAAATCAGTCTCCACAATAAAAGTATTATAAGATTAGTATAAAGGAATTAAAATTAAAATAGGGTACAGAATCAACTTTGAATGTAGATTCTTTGTTTATTTCAGGTTTGTAAATAACAGTGAATAAGCTTGTTTAACTAAGCGAATGTAAATAAAGGATAAACTTTGTTTATTTCAGAGAAACCATCCTTGATTATTCTAATTAAACCCTAGTCCTGGTTAACTAACATTACATATTTATTATACATTATTCGTAGACTGGCGTAGGAATTTTGTACATTTTTGTTTATCCTTTTTTTTGTTAGCATAAAAATATGCAGAAAATTATTATTAGAATATTGTAGAAGATATTGTAAATATCTATCATTTCAACTTTTGTTTATCCTTGTCTCTGTTATAAATATCTCTACTCTTTTCTTTTGTGTACTATGAAGAAAAATTATTATTACTATGAAAATTATTATCACACTGGTTAGGAGATGTAAATATTTTTTTTCTACTTTTATAAAAGTTTTTTTGGAAAATATTGTTAGGAGAAATTGGTACTGAGCAGTTGCAAGAATTATTGTGTATTTGTTTCACTTCAGTTTGTTCTTTTTATACTGACATGAATATTTTTAACTTTGCGGATACTCTAAGGAAAACTTATTATTACCAGGCTGTCGTAGAAAATATCGCGTTATTTTATACTGTAACATCGACGTTTTTCATCTTGGAAATATTATAATTAAAATTATTTTGGTAATATTGCAAGTATTTAAAGGTTCCTTCCTTTTGTGAATATTTCAATCTTTCCGAATATTGTAAAAAGAACTCGTGCATCGAGGATTCCAATATAAATTAGGAGAGCGAGAAATGTTCGTTGTCAAAAATTCATTAATGTCAAGCTGGAAAATAATTTTATGTCAAACAGATGTTCACATCGGAAATTAACCCTTTGTGACACAAAAATGTTTTAATTTACTTTTTTGTGCTACATTAACTGTATATTTTATGAAACATGTTTCAATGGTACGAGTTCTTCTAACTTTACGGAATGCTGAATAACGCTTAATTCGTCAAATTAATATGCATGTGAACTGCATTCTTAAACATTTCCTGCAATACGAAAACTTTCTACAATATCGTTGACAACAATATAGAGTATTTGGATAAAGTGTACAAGTATTTAATTAATTATTTCCAACATTTTCAGTAATTTCTTACCTGCAAATTCTCGTTTTGATCGAGCCACGTTCGAAAACGAAATTTTCGGAAAATTGTTGGAAAATTGTTTAAAAATCATTGCCAAGTCGGGTGTAGCTACTCGTTATTGCGACCGAAATAGTAAACGCGAATATGGATCTCGAAACATGCGCATTCACCGTCGCTGTTGTGTTGCGCAAAATTTGTGGAACACAACACGGTGCGTGAATAAAAAATGCATAGAGATTAAATTAAATTCCTTGGAAAACACGTTTGACCGGCCGGACTTCCTTTATTCCCGATTTCGCAACGTTAAAATTACCAATTTTATTAAATAAATAACAATATCAATATTGCGGGCGTTCCGTTTGATAATAATTAAGGTACTTTATTTTCGGTTGGTCCGTCGTCATTAAATATGAAACGCGTTTTCGAATCAACCCGAAAAAGCTTATAATAAATCCGCGGGACTTTTACGTTTGTTTTCTGGTCTATCAATAACTAAACTGCACTATAAAGATTTCAGTCGGGAAAAACTCGTCGAACAAAAAAAATGTCGCGGGCGATTTTTAAAAAATCGTTCAACGGAACATATCGCAAATAAAAGCCGCTTCAATTTTTTATGAGTTTTCAAGTGTGGGGCAGCCGCTTAATCCAATTTTTCCTTTCGAATCGGTCTCCGTGGAAAAAGGGAAACACACGGGTTCGGTAAAGGAGTCCGCGATCAAGGAAAATCGCCCGGCCCGTATAAATCAAGAAACTAAACATCGTTACCCGCAGGAAATTTAAAAAAAAAAAGGAGAACCTCCGGCTCTGGTCTATGCTCGAAAACGCCGGATTAACAACCCCGTCACTGCCACGGTTCGGGGATATTTTTCATTTAACCGGCATCGAGCTTTTAAACTCGGAAATATTTTTTACCAGAGCAAACACGAATGAACGATCGAAACAACGGCCGGCAATCGTCAGTAAATTTCACGAGCGACCTCGCGCGCAGTGCTGTAATATCAATTATAAACGCGTAACCAATAACTATGCTCCGGACCTGTATATCTGCGCTCTGCGAGTCGCGAGGCCAGAATTCGTCGAATATTTACCAATCCCGTGTAATCGAAAAAACGGCAAACGGCCACCAGAATACCTTTTCATCGCGTTTACGAAACGCATTCGTTCCTCGTCATCGTGTAAAATTCATTGTCCTTGGTCACGCACCGAACGAGCCACCCATTACGCGTGACATTTTTCGGGGATCATGTAGGTGTCACTCTACGAATTTAGGGACTCACCCTATACATACTATACTTGATGAAACACGTAAGAAAATATTGCTTTCCGTTGATGTTAAGCACTTCTTAACGTATTATCGTATTGTTACGAAGACTTCGGCGCGGTCTTGCCGGTGAACTCATTATTGTAGAGAATAACAATTATTTATTAATTGTACAACAGTGAACAAAGAATTAATGTAATCGTCGATGCGTGTTCTCGCTTCAATCGTTCGAAAGGATCTGACGACTCTCTTCTTTTAATCAACAACCTCGTTGTTCAGATACCGCAATATCGATCTAACGCTCGATCTCTGCGATATGTTCACAGGGGAAAGCAACTTCATCTCGTGTCATCGTAACACTATGAATATTATGGAACACCCTGTATGAGTTACAACTTACATATTAGTAATAATAATCATGCCATAATTCAAATGAGACCTCGAGAACACCCTGCACAAGTAATAACTTATACAGGGTGTCCCACGTAAATGATAACACCTAAATATCTTTCGTATTTACAGTCCTATCAGAAAACTTCAGAGGACAAAGTGACGCTATTGCAGGGGGGCAATATAATAATGAAGAAAAAATATTTTATGTCGTGTTTTTAAATGAAATTGCAATGTCACCGATGTTTTTTTAAATGGAATTGTATATTTTTTTGCGAATTTAGTGGATACCACCTTTTTGACCTTGAAATGACCTTGAGCAAGAATAATCACGTTGAAGCGGATGAAATGTGGAAGTTTAAAACTTACGTGTTTCAGCAAAGATTGCGAGTTGTTTACGTCGGGTTGACCTTTCATATAACATATCATATCAAGGTCATTTCAAGGTCAGAAAGGTGGTATCCACTAAATTCAGTTTTTTATTGTCTATCATGCTATCGCAAAAGAAATATACTATTCCATTTAAAAAAACATCGGTGACATTGCAATTTCATTTAAAAACACGACATAAAAATTTTTTTCTTCATTATTATATTGCCCCCCTGCAATATTGTCACTTTGTCCTCTGAAGTTTTCTGATAGAACTATAAACACGAAAGATATTTAGGTGTTATCATTTATGTGGGACACCCTGTATATTAGCAATAATTAGACTGCGGATTTGATGCATTTATGACAAAAATGGGTGCGCACAATTTAAAACAGTGCAAGTATTAAAAAGATTTCATGCCACCAGTATATTAGTTTCACCTTAATTAGATAATTAAAAGAAGAATTAAATTTTCATTTGGCTTCTGTGTCTTGCAATCAATGCAAACATTTTTTATTTTGCATAAAGATTCGCAGTCTAGTAATAATTACACCGTGGATCTTTATGCAAAATAACATTTTTGCACATCAATTACGATTTATTACAAGCCAAGTTACAATTTATGTCCCTCATTAATACTTTTTATTATATTAAAAATAATGGATGGACACTGTTAAACGAATTCAATCTTTTTACTGTTTCGAATTACACTTATTCATTTTGTCATAAGTGCATCAAATTCGCAGTCTAGTATTAATAATTATACAGGGTGAGGCGTTAGAAACAGGCCACCTGAATGACTCGACTGCTATTGGGTGTTAGGAAGAAATGCATCAGATGGAACTTGCTGGGTTTCGAGGGGGCATTAATCTGATGTTAGTAGCTTTGTTTGTAGGTTGACGCGTAAAGGACATATGAAGGTCACCTTCATCTTTTTATACGGAGGTATTTTTTGAAGTATTTTTTAATACATCAAGCAATGTAACTGGTCATTTGTTATAAAAAAGTACTAACCTATGTTTGTCGAAAAGTTTGTAGTTCGAGAGATTATACAATTTAAATAACTTTAAAACACCATTGCAGTCGTACTAAGACGTTAGCGTTTACATACTAGTGTAACGTCTTCATACGACATTCATTTAGTACTTTTTTCTAACAAATGTCCAGTTGCATCGATTGGTGTATTAAAAATACCTCATTTCCTTAAAAAAAACTTGACCTTCATATGTCCTTTACGCGTCTACCTACAAACAAAGCTACAAACATCAGATTAATGCCCTCTCGAAACCCAGCAAGTTCCATCTGATGCATTTCTTCCTAACACCCAATAGCAGTCGAGTTAATCAGGTGGCCTGTTTCTGGCGCCTCACCCTGTATATAACATCAACTGGAACAAACAAGGGCCAAGTAATAATTTCTTTCCTTCATCAATAATGTTGAACAGCTGCAACTAATACATTGATGTTCTTAAATTATTTACTAATACTATAACAAATACTTTTACAATATGGTAACGCAAATGGCAACCCACCGAAAGTCCCATCAACCGCATGTCTACAGAAACCACATAGGAGCCAACAAGTTTAATTATATCTCACGAAGAGATCCGCATCAAAATAACGATGGCGCTATCGGTTTCTATCTAATAAAGACCATTTACCGTTCTCACACGTGTCGCGTAGTCGGAGTCTCCCCGGAGATAGTGAAGGCACACCCTGTCCACCGATCTGAACTTCGCCGCTAATTACACAACGGGACGCTAACTCACGGTCACGCAGAGGCAGCCTAGGCCTGTCGCAGCCCGTCGAGAAGAGTTTTTCGGGGGCTTAAGATTCGACGGGTTTGGCATGCAGCCTGATCCAGCGTGGGCATAAAAGCGGCCATTCCACCTCGAGAAGTCCGCGGATACACAATTAGGGGATCGTGAAACCGTGGATATTCCTGCCAATTCTTGAGAACCTTCCACCGGTATTAAATGCGAGACCCTTTTCTGGAGGTGGTGGTTCATAGAAAAGGGGACGTGGAATGGCCTGGGGGAGGAGAGGAGGGTAAAAAGGACAAAAAGCCGCGAAGAGAGAGAAAGAGAGAGGAAGGGGGCGCGAGTGCTGGCTTCCTATCTTTAGCCTCCAAATGGGACTTGGTGGAAAGTTTCTGGCAGCGCGTCTGCCAATCCTCTGCATCGCGGATGCACCTGCAGACTTGAAAGAAAGGGTGGAAGGTCGCAGGACCGATGGCGGAGGGGAGAAATTAACGAGGGCTGCCACGAGGGTCGCCATATAATTACCGTTAATTGAATTCTTAGTGGCGGCCGTCCAACCTACCACCTACGTGAGAGACACCCAGGTCCCTCAGGATCCCCTTCGCTCGTCGATAAAACACGCGTCTACACCCCCTGGTACACACGTATCCACAAGTATATTTCTATATTTTACACGTACGCGTGCGTAGTCGTATTTACGAACCACCGCGACTCTCGCAGCCTTAATGGATCGGGAAATTATTGCGCGAGATCCTCTGGAGGCCGAAATCATTTTGCCCGCTTGTGTTTCTTTCACCTAAACCCGCCTGCGCGCGATTCCCACTTTCTTATACTGGGTGTCGCGTTTTAATCTGTAAATGGAGCCGGCTGGAAAGGGGACAGGGTATGGGGGACTCCACCGCGACGCTCCGCGCCGCGCCGTGCCGGGGCCGAAGAATAGTTGATGAGCGGAGGTGTTCGAGCTATGGGAGCTTTTTTATGAGCTCCTAATGGGGGACCTGACACTTCGTTTTGTAATTAAACGGTGAATTGCTGCCTCCGCTCGCTTTGTTTCGATATTTACCCGCCCCTTCAGTAAGTAACAGTGTCGGCGGCCGGAGCTGTCTTACCGCTTGGATTATTTTTATTTTCCAATTTGATGAAGTACACGTTACCAAATAATAATCGGGAGATCGTATTTTTGTTTCAACTGGAATTTTAACGCATTGATTTGGTCATCTGTCTTTAAACTGAAGATTAAACATTATATTAATTAATATTGCATGACGTATGTAAAGTAGAACAATGGAGCTATTAATCAATATGCATTTCGGCGACACTTTCGTTTATAGCAAAAATCAGAATTCGATGAAATTTTGAAAATGGGTTCTTTTTTGACTAAAATGACGATTTCCAGAAGGATTTTTGGCGCGTCGAAATTTTGTATCATTTCAATGTTGCGGTCTACCTTACCGATTTACCGACTTACCGAAAAGAACCTATTTTCAAAATTTCATAGAATTCTGACATAAACGGAAGAACAGCCTGCATTTCTTTCAAGTCTCTCTAACAGAACTTTTTTTCAAAAAGTTTTTTGTTGCTATAGATCAACAATATGTACAACTGGCGCAAATAACAATACTAACAAACAACCTTAGTCTAACATTCTTATAAAGTAAGAACTTCTTTGGTACATACAGTGGGTAAAAAAATATTGGCACACCCTTGAAAGGCGATAACTTTTTAAATATCGTATTATACGATTTGAATTTTTTTTGGGAAGCTATAGCAAATAGTTTGGTACAGAATGTGGAGAAACTTTTTTTTCATGTGGGCCAATATTGAACATTTTAAAAATGCGTTTTGTAGATCTGTGTCAGTTATATGCACTGGTAAAGTTTCATCGAAATCGGTTGATGCGAAAAAAACGATAGACACTGAAAGATGTGAGAAAGAAAATCGTGAAAATCTGCAATTTTCAACATATTTAAACGTTTATAACTAATTGCAACGTCGACCGATTTTGACGAAATTTTCAGAATATGTTTAATTGACACAGGTCTACAAAACGCATTTTTTGTAAAATGCAAAGTTGTAAAATGCAACTTTTAGTATTTTTGCTACAACTCCGATGAATTGCAATTTTTGACAACATTTTTTTTTCGCATCCTGTGGTAAACTAATTGCTCTAGCTTCCCAAAAAAAAATTAAAATCGTATAATACGATATTTAAAAAGTTATCGCCTTTTTAAGAGTGTGCCAATACTTTTTTAACCCACTGTAGTTTTATAACCTTTGGTGAATTGCATGTTATGGCGAATACTCGACTTAATATTAACTTAGTCTTGTCGCGCGGTATCAATATCGGTGAAAAGAAAAATGTAAAAAAAAACCTGAACTAGTATCTAGTGCGTGCATGCGTGTGCCTCTCTGCCAGAACCGCGCCAGTCACGTGACTTAGTGCAACACGTACGACAAATACGGAACGCGTTCAGTTGCAGATCAAATTGAATTGCACCGTGACCCTGATTACTCGAAATCACCGGATGACTTCGAAACTGAATTTCTTCGTACAAAGAACATCAACGTGCATCCATTAAGTCGACTCGAGCTGGTTTTACGGGTAATTACCGGCGGCACGACTTTTCTGACTGAAAATTCGCGGATAAGGTGCGAAGATTGTTCGTGACGATGAATCGCGAGCGGGCGCCGCACTCGCGTAACTCAATTATCATTTCAATTAAACGAATTGTTTTAATTGATTTAATTTTTTGATGTCGCGGGCGCGGTGATGCGCCCGAGCTTAAATCATCAAGAACATCCCGGAGCCCGAGAGGTTGTCGATGGTAAATGTAAAATATCGTTGCTGCACGACTAGTCCGGAGGTAGGAAATTAAATTTATTTGCTGGAGGGACGAGGAAAACACAGGCGAACAAAATGTACCTCGACAATGAATAATTTTCGAGATTGACCTGGTGAACGTGGGCTAGCACTATAGTTTCAGCAAAATCGAACCGGCAGCGTCCGGCCGGGCCGCTCGCGGTTCGCGCTCTACCTGCGATTATGGGTGGGGCTTGCCATCGAATATTTTTACCTTATTTGCAAATCGATATACCGGGTGATACACGGGAAACAGGTCACCTAAACAGCTCCGTTAGGATGAGAAATAGAAGAAAATGTTAGAGAGAAAAGTTGTACTGTCAAAGGGAGCAAATATGGTGATATAAAAAGATAATATAAAAATAATATAATATATAATAAATAAATATAAAAAAAGGAATAGGCCCGAAAAATGACACCCCAGGTGCATTGTGGAAAGTAGGTCCCCGGGGGCCTAGTTCGGGCACTATAAGAAAGTAGAGGGGGAACCCATTGGTTCTCCCAGGAGGTGGATGTTTTGAACTTTACCAATTCCCTTAACAAAAAAAAGTTAAAACAAATATAAGTTCCACAAATGTAAATTGCAATAAAGTTTAAGAGCTATATTTAATATAATTAGGAGTTAATTATATATTTAATTTTCTATTAAATTATTAATTATCTATTAAATATTAAATTATAAATTTAATTTTCTTTTTCTTTTTTACCAATTTTTCGGTATTTTTCGTGGCTGTGTTATATTGAAAACAATATGTTTATTTCCAAATTATTACTATTATTTCTTTTTTCAGACGCAAAAATTTTGTCTCTTGATAATGATCCACATAGGGATCCACACGTTGAGAAGCTTAAATATTTAATTTGCACATTTGTTGGTTTCTAAAAGTGATCGAACCTGGCGCCGATATCATAATTATACTTTATACGTTAACCCTTTGCAGTCGGAGCTATTTTCACTCGAAAATTAAACATCCCTTCGACTTAGAATATTTCTATTGTCCATGATTTTTTAAATTTCATGGGTATGAAATTGATGTAATAACTCATACAGTACTTAAATATTTAGTAACTGATTAGATACCAATATATTTAATAATGCTAAGTGCTAAGGGTTAATTATATAGTTTATTATAATTATATAATTATGTAGCTTAAAATAAGTAGGAAGTTGTTGGCAATAAAATTGGAAAATAATTCGGAATGCAGTGGCCGAATAAAAAATATTTAAGAATATCAGTGTATGCTTGATAACGTTGTTACATAAATAAAGAAATTTCTACTTGTTGGAAAAGTTGTTTCCAACTTTTATTTTGCTTAGAAATCCTGAAATGAATATTTGTTTTATTTTATCAGGGAGATAGACACAGGAACATACTTTGTATCGAAAGTGCATATATTACCAGACTATTAAGAATGCTCGCAGCTTTCGTTCCGCCTTCATCTGCATCGTATCGCTCGCGCTCCTGCGAAAAACTCTCAGCGAATAGTGTTACCTCTGACATTCGTGGAGCGAAATGCACGGCTCGGTTGTAACGCCGGCAAAGAAATCGAGCCGCAGCCTCTGGGATGGGATCGTAAACCGAGTCTCGATGGAATTGCTCGGGAAAAGAGTGAGAATCGAGTCGGCGCGCGTGTTGTCCATTATTCGGCCAGTGTTCGAATGAATATGCATTTTAAATGATTAGCCACCGAATGAATATGTATCTGATATGATCGGCTGGACGAGTTCTTTTCGTCTGAATAATTTGTCTAGCGCGCGTACATTAGCAATTTAGGTTAGATTGCTTTGCTCGAGTCGGAGATATTATTTAGCTAGGCTACCGACACTTTATTTGCATTGAACTAGAACTGTTTATTTCTCTTGTTAATATATTTTCACACTGTGAAACACCTTCCATTCTTAAGCGTAACTGAGGAGTGTGTATAAAAGGAAAGAATACTTATCTCAAGCTTCACTATACTCACGGCCAGACTGCGAATCTTTATGCATTTGAAGCTTATGAAAATTTTCATAAAATACTAGAATATAAAACTCGACTGAATTTAGTACAATTTTTATCCATTTCAGATCTACGAAGGCTGTTTCCATTAAAACTAGCATTTTATTCGATTCCACTTTCTTAAAATTTTCCTATAAAAATTGAAAATTGCATATATTCGATAATGCAACAAATAAAACATTCCTCCTCGAAATAAGTGTTATTAGAATGTGCTCCGTTATCCATAAATATTGACGCATAAAATATTTCCATACAGTTTTGAATACTCGTGCTGTTTTAAATGATAACGCCACTTTCTGTTTGGAAATCTTGGAGGCTCCGGGGAAATTTATTCAGTGCAAACATGCTACTTATTAACATACTACACCGAAATCTTCGACGAACTTCATGCGCACTACTTCATTGAATTTTATCGCTCGCGTTTTGTCATGCAACTGTGAATTATTATGCAATTTTATGAACCGATGAAAACATAAACTGCACAGAGAAGTTACTGCTTTCACAAACGTGTTTGTACGCTTCAACACGGGCGGCCTGCCTCTGAAATTATGTCTGTAATGAATTTATTACGATAACGAATTTTTATTTGCCTAGGGTAACTGTAAATTAGCGTACGGAAATTTAAATTATCGGTCATATTAAACGCAACACGTAGCGGTTCAACGAGAAAGGTACGCAGAGCTTTTCAAGGATCTACAGCGCATAATGATCGCAGCCTTCAGCCTCGGTTCCTTCTCGGTTTCGTAGATTAAGATCCCTGGAGGTCGAAGCGGAGATTATCGATCCCGCGTGATTAATTTCGTCGCTTGATACGACCGACAACCTTTACGGCCTCCTTCACTCCGTTACTTTCGCGAAAGAACCCTAGCAATCTTCACCGTTACTTGCAGCAGGCACGGGCAACCGTGACCATCAAGTTGATTCGCGATCAAGCTGCATCGAATCGCCGCATTTATCGAAATCAAAACGCAACCGTCACGCGTGCACTGTGGTTCTCTTTACTGAGACAATCTCGACAGAAATGTAGAATTTTTTAATTCCTGCATCTTTTTATTAATCTATTTTTTTTTGAAATTTTAACACATTATCAGTACTAATAGACTGTGAATTATTATTAGACAGAAGTATGCGATTTTCTTACCAATTTTCTAATTTCTGGATCATTTCTATTCATCTATTTTTTCGAAATTTTAGCACATTAGCAGTACAGTATTTTATCCGTAAGTGTCCCAAAGGTCTGGCCGATAAATGTCCCAGATCTATCCCCACTACTACGGGGTATACCCTCTTGAATAACTTCCTTATTTTTTATTATTTTTTTATGAGACTGCGATTACCATATTTGTGGCATTTTTCTAAGAACAATGATACCACATATGATATAATTCTGATGATATTTACTTGTGTAATAGACAGTTAAAGTTTCGGGCGCGTAGGATATCGCATGGGACAACTTTGATTGTCTATTACACACCTAAATATCATCGGAATTATATCATGTGTGGTATCATTGTTCTTAGAATAATGCCACAAATATGATAATCGCAGTCTCATAAAAAAATAATGAAAAATAAGGAAGTTGGAAATTTGGATTAGCTATGTTTACATTTCTCGACGACCGAGGCCTCTCGAGCTCGCCTGTCCTTCTCTACGTTCGGCAAAACTCAAAGAATAGTGTCTCTGGCTCATAAATGTCCCTCGGCAGACCCGTGTAGGGACTTATACCGATAAAATACTGTACTAATAGACTGTGAATTATTATTAGACAGAAGTATGCGATTTTCTTATCAATTTTCTAATTTCTGGATCATTTCTATTAATCTATTTTTTTTCGAAATTTTAGCACATTAGCAGAACTAATAGACTGTGAATTTTTATTAGAAAGATTCTCTTACCGAGGTTACAATTTCTCCATTTTTCCTTGAAATTTTGAAATCTTTGAAAGGACCTTATCAAATGGGATTTTTATGCAAAATAAGAATTGTTTCCCTCAATTATAAATAAAGAGGGCCAGCAAAAATTACTTTCATTTTTAAACCATGTCAATATGCTGAAACTGATACATTAATATTTTTAAATTACTCAAATGCATAAAGCGCATAAATAATTTTGTGTTGCTTGTACATATTTCGAGAAAAGACATTCTTTAAAAATTAACAGGTGTACTGCTATTTTGTTGTATACATTTAAAATTATGATGGATATTAAAGGCATTTTTAACGTAACAAATTCTGTAGAATTTCGTTAAAAGCCATTCAATTTTCGCTTGCAGAGTTTTCTTATATCTTCTATGATACATGTTTATATATTTTATCATATATCGCATATGATTCGTATATACGTTTCGACAACTAATCGAATTTTCTTTTCTTCTTTGCAGGTAATGTGCCATTTATGAAACAAACCATATATTTACTTCCAAACATCGACGCAAAGACGAATTGGTACGACCAAAGGTATTTGTGATGAGATCTCAATTTATTTATTGTCCTTGAATTTTGTTGTGCATTACTCTACTTCAGTTACTTCTAGTATTTAAAACAAAAATAGTATTTTGCAATAAACCGCAATGCTTTTTTGCCAAGATCAGCAGTGAATTGAAAATGTTTAACTTATACAAGTACTATTTCAAACGTTTTAAAATCACAAACTTATTTGCATTACGCTATCCATACAGATGCCAATTACTAGTGATGGGATCAAAATCAATATGCAGTCACGGATCCGTGTCAATTTCAATAACCAAGTTTCATTGCATGAGTTCAGATTGCTACTTAAAAGCAATAATGTTTCAATGATTATATTTGAAAAGTATTTATTTTATACAAACTGATATTGAACCTCGGAATGAGTACTTATCAAATTTCGAAAAGATACTCGTAACTACTTCGCTGTTGAAAGGAATCGAATCTTTTACAAATAGTACTCGAATCTTGGAAATCAGAACTGCATAGTAGGTACTGGCACAGTATTCATAAAGTATTATTTGCATACTTGCAAGTATTATTTACGTTTAGCAAAGTAGTTGTAAAAGGTTCGAAACTGTCTGGCACAGTACTATTTCTGTTTTCCGAAGTACTTATAGAGTTCAAATTCAATCAAAGTGTGAACCTGTTTGCGAGTTACTTGAACCCATCCCTACCAATTACTGTTATGCGAGAAATAAGAGCATTGACATTAAAAATTATACAACGCACGATCAGCTCGTAAATTTTGCGAATCAATGACGTGTCAGTTGAATTTCTCTCCCCGCCCTATGGCAGCTCATTTGCGAAGGGGAAGAGAGCACATGGTGGGAGGCGATTGAGAGCGCGGCAAAATTGGAATTGCTATAATGCTGTGGTAGTTACGGTAATACCTGGTAATACAAGCGCGCGCGGGCTTATACAGATCGGCTCGAAGAGATTTTTATGCTAAACTCGCCACTCGCGCGTCTTGATGATGCACGTAACACCTAAGTTTCACAGAGAGGCAAGCTGCTACCTGAGAGAAAGTATAGTAATCAATCGGTCAATCGCTTTCTAGGATACATGAAAAAAGTCTTTCGTAGCTTTCAAAGTCTGGAGTTTTTGTTTTCAGTCACGTTCTCTATGAAACATTTACCAACACCGTCACATTTTTCCAATTGAAATGGTACCAAACACCAGGCAATTTGAACAACGATTTTACTTCTTAAATTCGCGATACAAAGCTACCTTGACTATTCGAATTGATCAGCAACTTGAACCACCACATAGCGAATTTTTGTTGCCAATTGTTGCCTTTTACTTTTCTCTGCAAAACTGCAAAACACGTTCGGACACGTTCGGACACGTTCAAGGTCAAGTCTTCCTGGGAAAAGCATGCACGTGTCATATTACATACCGTGAAAAAACCCCCTCCCCCACGCCTACGAACGAGCTTTGCATCTTTCAAATCTATATTCATTATGTTAACTATTATTTCAACAATAAATTGTTATTAATGAATTAATAATAGTCCCAGGGTTATCATATTTTATACCGCGAAACACGTTCAGACACGTTCGATCACGTTCGGACGCGTTAGTCTATATTCATTATTTGAACTATTATTTCAACAATAAATTGTTATTAATCAATTAATAATGTTCCCCAGGGTTATCATCTATATCTATATATATAAAAATGGATGTTTGTATGTATATATACATATATTAACATACTTACGATCAAAATCTAAATTCTTCTCACATTTAGCACGGGCGAAGCCGTGTCGGGGGCTGCTAGTACAGTAAAATATCCATAAATGTCTTAAAAGTGTGGCCTTTAAAAGTCCCGGAGCTATCCCCACTACTGCGGGGTGTACCTTCTTGAGGGGCCACGAAACTCGAGAGGCCTCGGTCGCCGAGAAGTATGACATCATGCGGCTCGGGTGTCTCGGTGAGACCGCCTAATCCAAATTTCCAACTTCCTTATTTTTCATTATTTTTTTATGAGACTGCGATTACCATATTTGTGGCATTTTTCTAAGAACAATGATACCACATATGATATAATTCCGATGATAATTACATGTGTAATAGACAGTTAAAGTTTCGGGCGCGTAGGATAGGGTTAGGGAAAGAAAGAGACACATTCCTTGCGCCCGAAACTTGGACTGTCTATTACACAAGTAAACATCATCGGAATTATATCATGTTTGGTATCATTTTGCATTAGAAAAATGCCACAAATATGGTAATCGAAGTCTCATACAAAAATGATGAAAAATAAGGAAGTTAGCAATTTGGATTAGCTATGTTTACATTTGTTGCAACACTCAAAGAATAGTGACTGCGGTGCATAAATGTCCCTCGACAGACCCGTGCTAGGGACTTATATGGATAATTTACTTTATTAATATAAGGTAGGATCGAAGCAACAGACCGTAGTAAGATCTACAGTTACCCTAGACCCTCCATAGACATTGGTATCATTTAATGGTTGGAAACGTTGGTCGTGTAGCTTCCAAAATGTCTGTACGAAAGAAGGACGACGGCAACCCGCGCTTAAACTTTCACCCCCGGGGTGCTGAGTGTAAAGAGCGTTCCACCGGAGGAAAGGGGTCATGGGTCCCAGGATCCATCATCCTTGATACTTCTAGCGCACGGTGAATCATCGAAACCCTGGGGGCACGGTAACGAATTAACCCCGACAGCCGCGATTAATCGCGCGCCGGTTCCGGCACCAGTCTTATTCCGTGTACGACTGCATCATTCACGATCCCGCAGAGGTCCCCGCGTCGCCCTTCCATTACCGGAACGAGAGAGCCGGAGGGATACGTTATCGCGGCTAATATCATCGATCTGGCCGCTTTGCATTTCGATTATGCGCCGGGCGCGCGAGCGCGGCCGTTTCAAGAGGGAACCGGCTAACTGGCGCGCTGCCCTGGGCTTGGACAAGCGTGGCTCTAACGCCGGCCGCCATCGGCCTCTACGCGCCGCACCGGCTAATTGAAATCTACGACTTTGAACTTCGCCGTCTCGCGGAGGGAGAGTGATATTAACGAGCGCGCATAATGCTCGCAGCGTGCCAATAAACGACGATTTGTCGCGCGACCGCTAATTACTGATTACACGTGTCCCGGTTAACTCTGACGCTCCCGGGCTCCTTTGGTTGATTTGTTAGCTGACTATTCGCCGCTCCGCGGATTCCGGCTTTTCACCTCGGATTAGCGTGATCCTGCCCCCTCTTCCTCCTCCCCCACCCCCTTCACACCACCGCAAACCCCTTCTGCTCATTCAACGGTTCTTTCGCACGTGCTCGCGAGTGCCGTTTCGACTGCAAACTCTGATGTTTAATTGGACCGTCGACATGTATGCAAATACAGTAATTTCTCGATCTATGACCAGAAAACGGGGGTTTTAAATGTCATAGATCGTAAATTCGATTGATTCGAGTCAATGTGTGGTGCTCACACCGATATACCCGAGCCGAGATCAATCACCGCCGCTCTGCGACGCAGCAGCGGAATGCGTAAGCTCTTGTCATAGATCGTAAAGGCATCCCCGGTCAGAGATCGCGAGATTACTGTATACATTTTTATACGGCATTGTGCGGCGTCTTTACCGAAGGTTCAATGAGAGGATTAATGAAATTGAAGTTTTGTTACGGCGGGTACAAGTCTTGTTCAAATCTTCGAGGGTCGTGTTCGACATAAATCAGTTATTAGTTTACAGGGAAATGCTATTGTCATTAAATGTCATCTTGGTTCATGAAAGGTTTAAGAAATTATAAGTGCTGTTGGGGCGGATTAGAATTATGTATGACATAAATTAATTGTTATACAGTAATTATTCTTCATCAACAGTTGGAACATTAAATGAGCAGTCTGAACAAAATCTAGTTTTCATTTACAAATATTTCAGACGGTGTATTTTCTTTGCTACCCTCAATGGTGATAAAATATCATGTTTGGCTGCCGATTAATTACCACTCATTATGTACTATAATTTACAAAAAGAGCACGATCAATATTCAACATTGTAGTGTCATCTTTACAGGAGTTCTTTCGCAGGTCTCTAAAATAGTATTTTCTGTAATCATTTTCTAACGAAGTGTTTACACAGAGTTTATATGGTCTACACTTGACATATTTATCATAGAAAGTGTTTTTCCTTTATTGACGCTGAAACCCGATCCCACAACTTAACAATGCAAATTCAAAACATATAACGAGTCTAAAACAGCACGTTGCAACCGGCGCGGTATATAAAAAAGATTTATTCTAATCAAATACAGTTTCATTCCGGTTAGTCGATCGAAAAATCTAGTTAATGAGTGACGCTGCAAGAGATTTCCCTCGATCCCTCTAACCTCTGGTGCACGCACTTTCATCGGCTTTTGTATTCATACGATATTCCACGTATAATAAAGTTGCATTACTCTTGTATGCACGTGTACATATAGCGAAGCAGGGTTTCGACACAGAAATCGGCCGGACGCCGCGCCGGTAAAAGTCGTAGAAAGCAAACGATTTCCCGTCCTCCCGGGGATCTTTTTAGCGATGACTGAGGTTTCTGCGAGCGACTTTCACACGTGGGCTTCCTGCAGTCGCAGCCGTCTACCCGTCTAATTATATCTTACTTTGTTTGAGTACAACGCACCTTTCGACACGCGGCCGCGCCGCCACCTCTTCTCTGCCTCTCCGGCAACTCAACACAGGCCATCCCCCTACCGGTTGAAACGGGAGCGATTGGATCGCGGCCAAATCGAACGATCGCTCGTTAAATCAAACCGCGAATTAGGCAAATTTCCCCTTTGAACCCGCGATCATCGGCCGGGGATATGCGGCAAACGCATCGCGTGATTACTCGCCGGACACGTCTCACTTTTCACAATACTTTTATACAGGGTGTTCCAAAACTAGTGTAGGAGCGAGGAAAATGGGAGGCTCCTTGGGTCATTTGAAGCCACATTTTCCTTTACAAAAATGGCGCCGCGGCTTCTTTAGGAGTTATTAACGAAAAACACGGACCAATCGGAGCGCGACCTAGACGGGAGTCAGCACAGTCTACCCGACGCGCCAACTGTCAATTGGCCGAACGTGCCACCGCATGTCTAGATCTTGTTTTTCGTTAATAACTCCTAAACAAAGCAGATACAATTTTTGTTAGAATACATCTTGGACAATTATGTATAACATAAATTAATTATATCTGTCGTTTCCAAGTAAATGCTGCCATCATTGTTTGTTATACAGGTAGTATACTGTAAAAATGACAACAATTATAAAAAAGTTTCTATAATTATCCTTTATTAGCAATATTTTATGAGATTCGACAAAATATAAATTCATTTATAACATTCGATCGAGTTTTTATAAATTTTCAAGGCAATTTATTTCCTTTGTTCTCCTCGAGGGTAATACGACTTCATGTCCTGCAATTAATTAACATTGCGTACTAATATTTACAAAAATGGCACGTGATTAATATCAAAAATTTTATTATCACGTTGATAAGAGTTGTAAGAAAATTGGCCATATTAAAGTTGTTGTACTATGAATTTATTATTATTGCAGTTTTTATTGTCGCGTCACCGCATAGAAAATGGGACCTATAAAATTTTTAATCTATTTTTGAAGACGGTTTTATTGTTTGCGTTATGGAAAATACGACACGATTCGAGATTCAATATCTCCTGCGATGTATCGTGGCTCTTTGCCATAAAAGATATCCGTAAAAATCTGCAAGTGATTCTATTCCTAGATGCCGTTCTCTCTTTTCTAGTTTCGAATCATACTTAATTTTTCAAGATAATACAACGATTATTCGTAGAAATAACGTTTCTAATTGCTTGTTCGGATACGATTTTTTAATTCCATAGAAGAGAGGTTTTACAGGAAGTATTAGACAAACAAATCAAATTGAACCAAATCAGAAGTTAGCATTAGAAATTCATACACTACCCTTCACTATGTTTCCAGGCAAGTTTCCGTTTTCGAAGTGTACACAATTCAATTTTGTAATTCGACTTCCTGTGCGCGCTATTCTCGTTCGCGTGTATTTTCGATAACACGTTCTATTACGTAGTACCTATAGTGTTTCAGTATTCTCTGTTACTTCGTATTTTATGTTTCAGGAATAAGTTAAACATTTCTTTTGAATCATGCATTCCATCTATGACAAATAAACGAGAATTATCTTCCCTTACTTCCGAAATATAATAATTCTAAATTACTATTAACTATTTAATTATCTTAAATAATAAATACTTGATTCAATCAAAGTACATACGTAGCAATTTTCTTTTACATATTTTTCAATCCACTTCTTGAAGATCCACGTTAGTTTTCTTCTTGGTTTTGATAGAAATAGCTGATAATTTCAATTGACTGGTGAGAAATCAGAATTTGAATGAAACGTTTTTTAATCTTAATTAAAATGGACCCAATTTCCGCCGTTTGCGGATTAATGTATAGGAAAAGTAATTGACGTCTTGCAATAGTACACCACATACTTGTTGGAAAATATAGACAAGAACAGAAAAATGAATTGTCAGTCATGTTTGAATCCAGTATCCAAGTTCCATTTTAATTAAAAATTGATTCCTCAAATTTGATTTTGTTTAGAAACGGCTGGACTATTACTTATACGTCTTCAAGTAGAAACAGTCAACATGGGGCAGACACATTATCCATGCAACACTTAAACTGAGCTTACTATGTAATCTGAAGAAATCAAAACATAATATTTCAAATGGCAAATACGATCACGCGTTACCATTGATCACATTTCTACAAATATACACTTAATCAACCTGGGGCGGACACGCGATCTATCCCACGCTTAAAGTCTGTCTTACCAATCTGAAAAAATCAAGAACGCGATAGAAATGAAAATGATATCCGTGGCCGTTGTAATTTCTAAATTCCTGTATTCGCACAGAGATTCTACATTTTCATAATAAATGTGATCGTCGTTCGATCGTTTAATTCTGACCGTCAATAAGCAATTTTGCTGATTATCAAATAATCGACGTTTCGATCCTAGTTTGGATCATTTTCAAGATTAGTTTGAATCGAGTTTGTAAAAGTAAACGTGTTGTACAATTTTCAAAAAATTATTAAATAATTGAATGTAAGGAAAAATTGTCACTTGCTTAGGTGTGATTAAATATGTTAATATGAGAGTCGTGAGACACGTGTGTTCACCATGCTTGTTGTCACGACGCTAAACGTATTGGAAACGATCTAGGTTATATCAATCGATACAAGGCGGTAAATTTGAGAAACCATAATCAATTTCATACAAATAATTGTATGTGATACAGAGCTAGTTAAGAATTTGAGAACATAAAGATTATAACATAGTAAGCATGAAAACAATATTATGTCCTTATATTAATAAAACATTTATAGGTATAAAGGGGAGAAAGAAATTATAAGCAAGATTACAGAGTATGGTAAATTTTTGATGATTTAAGAAATTTTAATACTTGGACTATGTTCTTACTAATGTTGAAACATTCGCTTAAATAATTAGGAATAGCCAAACGTCTTCTCTGGAAGGATAGAAGTGGGCATTGCAAGATGAAATGTTCAACAGAAAGTTGTGTATTGCATCGTGAGCAAACAGGGGGCGAATCTTTCAAAATTTTGTACAAGTGGGTCAAGTTTGTATGGCCAATGCGTAGTCGAGTGATAATAACCTGGTCTCTTCTATAACAATCGGGGGACAGTCATTATTACCAAGGTCTTGTCTAACCAAGGAAATCTTAGAGGGAGGAGAGAACAAGTCCATTCTGCGTTCCATCTAGTTCTAATTTCTCTTTTGATATCAAATCTCTGATATCAAATTGTTTGATCAAATCTCTGAATTGGAAAGAATTCATCATAGAACATTACTGATTAAGCAATGTTGCGTAGTATTCGTGTATCTTAGATGTTTCGTACCCAAGATTTACATTTCGTACGTTAGATTCTACAGTTTCGATAACAGCGCAAATTACCCACGCTGCACCCTGTCTACTTTCGAGCAGCGCGTGGTTGCCCGCGGATCCGCAGACAGGTATCTAGACCCGTTACACGGATCCCAGCTGTTTCCCGTTTTATTACAAAATCGTGTTGTCCTGGTCAGCCAGGACGAAGCATGTGGGGAGAGGAGGGGGCACCGGTTCGTACAGAGAAAGAAGACGAGCAGCTAGAGGGAGAGAGAGAGAATCACCCGCACGACCCGCTTTCTCCGTTTCGTCCGGCGCGGTACGAAAAAAAAGCGCCAGCAGCCAGCCACACTGTGACCCACTACCCTCGTGACTCAGATCCCTACCCCTGCGGAAAAAACGCGGATGATGAGACGCGGGATGCGGAGAAAGGGATCGAAGCGTTTAACGAGTCTGCCACACGAGAACGCGAGGAATAAAATGAGCAGCTAATCGATAGCAGTTCATTGAGTTTCGGGCGTGCACGCGCGTCACGCCTGGCTCTCCCCTCCGCTCGCCTCGCCCTGCCTCGCCACGCCGCGAATTTATCGCCCTGGTGCCCCACCACCATCGGCCATCACCACCACCGCACCGGCATCACCACCACCAGCGAGCCCACGGAGTCTACTTTCTCTCCTACCCGGTGGCCCTTCAATCGCTCCTGTCAGCCCCTGCGCACCCCGCGGCGCGGAGCGAGGAGCGGCGAGGTTCGCGACGCGACCGGTGCACACACCGCCGCCGTCGACGGCCTATATGTGCCGTTCCTCGTGCCACTGACGCCGGATGACGCGGCCCCCGACGAGAGCAAACGGGGGAAGGTCACGTGGGTTATCTTTTCGCGGCGAGCACTAGCGCGCCCCCCACCCTCGTGCCCCTGGATGCTCCGAAGAGCTCGCGAGGAACGCACACTCCTCAATTGCTTGGACATTAGCGCGCTATGATCCGTTCTGGCCGAAATATGCCAGCTCTTTCTGTTTTTGAAGTGAAACTTCTTTTGGCGGGGTGTAAGCCTAATTCGCGACACGAGAATGCGTAACGGTGGAAAGTGGGGGTTACCCCGTCTTCTAAGGCGGGCGTAGCGTTTCTACAATAATTGCAAAAGTATGATAGTAGCAGACAGGTTTTCGAAACAAAAAATGCGTGGGACAACAGGGGCTGTGATATGGCGACGAAAACGTTTTTGCAGGTGGAGGTACTCACCTCCATTTTTTTGAATGGAATGTTCTATTTTTATACCATATGATAGAGTATCAAATTTTGAGTAGATAAGTGTTGACCTTCATATGTTCTGAATATAGTAGTTTTTTTTTTATTTGTGCAGTTGCAACCTCAAATAAGAGGTTATTCTGCAAACTTACATACAGTGACTCCCATTAATATTCGGACGCTCTAAAAAAACGATAACTGGTTAAATATTGAACTATACGACTTGAATTTTTGTTGGGAAGCTAGAGCAAATAGTTTGCTACAGAAATTGAGAGTTTAGATTTCATCGGTTCGCATAATCGAGGTTCTACAAAGTGGTCGATTTAACAGGTAAATACGCACCGAATTATGGCATGTTTGGTCTTATTTTAATCAGAAAATTGTCACGCATTTGTTGGTGAAAGTTTTGTACAGAAATAATTAAAAATAAAAAAGTCGTGTTATTCGATTAGTATCGTTTCATTGATTTATTTAATCAGGTATGTATAATCTCCTCAAGGCCCTCGATAACCTTGGTACCAAGAGTGTGACTCCACTGTGAGGGGAAACAATTTTTCATAGATATCGTGCAAATCTCTTTCGCATGTTTTGAAACATTACTGTGCATACCTAATTCCTAATTAAAAGCGTACGTACTCGACGAGTTTCTTTTTTCCCTTATAATTTGTTCCCATGTGTGTTAAACGTAAGTTCGACAAATTAGGATGAAAAACAACAGTATTAAATGTTAATAATTTTGATTTTAATCATATTGCTCTTTGTTTTGTTCGAACATGTAATTTTGTAATTATTTCATTTGACGATTTCATTAAATGAAGGTGAAGTAGATATTATTGAAAAACTTTTTATTTTATTTTCACTCGAGGCTAACTTCGATTAAGTTCATTATTGGAGCCAATTTTCACTTTTATTTTTAGTCCGAACGATGGATATAAAATGTAGTATTGTATTGCAATATTGATTGCTTACACGTTAAGCAAGAATTATTTTATATTCCTGTATATTTGTTTACCTGTGAATTATCTCTGGTTCTACCGGTTTTACGGTAGTTATTAAAACCACGATTTCAACTCTCATAAATATTAATGCTTTTTAAACACAATATGAGAACTTCTTTACATAATATTATATTTATTATACTTTGATCTCTTACCTCAACGCTTCAAGATGAATAAATAATCAAAGTTTTAATTCACGTATCGAGTTTCACTGGAAATATGTAATACCTGATTATAAGATTTCAAAAACCTGCTAAGGTTAATTATTATTTTCACCACACAAAAGAATGTAAATTAATACATTAATTATTGGTATAAAAGACATTGAAAATCTGAGGAGGTTTTACCGAAAATTTGCAAACTAATTAACCTAACATAGTAGTTTCATGCAATCTTAATTAGCTAATTATCAAATATTAACTGAACATGCTATTTTATAATTACTGCTTCGTAATTACACACATTTTCTGGTTCTGAGTTCATGAATATTCATTAGAACCGATAAGAATACAACATATTGAACTTGCAAGTGTAATCATAGTCTTGTTAACACTGGAAGTATTAAACAAAATAACTTATTTATAACTTCTTATAAAAATGACTTGTGTTGCCTACGAGTACATGGATTTTAATCAATATCTATTTAATATTTTTGTTACACTCTGCTATTTTGTAGAATACAATGATCTAAAAATGATTAAACTTACTGAAAGGATTTATCATTACTACTTCAAGTCCTATTTTCCATTCAAATATGGAAACATTGCACAAATTTGCTTACGTATACTCAGATTAAACGAACTTACAGAACAAAAACATAGCTCATAATAGATATTCATTAGTGCTTTCGAATGGTGTATTGCACAATATACATAAATTAAAAATATCAGGTGTTCAAACGCTCTAGATATAAGAGACCGGAAAGCGACAATATATTGAGTCGTGCGAAATAGAATGTTGGATATCAGATCATTTGCAATTTGATCGTTCAAATGGTTTATGCTGTAATGTTAAGAAATATTACTTTCCCAATGCCTAAAAATACAAGACTAACATGCACGGATTACTTTTCTGATAACAAACAACTTCTTAACATTCGATCAAAAATTTCCTCAATGATAAAATTACAAATGATAAGGGCAATTATAATACAGGACCAATAGAGGACAAGCTATGATAATGTGACCTGCCCTAGCAGCTCTATCCAATGTTGATCCTCCTTACCATTCGATCAAAAATCAATTGAATGATTAAATTACAAATGATAAGGGTAACTATAATACAGTACAAATGCAGGATAAGCTTTGATAATGTGACCTATCTTAGTAGCTCTATCCAATGTTATAATACAGGACCAATAGAGGACAAGCTATGATAATGTAACCTGCCCTAGCAGCTCTATCTAATGTTATCCTCTGTGCCATTCGATCGAATATCCTTTGTACGATTAAATTACAAATGATAAGATCAATTATAATAGAGGATCAATAGAGGACAAGCTATGATAATGTGACCTATCTTAGTAGCTCTATCCAATGTTATAATACAGGACCAATAGAGGACAAGCTATGATAATGTGACCTGCCCCAGCAGCTCTATCCAATATTGATCCTCCGTACCATTCGATCAAAAATCATTTGAACAATTAAATTACAAATGATAAGGGCAATTATAATAGAGGACAATGTATGATAATGTGACCTGTTCTAGCAGCTCTATCCAATATTGATCATCCGTACCATTCGATAAAAATCATTTGAACAATTAAATTACAAATGATAAGGTCAATTATAATAGAGGATGAATAGAGGACAAGCTGTGATAATGTGACCTATCTTAGTAGATCTATCCAATGTTATAATACAGGACCAATAGAGGACAATTTATGATAATGTGACCTGCCCCAGCAGCTCTATCCAATATTGATCCTCCGTACCATTCGAACAAAAATCATTTGAACAATTAAATTATAAATGATAAGGTCAATTATAATAGAGGACAAGCTATGATAACGTGACCTATCTTAGTAGCTCTATCCAATGTTATAATACAGGACCAATAGAGGACAATTTATGATAATGTGACCTGTTCTAGCAACTCTATCCAATATTGATCCTCCGTACTATTCGATCAAAAATCATTTGAACAATTAAATTACAAATGATAAGGGCAATTATAATAGAGGACAATTTATGATAATGTGACTTGTTCTAGCAGCTCTATCCAATGATGATCCTCCGTACCATTTGATCAGAACTCTTTTGAACGTTCAAATTGCAAACGACTCGAAATCGGTTCACCTTACAGGACTCAATATTTCAGGACAACCCCATAGAATTGCATAATGAAAGTACGTTTAGACCTATCCTAGTGATTCTGTCCAATGCTGAACCGGTCACTAGGTGCGAGCCGCGCGAAACGATACGTGTGTCCCGTAATTGGACGAGTCCGCGTCGGACTCGAGGAGATCAGCGCGATTGATGAAGGAGACCTTGAATACGCCGCGACGGTTCGTTAAACCAGGAATGTGTGGGACTTCGTTACGGTGTTCTGGTTCCATTACTAACGGCTGGAACCTCGTCAATGACTTAAGGCCGAGGAGCGGCGGCGATGGTGGCGGGGCTACAGGCGAAGTAGAGTCTCTCCCCGTTCGAAACTTTCATCTGGATCTGCTCCGTCGGGTATTTAGCCTTGTTAATAAGTTATGCTATGCTAATACTTCCCAGGTGTTCCTGCAGTTTTAGCAGAGCATCTCTCCTTTCTGTCCGGCAGACATTCCGAACCAGCTGCTTATTTGCTGGACATCGAAAGTGAACGTCTCGCGATTAAAACGAAACACTTGAGTTTAGCTGCTCGTCCGGCTACCGTTGCGTTCTTTCATTTCGATCGACGAGAGGATTTTAACCTTCTTTGCACCCCTCTCCCTGATGGAGTCAGAGTCGCCGAGGGGAGGGAGCACGAAGTCAAGAGAAAAGTTACCTTCTGCCTGCCAGTGTTGCACACGTGCACGACAATGCAATCGTAATCTGTGATTTGGAATATTTTCAAAGAAATTTTTTTGCATAATTTCTCATCTTTAGCTGTAAGTGCTAGAACCCGTCATTTTAGTGTTAATACGACACACATTTCACGATTATTCTTGTATCTTCCCTCAAAGTTATTTACACAATGGACACTAATTGCTCCACAATTGTTCTTCATTTTTCTAATAATTGAACTGTACACAGTGCACGTCAATGGTGTGCAAAATTTTCTGTTTAATTTATCTTATCAATTGCAGTCGTGCAACAGCTGTTTCTCACACGGTATGTGGGAAACATAATGACTAGTCTGCGTTAAATGAATTCACATTTTTATAGGCACACACCAGACAACAAAAGTTACGGATAAATTAACCTTATTAATTATAAAATGGAAACATCCTGACGCTACGTGAACTGGCCTCAAGAACAGTTAATTTAAAAAGGAAGATCTCGAATATAATGAAACAGTTAAATCTGAAGTTAATTTATTAAAAATTGATAATATATTATTTAATTTTCTTCATTGACACATGATTATAATTGATGTGTGTACATTATTAGTATTAATTCTGAATTCGACTTGAGAGTGATTAAAAACAGCAAACTTAAATATAACAAGACAATTGAGGACATTTCTGCGGTCAATTAAACAAAATTGTTAATATCTAATTCGTTGTTCCATCGCACGATCACTTCAACTATTATTAGGTACAATCTCATGACTAGACTGCGGATTTTATGCATTTATGCATTTATGCATTCATGACAAGAATGAGCAGATGTAATTTAAAATAACAAAAATATTGGAAACATTTAAACATACTATTATATTATTGATGACACATGATTATACTTGATGTATGTACATTATTAGTATTAATTCTGAATTCGACTTGACAGTGATTAAAAACAGCAAACTTAAATATAACAAGACAATTGAGGACATTTCTGCGGTCAATTAAACAAAATTGTTAATATCTAATTCGTTGTTCCATCGCATGATCACTTCAACTATTATTAGGTACAATCTTATGACTAGACTGCGGATTTTATGCATTTATGCATTTATGCATTCATAACAAGAATGAGCAGATGTAATTTAAAATAACAAAAATATTGGAAACAGTTAAACATACTATTATATTATTCTCAACCTATTAAACATAATAGGGAAAGAAATAAATTTTTATTTCACTCCAGTTTAATAGTTACGTGTTTCTCGATCGTAAATTTTAATATAAATCAATTATATGTTCTCGGCGCACAGTTTCGATCAAAAATAAAGCAAATTAGCAATATTTAAATGTAACTCAACGTTTCGATCCAGATGTGGATCATTTTCAAGAGCAATTGCGTCTGAAAATATATATAAACGAAATGTAGTGGGTAATTCACAAAATTAATAATCACTCCAGTCTGTTGCAATTTAGGTAAGAAATTTTTATTTTGCATAAAGGATCCGCAGTCTACTCGTGACTATAATCGGATTAATTCATTGCAGTTAATTAACGAATTGAGATTGCATTAATTTCATCGATCATCGTATCAGTACCATAATTCGGCATCAGGAATTCTTCGTGTCATTTTCCATGTCAGCTTTAGTCACAGCGCCGAACTATAGTTTGAAACGGCTCCATTCCCATCCAGCATTCCCATTACCGGAAGATAAACTGCTATAAAATCTCACTGCCGTTTTAAGGCTCGCCTCCACCTAGATATTCCGTGGACTACCAAGCCAATATCGTTCTCTATCGCAACGTATAACCCCCTTTCGCAAACGATGGTTGGTGTGGGACGCGGGCATTGCGTCATCCCTTATCCATTTTCGTACGATTGTCGATGGCTTGTTAAAATGTCCGACGGACAGGGTGCCGTATGTCCTTTCTCACACATGTTCGCGCAGTATTATTGGACGCGTGCCGGTCGCTTTCATGTTTCTTGCATACGTGTATCATTTTTAATTCCGTCGAGAATATCATTATGCAAATCGATTCGCAGAAAGTTTCCAGACGTGTACATATTTCTGGACACCGTGTCCGCTATTTGAAAAGCGGATTTTCAAAATTAATTCCGTTCTTGACCCAGAGCTATCGACAATTATCTTGTAATTTTTAATGGATACGATTCATAGCTAAATATTTCTTAATTAAGGGAGTAGGGTTTTTTTATCAATATCTTTATTGCCACTAATGGATTCGAGTAGCTTCAAGCTCTTTACATTTTTGTTGTTACGAATCTACGCTGAAAGTTCTCCCGTCTAGGCGTCATCTTGTCTAAGTAGCTGAACTAAAATTGCTTGCCCTAGACTCTCCATTCATGAACGGAATCTGGGGAAAATTGAATTAAATCACGGGAGCATAACTCATGTCCTCACACGATTATATTTTGAGCTGAGTGAGGACTCATTCTAAAGAAGAAGGTTATATGAAGTGCGCGTGGGTCCCTAAATTAGCAAGAAAATTTTCTTCATTTGTGTTCCCTAATTTGGACACTCGTATCACTAGATATAAACATAATGTAACTGAACTCGGACCCACGCGTATATTATGTATCCTTCTTCTTTAGAATGAGCCCTCACTCAGCTCAAAATATAATCGTATGAGGACGTGAGTTGTGTAAATCTCTGTTTTGGCCCAAAATCTAGTAATATTCTAGGTATATTCTAGGGATGTCACGGAGGTACTCTCCCCCTTAATTCTTTAATAACAGTGACTAATAATTTTTTTACAGGATTATTGTATAAAAGGACATTTTTAAGTTATCCTTTTACATACCCAGATTAAGACTTATGTCCCCACTCTATCTCCTAAAGTCACATGACTAATACGGTGCTGACAGAGAGGGGGTAACTACTTCTCCTCAATTCGAGTCAATCCCCCTCATCTGGCGAGAATAATCGAATGTAATTGTGGCAATGCATTTGTGTAATGCAACTAATAGGTGTAATTAAAAATAGTGAAAACATAGTGAAATATATAAATATGTTTATATATATAAATATTATATTAAATATTAAATATTATATACAGGGTGTTCACGCTATTACTAGCCAGCATTATTTTTGTAAATCATACGACATAAAAAAATGTATAGCATTCCATTTAAAAAATTGAAGGTCACCTTCATTTCTATCAAAATAATGTAAATAAAACAAAAATGCATATGGAATTGTGTTGCGCATAAAAAACAGTACTATTTTTTCCTCTATCATTTTTTTCTAATATTTACTATTTACAAAAATAATGCTGGCTAATAATAGCGTGAACACCCTGTATATAAATATGAAAAATAGTGAATTACATTATTTTCAACTTATTAAACGTGAGAGATTAAACAAGGGAAAGCATTAATTTCAATACAGTTCATTGCAATTGGTGTAAAAAATGTTTGTTGCGAGTAAAGATCAGCAGTCCGTAAATGTTCGTTACGATTAAAGGTTTGTAATTGAGCTCCGCATCATTAGCAAAGCGATCGCCCGATTAAAAAGAGGATGCATATTAAATTCGTTGAAAAAATATATTTGCATCGCGTCGGCTAGAATGCACGACGGGATAAAAACAATCCCAGACGCTGACGTTCCAGAACCAGTAAAAGTTTAAGCCTCCCTCGTAACTCGCGAGCCGTTATAGCGCCGCGACGCTGATCGTCCCGCGCAAACTGCCCTGCGATCGCGTCGTTTATACGACAGTTACCGCGGCCTGGCGAGAAGTGGTGCTTGAAAGATCTGTAACGAGTCGGCGTCACTGTGCATATACACAATGGCTTCAAAGGAAAACGAGGATGCCGAGCCCTGTGTTCGACCCGATGGCGACATTTTTCACGCCTTGTGCCCAACGGAGCTGGCAGTGTTACGTGCTGTGGGTCTTAAGGTGGTAGTCCGATTTCCATTTTCAAAAAATCCAGTTTGTTTGTATCTTCTTGGGACGCAAGATGTTGCAACTCGCGTTTCATACAATTTAACCCATCGTCAACAGTCAACACATGTTTCTCAAAACATACCCTGCAAAGAAATGTGTAACTCGTGTAATTTCGATTATTTGTGCTGGACAAAAATATCTCGAGTGCAAGAAACCGAATACAACAAATTCGATAGTTCTTCTAGAATAATATTCCTAAAATTGGTGAAAAAGTCACCTCAAAAGCTAGAATGTCTCGAGTCATTTTTATCCAAGAAAGATTTTTATTTTCTCAAACTTGTACTGACTGTACCATCTGTCTCACGTTGTTCACACTTCAGGCAGCCAATCGACCGTCATTTGATTGTAGATAAAATAATTGCTTCAGGAAAAATCATTCATCAAGCAGTAACAGTGAGCGATCTTCATCTTGATGGGCTATAATTCGAAATTAATATCGCAAGAACGACAGATCCTAAATCAATTGCTTCTTGCTGAAGTAATGATCTCATCGTTCTACATCGGTCACTCATTTTTGGGGAAATAGGCTCCAATAGCCAATCGAATCTGCTCTAATTGTGACGGTAAATGAATATAACAAAGATTATATATCGTTCCTCTCGAATCTATGTTAGAAATTTATAAAATACATTCTGTAAATTTGTCGATCACGCGTATACCTTGTGAAAATGTCGAACAAAGGCCAGATGTCTGAAAAAATTCCGTGGCTCTCGGATAGGTATGCGTGCAGTAGCATCGAAAGCAGTCGACCCGCACAAAAGCGTCGTAGTCAAAATTAGATGAAAATCCGGGGAGCAGCGTTCGGTCTGGTAGGCCACCTAAAATTCCGGCGCTGCGGAAAATCGTAAAAAAGCCTGACAGAGAGCGAGGAAGGGAGAGAGAAGGAGTAAAAAATTTCCTCGTCAACGTGTTCGCGCGCGCAACAAGCGTTCAATCGGCCGTAGCTCTGACTCCATTGATCAGCGCCGACGTTCCTTTCCAAACAGACCGTGCATTTAAAAGCTGACGTCCAAAGAGGCTGTCGAACAGGCGTGCCCGCGGAACAAGGCAAAAGCGTCGTAACGCACGTCAGAGGACGAAAGTTCGAACAAGGAGAGGGCCCTCTCGTCCCAGGCAATTTCGTGCCCGCATGGGCAAACGTATTAGCTGGTTGATTGGTATTCCAAAGATCCTTGGTGTGGGAGAGTCGAGGTACTTTCCTCCTTCCTTTCCTCTCTTCACGAGCCATAGGATCTTCATCACAGTGCCTGTTACGAATAAGCTCTTAATTCCTTGTAGGGTTCTTGACTCCCACTTCTGGCGTCTCTGGCTCTTTCTGCCCCCCTGTTTCGCTCCCCTCTTCCTCCTCCACCTCCCCCACCCTCTCCACCGCCTCTTTTCTCAATCCGACTCCCCAGTTCCTCTCCTACTGACTCTTCCCTTCTGCCTCCCCGTTCCCCTCCGCCTCTGCCACGTCCCCTTCCCTCCTCGGAACCGCCACGCAAGAGCCCCCGTCGTCTACCAGCTTTTTCGTCTAACTCCTCGACCCACTCACCCACCCACCCATCGATCCCCCCACCTCGCCCCACCTTTTGCCGCCACTTTCTTGGCTTCTCTCGCCGCTTGTGCTCTTCTCTCTCACATTTTGCTCTTGCACGAAAGCCGACGTGGCCTGCACACCCGTGCAGATGCGCCTAGCAGCAGTCTCGAGTGCACCGAGAGCTGGAACAACCCGCGGATAAGGACGGCTCTCTCCCGAGGACACGCGGGAAACTCCATGGTTGTCAACGGCTACGGATGCTTTTCAGACACCGTTCGTTCGGTTCGCTCACGGGGGATAGGGCCACCTCGGTCTACCTTCCCCGGGCTCGATCAGATACTCTTCTCGGGCAGGAAGCACACACCGTGTTCTACGGACTCTGTAATCACCCTTCGACGATCTTGTAATCGCGTCGACCCGCGTCGTTCATATTTATCCGACGTTCTTGTTTTCTGAAGGAGCGTGATTAACGCCGCTCCTACTACCCGCCCGAAAGGACCCGCTACTTACGGATTTCTTGTTTTATAATTATCGGAAGCGCCCAGGAACTTTTCAAGAAAATTGCTTGCTGATATAGCTGGAATAAGAATCAAAAGGTAGAGGAAAATGCACTCGTAATACAGAACAAGGTTTAATTAACGTAATTTGTGTAGGAAAATGGAGGATTGCCGCTTCGATAATGGCTTAATATGTCCACAAACTTCTATTTGAAGGTGTCACTGTCTTTCAGCTGTGACTGAAGGTAGGAAACGATGGGAATTAAACAAGACATACAGTGCCGAAACCTTTTTATGTTTAATGATTTTTATTGTAAAACTTTGTCAACACATTCGTCACCTTTTTTTGATTTTAATGAGCCCAAACAGGACATCGTTTGGTTCATGTTTGCACACGTTTAATTTACGGTATGGTATTGTATATGGATCACTTTAGTTTGACCAGTTTAAATATGCGAATGGACAATTTAGATATCATCGGTTCGGAAAATCGAGGTTTTACTTAATCTTCTGTTGAACAGGCAAATATGCTTCGAATTGTGTCATGGTTGGTCTCATTTTACAGTAAATGCTTCTTTACTGTCCGGGTTCGTGGCCACGATCACTGTCAACGCGATCCGTATTTCATTCCGTCTTTCTCCATGTTCGCGAAAACAGATATTATTAACACCAAAAAAATTTTGTCATTATAAATAATAGTATTTTAGTTGAAAAATTATAATTAAATAAAATTCTATATAAAATAATTTTATTAATAGTATTCGATTTATGAAATTTAAATTGAGGAATAAATTTCATGTAAAATAATTTTATTAATAGTATTTTAGTTGAAAAATTTTAATTAAATAAAATTCTATATAAAATAATTTTATTAATAGTATTTGATTTATGAAATTTAAATTGAGGAATAAATTTCATATACATATAATAATTTTATTAATAGTATTTTAGTTGAAATACGACATAAAAAAATGTATAGCATTCCATTAAAAAAATTGAAAGTCACCTTCATTCCTATCAAAATAATGTAAATATGACAAAAATGCATATGTCATTTTGTTGCATAAAAAGCAGTACTACTTATTCCTCTATCATTTTTTTCTAATTTTTGCTACTTACAAAAAAAAATGCTGGATAGTAATAGCTTGAAGACCTTGTACAACGAGTCATACTGTGGTTCGTGTTAAAAAAGATTCATCGAAACTTTAAGAGGCGCTTGTGCTCGGAAAAACGTGCGAACCAGTGGTCAGTGAAATGATTGTACAATCGATTACTGCTCTTTATAGTCGCGTTCCTAGACCCAAGAGTCATTGAACAAATAATGTGCTACCTATATACATAGTAGCTGACACCAGTCAGTCATATAAATTTTCTAAGTTGCTTCCAATTACTCAACATTACAATTTACGGAGTGTCTTCAATCACAAGATGGCAGATGTGAATATTTTAATTGGCAAATGTTTTTCACGCAGTTATTTATACATGAAAGTGTTGAATTGCAGATTTTGATGTAAAGAACGACTGTTTGAAAAAAGAAAGTTTGTCTTTAGTGTGCACTCAGGCCGTTTGCTCCAATAGTCTGACCTCAAGTTATTAAATTTGTAATAGAAGTAGATTGGTGCTTAATTGATTAGTCTGTTTATCGTTGAGCACCGTCGAGCATTATGGTGGGAAAAATTGTTCCAGCAGGCACGTGGAATGACGTTTCGCAACTAGGAGTGCCGTAGGATCTGTTGCCAGCGTAGGCTAACTCGAAGCACTAAATTTGTGTTTGTGGGAGTGAGTGACGGTATGCGCGTATGAAAGAAGACCATACATGCGAGTAGGGATACGTAAACTTGTTTTCTCTATTTTCTTACGAGCATATCCGAGATGAAACTTGGAGATGCTTATTAGTCACATAAATAATTGAGCATTTCTAACGTGATGAATAAGATTCAATATTTTCTTATTCTCTAAAAATATTCAATTTCACAAGTTCCGAATGATTCATTTACGATTGGGTATTGGACTGCAAAAATTTATTTTTTAGTCAAATGTTATGGTAAAAATTGTTGAAATTCTGAATAAATATATTCCCGTTATTCTTACAAAGGAATGTAAACGAAGGAATCTTTAAAAAAATGTTTGTAAGGAAAAATTAGTTAAACCTCAAATTGGAATATTTTTGAAACTAATTTTCTTCTTTTTGAAGTGTTTGAAGGCAAATAATGCTATTTTATTAATTACAACAATTAGTCTTGAATGCTCAGAAAGTAAAACGTATCAATTTGAATAATCTTCTCCTTTAATAGAACTTAATGTATTTATATATTTTTGTACAATAAAAAAAATGTATTTATATATTTTTCTACAATAAAAAAAGTGTATTTATATTTACATTATTCCAATCAGTGAGTACCCAATAGAAGAGTAAGTAAGCTATTTACAGTAAACGATTCACAGTAACTAATTTCGCCGGGCACAGGTAAAATGTTAGCCGTGTTCACTCCTGTATTCTAGTTACACTTTGCATATTGTGTAGACCATTATTGTTCACAGTTGAGGCTCTTTACGACGCGGCATATGACTCTCGTAGAGTGGAGGAATTATCCATGGTAGAGTGAAGGAGGGTCTTTAAACTCTAATGTATATGTTGGACAGTATTGCTACGGAGTTTATCCGAGTTACCTTGTTACACAGGGCTAAATAACGCATCATGATAATCATTACTCTGCGCGAATATGCATTCGACGTACACAGCAGGGATCAGCAAAATGGAGCGTAAACAAGATTCGGATGAATTTGTCTAGATTTCATCACTTATTCTCTCTTTATCACTTATTCTATTATTTAACCTCTCAACGACTGAAATAAATCTTTCTTGACATCTGTGACTTTTATACAATTGCTGTAAAACACTAATTGTTGTAAAATTCTCATTGGATACCTAACTACATTGAATTGTCATAATGTTAGATAATTAAGAATGTAGCAATTACTCATTACATGGTTAACACTAAATCTAACGAACCTGATGTGCATGTGTTGCCTTACGTGGCACAATCTTTTGTTACATTATGCAGAGTTTGTACATTATTATGTACTTCATCGTAATCGGAATCAAAGTATCAAACTAGTAATTTATAAACGCCATTTTCGACAATTAAACTAAATGAATAGCTGTTGCATTGGTAATAATTTGCTGCGGATTTTGTGCATTCGCAAGGAAAATGAATGGGTCCAATACAAAACTGAATAGACAGATGAATTTAATGATACTGTTACGTAATTTTCGACTTTTTAACGTCATTTAACACCATAGGTTTTATCATCGGTTCCTTAAAATTGGCTTCAACTGTTTTTATTTTGCACAGAGGTATCTACAAGAGGTGCCCTTAAAAATATATTTAAAAAACTTGATTACCAAAGCTGAGAGCAGTCTAAAACATACTTCTAAAAAGAGATCCGACAATTAACCTTCCGATGACGGAGTCTGGATCTATTTTCACTCGAATATGAATGAAGTATGAATGAAATTAGCAGCTGTCACATTTACAATCAATTTTTGTAGACAAATTTTCAGGCAATGCAATCAACTGATGTCTTATTACGAATTTAATATTCTATTATCTCTTAAAAATGTTCATAAGTCATAAATTGATGAAGATCCGCAGTCTACCGATGTATCTGGAAGAAGTAACTCCAAAAATAAGTTTCAGAAAATTAATAAATGAACGGTCGTGAGAATACTCTGCTGGCCGAGGGTAATGAATGCATATGTCTTTCCAGGTTCGATTTCGTTGAGTAAATCGATTCGATATACAGGATGTCCCAAAATAAGTATAACTCCCGGAAATGGTTCCTTGGGTCATTTGAAGCGACATTTTCCTTTACAAAAATGTTGTCCGCGGCTTTGTTTAGGAGTTATTATCGAAAAACACGGACCAATCAGAGCCCGTCTACAGCGAACGGAGTCCGACTCGGCGACAGGTCCCGCTTAACGCGGTGTCGCTATTGGCCGAACCAAAATCGATCCACTGTAACCGCACTCTGATTGGTCCGTGTTTTTCGTTAATAACTCCCAAACAAAGCCGCGGACGCCATTTTCGTAAAGGAAAATGTCGCTTCAAATGACCCAAGGAACTTCCTCTTTCCGGGAGTTGCACTTACTTTGGGACACCCTGTAGATGAATATTGTATGCTACTAGAGGTCCTAACTGGACAATCGCCGTGTGAAAAAGTGCATTGTCGGGTGGCTATTAATTAGACAAGCCACCGTATTCGCTGGGAGGCGAGGCACAAGCCATTACCTGTGGGATCAAACCAGGACATCGACATCGGCCCGCACAAAGGGCTGCCTCGGGGTATGATCGATCCTTGATCTGCCGATAACCGTGGTCGAAATCGCGACAGCTCACTCGGGCTGTCCCTGTGGCATCGCAGAGCGGCTTGGCACGGGGTTCTTATCTTATCCGGCGGCGTGTGTATTTCGGCGCACAGCTCGGTGGCCGATTTGTGCGTGCATGGTAAACTCGTCTCACTCGCTCGGCTGGATGCCGTGTCCTCCCTCGAGCCAAGCAAAGCGGAGCGGTGCAGAGCGGTGCAGAGCGGTGCAAAGCAGAAGAGGAGCTATCGACCTCGCTCGGCCCCCGTAGGTGTGGGTTCGGGGCCGAGAGCGGTCGGTTTGCTCACGCTTGGCAGCCTGGCGACTACGAAGAGAGTGCTGGTGCTGTGCCTGCTGCTGTTGCTCCCTCTTTCGTTCCCTCTCTGTCCCCCTGGTGCTGTTGGCCGAGCCCTCGAAAAAATCCCCCAATGCCAGGGGAAATGGGGGCAGGAGTGGTCCTGCGGAGCGGCAGGAGGGGCGAGTCTAGCCGGGAGAGGACGCTCTGCGCCTCGAAAGGAGGAAAGGGAGCTACGGGAGGCTCCCCCGCCGCGTTGCCTCTTCTTCGTCTTGGTCTTCTTCTTCTGCTTCTTCCTCCACACGGTGTTCCTCTTTTCTTGCTATCCGACTCTCCCTCTCTCTCTCTCTCTCTTGCTCTCTTTCTCCCTCTGTAGCTGTTCGTCGACCCGTCTCCAGTCGTATTCCATTTAGCAGGGGCGCCGTTGGAACCGACGAACCATCATAGAATACCTTATAGCGAGCATGGCTGCCAGTGCTGCGGGAGAAATAAAAAGGATTCTCCTCTCTCTTCGCGGCATGCCAAAATAAAACGGTCGAGCCCATCTCCTCCTCCTACTACTCCATCGCCTCCACCTCGTCCTCATCTTCCTCTTCTTCTTCTCTCTCTCCCTCTACCTCCTCCTCCTTCTTCCCGCCCCCCGTTAGCGTTTCTTTTAGCTTTTCACTCTCGGCCCCGGCCGCGATCAACAGACCGGGGCTCACAGAGAAGAGAGGATGCTTAGACGGAACCGGGACAGGTAGCCGGACAGAGACGGAGCCACTTTATTGGACTCTGGGAAACCGATTCCCCTCAAGGGCAATTAGCGAAGTACAAAACGGAGGTACCTTTCGATTTATGGATTGGACGATGGGAACTCGGAGAGAGAGAGAGACAATCCTGCACATTACGGCCCCTGTCCCGCTAAGTGTCCCCGATGGCTTAATCTTCGCGACGCTGCACCGCACCGAATCGCGACGGACTGTCGATTATCGAAGACGGCTCCGCGTGATACCGATTGAGGATTGTTCAACGTGTCGACGTTCAGTGGGCCTCATGTTTGCCGCGGTTGACACTCCTGCCGAAGTGCTCGATTATGCTGAAACTTGGACACGATACTGTCTGCGTATTGGGTCAGCTCATCACCGCCGATCTTCTGGCAAAGAGTTGTCCGTGTCTGCTGAACGCAAGAGCCACTTAGGAATTTGTTAGTTTTGTTATCAAGAATTATACGTTTGTTTAGCAACGTATTTGTGACATTTTCCTGAGGGAAATGAGCCCAAACACGATGCACACAGCTCGGAGCATGCTTATTCTATTGAAGATTCAGTAGAACTTCGATCATTTCGTTATTTCAATACGTGTTTCTCATATACACAGTTCAATCT
Source organism: Lasioglossum villosulum (assembly GCA_963971365.1). NCBI lineage: Eukaryota > Metazoa > Arthropoda > Insecta > Hymenoptera > Halictidae > Lasioglossum > Lasioglossum villosulum. The sequence goes on along the minus strand of OZ020495.1, from coordinate 42,814,743 downwards.
AAGACGGTCCGTATTCTGAACATTGTATAATACACACATTCAAAATTCAGACATAGCAACTTGCAAAATTGTAGAGATTCTTTTATTAGGAATCGTTTAATATATATTTCGTGTACTAATCAATTCCTGTGCTAGGCAAGGTTAATGTTAACTTTGAGAAGTTTCGTTCGTTTGCTCAGATACTTGTGACGTGGTTATTTAGTTAATTAAATAGAGTTAAAGGTGATACCCTCTTAATTAAATTGAAACCAGAGATTAAAAATAATAGGTAAACTATCCGTTTCAATCTAAGTTAACAACTAGTACGATCATCAGTGTTTGGTTTTTACGATAGTCTCTAGAATGATCAAAGGTGTTAGATCAACATATGGTTTTAAATCAGCGGTTTTTATTTTCACGTATAGTGGCACTAACGCTGTCTTGTCGAGTGCTTTTTATGTTGCAATTAATAAGCATTAGTTGGCGTGACATAGCGAATTCTGTATAATAAAATGGCGCTCCTGCGGCGCCACTAAAAATTATCATACCGTAATTAAAAACAGTTTGTACATTACTAATTTTATATCAATTCTATATTTATATATATCGAAACTGTAAGTTATGGACTTTTAAATTCGGGAAACCGAAGTAGACTATAAACAGTAGAAAACATGTGCCTCAGAAACACAGTTGTCTGTATAGGCACACTCAAAAGCCACTAAAAATTATCATACCATAATTCAAAAAAGTTCATACATTACTAAATTGATATTAATTACATTGTTATATCTATCGAAACAGTAAATTATGGACTTTAAAATTCGAGTCAACGGAGTAAACTATAAACAGTAGAAAACATGTGCATCAGAAATACAGTTCTCTGTATAGGCACACTCAAAAATCACTAAAAATTATCATACAATAATTCAGAAAAGTTCATACATTACTAAATTGATATTAATTATATCGTTATATCTATCGAAACAGTAAGTTATGGACTTTAAAATTCGGGACAACGAAGTAAACTATAAACAGTAGAAAACATGTGCCTTAGAAATACAGTTCTCTGTATAGGCACACTCAAAAATCACTAAAAATTATCATACAATAATTCAAAAAAGTTCATATATTACTAAATTGATATTAATTACATCGTTATATCTATCGAAACAGTAAATTATGGACTTTAAAATTCGGGACAACGGAGTAAACTATAAACAGTAGAAAACACGTGCTTCAGAAATACAGTTCTCTGTATAGGCAGACTCAGAAGTCACTGGATCATTTTACCAGTTGTGTAGATATAATTGCTAGTCAGAGATATAGAATGAAGTCGAGGTCCATACACATGTAGGTTGGGTCACCGTAGACCCAGTGTTTTCGACGATCCTGCGTGTCGCTATGGAAAAGTTGAGATAATAATTTGTTAATAAGGCGATCAAGACGAACCCTTCCCAAGCCATACACTGAATTAGCAGCATTGTTTTCGACTCGCCTGCGGACAAACAGTACTGTACTTTATTGGTTCCGATTATGATCATTGCCGTACCACTGTCGTTGACGTATTCCATCGGGAGGAGGTCGGGGCAAAGGGGAAAAGGAGCAAAAAGAGGAGCATGGAAATCCGATAATCGGCAATACTGGGAACGCGTCTCTTGGAGTCTGCCAGGGTATCAAACTTGGATCAACCTACAGTTGATTTCTCCGTTCTTGTGTTTTTTTTCAAACGACTTCTTGGTAGAAATTGTTTCGAAGGTAACTAACGAATACTAATGAAAAGTATACAAATTGGAACTGCCGCCGGTGCTCGACTGATTTTACTCGACGGTGGGAGCGGTACTAGGCAGCTTGCATTCTGAATTGATTGTGTTTACATGGATTTTATCTCGATAGGTTGCTCTCCGTGTCGTGCAAGATTCCGTTCTTGTAGTCACACCACTTGGAATTGGCAGCACGATTAAACGGAGTTCTGAACACGATCGTTTCATAAAAGAATGCAGCCTCTAGATATGTAGATGCACTCGAAGGTATAACGAACAGGATACCTGTATGGCTCGCATGAATTTGCAAAGTGCATGGAATTGTTCATTTTAGTTTTAGCGTAACATTTCTCGGTTCTTCAAATTTTTCCAGATTTTATAAAATGGATAAGTAAATATTTTTACTGATATATTTGTTACTTCCTTGAGCAATTAATTTTTCTTTTTGTAATTATTCACAGTGTTTAATTGAGATGTCAAATAGAGAGGGTGTTCGACTTTGTATAATTGCACAATATACAAAGATACAAATACTTTTACTAAATTTTTTATTTGGTGAGACTCCAACTCATTTGTATTAGTAATAACTTAGGAATTGACATGGTTGATTTCTCAGTTCTTCAAATACTTCAGATTTTATAAAATAAATAAATACATATTTTAACTGATATATTTATTGATTTTATATTTTCTGGTTTCTTTAGCAATTTATTATATGTTCAGTAATTGTTAACAACGTGCTACATAGAGATGTTTTTTAATGAAAGATACTCTTTTATTTATTTATATTCTTTAATATTACTAAAAACTGTGGAATGGACATGATTTTTCCTGTTCCAAATTACAAATATTTCACCATATAGGATTTCCATGGAGGATTTTAGGGAAACAGATTTCGAGAAGAAGCAAGAATTCCATCATGATTCATGCTGTAAATATAGCATACTGCCTAAGAAGTGAATGTAACAAAATGTTCCTGTGTTCGATAATAGATTAAAGCTGACAGCTATGAAGACAACAACTAGCACTTCACCATAGTTGGCACAACATTCTCCGATGAACTTTTAGATTAAAATTTATCGATACAGTACGAGTGTTTCTTTCAATGCAGAATATACTTCTAGGTATAGCTTATCTTCCCAATCGCGATTTCTACAATTCCTCTACGCGACCGATAAACACTTTTAATCCCAGGAACTGTAGTCTCGAATTATAGTCTCGAAACTGAACAACTCATCTGCGTACGCAACCATTTCTCGTGAAATGATTTTCCAATAACATTTTCAACGACATCAAATAATAACGAACAATTACAACAAATTAGGTTGGTACAAAAATAATCCTAAAATTCTTTCGTCTTGCGTTTTACAAATAATGTTTCCAATAAATATTATTGCTTGTTCTATTCAGTTTAAAACTTTATTTACGTATTAACATAGCTAGTTTATTATAGCATTTTTAAACCATGTTTAAAACCATGCTCTGTCCAAAATTTTACAAGTAGACTTCGGATTCTTACACACAGTGACTCCCACTAATATTCGGACACTCTTACAAAGACGATAACTTTTTTAATATTGTACTGTACGATTTGAATTTTTTTGGCAAGCTAGTGCAATTAGTTTGTATTTACTGCAGTTGAAGGCCAAAAATCGTGAAAATCTGCAATTTTTACCATATTTAAACGTTTGTAGCTCATTGCAACGTCGACCGATTTTGAAGAAATTTTCAGAATATGTTTAACTGACACAGGTCTATAAAACGCATTTTTTAAATTTTCAGTATAGGTCCACATAAAAAAGTTGTAAAATGCAACTTTTAGTATTTTTTGTTATAATTCAGATGAATTGCAATTTTTGACAAAATTCTTTTTTCGCATCCTGTGGCAAAATGTGCTCTAGCTTCTAAAAAAATGTTCAAATCGTATAGTACAATATTAAAACAGTTATCGTCTTTTTAAGAGTGTCCGAATATTAGTGGGAGTCACTGTAGTCATTCATTTCTTTTCCTTGCAATTACAATGACCTAACAGTGGTACAGCAAGGTTAGTTTTCAAATGTTTTAACAGTTTTGTGTTCCTAGTTACAACCATGAATAATTATTATAACCTCTTTTATATCTTACCAAAATTGCAGAAAAGAGAAACGATATTTAAATATTTGTTCAATCAGGCGAACAAAAATAGTACTTGTCAATCATGTAAAGAAAAATATTTTTTAGAAATTTCTTCTTCATCAGCCTACACGTGCGTAGTTTCTGAGTATAATGGTAGAAAAATTTGAAAAATCCATTTCGTTGACCAATCTGAGCACCCCTTTTTCCACATTGAATCCATCATCAATTTTATTAGTTTGATGGTCGTGGTATCAAGTACCGTCAGCGAGAAAAGGGAATAAAGGGCGCAGGGCCTGATAACGAAGGGGGCCAGAAACGAGGGGCCGACCTCCGTTACCGTTCTCTTCTTTCTTTCTTCCCGTTGCGTTCCGATGCGCAGACCGTATCAGCGAGGACAAGTACGCCCCGTGATCTCTTGCTTTTCGAGACCCCCACGTGTCACCGTTCCCCACTGGTTTGGTCAAGCGACTCAAGGACAGACTGCTTTGCTCCTCGAGCACCGGAAACACGTGGTCAGTGTCTGAAAATGCGTCTGGACGCCTTTTCTGGCTACGCCGGGGCTTCTTGATTAAATTACCTGGCGTTCGCGCAGTCTCCGACCAGAGAGGACGCCGAAGCGTCCTTCCAGCGACATTTTAATAACGACATGCAGAACATTTGCATTCGGACAGATAGCGTGCGTGTATATTGATGCCCGGCGACACGAAAGTCGCCTAAACTGTATATTTTCGACTAGAGATTTCATTATTTTTGCAGAACACGACGCAAATTGTAGCAAAAATATTGTATATTCAACTTTTATGAACTGTTTGCTAGGACACTTCTGTAATTATGTAGACTGTGGCTGGAAATGTCTAGTTTCATGGACCTCAAAATGGCGTTGAAGCTGCTTTCAATATTTCCACAGAATAAAAATTAATCCAGAAATGTATTCTACCAGTTCTTGTCAATTTATTTCTATAATTGTACAAAGGTGTAGTCACTCGTATCATCTACTGTGTACATTGATCACACACACTCGATCAAAAGTTTTCATTATAAGTTATCAATACCTGTTGTCTTTTTTAAATATTGAGAGAATTTAAATTTAATTTAATTGAAATTAGAATTTAAATTCTGAAATGATCTACTCTATTAACCCTTTGCACTCGCAGCTATTTTAATTCGAATTGAAACATTTCTTCTGACCTAGAATTATTCCATTCTATATGATATTTTCATTTTATGTATATGAAATTGATATAATACATCATACAATGTTTAAATGTTTAGCAATTAGTTCGATCCCTACATATTTATTAAACATTGTATGGTGTATTGTATCAATTTCATATACATAAAATGAAAATATCATATAGAATGGAATAATTCTAGGTCAGAAGAAATGTTTCAATTCGAATTAAAATAGCTGCGAGTGGAAAGGGTTAATAGAGTAGAGCATTTCAGAATTTAAATTCTAATTTCAATTAAATTAAATTTAAATTCTCTCAATATTTAAAAAAGACAACAGGTATTGATAACTTATAATGAAAACTTTTGATTGAGTGAATACATTAATAAATATGCAGGGATCGAACTAATTGCTAAACATTTAATGTATTTAATTTAATTATTTAATAATCTATTCGGGTGCATAGGGTTATAACTATTTGCCAGCTTGTCAATTAATTATATCATATAATCGAATTTTGCAATTAATTTCGAGCAGACGTATTGAAGGAATGCTCGCCGATTGTTAAAAACGTGAAGAGTTTAGTTATCAAACGGTGGAAATGGTGCACAGTGGCTGTGACTCAGCAGATTGTACAGATCTCAACACCTCAGAAGTCAGTTTATTGTCAAGTCTGGGAATGACAACATCATGAGCTTGAGATTCTTGGACAGTCGTGCACCACATGTCACGTGTCTTGTGCCTGACCACGGATCGTGTCAGCACAGGTCATCTCACGCGTGATTCCCGAGACTTCTATAACGGTGTTTACTGCCAGGCGCCGGAAATTAGGCACGTCTCATTAAAAATATGATACGTTCATTTTAACTGCCGTTTAAGTGACTTTACAATTCCTATAACAAAATCAACTGAGATAGAGACATAATATCAAAGATGATTGATCGACAAGAACACTATCGACATTTACGAAACAAGAAATATATTGAAAAAATATTTTCACAATTTAATAACCCTTTTTGAATCGATTAGTAATTGAAAACTCGAGTTGCTGACTTTGAAACAATATTTTCGATATATACTCAGTGTTATACTTGAGTACTTGTGAACAAAATGAATCGTTAAATATTTTCGAAGCTATTATGGTATTTCATGTAATATTTTTAATGAAATGGGTGAACTAATAATTTTAAGTATAACAACTTTTATTGAGGAAATGCATACAGAATTGCATATCTAATTTTTGTTGGTTTACGTGTATATGTACATTTAATCATACATATATGTATAAATATTAATAATTAAATGTATATGTATATAAATACATACGTATATAATACTATACTATAATATAAATATTAATAATTAAATATACATGTATATACACATATACATATTTAATTATTCTATGGATCATCTCAATTACATGAATTAATATATGAATTATCTTCGTACAGAAAGTAATTAAATTTCTCCTGGCTTTTGTAAATCAAAATTCAGCAACATTGCCACGATTCGCGTCCATTAATAGATTAACACGGAGCTAAAAAGCCGTGACTCGGTAGCCCAAGTTTGATCCGAATCGAATCAGTCGAAAGTCGAAACTACCTAGAACTTGCCCCATTCCAGTCCGCTGGCAACCACGCACCTTGCCAATCACCAATCCGTGCTCGGATCGATTAAATCTACCCCCGAAGTCCTTGGCATACCTTGTCGCCAGCGATAAACGACACACCGATTATCAACAAACGCATTTTACTCTCTCGATACTTCCACCAGGAATTCTCCGATATCCTGAGGATCGGCCATAGATCTTGTCTGGATGTAGAGCCAATGGGTATCGGTTCTACTTTCAGCTAACGATTCCTTCGCTCGCCTCTAGGAACGGGTGAACACGAAGAAGATTGATGCGGACAGTCCTGTCTGATTAAACCTTGGGACCGTCTGGGATCTGCAGAGTTTCCTAAAGAGGGCTGGTTGCAACCCTTATGTCAATAATCCGTTTCCTTTCCGCGTTGCAAAAATTTGTCTGCTTGAACATTTCTTTAAATCAATTGCACTATCCGGGCTATCCTGGTTATTGTCCAAGATCTAAAACACATTTGGCCAGTTTAAAGTGTGATCACTTCAATTCTAACTCGTACTAAACTCTCTCCAGAAGTTCTCAACGTTTAATTATAATTAATTCTGGAGGGTGGGGATAGCTAGGAATGTTTCTTCTAGTATGTTTACTACTGCCTCTAGCTTTACTGTATTTAGAAATTGACGGAGCTCTTAATTGATTGCATCGATTCCTACTTTATTCTGGTATCATAATAAATTGAATGATATCGGCGCTAGGTTCGATCATTTTAAGAAAAACAAAAAATCTGCAATGATTTAAACATGTTTCTAACGTTTCGATCCCTATGTGGATCTTTTTCAAAGAGACACTTGCGTCTGAAAAATATGAAAGAAAACAAAAAAAAAGGAAAAAATTATAGAAAAATCAAAAATTAAATTTTATATACATACTTGTCGTGTGAAAAGTGGACAAGAACATTTTGGAACAAGAATTAGTGAATTACACGTGGATGAAATTTATTCCATGATGGTAGATACGTAACTGAATGATACTTATTCTGATATCATATTGGACTATAAAAATGTACATTTGCATGAACGTCTGGTGATAATAGGCCATTAAATAAAATAGCAAATCGTATTTTACGATGGAGCGATTAATAGCGTTTACTTTCAAATCTGTCGCAGACCCATGTACGATTTCCCTGGCCCACACCCGCATCGCACTCGGGTTTCTTTTCCTCCATGGTTCACGTTCGAATAAATTCCACGGCGTTCGTCCATGCTATTTTTCTCATATCCCGCTTTCCTCTCTTTTCCCCAGTTACATTCGATTATCATACTCTTAGAATTTCTCCCATGTAACATTTTCCAGCTTCTCCTCTCCCTGCAGCACTCACTCAAAATCTCTTAAGCCTTTTTCTTCTCTTTCCTCGGTCCCCTCAGTCGGTTCCCTTCGCTCTGCCCCCCTCCGCTCCCACTTTTTCTTGCTTCCCGGCCCTCTCATTTTCCCCCCTTATATTCTAAATCCCTTCAACCACTCTCTCTCCCCCCTTTCTCGTTTCCTCGTTCTCTCGTTCGCTCTTCGAGCTCCTCTTCTCTTTTTACTTCGTCGTACTCCCTAACTCTGATTCTCACTGTCTGTTGCCCCCATGCCCTCTACCTTCCTTTCCTTCTCCCATTCCTTGCTGTCTCCCTTTCTCCCTCTCTCTGTCTTTCTCTTGGACGTTCTCCCTCGCTCTCCTTCTCTTTCTCTCCGAGAGTGGAGGCGAGCCTCCTCCTCGCGGCGCGTACGCGTCATCGCCAAGTATAATATTCCCTTGGCAGGCCTCGGCTCCTCGTATCTCGCATGCGAGTTCAGCTCGAGGGGGCCCTCGACGCCCGTCACGCACACCGAGACGCGACAAGCACGAAGGATTTCGATGCTCCGCGCGCACGGAAAAGGGGTTGTCCCCGCTCGAGAGTCGGGGCACCACCGAGCCTCTACCCGCTCCGGAGGCCACCGGTCCCTGCACAACTTTATTCCCAGTTTATCTTTCGAGGGCCTGCATACCTTCGCTAAAATAACAAAAATCGATTTCGGTACGCAGCAACGTCTCCATATACGTGCGCACGCTTGGGCACCGAAACTATACTATCGGCGAAATCACCCTGAACCGGTGATGAAATTTTTTGTAATTTTTCCACCGAAACTTTCACCAACACGTTCCTTACGTTTTTCTGATCGAAATGATACCAAACACGACCCAGTTCGGTGCATATTTGATCGTTTAATCCACGACATAATGGAATCTCGATTATCCGAACTAGTCTGAAATATAAATGCATAATGCAACGTTTACCTAGTTAGTACAATGAATAGTGTTGTGTATGACGTACTTTTTCGAATAGTCGAGGTTCTAATGAATTGAACAGGTAAATATGCTCTGAATTGTGCTATGTTTGGGCTGAGTTTGAAAATAAATGAATTGAATGCAAGTTTTACGATACTGTGAAAAATGAACTGTTAGGTAGTGTTTGTTATTTCAACATACTATGGAATTCATTCAGTGGTAATATATTTAAATATTTTTTATATATCATATATGTATATTATATAATAAATATTAATTAAATATGCTGTGCAATAGAAAGAACAGCCCAGTATAATTATAAGATAATTACAATTATAATAAAGATTAATATAATTAATATAATTAAAATAAAGATAATTATAAGATAAATGACAAACAATATCTTTATGTAGAAAACATATTTTACAATTATTAATTTATTGCATTTAGAATATTAGATAATCCGCAATAACACATATTCTCAGAACTATTCCATTAAACAGTGGAATGACTTATGACTATAATGACTTAGATCACTTTCATAATTATGAGCACAATTTTCACAAATACCGTGGGACATTTCAAGACAACGCTGTATTAAATACACTATAAACTGTGGGTGTGACATTTTTATGGTTTTAAGTTTGCTAATCCATGTTAAAAACTATGCCACTTTACAAACATACCAGCTGAAGATTTTGCATAAAAAGCTCGTAAATAACGTGTACTCGGTGGCAGGATAAATTACATGAAAATAGAAAATCAGATTAAAAAATGTAAGGTACATACTAGGGAAGTCTAGCTTGCCGCTGGTCGGACCATAATTCATGCTCGCGTCGAGTACGTGTACGCATTCGCAAGGAGCGAAAACGAAACCGTATAACTGTTCCAAGAAGGGTTAATAAAGTTTTCATTTCATTCCTGATTTAATCTACTTTTTAATCCAGGGCAAGGGCCTGACGACGTTTCATTCTACATCCTGGAAAAAATATATAAAAAAAAACTTTTAAAAAACCACGCTTATATTAAAACGCACTAGAAAGGAGAAAATTATAGTTGTAGACACTAGTGACTATAAATAAAAGCGTGCAGCGCCCGCGAAGATTACGTCGATATAGTTCAGCGTTCCACGTTTTTATTTATAGTCACTAACGTCTAAAACAATTACTTTCTCCTTTTTAGTGCATTTTAATATAAGCGTGGTTTTTAAAAAGTTTTTTATTTTCTACATTCTAGTCTTTTTAAAATGGAACGCAGGATATAGCAATACCGGTATGGAATTGTAAGATATAGAAATACGTTAAAAGGGATGAGGGGATGACTCCGAGAGATGACGTCTCATGATACAGTCCGAAATTATTCGAAATGAAACTGAATGAACGGAACACCACACTGAGCTCCTTCGGTGCGAGATGGGTCGGTGGAGTGGGAACGCGTAGTGGAGTAGGGAACGTTAGTGCGCGGAGTGGGGATCGCTGAACGCAGTAACGTAATACCGAGAGTAGCACGGCGAGGGTGAATAGGAACATTGAAATATTTTTTATCTCCTAAACGCACTGTTTTTTGTAAAAATTTGTTTTTTAATATTGCATTGTCATTCAACTCTGAGCCATGTTTAATGTTTCAAGTCTCTAGCTCATCGGGAAGAGTTCAAAATTCAATTACAAGATTTGACGCATACAACACGATACAGCAATATAAGCGTGGTGAAAATGAAAAGAAACGTCGTCGGGCCCATGTCGCGGATGAAAAAGTCTATTAAATCAGCAATTAATTGAAAACTTTATTAACCCTTTTTGGAACAGTTCTGCATTTTCTTTTTCGATCCTTGCGAATGCGAAAATTTGCGAAACATCAAAATTAATGATCCAAAGAACAAACAAAAACATCCCTGGTACAAATAATCATATTATTAAATCTATTTAATAACATATTTTCTGAAATATATTTATTTCTACACGGGATGTTTTTATTTGTTTTTTGGATCATTAAATCGAATTCGATCAATAGTTGTTTAAAAGCAATTTTGCAAATTACCACATTAACTTCAATTAAGATTGAAACGTTGAAGTTAATGTGGTAATTAAAAAAGTTGCTTTTAAATAATAATTCATGGAACCCTACGATCGATGTAAGGAAATATTTATTAATTTTGGTGTTCCAGAAATTTTGCATATAATCAAAGCTGTTCCCAGACATCAGAAAGGTTAAGAACCACTTATCGAGAATGTCGGCCGCACAAACGAGAACTCGAACTCGAACAAGGGCTTATGTATATGTATTAAATCAAAGCTCAACGCTATTAGCCATTTCCTTCTGCGGCAACAGGGTTAAAACGCCGCGTTTATGTTAAATATTTATATTAGCCATGATAACTGATGTTCCAGCTCGTGGCCTGGTGTCAATTAATGCGGCTCGATTAGATGCACGGAACAACGGTGCCGACGAGGTGCGCCTGTTACGCGCGGATGCGTTTAATAAGAATATTATACGTCTCGTTAGGAATTAGCATGGAAGCGTATGATCCTGCTGTAATCGTGCATCTGAGATTTGCATCGGTTGGCCGCGGTGCGTTTCACGAATGCCGGGTTTAATTTCTGGGAGGAATTAAGTAAGCTGATTTGCTTTCTCATTACGATTTTCGCTTGGGGCGCTACGCAATTCTATAATCACGTTTCACCACTTATTCTAACAATACACGTCTCCAGTAGATGTTTGACAAACCGATTATTAAGCGACTATTGTCGCAACTATTCGCGTAAATCAACAATTCTTAATTCCATATAATTGAAAGAAAATAAAGTAACGAACCATCTACAATTTTTCAATGTCATTTCATATTTGTTCACTGGATTTGTGCAGTGGAACACTTATGTAGAATGAACAATAAGTTAATAATCAAAATTAAAATGTTTTCGGCGCATTGGTTCGATCAAATGTTACTCGTTACATTATTTGCAAAATAGGCACAATACTTTGTCTCAACGTTTCGATCTCAATTTAGATCATTATCAAGAGAATACAAAAAATAATATTGTGTCTGTAATGGAAATTAACAAAAAATTATTCATTGCATTAAGCCATAAAATAAAGTAAAATATATCATTTCTTTTACCCATTCCAAAAATAAAAATTAAATTTTTCTGAATAAAGACCAATTAACAAATTTTTTTTTTTTTTTAGAAAAATTTAATTTTTATTTTTGGAATGGGTAAAAGAAATGATATATTTTACTTTATTTTATGGCTTAATGCAATGAATAATTTTTTGTTAATTTCCATTACAGACACAATATTATTTTTTGTATTCTCTTGATAATGATCTAAATTGAGATCGAAACGTTGAGACAAAGTATTGTGCCTATTTTGCAAATAGTGTAACGAGTAACATTTGATCGAACCAATGCGCCGAAAACATTTTAATTTTGCTTAAAGCTTCGTACGATCGCTATACTTTAACGGATAAGTTAATAATATCTGTGTAGCACGAACGATAATTCATTTAGTAAAATCATTCGTTGAATCAATATATAATCTTATTTTTATTAATTTAATTGATTAATTTTAATTAAATTAGAATGAGTCATAGAAAAGTGAGGCTACATGAATTTCTCCATTTCCTTCAGGTTTTAAAGTTTTAATTAATTGTAGCACAAGTTTTGTTTACTCTTTCCGTCAGTAAAATCATTTGTTGAAACAATGTACTTCGATGTGTTCGAAGAACTATAGTGTCGTTGTAGTCATTTTATTTGTATTTATTTATAGAACAGAACGAGTCATAGAAAAGTGCCGTAGAAAATTGAGCTCATATAAATATCTGTAATGGACAAATAATAAATTCATCTCTTCTTCGGGACGTTCTATGTACAATGGAATTCTTCTGACAATTTTTTACCAAACAGATATTTCAGGCTGTTACGTTCCAGCTATTCTTCGGCACGTTTTTCAGATGCATCAGACGCGACACTTGAAAGATTGACCAGGGTCAAGCTCTTCTTCCTGTTATTTGTTCAACGGCTAGCAGGTTTTTTGTCAACAAATTTGTTCTCGTATATGTAAGTGGCATTGATGGCTCGATGCATAAATGCACGGGATGGAAAATACACGTGGGAAGGATTGAATAAATATCAACCGACTCACTTCCTCACTAGTGTTTCGTTTCGAATAAGTGTTTGGATTTAATCAGCTTCAATCAGAGTTCGAAAATTCTAATGGGAGCTGCAGGTTGTTAACTCTGTAGTGTCTTAAATTCTTTCGTGACGAATAATTTTGACAATTTTTCCTACTCTCTATTATTATACCAACGCAATGGATCGCCACGTGCTCCATTTTGTTTCGAAAATTATTCTAAACGCATTTCACAGCCGGAACAACAAGAATTTGAGTGTACAAATAAATAATCGACGATCAGAGAGGTGGTTGAAATATTAATATTAATAAAAGAAACGAGGTAGGACTCGTCGATTAACAGAAGATGACTTGAAAATAATAACAGACAATGGCGAAGAACACTTCGGCTGAAAAACCAGCTTTATAATTATTAGATTGCGGATTTTAATCGTTTCTGGCAAAACGAGTTGAAGTTCGCGACAGGAAGACGATTAAACGATTTGGAGAGTATTGATATATTGCTTTTGATTTATTGGAATTATTAAGGAAAGAGAAACTATCCTAACTCTGTTTGTTGCAGTTAATACGGAAATTTTGTTGTCTTTCATCTTCATCATTTGAGTATTTCACAGTCTTTTGTAATATCATTGTTTTGGAAGAAACGGAGGTAGGGAAAACATCAGGAAATCTATAAATCTCGTCTTCGGAACGCCAAGAATCCGATCGACGGAACGTCGCGTCGTGGATTTACAATAAAAACAAGGCCGTTAGAATAAAGATCAGATAGCAATCCCAAGATTGATGTCAAGGATTGCCTGAGGATTCACAGCTGAAAAGATCCAGAGGAGATCGACATTAATCGGTGTGCCGCGTGTGTTTCAACGTTCTTCTGTCATCTGGATTCCTCGTTAATCGTCGAGATCACAGAATGGTTTCTGTAGCCCTTACGCGGGAGAGGCACGAGCAGGAAAATTGTGAAGAGGATCAGTTTACAATATCTTCTTGTTCTGCCTTGTTCCTCCATTTTGTTAGACATTTATTCAAATCCATACAGGTACTTCCCATTTGTGTGTATCTTCGAGTCTATTTCGTACAATTAAATTGTAGATTAACATTTTTTTACTTGATGTTTACATTATTGCACTATATGCACTTCTTCCATTTTGTAAAAACTCTATTCAAACATATTCATACAGGTGCAGTCAACTTGTATGTGTTGTTTTAATTGAACAGCTTTTCGAATTTATTTCGTACAATTAAATTGTTTATTAACATTGTTTTACTTGATGTTTACATTATTGCACTGTATGCACTTCTTCCATTTTGTTAAGAATCTATTCAAACATATTCATACAGGTGCAGTCAACTTGTATGTGTTGTTTTAATTGAACAGCTTTTCGAATTTATTTCGTACAATTAAATTGTTTATTAACATTGTTTTACTTGATGTTTACATTATTGCACTATATGCACTTCTTCCATTTTGTTAAAAATCTATTCAAACATGTTCATACAGGTGCAGTCAACTTGTATGTGTTGTTTTAATTGAATTTAACTGTACATTTGTATATTAATTTTTAATTGGTACTTTAATAATAAGTACATTAAATAATTTATACATTAATATGTACTTTAATTTGTACATTGTTGTTTACATATAAATTGATTTAAAGTACGGTTGAAATGATTGTTGCTGGAGAAGAATTACTACAAAATGTCACAAAATTATAATTTTTTACATTGCTATACAAAAGTTTTGATTGTATAACACGTACAATTTTTCCAAAAATAAAAGCGAAGAATCACAGCAAAAGATAGAGTTTGCGATGGAAAGACTTTTAGTTCGATTTTTTTGCATGAATATTCGGAGTGTGCACACCGTTCTATCTCTAGAACAGAAAACGTTTTTTTGGTACCTCGCCTAGAGCATACATATGCATTAGGTTCGTGGGAAACGAGTGGTTGGTTGCCATTCATATTTGTAATGTTAAAATACAATATACTTTGTCTATACAGATCAAAACGCAATCCACTGTGAGTCCTTTCAATTTTAGAGAATCAATTCCTTCGTACGCTAGAAAATCATGGTAGAGGGTTAATAATAAGTGTAGGCTGCAGAAATTTACGCGAAATAAAAATCCTTTGCATTAATTACAATCCACGGAAACCAAACAGGAATTTATTTCTCTCTTTAGTCATTCTAACAAGTTATAAGAAATGTATTGGTACTCTTAAATTAATGTAATATTTTTATTATTGCTAATTAATGTTTATCTCAGATATTTCTTCGTGGTTCAAAGACTGAGAAACTGAAGACTCTATTTTGGTCCAAAATAGTGCAAAATGAATCGGGTGTAAAAGTTTGACAAATTCTATTCTTGACAAAAACCCCTCTAGATTTAAAGACTGAAGCTTCCCCTTACAACACACGTTTAAAACATGATCTACCATTTTCCTAATTCTTGTTTCAGAAAACAGTAAAAAACATCGTAGATTAATATTTAAGCAGTCGTTGTAAAGAAAACGATTCAATCGTTAAATCTGTAACAAATTAATACAGAAACAATATTTTCTAATGTTTTAACAGACGATTTAATTCCTAGCATTCTCGACCGAAAACGTGACCGCAGTTTTTCACCTGCTGCACACACATCCCAGAAACAGAAAGAATAATATCGCGCGAAAGTAGAGGCTTCGGGCTTCAAAAGCATTCCGAATTTATCATCGTACTATTTTTATAATAGTACTGAATAATATTGGCAAATTTCCCGACGATCAGTTGAAATACTTTTTCGAACCACTGCGCATAAAAATTCCCGAAAACGATGCGTTCGTTTTTATAGTGCGTACACAGAAGATGCGAGCACGCGGCGGTTCGCGTACGTTACGATATTCCCTGGCCGTAATTTTCGAGCGCGGTGCCGCGCGAATAGTAAACGGGAGTGGTAAAACCGAAATTTAGTGGGCTATCAGAAATCGCGTGTGGTTAATAAATAATTTCGAGTGTCCGCGACGAGAAATGCTTGCCAGGATGGCCAGAGGAAAAATGCGACTGAGCGAAAATCACAGGTACGTGTTCCGGCAGGAAGGAGGCGAAAGATTCCGTTGGGTTCGAGTAATCGTTTCGCGGACTGCGGTCGGAAAGATCGCGGGTAAACGGGTCACGAAGAGTGCATACTCCCTGCTCGTGGCGCGAGACGCGACTGGAGGGAACAAATTGAACGCGTCTACGCGGCAGAACCGAATAGAGTAGGGCGCGTGCTCGAAACCGACGCTCTATTCTCTTCCTCTTTTTCGCCTCCTCTCGGCCTCTTCGTCTCCTCCGTTCTCCTCGTGTTCTCCAACCCCCGTGTTGTCGAACGCCGCGAATACTCGGCCCGGTGATATCTCACGCACAAGCACGTCTGATATGAGTCTCGTCGCCGCTTCTTGTCGGGGCCGACACCCCGCGGAATCTAGGTGAGAGGGGCCAACGCGAGAACTGGGAGAAAAATTCTCTCGGAACGTTATACTTATTGATGACGCGGTTATGAGCAGTTCGAGATACTGCGCCCAGTTTGCAGCATGCTAGATAAGTTTCCCATGCTGAATGCGAGGGATTGGGAAAACTAATTTTTACGGAAAGATCATGGGAGAGCTGGGATCAAATTTCATGAGATCATGGGATCACAACTATTTTAACTAAAAAATCAAACGTTTCTTCTGGGAAATTATTCGCACAATAATTCTTCCTAGAATATTTTTATTCTCTATTGTTATTTAAATTTGGTAGATATAATAAGATAGAAGAATATAACGCATGATTTAATTCATAAGTTTGTGAAGAAATATTAAGCCAGTCAAACAAACAATTGCTCTAAAAAGAAACTGCTAATTATTTCGTTAAACTTATAGCAGATTGTTATTGAAAATAACTTTGTGCGAGGAACAAGTAACAAATTCATGGGAAAGCTGGGACCAAATTGCTTTAGGTCGCTGTTGTGACGACGTAGCACAGCGGTGGCCAACTTCTGTAGGTTGGGTGTTAACCCTCTGCACTCGCAGCTATTTTAACTAAAAAATCAAACTTTCTTCTGGGAAATTATTCGCGGAATAATTCTTCCTAGAATATTTTCGTTCTCTATGATTGTTTAAATTTGGTAGATATAATAAGATAGAAGAATATAAAGCATGATTTCATTCATAAGTTTGTGAAGAAATATTAATAAGCCAGTCAAACAAACAATCGTAACAATGTTCTGTGTATCTGTATATAGCAGATTGTTTTTGAAAATAACTTTGTGCGAGGAACAAGTTGTTACTTGTTCAATTCATGGGAATAATTCTTCCTAGAATATTTTCATTCTCTATGATTGTTTAAGTTTGGCAGATATGAAATTGATTTAATACCTTATACAATAATTAAATGTTTAGTAATTGGTTAGATACCGACATATCTGATAATGTAAATAATATTTTAAATAATAATACAGCAATTTTTAACCCTTAGCACTCTAATGGTGACTCTGAGGCACCATTAAAAATTGCTGTACCATTATTGAAAATATTGTATACATTATTAAATACATGGGTATCTAATCAATTACTAAACAGTTAGGTATTGTATGAGGTATTATATCAATATCATATCCATACAATTTTTAAAATCATAGGTAATGGAAATATTCCAGGTAGAAAAACATGTTTAATTTTTTTAGTTAAAGTAGCTCAGAGTGCAAAGGGTTAATAACCAGAGGCGACACTCGAGTGCTAAGGGTTCATTTTAACTCGAGCACCTCAATTATTTCCGCTACTATTGAGAGTAAGCAAACAATAACTGAATTGGATGTGCATCGTTGTATACCAACGTCATTTTATTCTATACTAGCAGCCCCCGACACGGCTTCGCCCATGCTAAATGTGAGAAGAATTTAGATTTTTGATCGTAAGTATATTAATATATACATATAGATTCTACATAGATACCCGGCTGGCTGTTTTTAATATACAAACTCATTATTTTATCCGTGACTCATCCTGAAACTCTGCCTTATACTTGACCCCTGTCCTCGCCGTATCATATTCGAACCTTTGCCTGGCCACGTCATCTTCAAAACTCTGACCTTATCATCCTAGCCCTTACAATTCCTAAACCCTCATCATTGGAATTAGAACCTATATACAGAGTGTTTCACGCAACTTGCACACCCATACAATCTCCAAAGTATGCGTTGCACGAAAAAGCCTTGTATAATAGGAGATTGCGGATCCTGATGGACGTTTGTAAACAACTTTCGTTGCATCTTACGAATAAAATACCAATTAACGGAACACAATCCTGATGAAAAAATCCTGTGAAGGTCATTTCAACGGTATTTCAAGGTTATCGCATCTTTTATACACTATAACCTTGAAATGACCTTGAAGGGGGAAACATCAAAGTTCAGTAGTGTCAGAAAATTTCAGTTTTCTTATCAACTTTCTCTTCCGAGCCTGCAGTGAAACTTTTCTGGAGGAATTGCGAGACTCGTTGATGAATCATCGTCGAAAAAATATTGACAGGAAAGGAGATAGAATAGTTAGAGAAAACTGAGTAGGGGAGGCAGGTAAGGGCAAACAGAAAACGGCGATTGCGGAAAAGGGTCATAAAATACAGAGGGTAAAGGGGCTCGCAAACGACTGACAGCGGACTTTGCACAGGCCCGTACAGGCCTGGGAAAACCCGAAAATGCACAAGAATCTCAGGAAAGTGAAAGTTAGGCCCGCATGGAACTGGTCGACAGATGCGCACCAGAACTGACCAGTTCCGAAAAGGAAATAGGAAACAATGGAGAAGGCAGTTACAGAGAAAACAATTTCTAAATATGACGTATTCATAGAAGTTAAAAATCGCGACCTCCACTTTCGTCGCAATTCCCAGAAATAGCAATTTGAAAAATATTCTGTTTTTAGAACATCTCAAAAAACCAACTTGAAGGGAGATTTAATAACCCAGAACTCTCAAATCTCGAAACTGTGGTTCAATTTTAAAGAAGTTATATTTGTAGATCTGGGTACAACGTTATTGTTTTTTTAACGAACTACATGCAAATAAAATTTTCATGTTGAATAGGAAAAGCAGAAAAAAAAGATTTCTGGTACCTTTGTTATGATGCTCTAGGAAAAATTGTAATACGTTTAAAAAATAAGGTAGAAGAATATAAAGCATGATTTAATTCATAAGTTTGTGAAGAAATATTAATAAGCCAGTTAAACGAACAATCGCTCTAAAAAGAAACTGCTAATTATTTCGTTAAACTGTCTACGTAACAATGTTCTATGTATCTGAATATAGCAGATTGTTATTGAAAATAACTTTGTGCGAGGAACAAGTAACAAATTCGATTGACCAATTAATTAATTAGAAAACTTGCGTGTAACGAAAGGCTTGAATCGCTTAGAATTATGCTCAGATTACAAAACCGATTTGGCGATGAGGCATTATGGAAGTCTCAAGTATGCAAACGGCTTAAACTTTTTCGCGTGGTTCATGGTGTGGGGTGGTAACTTTGTCCCATACTCGACGACCGCGCTATAATTTGTGCATAATTGGCTTAGTACTCGCCCTATAATAAACAGTACACGTAACCCTCGGTTTACACGGTTAATTGGTATCGTGTAAGTCAAAATCGGGTAAATTGAGGCTCGTGTAAACCAACATCGTGTAAAACAAGACTGTTCTCGTGAAAATAACAAGGAATGCATGAATTCGTGTACCTATATTGAAAATCGATAAACATCTACATTCAATCGATCCAAGTGGCAATCCGATGTGATCTGAGAAGCTATACATTTTTTTTATTCAATTGGTTAAAGATAATATATATATTCAATTGGTTAAAGATAATATATATTAATATATATTCAATTGGTTAAAGATAATATATATTTCTATATATTCAATTGGTTAAAGATAATATATATTAATATATATTCAATTGGTTAAAGATAATATATATTAATATATATTCAATTGGTTAAAGATAATATATATATATATATTAATATATATTCAATTGGTTAAAGATAATATATATTAATATATATTAATATATATTCAATTAGTTAAAGATAATATATATTAATATATATTCAATTGGTTAAAGATAATATATATTAATATATGTTCAATTGGTTAAAGATAATATATATTAATATATATTCAATTGGTTAAAGATAATATATATTTCTATATATTCAATTGGTTAAAGATAATATATATTCAATTGGTAAATGATAATATATATTAATATATATGCAATTGGTTAAAGATAATATATTTATAGTCTAATCTAGTTCATCTAAATTAGATATAATTATTGACCATTTCTTTTATTGCGGATTAAAAATTCGTGCTTTAACTACAATATTATCTTCTTGAATTGTAAAATTAAATAAGTTCTTTGAAAATAATTTTTCAAGAATTATAAGACAAAATGAATCTTCAATTTTAGATTCGAGATCTGGTGATAGATTCGAAAAGACTATTCTTTAACTTTTTAATTTTTTGGAAATTGAAGTAAATGTCTGTCTAAACTAGACTATTGCCTTCTATATGTATATTTACATTATAAATTCAATCTTCGTTCTGCAACCATCAAATAATAATACAAAACAGAAATACAGCAATAAACGTACAGTAACATAAAATATAATCCTGTTAATATAATACTGTTCTATAAATATTTCCATTCAGTTCCTACAGTTTATAAAATTATATATATAAGACTAATTGTAATTTACAATACTTGATACAACCAAATATCGAATCAAAAAGTTCATGTCTACCAACACAAACTGCAACTTCCTCTGGACGTTCTGTGCTACATACATTTGACTCTCTTCTCACGAAGTGAAAATGCATTAACAAATGTATAAACCTCAACAAAAGGAGCTTAGAAGACTCGTGTAAAAGCAACTTTTATTAATAAGACGTTTCAGAAATGATTTATGTAAAAAGGTGTGTTATAAAATTAGGTCCAATGATACGATCAGATTACCCTCGATGTAATCTGATGTACAATCATCGGATCTTCAGCTTCTTCCTCGAAGTCTCGATCGATCTTCGACGGGCCCGAAAAGCATCCTCTTGCTGTTCTGTGGGGATTTGCTAGTCGGCTAGATCGGCTCATAACGCAAAAAGCTGAAAACACGGTGATCTAAGTGGAAGAGGCTGATCTCGATGAGAAGAAGCGTGGAAAGAGAGGATAGATCGGTCGCGCGTGTGCGTACACGGGAACACGGTCGCAGACGAGCTGCACCCCGGGAATAATGGACGCGTTACACGGCCGAGGATTCAGAGAAACACGGACGGCCTGGACGGACGAACAGCTCGACGGATGGACGGACAGACAAACGAATGGGAGACTGTTACACCCAATTGTCCCTCGTTGTGCGGGGGTCAAGTAAGGTAGCCAACCGGCCACGGCTGTGCACCGTTGTCATCCGTGACTGGTGCTGGATAAACTGCAGGCCTGTTCGAAAATACAGCGACAGACCGGTGGGAAAACAACGACGTTACTTTACGATATCGTCATGCCACGTCCTCCGCTTTGCTCGACGCTCGTCCGAGGTCCCCTAAAGTCGCTAGTGTCCAGTATGGTCGGTATAGCACCCGGCCACGTTCGAAATCGTTGCACGAAAAGAACCGATCCCCTACACTCCGCAATATTCCGTACAGTCGCCGCAGAAAATAAGCTAACGGTGCTTCCAGCATTCTATAGCGTTCGTGTCAGGTTGATGCAATAATAATCGCGATTTCTCTTCTCGAATTCCAATATTTTACTTTACCAGGCATTTTTAGCTTACCCTCGAATGATTCTTCTACGACTTCTTCTTGAATTTTAAGGTACATTTTCATGTACTTTTTTCAGTGCTAGATACACCTGTAATGAGTGTTCTATCATCAACTTTTCTACTTGAATTTTAAGGTACATTTTCATGTACTTTTGTCAGTTTTAGATACACTTCTAACGAGAGTTCTATGATCAACTTTTCTACTTGAATTTTAAGGTACATTTTCATGTACTTTTTTCAGTGCTAGATACACCTCTAATGAGTGTTCTATGATCAACTTTTCTACTTGAATTTTAAGGTACATTTTCATGTACTTTTTCAGTTTTAGATACACCTATAATGAGTGTTCTATGATCAACTTTTCTACTTGAATTTTAAGGTATATTTTCATGTACCTTTTCAGTTTTAGATACACCTCTAATGAGTGTTCTGTGATCAACTTTTCTACTTGAATTTTATTTACAATTTTCATGTACTTTTTTCAGTTTTAGATACACCTGTAATGAGTGTTCTATCATCAACTTTTCTACTTGAATTTTAAGGTATACTTTCATGTACCTTTTCAGTTTTAGATACACCTGTAATGAGTGTTCTATCATCAACTTTTCTACTTGAATTTTAAGGTACATTTTCATGTACTTTTTTCAGTTTTAGATACACCTCTAATGAGTGTTCTATGATCAACTTTTCCACTTGAATTTTAAGGTACATTTTCATGCACCTTTTCAGTTTTAGATACACCTCTAATGAGTGTTCTATGATCCACTTTTCCACTTGAAATTTAATGTACATTTTCATGTACTTTTTTCAGTGCTAGATACACCTGTAATGAGTGTTCTATGATCAACTTTTCTACTTGATTTTTAAGGTACATTTTCATGTACCTTTTTCAGTTTTAGATACACTTCTAATGAGTGTTCTATGATCAACTTTTCCACTTGAAATTTAAGATACATTTTCATGTACTTTTTTCAGTTTTGATACACCTCTAATGAGTGTTCTATGATCAACTTTTCCACTTGAATTTTAAGGTACATTTTCATGTACTTTTCTCAGTGCTAGATACACCTGTAATGAGTGTTCTATGATCAACTTTTCTACTTGAATTTTAAGGTACATTTTCCTTTATTTGTTAGCTTCAGCTGAACCTCGAGTTCTATGATCAATTTTTAGTTCTTTCGCAAGTTTGTATTCCCAGGTTTGTATTTCACGATTATTGGAATTATGAAAATTCATTTATGGAAAATAATGAAATAAATTTCCTTATTCAAGCATCTCTGTTATATCGTATGTAGAATCACGGACAGTCTCAATAAATTCAGTGTTGCCATTTTCAGAAGCCAACATTTACCAGACATTTTAATCCTGCTTTAATTGTGGAGAAATGTAGACTTCTTTCAATAATCTTAGTAAGTCGATAACAATTTAATAGTACACTCAAATTCGTTCCATGCGTTTACAGTCTTGTGTTTTTCCTACTAATTTTGGTCGTAAATGCTTAAAATCGTGAATTTATATTATTATAAATTAAAATTCAATAGAAATTCAGTTCTAGAAGAAAGTACAGAATTGTTGACAGACCTCTGATTTTTATAAAGCTAAATATAGCAACATAAATGGCCAAGTATGAATGCGAATTGATTTCTAGAAAGACCGTGTTTGTATCAACGCGATTGCATCGAAAAACAGCATTGATACGAGGCAATCGCTATCACCGATGAGACGCGATTGGTCACTAGGCTACTTCAGACCACGTAGACTCTAAGCTTAGCTCATCGATTATTTAATTTTATTACTGTCGCATGGAGTATGCTCACAACTGATGTCTCAGATACATATCAGAGTATAGTATCAGGGATATTAAACTGTATCAAGAGTTGGGTATGATCCAACACAATCTTTTTATCGGACTGGCATTCCATCAGCGACAATTCGCACAAGTTTATGTGGTTTAAAGATGCTACGGATAAGATTAATATGCAACATAGTGAGGAGCAAGAACGGATGACTTTCAAGATTATACGAGGAAGTGATAACGAATGTATTGATCAATTAAAAGCCCTGATTATGCTTGTCAAACGACATTGATCGCGAGCATTGATTAATCACAGATTGATCGAAATGATACATTTTGAGTTTTTTATTTAAGCATTATTTCTGCTTTTGCAAAATTACAAGCACAATTATGATCTACTAATGACTACTTACTTCTATAAATTAAATTTATTCGTTTAATAAATGCAAGAAAAAGGAATACATTGTTAATTTTTTCTTGAGATATTATTATCATTCTTCTGTATTTCTAAAAACTGATTAAAACGACTATAAAGAAATTTGAGTAATATTTCGGTAAACAGTTTTTATCCCTCGCTCGTTCCTCAAAAATAGTTACACGCAAGATCCTGGAACAATATATAATTTTTATTGTACAGTTCAAATCAACAAACTGTGTTTCATTTGTTATGCCAAATTTTATAAAGATGCAGATGAGATTGAAAAAGGCGTACAAAACACCAATAATCTTCAACCCCCTCACGCTGCTCAGAAGTAGATGGCTAAGAAGACTGAAGGCGTCTCTCAAAAATAAAGACCTCAGCATATTTTTAACGCGATGCAGCGCCCAAATAGGACGAAGAACTTCAATTTCTGTAAATCAGTCCTGAAAAATCCGCATCAGCATAAAGTTGCACGGTGTGGTAATAACTTTGCAGCTTCGTGGGGACTCTTGATTTTTGAGTAAAGCGAGGTTACACCGCTAAAATGGCATATAGTGTGAGACTGGTTCTCCGATGTCGCGTTCGTTCCTCCTCCACCGTAGGTTTCTCTTATTCTTTTCTTTTTCGGCTGCACACGTGTGAGGTTATCCCGTCGATGGTGACCCCGTCGTCCTCTCCCCTACTCCTCTTCGCAGATCAGACGAGCCCCGGCAATCATCACGGATCCCCCTGACGCAACCTGAACAAGCCGCTCTTCGGAGCATTCGTTCCCGATGACGTCAGACCACCGCTCCATCTTGCCCTCTCTTCGTTCTCGTGTTGCTCGTATTGCTCGTGTGCACCGACGAATATGCTCCAAAACGAGCACCAAGACCACACGGTGGTATCCTTGGCCAGGATACATCAGCCGCAAGCCGGAGCGTCGACTCCTCTTTTTTTTGCCCCGAGCTCGATGATGGCTCACAGGTGTGTCTTTTCACGACTGTTTTTTGCCTCCCGCGCGCGATCATCATTTGGTGGCAATGAAACGGTTACATTTTCTAAATTGCGATTGAATGTTGGGCCCTTGCGCCATCCTCGATTTTAAACACCTGTTCCGCTAGCATTTCGAGCTAGATAGTTCGATTAGTGATTAATTATAATCACTAGACTGCGGATTTGTACACATTTATAGCAAAATTGAGTAGATAAAATGGAAAATTGTTGGAAAAGTGAAAAATATGAGTTCTTCTCTATTAAAATCATTATTTTACCTCTCGCGCGCAATCATCATTTGGTGGCAATGTGATTATTAAATATAATCACTAGACTGGGGATTTGTACACATTTATAGCAAAATTGAGTAGATAAAATGGAAAATTGTTGGAAAAGTGAAAAATATGAGTTCTCTATTAAAATCATTATTTTATCTCTAGCGCGCAATCATCATTTGGTGGCAATGTTATACTAGGATTACGAGCTAGATAGTTCGATTAATGATTAATTATAATCACTAGACTGCGGATTTGTACACATTTATAGCAAAATTGAGTAGATAAAAATGAAAATTGATGGAAAACTGAAAAATATGAGTCCTTCTCCATTAAAACCATTAAGAGAAGAAATAACATTCAGTTTTTCGTTGTAATAACTTGTTATACGTGAAAATTGCGGACCTGAGGTGTGGTATTCTTACAAAATGTACCCCTTGCTTCTACCTTTAAAGGCTAGGCCTAAGCTAGGTAATTTTGGGGAAGATCCATTGAAAAAATGGTTGTATTTCTGATTAGTTTTACATGAAAATGAAACTTTCAACAACGCATTCGTTACAGTTTTCTGATAAAAATGACTCCAGACACGATATAATTTCGATTGTATTTGCTCGTGTCAACCGCGATACAGGAGTACCTCGATTATCCGATCTAGATGTTTGGATAGTGGAACAATTAGCTACAATGTCAGATTAAAGCTACATTGATTTATATAGTGAATCTTGTTGTATATGGTTTGCTTTTATGGTGAATTAAAAAACAAAATATAATCCAATAGGAACAGTTTATCATTGTTCAGGAGAAACTAAAGACGAGTGTATTTTTTAACATTAAAAGAATCCTCTGTTGTGCTAACTGTGAATAGAGTCACCTGGAAAACAGAGCTGGGCGAAAAGTAATCTGATCAATGATTAATGATTATAATTAACGAGAATTTATATTCATGATTAATGATTACGATTGCTAAGTAATCCAGCAATCGTGATCAATGAATAACTAACCAAAGTAATCAAAACAAATGTAATCAGTGGGCATGATTGATTCAATAATCATTCATCGTGATATGATCACGTTTGTTAGTGTAATTATAATAATTTGGTTAGTTGGTGTTACGTACGATGTTTCTTTTACCCCGCAATCTACAATATTTTTATTATTTTTGCTGATCCAACAATTACTTTTTTTGACATCAAAACTAGTTCGAGGTAGAAAAATCATTCTTTCCGTTCTTTATAAAACTGTACTGTATGTATTGGTTCGTCAAGAAAGTAATTTGGGTATTTTAAGATGAAATAGAGTCAAATTTTTTTATTCGTTCGATGATCTTTTGTCATAAAGAATAAATAAGAAGATATCTTGTTGGTTAAAGTTCATCTCCTGAATAAAGAAATTCGGTTTCTCTTCACTTCAAAATACCAAAATTACTTTATTGCTAACCGTGACAAGTTTAGTTGTGGACAAACAAGTCATCCCTACTAACGCGATTTAATCTCCAAAATTTCATTGCAGTAATGGCAAAAGTAATATCTCAAACTACAGTTATAATTAGACTGCGGATCTTCATGCAAAATAAAAAGGTTGTGTGCATTAATTGCAAATGAATACTCTTTAAAGTCTCTTAATAGAGATTAACTGTAACTTAACAGAGAGTAACTGTAGAGACGCTCTGTTAAATGGCACCTACTCGTTTTTATCATAAATGCGTGAAACTCCAATCTAGTTACAATTCGTCTAGTGTAAAATTCAAATTTCTATCTTTAATACATAATTTTATTAATATCTATTAAATTATTATTATTAATATTATTATTAATATCAAATTGTATATATAAAAATTGGAAAGTTGACTTGCCATTCTGGTCGGTCGCGTGTGAAGTTGACTCGTTCCGAGTCGCATGGAGAAGTGGATTTTGATGGTTTATGACGAACGATAAAAATCGATTTCGCCGAGAAAAAAGGAAGATGAGAAGTCCCCTTACAAGGGCGCAGCGTCGTTCTGCAGTAATTACGGGCGACCTTGAGACCCGTTCACCGTTGGAGCCTCTGTGTATTTAGAGGCCGGCAGATTTGGTAGGCAAATGAGTCGAAATTGAGAGCCGCTCGCGCGGTTTGGCGAAGAGGTCGAGCAACAGGAAAAGAGAGGGAGACCGGTGAGAGTAGAGTAACCAATAGATGGTTCGCCGTGCTCAAAACAGGCGACCCTGAAATCACCGGTAGGCCACAATCAATTCCCTATTATCCAAAAAAGTGGCCGAAAAAAGGTAACCAAGCCAACCACCCCGGCAATTCAACAGAAACCGTCGTAATCGGTCCGAGTTCGTGTTTTATCTCTCGCGGCGGAAAGCAAATTTTATTGCAGCCTTTTTGCGGGTAAAAAAAACGCGACAGTAACAGGTATTCAATAACATGTACATCCGATAATTTCAACTCGTTAACCGAAGCACAGATCGCGTTACGGTAATTATTTTTATTAAGGGAGGAGCAAAATCATTTTAATGCGATTGACCGAATAATATATTATTTCGTTCGGTTTAAAGCGATCTCTAAATGATCGCACACTGATTTGTTCGACGCAGCGAATCATTTCGTTTTTCCGTTCTCTTGTCCGATTTAATTTTTAATGAAATGAAACGTCGGTTAGCCTGCCGGATAGCCGAGTATCGCGTTTTTAATATAATCGCGCAAAATGATTTTTGATACTTCCGCTTTAATTGATGATAAAAGGTGTCGCGCGAATATACTCATTAAAATTTGTAACTCTATAACGCATCGTTAAATCTCGATTTTAAAATCCAACGTTCTGCACGGCCTTGTAAATGTTTCATTTATTATGTGTAAAATTACAGCGGCTTAATTTGTCCGATTCCAAATTAAACAATACTTCAGATAAATAAAGATTTGGTTAATCTACCAATTATCGGCAATTCGTGCTGTGATTACATATTATAAAATACCACAAGATTAAAGCAGCTACTTATAATAAATGACTCGTTTCGTCTCATGAATTATGAGGCATCGGGGTTGAACTAATTTTCCATTTCCAAACAAGTACAAAAAATCAACATTTATAGTAATATTCTAGTAATATGCTAGTAAAAAATGGTTTTCACTTGTTTTTCAAGTAATATTCTAGTAATATGCTAGTACAAATCGGTTTCCACTTGTTTTTCTAGTAATATTCTAGTAATATGCTTGTAAAAAAATGGTTTTCACTTGTTTTTCAAGTAATATTTTAGTAATATGCTAATAAAAAACGGTTTTCACTTGTTTTTCTAGTAATGTTCTAGTAATATGCTTGTAAAAAATGGTTTTCACTTGTTTTTCAAGTAATAATCTAGTAATATGTTAGTAAAAATCGGGTTTCACTTGTTTTTCTGGTAATATTCTAGTAATATGCTAATAAAAAACGGTTTTCACTTGTTTTTCGAGTAATATTCCAGTCATATGCTAGTTAAAAACTGGTTTCACTTGTTTTTCTAGTAATATTCTAGTAATATGCTAGTAAAAATCGGTTTCCACTTGTTTTTCTAGTAATATTCTAGTAATATGCTAGTAAAAATCGGTTTCCACTTGTTTTTCAAGTAATATTCTAGTAATATGCTAGTAAAAATCGGTTTCCACTTGTTTTTCTAGTAATATTCTAGCAATATGCCAATAAAAAACGGTTTTCACTTGTTTTTCTAGTAATATTCTAGTAATATACTAGTAAAAAATGGTTTTCACTTGTTTTTCAAGTAATATTCTAGTAATATGCTAGTAAAAAATGGTTTTCACTTGTTTTTCAAGTAATATTCTAGTAATATGCGAATAAAAAATGGTTTTCACTTGTTTTCCTAGTAATATTCTAGTAATATGCTAGTCATATCCATGGGTACGGTACCCCTTTAAGTGAAACTATCCGCAGCCGAGAATGACTGTCCGAATTATCTCTGGAGCGGGTTGCCGACTCCTTTCGGTGCGTGGGACAAAAAAAGGTTATGGGCTCCACAACTCGTTGGGTAAACTATCGATAGCTGTCCTTTACAACATCATGGGAATAGGGTTCGGAAGTGTGCGAATACCGAAAAACAGTGCCAATTATAGGACTGACGTGTATGAATCGACCTTGAAGGTTCCGCCCGCGTGAGGGGATCCAAGGTCCCACTTTTTTGGAATTGGGGAGATCATGGCGGAGGCTTAAGGGTGTGGATCCGCTCTCTAGTGTGCGTCACGCAGACAGCGCTAGACACGTATACGTACACGAGGATTGCAGAGGTTCCGTATTTTTCGAATCCTGACGCTATAATGCACATTTCAGAGTTCTAGGTAGTCACAATCGCTAGATAAAAGATTAATCTAGGATGCTTGCTTCCCAAGAATTGCAGCATTTTAGGTTATCGGGGCGTAATTAACATTATTCGACAACAAGTAGCGGAACCGTGAGAAGCAAACGGTGGCGCGACAGTGCTGCCGCTGTTAAGAAGATGCATTTTCTTAAATATCAAGAGATTTAGGGTACTAACATAAAGAATAGGTATCCAGCATCCTGGCGGGGACACATATAATGTCAATGAAACGTTTCTTACAATAAACCCTGCGTAATTAAGCACACAATTCGAAAAATTCGGGAAAGACACCAGTAGACGGAGGTTTTTGTCAAAATATAGTTCCGACATTTTTCGCTGCGAGCGCTGATGTCTGTTTCCGATCATTGAATCCCTGCAGTAACCAACGAGATAATCTTGTGGGTGCTGCAGTTTAGTGCGCCCGCTATGTGCCGGTAAGTTAGAATTCATACGCAAACGTGACGTCACTATAACGGCACGCCTAGGCGGATCGCAGAGGTTCGGTATTTGTCGAATCCTGACGCTATAATGCACATTTCAGGGTTCTAGGTAGTCACAATCGCTAGATAAAAGATTAATCTAGGATGCTTGCTCCCCAAGAATGGCTGCATTTTAGGTTATCGGGCCGTAATTAACATTATTCGACAGCATTTTCGTGAGTCTCCGAAAGCCGGGTTCGACTGGCCGAGCCTCGACGCGCTCGCACACAATCTCCGCTCGGGCAGCGTGTACGTGTGCCTTGGCGGATCGCAGAGGTTCGGTATTTTTCGAATCCTGACGCTATAATGCACATTTCAGGGTTCTAGGTAGTCACAATCGCTAGATAAAAGAATAATCTAGGATGCTTGCACCCTAAGAATTTCTGCATTTTAGGTTATCGGGGCGTAATTAACATTATTCGACAGCATTTTCGTGAGTCTCCGAAAGCCGGGTTCGACTGGCCGAGCCTCGACGCGCTCGCACACAATCTCCGCTCGGGCAGCGTGTACGTGTGCCTAGGCGGATCGCAGAGGTTCGGTATTTTTCGAATCTTTGATCTGCAATTCACGTTACGAAATTCTGCGTAGTTGGAATCGCTAGAGAAAGGAACAATCTATAAAGAAATAGCAATCCTTCTTTTCGTGATTGCGTCTCCCACGATGATCGCACTGCATTTTATTGTGTTTATTAAATTTTTTATTTTTGAAGCCGTAGTTTTGCTTCCTTTTAAAATTTAATTTAAATCCTCTACTTTTCGTATTCTTCTTCTCGCTATTTATAATTGTCTCTGTTTGCAAAGCTTTCGCGCTCGTTTCACTTTGTTCATTTTGCAATTTCACTTCATAATCAAGTAATTTTATTTAGCAGCTTCTGTTGAAAAACTGAGCATTGAATCAGACAAGTATTCAATGATAATTCCTTTGGCAATCCTTTCGCATCTTTTCCAATTACTTAATGCCTTTGGATCAGTGGGAGCTACCTCGTCTAAGACTATTGATGCGTTTTCTTCTGCTGCTAATGAACGAATTCGATATTTCCAGATACTCTATTTTTCACCGTCAAACGGCTTAGTGTCACGTTTTGCTTTTTTCGCCTCTTCACTAATTTTCGCACTGAGTTTTAACACTTACAGTTAATACTTGCACTTTCGCTTTTTCTTTTTATTTTTAATGTCAATTTTCACCGAAAAAAATGTTATTCTGTATTTTAACGTCACTCTACACTAACACGTAAACTATGTGCCTGGGCCCATAACCTGTTGGTTTTGGGAAGCAGGTATACTCGTGTAATAAAATGCAAAGACTTTATATTAATCGTGTTCTCTCGTATGCTGCCGGATTCGAACTGAGAGTGGATCGTTATAAAAAAACAAACGTGTCGCGCACGTCGAGATGCTTCTGTTTAAAAAAAAAAACGCCAAGGACATCACTATAGGCATTTGACGCAGAAACAAATGAACGACGTGCCCGTCACGTCGGCTAACATTCATTATTGTGTCTCTCACTCGAGCACAGCAATGTTGCATTAGAGCAACGTCAGGCCGTATAGTGACGTCACGCTTGCCGAGGAAGCCTGACTTGCTGACAACATTTACTTATGTAGTGACTACTCTCACCGCCTAGGCGCTGTTGTGTGCTCCTCGACATTCGACTGTAGAAAATATACCTAGCTACCCCTACTGGACGGGAATGTTATTTCTTAGCTTCTACTGGTGGCCACTTCTTTTTTCTTGGCGCGACCGTCAAGGTCAAATTCGGATCCACACCCTTAAGTGTGCACTATGCACTGCACTGGCCGACATCTAACAGCGCAAAAGCGGGACGCTTACGGTCGCGTGACTTCGGTGCACAATTCATCGTGTCCGTCGACGGTGCTCAAGACAAAAGACAGGCAATCGTCTGAGCCGATCTCGCGGAGTGTCCGACCGGTTGCCGGTTGCAACTGATTGGTCGGACACCGGCTACTGGACCCGGTTGACCCCTAACCTCGGCAACTCGCTCGGCTTTATCGTCTGGAATTGCCGTGTTGGTGGCGAGTTGGTACAACACGACACGCGGTACGCACACGCATCCGCGCGCTTTATGAGCCACGTACCCGCACGTGGGAGCGGAATTCTGTGCTGAGCGACAAACAATTGCCGCCAAGTGGCTTAATTGCAGCCAACTAAACAAATGTTCCAACCGTATCTCCCTGGCCGTGCAGCCTCTCCCCCAGGCCCGGGGCAATTTCTTTCTCTATAGCCCGGGTTCCAGGTCCTCGCGAGGACAGCTCTCTGCTCTAGACCCCGGGACGGTTCACGGTACTTCCCTCTCTTTTCCACCATTGCCCCCTTCTTCTGTTTGCTCGGAGTATTCGATTTTTCCCCTAACACTGCCACTTCGAAGCTGGAGGATCGTGCTCGTCGGCGGCGCACTGACCAGATCAAACATGCACTGCAAACTGAACGCATTTCATCAATTATCATGGTCGCTAGACCTGACGATCATGGCTCTTGGTTTACCCTACTGCGACTGACATAAGCGATGTTTGTACTGTAACACAACAGCTCCGCGACGCACACTGGCCCTTTTCAGCGATTCAGCTGGACATTAGGTGATTTCATAAATTTTACCAAATTGTGAAATTTTTGTTGCTTGCTATAGTTTAATATGTGGGGGATAATGTACTGATATTTCTTTGATCATTCAGACACACAGGAAGTTCTGTACTTCATCAGAAGGTAGAGATTTTCGTAGTACGTATCTTGCTGGTGAAATTCGATGAGACTAATTAAATAATGAATATTATTTTATTTTATATTCGTATATCTCTGAACTCTGAAGTGAACTGGGCTCTAAAACCCGTTCTTTCCGGCTTTCCAATGGATGCATTATGTTTTTTACAATCACAATTCAATAATATGCAGTAAATAAATTAGTTAAGGTTTTTTTCATAATAATAGATATTTTTAGGTGATAATTACTGTTAGTATCTATAGTATATCTATTTACTCTTAGTTATTAATATCTTCTTAATAATAATAGTGGAAGGTGATAATTACTCTTCGTATCTATAGTATATCTATTTACTCTTAGTTATTAATATCTCCTTAATAATAATATTATATCTTTTGTTGCTTTATTGTGTTATAATACTGTACTGGTTTATTTTTTGTTTCTAATGTTAGAACTTATTATTTCACTGGTCCTATTAATAATATTTGATAGTAACATTTGTTCGTTAGATTATATTCGTAACATAACAAAATTATTTATATTTTTACAGTTTATTATTTTCTGTATAAAACTAATAAATACGGCAAAGAAACAACTGTGTTTCCGTACGTTTCTGAAAATTCCTAATATATTAATACCGGTATTCCGCAACAACGTTTAAAAATATACCGAATACCGGTATTGCATTTTCGGTCAGGCAAACCCTAGTTATGAGAATGCACTGTTCGAAGGTAAAAGAAAGTGGCAAACGAGTGGACTTTCGAAAAATGAAAACGCAGAATGCCCCCGTCAACCGATCGAGCGGATCAGGTTAGCGACTCCGGATGAATTGACGATCCTGCCAAACCGAATAACGATAGAAAATGAAGTTCGCGTCGCCAGTTGACTCCGTTTCAATTGATGCGTCACCGAATAAAGTAGACGAACATATTTGCTGGACGCGAGACGTTGACCTAATCCTATTTAAATCGCATTCCCTAGAAAGAAGGCAGCTGGTTCCGGCAGTTGTCGGCGCTGCGCTCAAAATAGAGCCGACGCTAGATACCTGGTGCATAGAACAGCTCTTCTCTCCCCCTATCACGAGCGTTCAACGCTGCCGACTGACGTGGTATCCTCGCAACCTTCGAGATCTGTGTTTGTCATGTGCATTAACAACGTTTCGCACCACACTCGGCTCTCTCGCGGCAAGCGCGCGAAAGGACATGTCCAGTGATGGGTCAGCAAGCAATCAGATACGGACCTATACAGGGTGTTTCGCGGTATTCCAACGGATTCGCCTCTCTTTCATGGCAATACAATCGGGCGATCGGTAGAAAACTGGTCGAAAAGAAACCTCGAGCATATGTCGACAGTCACAATAATTGTCTCGCTCCTATCACTCACATGCTGGCAGTAATTGGAGTGTAGTAGACAGCGGTTATGAGTGTCGAAGCACCTCTCTTGTAGATCGGTCTCTTGGTTCGAAATTAATTGATATTGTTCTGCAGTAAAATATACGGTGGAGAATAAATGTTTGCTTGGGAAAATGGAATCGACGATGCATGGTTGATAGTAAATGAGTGACTGGTCGGCGCTTTTGCGTTTGACATGCTATAATTGATTCCGAGATGTTATTGAATAGCTTTCTCTTTTAATATTTTCAAAATTTGGTCGGAGACTTGTCTCGTGTCCAGTTAGGATAATTTACCTTCACCTTTCAGATTTCAAATATTCGAAATGAAAAATTAATTACTTAGCAAAATTAAGAGTAATCTAAACAGCATTAGATATTACATTGAAATTAATCAAATTTGATATTATAAGGGAAATAATTGAAAAGCTTTCTCTTTTAATATTTTCAAAATTTGGTCGGAGGCTTGTCTCGTGTCCAGTTAGGAAAATTTACGTTCACCTTTCAGATTTCGAATATTCGAAATGAAAAATTAATTATATAGCAGAATTAAGAGTAATCTACACAGCATTAGATATTACATTGAAATTAATCAAATTTGATATTATAAGGGAAATAATTAAAAAGCTTTCTCTATTAATATTTTCAAAATTTGGTCGGAGACTTGTCTCGTGTCCAGTTAAGAAAATTTACCTTCACCTTCCAGATTTCAAATATTCGAAATGAAAAATTAATTATTTAGCAAAATTAAGAGTAATCTAAACAGGATTAGATATTACATTGAAATTAGTCAAATTTGATATTATAAGGGAAATAATTAAAAAGCTTTCTCTTTTAATATTTTCAAAATTTGGTCGGAGACTTGTCTCGTGTCCAGTTAGGAAAATTTACCTTCACCTTTCAGATTTCAAATATTCGAAATGAAAAATTAATTATTTAGCAGAATTAAGAGTAATCTAAACAGCATTAGACATTACATTGAAATTAATCAAATTTGATATTATAAGGGAAATAATTATCGAATTACAAATTTTGAGAATTTTAATATATCCTCCTGCTATATTCATCTACATTGAATCTCATGATTTCATTCTATATTGTTATATAAATCTAACAAGCCGAGCAGCACTCATTTAACACGCAACACCATACTTCCATACTAATCCATTGAAACCAGACATCATTAAAGCGTTCATATTTCACCAACCTACTAAACCTTTTATTCCAGTGAAACTCACTGAATGGAAGAAAGAGCCTACAATGGAATCAAATACAGGTGTTCCTTAAATGTTCGAGATTTGACAGATGCACGTATGCTTGTGTGACTAATTGCAGCAGTGTAGTGGAACCAGACATTTTTAAATCGCCCATTTAACTCTCACCTGTCTCCTAATACCTTTGCTCGATTCAAACTCACAGTGAGGAGAGTCTACACTACTA
Source organism: Lasioglossum villosulum (assembly GCA_963971365.1). Classification (NCBI taxonomy): domain Eukaryota; kingdom Metazoa; phylum Arthropoda; class Insecta; order Hymenoptera; family Halictidae; genus Lasioglossum; species Lasioglossum villosulum. The sequence continues at coordinate 42,779,087 of OZ020495.1, read as the reverse complement.
AACACAGGTGTCTTTTAAATATTTGAGAAGCAGATGTACAAAGACTATCTTATGACAGTCTGTGCTAACATATTAAAGTTGAGGACTTTTCTAAATCCTCCGTTTAAGATAGTAGACTACCCACGTGACATTACTAGGATCTAACTAGATTTTGGACCAAAAACAGGGGTTTAGGGAAACACACCTCACGTCCTCATACGATTAAACTTTGAGCTGAGTGAGGTCCAACTTCAGTTACATTATGTTTACATCTAGTAACGTGAGTGTCCAAACTAGGGAAAACAAATGAAGCAAAATTCCCGAGATTCAAATGTATTTTTCGATCACAAAAAGATTTTTCTTGCTAATTTAGGGACCCACGCGCGCTTCTTTTAACGTTCCTCTTTAGAATGAGCCCTCACTCAGCTCAAAATATAATGGTATGAGGACGTGAGGTGTGTTCCCGTGATTTCATTCAATTTTTCCCCAGATTCCGTTCATGAAAAGAGGTTAGAAACAATTTTAGTTCAGCTACTTAGACGAGATGGCGCCTAGTCAGGTGAACTTTCAGCGTAGATTAGTAACAACAAAAATGTAAAGGGCTTGAAACTACTCGGATCCATTAATAGCAATCAAAATATTGATGAAAAGAAAAAAAACCTGTAATGATAGCGATATTAAAGCGTTAGATTGATACAGATTATATTCATCACTGTTGCCAAATTATTTTTATTTTTTGTTGGTCACAATGAAAAATATCATAGTCACGTGGGGCCCCTACCCCCTTAATGTTCGCGTTCCAGTCAACTGGACTGCGGATTTAATGCATTTATGACAAAAATGTCATATGCCACCAGTATATTAGTTTTACCATAATTAGATAATTAAAAGAACAATTAAGTTTTCATTTGACTTCTGCGTCTTGCAATCGATGCAAACATTTTTTATTTTGCATAAAGATCCGCAGTCTACAACCTAACTGATCGGAAGGAGCGTACAGTAGAGCCTAGCACAGGTGCACCTGATCTTCGACTGCACAGCTCAACAACTCCAGCAAAGTGGGTTGCGAGGAGAGGCCGAAAGAAGTCAGATTAAATCACGTCAGTGGGAGATAGTACAATAGTCTTGCTTCGTCTCGCGGAACGGTGTTTCCAGGACTCTTAGCGGTCGTGATCGTGAAATCATGAACAGTACGGTTCCTTCCGACGCGTCGCAGGGCCGTAGGGGTTGGTGTCGGGCACCGCCGGACCCTTTCCTCCGTTCTTTTCTCGGTTCTTATTGCCAGCCTCGAAGACGAGCACCGCTCTCGGCTCGTTTCTCATTCGGCGTCGTGTGCGCCGTCGTAGGTGTATACGGCCGACTGGTCGCGCGCTGAGCGAGATTCCCATTTATCAGGGTACATCCGCCGGAAGTGGGGCGGCCCGTGCGTAGGTGAGACGGGGAGAAAGAGAGAAGGTTGTAGAGCCGCGAGAGAGAAAGCCAGAGGACATTGTTCATTAGTACCTACGACCTCAGGATACCTCAGACCTCTGTCGACATGATTTACGAGTCGGTTTAGGACCGGCAATCGACCGCAGCCCAACATCAGGCCGAACCTTTGCAATAAAGGGACCCTACGGACGAGGCCGAACCGGTAACTGTTCACGGTGTCATTGTTTTCATAGTTTGCTGACCTGTAGCTTGCTGTTGATCATCTCTCTCTCTTACTCTCTCTCTCTCTCTCTCTTTCTCTCTTGCCGGAACTGCGACTCCCCGATTCTCCTCCTAGGCAGATGTTGACGCCATCAAGTAGCAGGGATGGAAAATTGCTGGCAATGCTTTGTTGCAATGCTTCTGAAGTGTGCCTTTGACATACAGGGTGTTCATCAATTCCTTTGACATCCGGAAATGGGAGATTCTTCAGATCATTTGAAGCGACATTTTCCTCTGCAAAAATTTCGGCTGCGGCTTTCGTTGGAAGTTATCAACAAAAAACGCGGACCAATCACAGCGCGGCTGCAGCGGACTGATTCTGGCTCGACCAACGGCGACACTACGATAAGCTGGACTTGTCGCTGATTCGGACTATGTTCGCTGTAGCCACGCTCTGTTTGGTCCGTGTTTTTCGTTAATAACTTTTAAACAAAGCCTCAGAAACCTCCAATTTCCGGATGTTTAAGGAATTTTGAGACACCATGTAGATTCAAACTAACAAGGAAAGTGCAAGGCCTTCGGGTCACCGATTTGGTTGAGATTTTTCTCATTCACGAATATATACCATTATAGGTGCAAACACTGAATAATTGTTGAGATATTTAATAAACAATATATTACAAATATGTAAGTACAATATATTATACTGAAAATATGTAAGTACAATATCATTAAATTTATCGTATACCATATTTTGGTTTCCTATATTTATTTTATTTCTTCTGTTTCTGACACGAGAGGATAATTTACTATATTATTCATTTCGGTTAATTTATTTATAATTTATTAAGACTTTCGTACTTTAATTTATAATAATTGTATAATATCTTGTAAATAAGACGACATTACATAGTGAATAAATAATATAAATAAATAAGAAAAAAAATATTTTTACCCGGGCTGGGATCGAACACTAACTCACCGTGTGTAGGCGTAGTACGTTGCCTTCAGACCAGGACATTATTCATTGTATAGTATCTCTATAGAACTTTGTTTATTAAATATCTCAACAATTATTGAGTGTTTGCACCTATAATGGTATATATTCGTAAATGGGAGATCGAGATCCATAAGTATACAAAATCTCAACCAAATCGGTGACCAGAAGGCTTTGCACTCTTCTTGTAAGTAGTTATCGATGGGATTAATCTTGATTATTAATAGGGTGCATATTGTATTAATAGATAAATCTAACTCGATACCAATCTTTAACCCTTGTGTAGACAACCGGGTACTCATTTACTTAAAATAGCCCTGAATGTCCATTCTTTACTCAATGATATATTAATTTATAGTCTCAAAATGAGAATTTCTGCAAACTTGTTACATACCAAGAGTTTTAAATAATCTATACATTTTGGTTGGTACATTCTGTATCAAAAATACTTGCTACACGCTTGTGCTGCCATCTAGCGGATCAGCTCAGCTGACACCAATATGGCGGCGTCCTTACCTACCTAAAACGGTTGAAATCGCTTAACTTTGCACACGTATAACTTTTAAATCAGTGAACTTCGCGCTTTAAAACTTGTATTTTTGGAGTTTTCCCATCAAAATTTACAAGATTGTATGAAAAGAATTACAACGTTTTTGGTCCTGCTAGGAAAAGAATAGTCCTCTTCTTTCGCGTTTTTTCCAGGACATACTCATATACATTTGAATCAGCACAATTTGATATGACGTTCATATTACGATAAAAGGTTCTTGATCGGGTTCCAAGTGTTCGGATAGTTACGAACGACTGTGCTCTTCCTCATTCGGGTCTATTACTCAGTAGCAATTTCAATTTATTGTTCATTTTAAATAGTTCAAAAGAAAAAAGAAAATTAATTTAAAATTTGTTGTCAGTGTTTTGTGACAGTGCACACGAATTTGTAAATAACCAGCAGAAACGAGATTTACTAATTGGTAATATAAGTAAAGCATAATTAATGATCCGTCTATTAGTCTTTCTATAGATTAACTGATAAGAACGTGATATGAAAAATAAAAATTTATAGGAAAGTTTGCACATCCTAAACGAAAATTTATCTTTTGAATACGTTTCTGAATATTCCACAGCAGAGACGAAATGAATGGATTATTTTTCTAGTTAAAACATTTACATTTTATATTTATACGTTCAGTGGATTCGGGCAAAAATTTGTCAAATACGTAAACCTCAAAAGAGTACTTACCGCGGCAAATTTGGACTTTTCGGCTCAAGCTTCGTTAAATAAATTACATCGAGTTCGCAAAGTCCTTATGGTCGGTGGTTCGGCGAACGTATTAATGGACGAAGATGCTTCGGACAAAGGTAAACCAGAAACGCTTGTTCGTTCGAATGTTCCCTTTCTATTAAACATTCGTTCGTCTCCTTTATTTTCCGGATGCGTATGAATTTCAATCACAGGCTGTCGAGGCCGGGGGAGCTCGCGCGGAGATTGAATCAATTAAAATACCGAAACGAATTACTCTTATTGGGAAATGCCGCTGCTTGATCGATCGGACAACGTAACCGGTTATGCTTATCGCTGATAGTGGACGAGTCGCGAGAGAGTCGGACATAAATCGCGTTTGATTTTTTGACATTCAAAACCTGATGGCGAAATTATATTCTTCGACCGACACCAAAGGATGCGGCGCGCGGGTTGATTAATTGAAATTACTCGGGATTCGGGGACCGTGGTTTCGGTAATTACTGTAATTAACTTTATTATATCAATTAATGAGCCACCCTCCAAAGGTACAAACGCCGTAAAAATACGAGATTATTGTGAAACTCATTATAGTTTGTAAGATACTGCTATACAAGGAGGCCACGAAGGATGTGACTATAGTAAAAGCATCCTGTTTAGGTGTTATCTTCATCTAATTTCCTTTTTATATTTCCTCCAGAATAATTCATTCGTAAATGCATAACAGTGGTCATCAGATTTTCTAATATAAAATCCTATATAAGGTTATGATCCACATATATATAAAAATTTGCAATGAAATATAACAATAGATATGTATAAAAATATCAAACGTTATTTGACCAAAAATAACTTTAAAACATTGCTCACTAGATCATACTAGTAGTATTTTACAACCTATACTAGACAAAGCCAAGAATTGTTATTAACCCATCCTCTCATAAGTGCAATTCATTGCAGCCTAACTCGGATTCTATCAGCAATCATAATCCTCTAACAAGACAGATTTAGAAGGTTGCTTTCCTCAATGCAAATATTTCTGCAACAATCTGAACAACTTTGCCAGGTGTTACATTTCCTCATTAGCGCTTCCACGCAAAGGATCAATGTTCCATTCCACGATCAATGTCGTCCGGTTCCGATTCCTTTATCAGCAATCATGATAGTCCACCAAGAAAGACTTGAACGACTCTGCGGTGAAAACATTTTTCTAACAGCTTGTACAGCTTCCACAGGTGTAATCCCACAGAGTGGATCAACGTAGATCCTCTACGATCAATGGCGTCTGGCTCAGATTGCTTTATCAGCAATCATCATGATCCTCTAATCGAAAAATTTGAATGGTCTCTATTTCGCCAATGCAAATGATTCTGCAACAATTTTACCAACTTCGCCAGGTGCAGCAGTTCCTCATTAACGATTCCAAGGGAAGGATCGAGAGATCTTCCTCAATCAATTGCGTCCGGTTCCGATTCCTTTATCAGCAATCATGATAGTCCTCCAAGAAAGACTTGAAGGACTCTGCGGTGAAAACATTTTTCCAACAACTTGTACAGCTTCCACAGGTGTAATCCCACAGAGTGGATCAACGTAGATCCTCCACGATCAATAGCGTCTGGCTCAGATTGCTTTATCAGCAATCATCATGATCCTCTAACATAAAAATTTGAATGGTCTCTTTTTCGCCAATGCAAATGATTCTGCAACAATTTTACCAACTTCGCCAGGTATTGCGGTTCCTCATTAACGATTCCAAGGAAAGGATCGAAAGATCTTCCACGATCAATTGCGTCTAGCTCCCTTTCCGTTGGCTTTTCCGATGAAAACATGTTACCAACAGCTTCGCCAGGTGAGACAGTCTCTCGTTAGCGATTCCGCGAAAAACATCGACGTATCCATGATAGATCACGATCGATGACGCGTGGCCGATGTGGCGGGCGTAGCGGATTGATAGACCGTTCGTTGTCTAGGAATCGCGGTTTCCCATGGCTCGTCGCACCTTCCAGGATCGCTGAGTCCTCCAATTTCGTTCGACGGCCGCAATCACAGAACGGTTGTTCAGGTCGCGCACGGTACCGTCGGAATGTCTTGGTTACATCACCGGCGCTTTTTGCGCGGTATGCGCGCGTACAAGTCGGCCGCGCTCGTCGTCCTACAACACCGCCGGACAAAGTTGCGGCCGGTATCAATTGGCCGTGCTCCGTGTATACCGGTCGACCTTCTGCAGTTGCAACACGAGACCTGACACAGATAGGAGAGCCACACTCAATCAGTCCGTCGGGCCAGGCATTGCTTGTACTCTGCGCCACTCCGCGCAGCACGCCTTGCGAAATCGACGCGCTGCTCCTACGTTTCATCGGGGAACCCTGCTCTGACGAACCGGGGACCAATGTCACCAAGCGAATTTAGCACACCGGGCTACACGATGATCTCATCCCGTCATCTGTGCGAATCCTGATCACGGGAGCGGTGATACGCACAGACCAATCGTCTGCCTTCAGCCTCTCATGATAAACCTCTGTGGTTTCAAAAATATTCGCAGCAAATATTCAAATCTGCAACATTTTCAAGCTGCGGTTCAATAATTACCCCGAAAATCGATTTTTTAGCAGATCTTCGCGTTTCATGGTCATTGGAGTCATTTTAGACTATTTTTATCAAATTGTTAGTATGTGTGTGTGTGGCCCTTTGTATGTTATCAAATTTTTAGTTAACGTTTTCTGAAAAAGTAACAACGCGATCGGAATGATGAATGATGCAATCGATGTGTCCCGTCGTAACTTAGAGCTGATTAGATTTTGGTCCATATTGGTCGAGTACTTTTTTAGATTTTTTTTAAAATTTAATTTTTTAAGAATAGCTACAGTGAGTCACAAAATTATTCGCACACTCATGAAAAGACAACTTTTTTAATATTGTACTATACGCATTGGACTTTTTTGGGAAGCTAGAGCAATTAGTTTGCTACAGGATGTGAACAAAATTTTGCCAAAAATTTCAATTCATCGAAATTGTAGAAAAAATACTAGAAGCTGCATTTTACAACTTTTTTATGTGAGCTTATTTTTGAAAATTTTAAAAATTGGTTTTGTAGAGCTGTGTCAGTTATATACAGGGTGTCCCAAAACGAGTGTAGGAGCGGGAGATGGGAGGTTCCTTGGGTCATTTGAAGCGACATTTTTCTTTACAAAAATGGCGTCCGCAACTTTGTTTATTAACGAAAAACACGGGCCAATCAGAGCACGACTAGACGCGAGTCAGCACAGTCTACCCGACGCACCAACTGTTAATTGGCCGAACGTGACATCCCATGTCTAGATCGCGCTCTGATTGGTCCGTGTTTTTTGTTAATAACTCCTAAACAAAGAAAAATGTTTCAAATCACCCAAGGAACCTCCCATTTTCCGCCCCTACACTAGTTTTGGAACACCCTGTATATAGACTGCGGATCTTTATGCAATATAAATATTGTCTGCGCTGATTGCAAGAAATAGAAACCGAATTGGGTGTTAATGCTTTCCTTAATGATTCTAAGAGAGATGAAATCGTATATTGACATCTTCAATTTCGAAAATTTTCCAACAATTTTGAATTTCATATTCTCAATTTTTCTATAAATGCATAAAGATCCGCAGTCTAATTGTATACACTGGTAAAGTTTCATCGAAATCGATTGATGCGGAAACAAACGACAGGCATTGGAAAATTTAAGAATCTTTAGATTTACTGAAAATGTGCAATTTTTACCATCTTCAAACGTCTGTAACTCATTGCAACGTCGACCGATTTTGACGAAATTTTCAGAATATGTTTAATTGTCGCATATCTACAAAACGTACTTTTTAAATTTTCAATATAGGGCCACATAAAAAAGTTGTGGAATGCAACTTTTAGTATTTATTCTACAATTCTGATCAAATGCAATTTTTGACAAAAATGTTTTCACATCCTGTAGCAAACTAATTGCTCTAACTCCAGCTTCTCAAAAAAGTTCAAATCGTATAGTACAATATTTAAAAAGTTGTCGTCTTTTTAAGAATGAGCGAATAATTTTGTGACTCACTGTACCTATCTCTTCTGATGATGTCCAGCGAATACTTAAATTTTTGAAACGTTCTATCACAAGTTGTACCAAATATTTCTGACTTGCTGAATCTTATCATGGACTTAGAGTTGCAATTTCTTTCGAAGCTTTTTCTTACTGTCGCTACGTCTAGCTTTATATCTTCTACGCAGCTTATCTTTTCATTAGGTTTGTGGTGTCAAAACTGAAATCTTTGAAGTTAGTTTGAACTTCAAATTGTACTAATTCTTTATCAAGATTTCCAACGGCTTCTATTATCGTAGGTCGTAACAAATCCAATATTCATTTTCAATATTTTCGTTTCTCACAGATAAGAATACGTTTTTGTTGCAGTAGTAACGCTACACAATGTTATTAGCAAGAGTGTGAGGTGTTCTTAGCAATATTCAAATTAAAATATCTGTCAAACTGCATCAAATCTGCATCGATTGATGCATAATAAAATATACGGTCCAATTAAAAAAATCGAAGTTGACCTTCAAATGATCTGCACCGTATCTAGAAACAATTTGTACACAATTTAAAAGTAATTCGAGATGGTTAGGTGCCTGTATACCGATCTAACGAATTCGCAGAGGAGTGTGTGTGCAATTTCAGGAAAAAAATCACGAAATGGGTAATTTTAATCGGTCTGGTAGCTGGAGAGGTATCGATCTCCGCCCCGTTTGCTGCGAGTGTGCCGATGCCTCTGAGCGATGGTGTACGCGGGAATTTCGAACAATTGGCCCGATTTCGCAATTGCCGGATCATTGAAAAATTAAGGCGTAGCTAGTCAGCCGGAGTTATCAGTCCCGCGGTGAACCGTGCACGCGGTGTCTGCCTCGTGTCATGGAATCGCGATTGTCTTCGCCGATTGCGCCACAGAAAAACACTCCGACAGACTTTCCGTACACCCACGGAACGGCCGTGGACTTTATTGTCCCGGATCGAGAGCTGGCAGCGGCTCTTGCGGTTCGTCTGAACGCAAATTACTTACGCCTCGGCTCGACGACGACGTGCTGTGGGAGACGGGATCGAGGCACGTCGGGAATCCCGGATCAATAGCGTAACCCGGCGAGAGCACGCTCTCTGCGGGAAACCCGAAAGCGACTTCGCCTAAACATCCAGGCGTTAAACTCACCGACGCACACGGTCTTCGCGTGTTACCTGCCTAGAACTGATTATTCAACTTACGAAAATAAAACGCTTTCCTTAAGGATGTTCTGGAGATACAATGGCAGACACGAGTACGAGAAATTCTATTTGAAATTATATTTTGCATGAAAAAAATAGATCAATTTAAAAAGCTTTCGTTTAATTAGTGAATGTCATGTTATATTTATTTTTTAATCAAATTGTCTTGATATTATAAAAAATTGTAAATGAATTTTGTGAATAATTGTATCCTCCGAATAGTAGCTATATTCAGTGGTCTACAGTATTGTCGCGTTTTTATGCTAGTGAGATGACAACACGATAATTTCGAAGTTTTGTAACAGTTTATAATTTTTTGCTCTGTAACTGTTTAGCGAATCCTAATAAATTTTGAACATAATTAAATACACAATTTTTACTATATATATAATATATATATAATATAATAAATATATAATATATAAATAATATAAATAAATATATAAATTTATATATAAATATTATTTATAAATATATTATATATATATATATAATATAAATTTATATATATAATATATAAATATAATATATATATAATTAAAAATAAAATATATATATATATATATATATATATATATATATATATATATATATAATTAATGCAATTAGAAAGCAAATAGCGCAACTAGAAACTCCAGTTTATATATATATATATAGTAAGAATTAGTAATTAGTAGTAATAGTATATAATATATAGTAATTAGTAAGAATTATATCTTGTCAAATTTTCAAAAATTTTGTTGCGTTTTTATATAGCTCCAGAACATCCTCAAAAGTAGACTGCGCACTTCATCACATGAATGGGTACATTCAATTGAACTATGAAAATACAACTACGAAACTTTTCTGTTTTCAATTATTTTTCGATGGAACATTCAACGGCATCTTCGTGACACTTCTCCGATTAAAATGATACCAAACACGACCTGATCTGCTGCATATTCACTCGTTTAATGCGCGATATAGCAGAACCTCGATTATCCGAACTAATCGCGTGGATATGCATATTAGAGTAATAAAAGAGTCACGTATTACAGCGTGAGACTGAATCTTCCTTGAACTGTGCAGTGCAGACATCAGTTATGAGAATAATCTACCAATCAAGTTGTGTTTGGTGTCATTTTAATCAGATTAATGTCACAAACATGTTGATAAAAGTTGCATCAAGGGATAATCAAAATAAAGAAGACGAGAACCACGTGTTCAACAAAACTTTAGTTGTAAGAAAAACCGCATTTACAATGTACTGGTGTTTTAATTAAATCAATGCTAATTACGTGTTTCTATTGTTACAGGAAAATATCTCGACTCCCGAACCCGCCGACATATCGGAGGACGATCATTACCCGAGTAAGCAAAACGTTTTGTTACCCATCTCCGTAGACCTTCTCGTTTCATATTTTAGTCAGGGACTATCTGACCTCACTCTCACGAGCATTTCATAAATAATTATCCATAGCCATTATATCGTGCAACGTGGTTTCGAACTCACCAATTCGTCGTGCTCAACGTTTCGTTTGTTTTCATTTTTCAAGTTTTTCATAATTATACTTTTATATATCTCTCCCTGCTAACGCGAGCTTAACTTTCGCGAGCTGGAAAATATAGGGGAATAGATAAAGCTGTAACTTTAATATACAGCAAAGCCTTGATCTAAGAAAACGGGAACTGTAGGATCTACGTAAAACGAGTATCCCCTCCCTGAAGAAATAGTAGACCCGATTTAGATCAAGGTTTTGCTGTACTTTACAAAAATTCTACAAAATAAATAAGAACTCATCATTTTCTTTGAGAATTGCCTGTGTGTTACTACTCGGGTGTACTGAAAATATTATTCTGCTATAGTAATTTCAAATTTTAATTTCAAATGAGAATAAAAGCTATAATAGTATTGCATTATTTTTAGAAAAGTATAGTAATAATAATCCTGTTAAACAAAATTAATCCAAATATTTGTTAATAACATTTTCCATTGCATTCTCGTAAATCTGGCTTTGAAACATGATTAATTAGGCCAACTAGATTTAATTTTGCTTGAGCCTCCCCACTCCATGCAGCCTTCATTATTACAAGTATTTCTTGCATTCAACATAAATACTGATCTCTTTAAACAACGAGTGACTCAACTTCGGTATTCCTGGATCAATACATCTCTCACACGCATGATTCATTGATCGTGATAAGTAGACTGTGGATTTTATGCATCCGTAACGTCCACTAGTGTGCTAAATGAGATGGAACTAGCGACACTGAGGGCATGTAAGACATTGTTTATTTGAATTCAACAGGGAATACAAATAGTTTACGTTCGCTAGAAAATCTGAATTCTGTCGATGAGTTTCTTCACGCGTATAAAATCTGATCCAAAGAAAAGGAAACAATTCTATATGTGAAACAATGATGAACGTACAATCAATGATCTTGCATGATTTTCAATTCAAGAAAAACAGTTTCATTGCCTAACCTGTCTGTCTGTTGCCCACTGTTTCTACTTATAGCAGACAGTTCTGTGACATTGAGTAATTCCTATACATCTTGATTGTACAGGGTGTATAAAAAGTAATGGTTATCCGTTGTAGGGGTGAATCTACGAGGCGAATGTCCTTTTAAATTCCGTTTGTCTCGTGGCACGCACACGATCATGTTCTGTCTGATCAACACTATACAATCAAATTTTGAAAAAAAATTTTAACCGCTTATATGATTGCGGTATGTGGCTCCTTTCAAACTTTTTCTCTTCTGGATGAAGGAGCTGGTGTAAAAAACAACTTTATCAACAATTTTCTTTGTTAGAAACAATTTTGCGACAAGTTTCTCTTACAAATGTCCACCGATCTAGAGGTGTAGATTCAATCCAACGACAGATGACCATTACTTTTTATACACCCTGTACCTGTTCATTTACATCTCATTTCTTAGTGATTGTTTAATATTAGCACACCCAGAATTTATTGACAATAATTTGTGTTCAATTCCTTTTAACACCTTTTAACTATGTTAAGAATGCTTCTGAATATACTCGACAAAATCATATCATGGATCAGCGTCTCGTCTGCGGTTTTGAATTTTATTCGAAGAAAATGTAGAAATATGTACAACAGATAATTTATGGATACCTTTTCTTTACAAGACTCAAACCATGCCCAATACTTTATCCGGTACATCGTTACAGCTGTTTATCGTTATTTTTGTTAAATATTTCGCACTGTGCAAGAATTGAAATGATCTCCTTGGATGTTCACAGTAGTCTGTTCCACACAGTTTGTTAAGTACATAATTTTGAATGACAACGTTTCTTTATATTAAAATATCTAATTTAAATTCCAGTATAACAATTTAAGGTGCACATTCAAAATCTATCCATTAATTAGTATCGTTAAACATGAACTTGTAATAATTGTTTTAGTGATTCGCATCACTCTCTGAATGCAAATACTGACACTCAATAATAAATAGACTGTCAATCATTCTATTTGCTTCGGTATTTCAGAATTTTTCCTAACATTGTTTTTACAATTTGTTTCACGATTTCAACAAGTTTGTTAAGAACTTAGAGATCCAGTACCTCTGTCTAAAAACGCAGACTTTCTCGCCCGATACGGTTTCACTCAGAATCGATAGACGCTTCGAAATTTCTGGTTAGCAATGTGCATACAGCGTGACGAAATTTGCGGGAAAAAATTGCGTGAACCTTATTAAAATGCCAGATATAGCATATTGCAACGGAAACGTTACTCTTCATTTTTAAATTTTGGGGAACCATCCCAGATGACTTTATGAAAGCTTTAGTGTTCGGTGTGTGCGTTCTGGAAAATGTTGATTGCGAGTAAAATTTTCAGACCCATGCTTTGCGTTGTCAAACATTATCTTTCACGCGTAAACCATTTTCTGCGATTACAACAAACATTGTAATGAACTTTCGAGAATTTTTGCTTTGATGAAAATTGAAATTTGTTGGACTGTGTAATCAGGTTAATTCGGACCTATCAGCATCAATTTTCTTTTATGTCCACTAATTTGGGATGATTGTCAACGTTCTTATTGAATTTAATATGTATAAGTAATGATTCAAATTGACTGTTAACTATTACAATTTAGATGGAATTATTTTTTATGAAGTCCAGTCAAAATGATTCAGATTCCAGTCGATGAAAATCATGGATATTTTGGCAAGAAATTATTTCAAGTTACCCAATAGGGATATACAAGACAATTTTAATGTATTCATAAGAAACAATTAAAAACATATTCTTGTTCATTGATTATTGTTGACATTGAAGGGGAGACAAGAATTTCCAAAATTGTTGGTTGAAAACACTGTTTTTAAAACATCTCAGAAACTAGAGTATGTAAAGCAGTAGGTTTTTAAGAATGTAGGTTTCTGAATGGGAAATTCCCTAACACAAGACAATTTCAATAATTTATTTAACACTAAACACCATCATATTTTTCATTTTACAATTGTTAAAATTGTGACGTTGCATACACGGAAATTGATTCGATAAATATTTCGTCCAAACACATTGTATTAAAAATTGCACGAGATCTAAATAAATAGAGAAGCGTCTTTTTTATCGACTGAAATATTTTAATCGGTCTCACTGTTAAGCAAACAAGTCGCAAAGAAAAAGTTCCGTAGTTCGCGGCCGCACAGTGGTCTGGAGACCCCGTTTTCGTGGCCAAAAGTATTGTAGCATTATTTCAAGTGTTAAAATCATAGTATTGTAGGTCGTTGAATTCGTCTTGACGTCAGCTATGTAATTATGAAATAAAAAACATATAGTGACGTCTAAAAATAGGGGTGGCCTTGATATTTGAAGAAAAAAAAATTTCTTCCAAATTTTTTTATATTGACGTTTATAAAAGACTGACTGCTGATTAACTTTTGTTGAAACCGTTTTTTTGTCAGATTCTCACATATAACTGAAAAATCGTGGACAATGCTTCTCGAAAGTAGGTTATTCTTGGCTTGCATTAAAAAGACGTACATACTGACATTTTTCACCATGTCTAAGCATTAAGTAATGTTACCAATGTGAGTAATAAACATATCGATATATTATGATTTTTAGATTACATTTCTGATTCTAATTCTATATCCTCCAAATATTCGAGCATGGGCAAATCATTTTCGTCCTCTTCTTCTAAATCTTCATTGTCAATTGGTTCTGTTGTTGTGCTAGCGGTTGTAGATATTTCTGTTTCCAAACCGCTTTTCTATTGTTTATAAAACAAAACAATAAAGCGAACAAAACTGGACTAGAGAAAACATATACATACATAGTCATTCCAAGTTGCTATGCAAGATTCAAGTGGAACTGCGTATCCAGGCGTCGAATAAACGCGAGCCCGTATTTGTTAAAATCCATTTATAGTTCAAGATTGCGGAAGATTGCAGTTAAAATTTACATGCTCTTTTTAGTAAATGTTCAAGCTTTCATATAAAACAAGTCCGAGTTATTAATTTACGCTATTCGTGTATGGACTAAACAGTGCTTAAAACTGGATTAAATATTTGAATTGCGCTTACTAACACGTATAAAACCATCATTAAAATCTGTTTTCTGATATTCGATGATTGAAATCGAAAACGTTTTATTTGACTCTGAATTTTCTGACTTTGTCTTTAGAACGCTGTATCTTGTCACAGAATTATCTAAAATAAATAGTAGTTTGGATTTGGGAGCTTTGAAGGGTTGTTACTTTGTAGGAAAAAATTTTTTTCAATATATTAAAGTTGAAAAATTGAATTTTCGCCACGAAAACGTCTCCAGACCACTGTGGGCCGTAGCATTGACAATAAGTAGAAACGGTTAGCCACGCACAGACGCGCCAGCAGATCCCATCGAACAGCACGCATATCTGCCTCGTTTTCAAACTCGATTTTCTCGAAAACGCACCCTTAAAAGAAAAAACATTCTTTCTTCTCGACTCACTCTTTCCCGTAGATTCACCTCTAGCTAGTACCACCATGTAACCCAGATATCACGAACGTCCAATTTACGTCCATACGTCCATCGGACGTCCGGGTGCTATTTGGCAAGTGACACCCTGTATAATCACCGAAAATCTCCCGGTTTACCCCTTATTATCCACGGCCGAGTAAACACGTGTTCGGTCCTAAATCCGATGAATCCGCGACGTTTATCATTTCCATTGGAACGGGCTGTAAAAACCAATTAAAACAGCGTTCGGCGTTCATTAGCCGGCTAGCAAACAGTCGATCGAAATCGTGTCGCGCCCCGGCGTTCCAGTCGACGCGCAATTTGGTGTTCGTTGTCCTTTGGATGGGGTCAGGTCGCGGCCGTTTCGGGTATCTGACCCAAATCCAATGGCGGCGTCGTGTTTCTGCATTATTGAACCGGCTGAATGATTTAGATGTCACACCGCTCCCGTCACCCGCCAACTTTATCCGGTTGCTAATAAATCTATCTCTCTCCCCTCTCCCTTCTCTCTGTCTCTCCGCTTTCGTTCTACCGCGGACCGAGTGCTCTTCTACGTGTCACTGCTAATTCTCCCGCTCGAACGAGTCGACGCAGCAACCGGAGGGAAATCTGGAGAGCGACGGGACACTTAACCGATCGCGGCTCCGAGTTTTGCGTCACGATGGGGTGGGTATCGATCAACAGGGCCCGACCGCGACTTACCTCGGTCAGGTGTTAGTTTTCCTTGATTTCTGTCGATCCGTCTCAGTCAGGCGTGACTGCCATGGGAATCTAGGACAGACGTTCCATGACAACGCCATTAGAATTAACCCTTTCCCACGAGATTGCGTAGGAACGCGATTGGTAACACTTTCAAATTGCCTACCCCCTCCCCGAGCTTTTGGCAGCGGTGATTACACGTGATTCTATTCGATTTTGGAAATTACGAGTTATCCAGATGTTTGCAAACTAAGTTCTTACAAGGAGAAGCCACGGTTGATGGGTCACGGATTTTCTTGAAACTTGCTGTATATGAAGATGACGTGTCCAAATGTAATTTAGCAAAGCAGTAGCCCGCGATTCTCAAGATTTTTCGAGAAAATTGCATTTGAAAATCTGCACGCGATCATAAGCAGTTCGCGTTCACTTTTGAACTAGAACCATAGTGGACGAGGACGCTGCGCGAAAGTAATCAGTAGGTAGCCGGGTTCGAGTCTTGCTGTCGACATTTTTTTAAATCTTTTTTTCAGTTTTAATTCTCAAAATTTATGGAATCTACCATTAAATAAATATTATTTAAACAGAAAATGCATTCAAAATCTTTTTTTTCAGTTTTAATTCTCAAAATTTATGTAATCTGCCATTAAACAAATATTATTTAAACAGAAAATGCATGTTTTCATTTCATTAATAAAAAATGTACAATAATAAAGTAAATATAACACTGTATTATTTTTATATTCGATCTTTTCTTCAATACCCATAAATAAAAAAAAGCATTTTCTGTTTAAATAATATTTGTTCAATGGTAGATTTCATAAATTTTGAGGATTAAAACTGAAAGAAAAGATTTTAAATGCATTTTCTGTTTAAATAATATTTGTTTAATGGCAGATTACATAAATGTTGAGAATTAAAACTGAAAAAAAAGGTTTTAAAAAATGTTAAATGTTGTAAAGGCAAGGGGTTGATTTAAAAAAATTGTTTTAACTTTTGTCAATTAGGGGTATTAATTATTAATTCGGTTTCTTTAAATAGTAAAAGTTGAACATCAACGAAGTACTCCGACAGTAGATTGTAAGAAAACACAAAGGTCAAAGGTCAAAGATCGTATTATATTCACAACTAATTTTTAGCTTTCGAAAAATCTAACAAAATACTGGAATACCTATCGAATTCCTAATTTTCTAAAGTAAATGTTGTTAAGAAAGAAATTGAATTGGTTACCCACGGAGGTTTAACGATAAACGAACTAAATTGTTACAAAAATTTGCCCAATGCTTTCCCTTCTTATTTTAAAACATTCGATATTTGCTGGTACGACTTTAATGATTGATAGCACACGTGGAAGTTTCAGAAGGTAAATTCATCGAAATACGCAATAGAGATCGGGCAATTGGCGGCTTATTCGTAGACAACGACCATAAAGGCGACCTGGGCGCCATCCGCGTTACGAATGACCAATGTATTTATTAACATGCACCGACACTTCAACCTCATAATCTCGTTACCGCGGCCTCTTACATAAAAGAGCGAGATGCACTCGCGCCTTCTGCGCGATGACGTTTGCCTCGCGGTTCCGAGAAACTACTGATTAATCAGCCGAGGATCTTCGTGCCGCCATTGCGTCCCCCTTCGAATTGATTCCGTAGCTTTTTGATCAGATGATTTCATTCTTTACGCGACCGCGTCTGCTCACGGTTCATCGCGTGAAACGTATAGCCAACAGTTTCTTAAGAGAGTATTCTGGTTCTTCATTTTTAAAAAGTCAACTTGTCAAAACTTTCTTTGAGAATATGCGTGCGAAAGAATTTGTGGTAATTATTTGGAAAGTACCACTGTCCTCCGATTTTAATGAAATTTAAATATGTTATAGATTTCGACAAAAGTTTTTACAAAAAAGAGTTTACAAAAAAAGTAAACCGACGTCGCGGCGGATCCAGTATTAGCAATAGTTTTTTGCGATTATCTTAAAAATTAAAAGCGACCCCTCTATATTGGAAAGGAAAAAGTTGTTCAAAATGTGTTGCTGCATAACATATTTAAATTTCATCAAAATCGGAGGACAATTGTACTTTCCAAATAATTATCGAATTTGTTTATACACAGATTGTGCACCTCGTGCTTTTGTCGCATAAATCAGAAGTCATTCTGACTGTTAAAAATAAGTTTTTACTGCAATCTGTTAAGTAAACCAATCTGAGAAACTTACGAGAATTATTGCTTCGACAAACTTTGTCTTTTCTAGTATGATCAAACAATTCTTCAAGAAACTTCTATGGTCATTGGTGTGAACGTGTTTGGTTAGAATCAATTTTCTTCTGTAAAATGTTATAAATTATTGTAAAGAATATTATAAAAAAATGATTCAATCCATAAAATTGTTATTAAAACATTATTTTTGGTTTCGCCTAGAAAGATGAAACGAAATAAATTAAATTCCTTAAACCAATACATATATACATTCGTGGACAAAATTAAGTGGATAGGTTTAATGATCAACAAAAAATCAATGAAATTTAAAACATAATTTTAACAAACCAGAATTGTGTGGAACATTTAAGTTAACAAAGTGCACTTTGATTTAATAAATAAGAATATCAATAATAACACTTAATATAATTGAATATATCATCATTAATCAAAATTGTGTACAATTTTTGGTGGTAAAAATTAAGTGAACACAAACATCCCACCATAACAGCTTACTTTCTAAATATTTATAAAGTGTCCACTCAATTTTGACCGCCAAAAATTCTACACAATTTTGATTAATGATAATATATTCAATTATATTAATTGATATTATTGATATTCTTATTTATTAAATCAAAGTGCACTTTGTTAACTTAAATGTTCCAAACAATTCTGGTTTGTTAAAATTATGTGTTAATATTTATTATGTAATAAATTTATTATATTAATTATGTAATAGCTACATGAAATAAATTGGGAAGGATGTGATACGTTTTCAACCCGAAGAACAAGAACTGAAGTATTAGATTCGTAGATTATTCGATTGAGCCTCGAGTTTCCTTCTCAACTACACGATTAATTGTTTTTGCTACTTTCACAGTGGTGCCTAGTATTCGGAAATTGAAGGGTTCGGATGTTTTCTGTCAAGATGAATGGTTGCAGTACGAATGAGATCCGTGCGAACTAAACTGATTTCTTCGTTAAGCTCGGCCGCGCTACGATTTCCTACCAGGAAAAACAAGAGGGTCTTTACTCGCACTAGACGAAACGAGATCGATGATCGAGTGCGTACACAATGGGGATGGGGTCGTACCCATTGGGCATGAGGTTTTAATTGACACTCGACGAACTCGCTGTCGCACTTGTGCGCCATGTTTACCACGCCCCTGTGCCGCTTCATTTATGCAACACTTTCCACCTCCCCATTGTTATCGCTGCTCCTCCAGAAGAAACGGAATTGGCAAGGTGTTTATATAGTAACGAGCTACTATAAAACAGGAGCATATCTGACGTGTAAAAACAAGCAAAATTTTTAGAATTTTGTCGAATCTCAAAAATTGTTCTTTTCAAATCGTCTTAGAATGAAATATTTCTAAAAATATTTTATAAATAGATCCATTCGACATATTAGATCTTTAATAATTTTGACATACTCTTTGAAGTTGGAAATTATAGTGAAAAATTCTGAACACTTCGTGAATAATAGGACACCGTTTTTCTAAAACTGTTTCTTAAACATTCACACCAGAATTATCGAGCAGTAGGTAAAAAATGTAGAATAACATTTTCTTACATGACTCTGTTTACGAGAAAATCGGTTTTGAAAATTCGACACACACTTTTGTTATTGAAGAGGAATCGTCAGACGCGTCTGTACATGACCTACCTATTCTACTTAAGAATGCTAGCTAATGTATGCATGCGAAACGGAAATTAAAGCGCCATTGGACAAATTTTATTCTGCATTTTCAACTTATTTTCTTATGTAGAATCACCTCCTCTTCGGTTGTATTACTAGTTATAACGATCACCCTGTATATTGACAATTTCAAAACTAGATTCGTTCAAATTTCTCACAATTTTTATTCCACTACGTGCTCAAATAAAGTTCAATTATTTCTTGTAAAAATGTTTTCATAATTTCAACAATTGTAAAAGATGAAATTAGAATCGTATCAGTTTGACCTTTCTGGTAGTTCTTATTATTAATTTACATGGGTACAAAAACTTACAATGGCGGGTGAATGGAAACGTTGTTTTCATATCACGGCTTGGTAGACTGCAAGATTACAATAAAAATTTGATTAGACTTCTATTAAGACAAGAATAGAAATTTGATTAATGAATTAAATACAATCACTATCGGGACACTTACAAACCAAATAGAGACTAGTAGTAAAAAAAAAAATTTTCCCTTCCCCCCCTTTTTCTTTTTAGACGCAATTTCCTTTGAAAAAGGTTCAAATCAGAACCGAAACGTCGGATATATTGTAAAATAGCTATATTTTTGTAAAAATAGATCGAAATCGTTGCGCCGATAACATTATTTCAAGATTAAGAGACTAGTAGCCTTAGAAAAGAGAATCAGTGGATTTGTATAGAAATTCTTTACAAGAGCACAATAAATTATTTCCGATTTGAATTTGAATTGATAAAGAACGTACATGCAACAAAAATTTATACAGTGTATCTCTCCGAAGTGGCGACAAAGAAATATGATATCGCGAAGTGTAGTATAATTGCGGAATGGCATCTTTATTCATGTCTGACTTTGAATACTGAATTCCCTTGTTCCCGGTGATTAAGTGATTCTTGCCGCTGATAGCTTGCCGCTGTGTGGCCGAGCGGTAAGAATCAATTAGCACAGTTTATCGAGGAAATCTGTTACACGCATTTGAATTGCAGGTCTTGTCGATCACTTGACACTTTAGATTCGCTTCGATGTAAGATACTTTGACAGGTTATCCGTGCAGAGAGAGAGAGAGAGAGAGAATAGAGAGATAATAATTAACAAAGTTATTGTTCAACGTAACTCGGTCGCGATTCTTAACGCGACAATTTAATGGTGCTGCATTTTCGCATGATTGGCCTCGAGAATTCGACCTATATCAATGAATTTCGATAGTTGGACCTGTTGAATGTCGACCGTCGAAGACGGGGACGTTCATCGATCGAACGCTGTTGACGTTGCTGTCGATAAAATAGTTTCTAATAAAGCATGATTCTACGGAGATTCTTATTTTCAAATTGCGGATATTACTGACAGCGATTTATATACAGGGTGTCCCACAACAGAACAGTACCTCCTAAACGGTTGGGAATAGAAGATGTTATCAGTAAAAGTTATCTTATCTTTAAAATGAAAGCCTACTTTTTTAACTGTACCGATCGAAGCTTATCGTTAGTTAATTACTACTAAAGTTATTATTACATACTCCGAAACACTTGCCGAGAGACCGAAATAATTCCGAGAACTTTTAGTTTTGTTAAATTCGTAACGAATAAGTCTGTTAGTACTTTTATGAAAAGCACAGAAGCTGCTTCGATATGTGCAGTCAGAAATGTAGGCTTTCATTTAAAATAAAAGTGCAGTTGCATTTTTCTGATGTACCGTTGCACAAATGTGCATAAAATTAGTTGCATATTATGCACCGTCTGATATCATTCAACTTTTACTAATATCTTCTTCTATTCCCAATCGTTTAGATTAATTGCGCGGGACACCCTGTAGAAAGTTTATTTATTCATGCTAGATTTTACTAGATTGAAAATAAAATTAACATTTTGGCTGTCAGCGACATACACAGTGCATCCGAAAAATATTTGAAGACTACATTTGCCACAAATTGTCAATTATAATGTCGTTAAAAAAGATTGCACAATGACAAATTTCGACTCATTTTAAAGCTCGCAGCCTCTGCTTTTGCGGACCATTGTTTACTTTTTTCTAGGGCATTTGTGCATGACGCAGGTGGTGAAAAATTGGGGACACATTTCTGGTTGAAAATTCTACAAATTGAATTGTTTTTTAAATCATGAAAAAATTTATTTCTTGAACCACGAAACAGATCTTGCTTAAAATAAACGATTTAGTGCAAACGTTGACATTTCAAACTTTGAAACAAGATCCGGTATGTTGCTGTATCATTTTTATTTAACGAAATTGTCGCAGGTTAATTATATCATCAATTTCTTGAGAATGGTAAAGGTGTTGAAATATTTTTTGGATCTACTGTAAGAAAATCGAATTACATTTTTGCACGAGCTTATTTAAAATTGTAACATACACCATGGCTTTGTTGCAAATTTTGTTATATTTTATAAGTGGATATGTTGCATTTTATAAAATATTGTTTACGATCTATTACATATTTATATTGTGAATATCGTTTGCAATCAATAATATTAACAATCACGTCTTATTTTTGAAAGAAATTTATAATCAAGTTTCTTTTTGATTTTCTGCAAATACATTTTAAAAAATGATAATAATGGTTCGCTATAATTTAATTAAATATTAAACTCAAGTAGTTATAACATATTTATTATTATTACTATTATTATTATTATTATTATTATTTATTATAAACGGACTGACGTCCTTTTACAAAACTGTTTACAATAACAAAGGAGAATAAGAAAAAAAAACAAAAGAAATATAAGATATATAAGATTATTCGTTTAACAATATTTAAAGAACAGTAAATAGTTGATCCACTAGCGTTCGAAAACAATCATTACAGAATGTACAAAAACTAAATATGCATAAACAAACAAAATATGCATAAACAAATTGTATAGTTAAGTTAAGTAGTAGCTTCTAATTTAATTTTCTATTCAAATATGCAACCGTATGGGTTAGAAGCAGAATGCTAGACTATTATCGACCG
The DNA here is from genome assembly GCA_963971365.1 of Lasioglossum villosulum. Lineage (NCBI taxonomy): Eukaryota > Metazoa > Arthropoda > Insecta > Hymenoptera > Halictidae > Lasioglossum > Lasioglossum villosulum. The sequence continues at coordinate 42,756,472 of OZ020495.1, read as the reverse complement.
AGAAACGTAGACCCTGTCATTTCACCAGTTTTTATTAAACCCATCGCATTCTCATTTAACTAATTTCCACCGTGTCCGCGCGATATTCGACCCGAATTCGTTTGAAATCAATTCCAATGCTTTCCCTGCTTACTTGTTCGCCGATCATATCTGTACATACACCAAACCGATCACAAGATGTTCCCAACTATCGTGAACGAATATATCCACGAGATTCGAAAGACAGACAGTAAATCACCCCCGGCTACGATTCGAACACTCGATCACTCACACTTCACTCATCTCACACTACCGAGACTACGCCCCCGCCATCACTTGAATTCCAGGCGTCTCCCTAGTTTCACGTCCCGGCAAAAAAGGCTTCGCCACGAAATTCTCTCGATCAGCAATGGTGGTGTTGACAGTAGCAAGACCGCGTGGAAAAAGATCCGGAAAACATCAGCGTAATTACCGATTAACCGGGAACAAATGCATTATGAGTATACCCCTGTCTCGTAGCACCAGTTAAACGAAAAGAAAAAGACTCCAGGTCCAATCGAGAAGTCCCACATCCCCCCAGAGACCATTGCAAGTCGCACACCAACCACCACCATGTATATTATCACTTGTAAACCACACCACCGAGCTTTTTCGAAGCTCGGTGTAGCCTCTCTTCCCCAAGTCCATTCGGCACTATCCACCATGTGGATGAATAATCATGCCCTGAGACCAATTGGCACTTTTAATTTCGGCAGGCGCGCTCATGAAAGACGCGGATAAGCTGAAGCTGATGCTGCTCGCGTGGAATTATAATCTTCAACAGCAGGCTCAGGCTCAGGCTCAGGTCCAGGCTCAGGCTCAGGCCCAGGTACAGGCGCAGGCCGCCAACGCGGCCCTCTCGCCAAATAACTCCTCGCCAACCACGGCCACCACCGTTGGCACACCTGTCACCAGTCAATCGGCTATTTCCACGGCAAACAACACCATTAACAACTCCACACTTACAGGTAACGCCTTATTTCATCGAACGAATCCACCGCGACCGAACGAATTTCCGATCGAGCCACGGATTTTTTACGCTTCCACGGACGCGAAACCACCGGGGTCTTAATTGCCGCCTCCGGGGGGGTTTGCTTTAACGATTGGTCGTGCTTTTGATACAGGGGATCGCGTCAGTTCTTGTTTTTTCTTTTTCTTTGCCGTTCCGTTCCATTCCGTCGCGACAGCGACTGCAGACATTTTGGTAGACAGTACGAGATGTACTTGATTATTGGTCAACCCCTTGCCGTATGATTTTCTTTACAGCTAAGACGATTTCAATTTCTTCGCCCTCTTTAACACTGACAAGGGAACCTGTTCAGATGAGACAAACCGATTTTGATGAAACTTATGTCAGATATAGTTCTTCGAAAAATGTTTGACACGTGTTTTTTGTGTAGGCAACCATCCACTTTGAAGGGGTGAAAACAGCCCTCAAAATTCGTGGTCGGAATCATATTTTCTGAGATATCTCAGAAACCAAAGGTCGAAAAAAATTGATTTTCTTTTCAAATTGTGTGTTTTTAATGGGAAACGTAGTTGTGCAAACAATTTTAACAATAGACATTTGTTTAAATAATATGTTAAGAATAAACGCTTATATTTCTGTAAAACAAGACAGAATTCCTGCCTCCGCACACTAGGTGCAAGCCCATATTTCATTATGCATAAATATTGTTGAATAGATAAAGAAGAAAATCCTAAAACATGTATCCCCTATTTTGGATGAAAGATCACACATAGTGTACATTAAAATTAACTAACGATATGTAAGAGAATCCGAAAGAAAACATAAAATTTTTAATGTATTGTTTGAACAAACATATTTTGTTAAAATTTTTTGCACTACTACAATCTCCATTAAAAGAAAAACACAATTTTTAAAAAATTCAAATTTTTCGATCTCTGGTTTCCAAAATATCAAAAAAAATATGGATCTGACAGCGAACTTTGAGGGCTGTTTTCACCCCTTCAAAGTTGATGGTTGCCTGTAAAAGAAAATACGTGTCAAATATTTTTCGAAGAACTACATCTCGCATAAGTTTCATTAAGATTGGTTTGTTTCACCTGAATATGTTCCTTTGTGAATCTACCACGACCGTTCGAATGACCGGTTCTAGATTTTCATCTTACAATTATTGAAATTATAAAGATGCTTGCATTAGATAATGATTTTAATAAGAAGAAGAGTAACGATCTCGCAGATACCTTTATTAGAGCATATATTATAATAACAACCGCGGAAAGTTTGGATATATTAAATATCGTCATTTTTATAATTAATTAAATAAAAAATGATTGATTACGTAATTCGTATTTTTCTGTTATTCGAATTACTCTGTCGGATACTATTTAATACTTTTTTCATATTCGAGCTCATATTATGATAACGATCGCACAAGATATTTAATGAATTTTTAGAAACATTCCAATCACTTTTAGTGCTTGGTAGGTCTAGTATCAATTTCCTAGGTGCGAGAGGGAATTTATATTCGTCGTATGGCTACACTTGATTTACGTGTTCAGTGAAAATGGAAGGTTCTACAATTTCTAATTTACAATTACTCGGATTGTAAAGATGCATTTATAACAAATTTACCGAATACATTTATTCCTTGCAACATACATAAGTTATACTAAAAGTCTGACTGAATACATTCTTGTTATTTTTATCAAATAATCCAAGAGTTGGTTGATCGTATGAAATTTTTGCAATTAAAACCGTTTCAGTATACAATACAGTTCTCATTCCATTTCCATTGTGGTTGTAACAATTATTTGGTCCCTGGGTTTCGTTTATCTTTTTGTTGCCGACCACGCGAAGGGTGTTTGCTCATTTTGTATTTACGTTTGCTAGCATGAGTGAAGGAGTTCATAGTAGTCTTCTTTGTCTTTCGATTTTTTCGTTTATATTAGATGCTACGATGTTTAATTGTTCGTTACTCTGTATTGTTCTTATATGCTTACTGAATTTACTGAGGTAGGATTCGTACCACGTAATAATTGTTGAAAGGTAGTGCATTCCTTCTGATTGTTTCAGAATCGTGCAGGGTGTCCCAAAACTCCTGCAAATCCTTGAATGGGAGGTTCCTGAGGTCATTTGAAGCGACATTTTCCTCTGCAAAAATGGCGTCCGCGGTTTTGTTTAGGAGTTATTAGCAAAAAACACGGACCAATCAGAGCGCGGTTACTGCGGATTGGTTCTCGTTTTTCGTAACTCTTAAACAAAGTCAAAAACAAATGACCGCAGGAACCTCCAATTTCCGGTGTCTGCAAGAGTTTTGGGACACCCTGTATATACAAGAACAGAATTTTAGTTTTCTGTGTCAGTTATCTTAAAATGTGCATTAAATTTGCTGTGCTTAATCGAATTACACTTGTACCCACAGCGTTTGAAAAGAACTGATTAATTTTCTAGAAAAAAACATGGTCCGGTAAAGTATGTAGCAGATTTACGTAAAATATGTAACAGTGTAGATTGTAATTATATCTTTGTAAAATGTAATTATACATTCGTTTCAGAACACACGTAAACACAAATTTGAACAATAATGTAATCCTTCGAATTTAACACTATCTCCAATTATAATAACAAGCTTTTACTTGCATTTACAGTATCGATATTCCGAAGGAATAAAATTCACTTAAAATTCTAAAGAGACAGATTAAAAGCGTGGTACTTATTATTTTACAAAAGTCTTTATAAACTTTGGAGTACAATGGGCCGGAAGTGTACGATGCAGTTAAACAAATACAACGCGATTCCTCTTTCTTTGTGTTAGTCAGAATTGAAAATAATTTTTCTTGATTCCTCATACCAGCGCAACAGTGAAACTAACATAATGTTTTTTAATTAATTATATTATTTTTATATTATTTATTATAATTATATTATTTAAAATAATTTTATTATATAATTAAATATTTATTAAATTAATATTCGTTAAATATTAAATATTAATAAATTAATAAATATTAATAAAAATATTAAATATTTATTAAATAATTTTATAATATAATTTAAAATAAAATTATATTATTTAATTAATTTTAATAAATTAAAAATATCTATTGAATAATCGTTTATGGAGAAACGTTTATTAATATAAAGTAACTGTTCAAATTGTATTTTATTGTCAGAATTCAGGTATCCGTGTATAATGTTAGCTTCAAACGAATGGAATAATTTGAAAGCGAACTGTTTGCTAAACAAGTTTTTTGTACGGTGCGTTTCGACCACCGGAAAATAGTATCTCAATGGTTCTCGGGAAAATTATACCGAAACGTAGCTAAATTGTTCGATGCGGCCCGGTGCACTGCGGACGCTCGTTCACGCGGAGACTTCAATGCTCAACTTTCGCGTCCTTCTCCGACGACGAGTGAATTGCAGGTTTCGCGGGGCCAAGGTGTACCGGGTATTTAGCTCGCGCGAGTTTTGTCGTCGCGCTCGACGTGACTAATGGACTGTCGGCTTGTGACGTACTGCGTAGGAAATTCAGAGTACGCCTTCTTTGGCCCTCGGAACCGAGGCGAACACCGAGCCGATTCGGTGCGTTCGTTTGCCGCTGTTAATCGCGTCCGATTAACGAAGTACCGTGTTCCATCATACGAACTCTCATGAGACTCGCCTTACCGATTGCCTTTACATTTCATCCGATCTCTGTTTCTTTATATTCCTTGTTTTCTGAAAGCGCCATTTTTATAAACGTGATTGGGATGAACTAAATTGGAGTTTTTTGTAAAATCTTATCAAATCCTTTGAGGACGCGTGCCATTAGCTCTTTAGATCTTTGTGCAAATTAAAACGTTAAGTCATCTTTCCTGTACAGAAGTTAAATACTTCATCGTTTAATAATTTTCATATTTTAAGCTTTTCAATATTTGCGATGTACCAAATGGAAGCTTAAATATTTTAGTTTAAATAATATTCGTAAACGCAATTATTAGATTACGTTATTCAGAGTGAGTTAGGTTTGTGTTTCAAGTATTTGTTGGAGGAAAAATTCTTATCGATCGAAAAATTATAAATTATAATTATGATATCGGCGCCAGGTTCGATCACTAGAAGAAATAATTTTTTGTTACTTATCTTAGCAATAGACAGGTTAATACGTGACCAGTTCCTGAGTATATTGACTATTTCATTGCAAAATATCCTTGACATTGACGCAAAGAAGTTTTTTTCTTCAGTGTTTGTAAATGTTTCGCCATCCATGATAAAGGAAAAATTCTTATCGATCAAATAATTGAAATATAAATTATAATTATATTTGTTGGAGGGTCTGTTCAATATTCCTTAGTCGTGGAATATAGGCTTCCAAAAATTATAGAATACAGGTAGATAACGTGTTAATACACTGTCAGATACCATGAGAATGTTCTTAAATTCTTCTGTATGTCGTTACACATCTTATTTGATTTAAATAAGAAATATTTGGAACATATCAACCCTTAAGTGGTACAGTGTTTATTCAGACTGTACAAAGAAATTTTTCTAAAATTCTGTATATTTTTATCATATACCTTCAAGCATATAATTCAAGACTGAATAATCCGAATGTCCTAAATAAGTTAAACAAACTTGACATTTTCAATTACCGTACAATACAGTAGCGAAAGTACATATTTACTTTGTTGGGGTCCTTGGAGACCCTAATGTACCAGTTGAGTGTTAATTAAGGAAATAAATTTCTGTTTCACTCCAGTTTGTTGCAATCTAAGCAAAACATTTTTATTTCGCGACTAAAACGATTTATGACAAAAATGAGTTTCAAACAGTAAAAAGATACACCATGTCACCGGCATGGTACCAACACGTTGTTCAACATTCATTAAGAATGTAAATTAATTCTTTTATAAACATGTAAGTTTTTACATACTTTGTCTTTGAATTTGGTTTTCTTCACTCCTTTGCTAATATAAATCACGTTTTAAAAATTATTTTTATAATCCTTACAGACGCAATGAGATATATTATTCTTGAAGATGGTCTAAACTATAGACCGAAACGTTGAATTAAATTTCATTCAATTTTGCAAACTTGCTTATTGTCCCAATTGATCGAACCAGGGCGCCGATAACATTAATATATTGTTACTAGTACAGGGTGTAAAGAAATGTTTGGTCCTGGCTGCCATAGGCGTATTCTACATCTTCGGATCGGTGAAGATCTGAGAAAAAAAGTTGCCGCAAAATCGTCCTTGACAATTTGTTCCCTTAATACTTTTTATCCCAATGATGCGTAGAATACAATGCAATAACACAAAAATTTGCCCTTGAAATTCAAGGTCAAGGCAGAGAGTAAATGAGTAAATTCATGTTTAGCCTGGAACAGCTCCTACATCATCTTTAGCATGGAACAGAACCTACATCATCTTTAGCAAGATACAGAACCCACTTTACTACTTACTACATATGTGACCAGGACCAGAACTAGCTTATTATTTATTATTCCGATGATATATTTACTTGTGATAGATAATTAAAGTTTTTTTATCCTGCTAAAGATGATGTAGGTTCTGTTCCATGCTAAAGATGATGTAGGAGCTGTTCCAGGCTAAACATGATGTGCAAACAAAAGTGGCACGGGCAAAACCCGGCCGTGAGCACTCTCATTTACTCTCTGCCTTGACCTTGAATTTCAAGGGCAAATTTTTGTGTTATTGCATTGTATTCTACGCATCATGGGGACAAAAAGTATTAAGGGAACCATGGGTGAGTTGAATTTTGACTCATGGTTCCCTTGACACTTTTTGTCCCAATGATGCGTAGAATACAATACAATAACACAAAAATTTGCCCTTGAAATTCAACGTCAAGGACAATTCTATGTCAACTTTTTTTCTCCGATCTTCACCAATCCGAAGATGTAGAATACGCCTATGACAGCCAGGACCAAACATTTCTTTACACCCTGTACAGCAATCTTGAGCGACGCCGCTCGAGTGTTAAGGGTTGAGAATTCGAATAAATGTAGCTATATAAAAAATATAAATTTTCATCACTGTTACTGTAAAGAAAATGGTAAAGTTTAATGGTGAAACAATTAAGAACGGCAAAGCGTTTAAGAGGATAATTTTTACGAACCAGCAAACCAGATGTCTAGCACAATTAAATCTAGGACATTCATCCCACGGGATAGGGTTAGGATAGGGTTAGGAGTCCCAACCGGGTCCATCTCTAGGATACAGCTGGATCAGCGTAGGTCCTGTTTTTCCCAGCAGCGCGGGTCCGAAAGTGGTTCAGTTAGGCGAGGTTGCGGAAGGATAATTCACCGTTGCCCTCTGTCCCCTCTTACCACCTATCTTCCTTAGTGGCAGCTATTCGAAACTGGTTTCGCAGCGGGCTGCTACATCTCAGACGTGGTCATTGCGTAATGAACCAGCTGGCGGCGACGCGATGGTACGCGTACAACCAGATCGTCCTGTCCCTCCTTCTTCGTCCTCTTTGCTCCTTCTTCACTGCCCCCTCGTAGCCCCCCACAACCCCCTCCTCACAGCCCCGCGAGGCAACGGTGATGACCAGCAAGGATTTCGCGTATGATGCGGGACTCCCCGTTCTCCCGGACGGAACGTTTCGCAAATCGATTTCGCGATAAACGCGCGTCCGCCGGTTTACGATCGCGTCAGAAATTTGCCGGGAAAATGGCGGACCATATTTCTTGCTAGTTTACTGGTGTTCCGCTTCGTTTTACCGGCCTGTCTTTCCCTCCGCTTTAAAGCCGCGGCCGCGGCAACCCGTTAATTGAAACGTTCAACGACTGGTCGTCTTCGAGGGTTCGCTTCTTTCAGTACGTTTTTCCATTAGAGCTCGTTTCGCTCGGGTATACACGAATCGCACGAGATCGCTTCTTTCCGACAAATTTTTCTTTACTGCAGTTACAGAATTTTTTAAGCACCCCACGATGCACCCGAATCGCGGGTTCCAACTGTTTCGCCGAGTTTATCTATCCTGGATTAACAAACTCTTAGTCATTTCGGGTTGAGAAATAATTTGATGCTGTCGCTCGTACCGGAAATTAGCCATTCCGGAGTTTTTAGTGATGGTAATCATGTACAGTGGGTAAAAGAAGTATTGGCACACTCTTGAAAAGGCGATAACTTTTTTAATATTGTACTATACGATTTGAATTTTTTTGCGAAGCTAGAGCAATTAGTTTGCCACAGGGTGCGAAAACAAATTTTGTCAAAAATTGCAATTCATCGGAATTGTAGAAGAAATATTAAAAATTGCATTTTACAACTTTTTTATGTGGGCCAATATTGAAAATTTTAAGAATGCGTTTTGTGGATCTGTGTCAGTTATATGCACTGGTAAAATTTCATCGAAATCGGTAAAAGAAAACGACAGGCATTGAAAGATGTAAGAATCTGCAGTTATAGGTCAAAAATCGTGAAAATCTGCAATTTTTAACATATTTAATTAACGATTTTGACGAAATTTTCAGAATATGTTTAATTGACACAGGTCTACAAAACTCATTTTAAAAATTTTCAATATTAGCATAAAAAAGTTGTAAAATGCAACTTTTAGTATTTATTCTACAATTCTGATCAATTGCAATTTTTGACAAAATTTATTTTCGCATCCTGTGGCAAACTAATTGCTCTAGCTTCCCAAAAAAATACAAATCGTATAATACGTTATTTAAACAATTATCGCCATTTTAAGAGTGTGCCAATACTTTTCTTACCCACTGTAGTTTCTGGAAAAACGATGTTGGTACTCTTGTTTCATGTCTGTTGGTATGAGAAATCGGTATACAGGTTGTCTCAAAAATGTTGTACTTTCCTCAGGTCATTTCGGTTTACTTTTTCCTTTGCGAAAATGTTCTCTGCGACTTTGTTGACGAGTAATTAACGAATAACATCGGCCAATCAGCGCGCCCCGGCTGCAGACGGATTCTGTCGTAGCCGCACTCTGATTGGTCCGTGTTTTTCGTTAACAACTCCTTAACAAAGCCGTGGAGGACATTTTTGGAAAGGAAAAAGTTACTTGAAATAACTTCACGAATGTACTAGCATCAACTTTGATCATCTTTGACGTTACAAAGACAATTTGTGAAATATTGTTAAATTAACGTGTTTATTCGCGCACTCGGTATGATGGGAATTGGTGTAACCTTTACTGAACGCACTCTAATTTTTATAAGCCTTTATGGATCTCTTTTTACCCGGCGCGTTTTTATATAAATAATGTTCGTACCCGCGTCTAACACGTTTTATTTGCCTCTGCGAGGCATTTCAAGTACGTTCTACCGACTTTTATGCTGCGTTTTAAGCACGTTTTATTTATTTTTACGCCACTTTTAACACGTTTTCCGTTCAATCAAGCAAAACGAGTATCGGGTGTATAATCCTGCTATTATTCGTGCTCGATCTTTCTTGTATTATTTACCTTCGGTATTATCATTAAGAGAATAAACTGAAAGAAATAGACTTAGAATAAAAACTCTTCATCTAAATTGCAACAAACTGGAATGAAATACAGATTTGCTTCCTATCTTAATACAACAGTATTTTCAAATTCGTCTAATGTTCTTATGGTTTTATATTACATCTACCCATTGTTGTCATAAAGGCATACAGGGTGTCCCATATAAATGATAACACCTAAATTTTTTATGTCGTGTTTTTAAATGAAATTGCAATGTCACCGATGTTTTTTTAAATGGAATAGTATATTTTTTACGATAGCATGATAGAGAATAAAAAACTGAATTTAGTGGATACCATCTTTTGACCTTGAAATGACCTTGAGCAAGAATAATCATGTTGAAGCGGATGAAATCAGTTTTTAATTGTCTATCATGCTATCGCAAACAAATATACTATTCCATTTAAAAAAACATCGGTGACATACAAAATTTTTTTCTTCATTATTATATTGCCCCCTGCAATAGCGTCACTTTGTCCTCTGAAGTTTTCTGATAGGACTGTAAATTCGAAAGATATTTAGGTGTTATCATTGATGTGGGACACCCTGTATAATATCTACTTATACTAGTAACAGATTGTTTAAATAACTATGAAACTCGTACAGTATTGTCTAATGAAATTTTTGAAGTATCTTCTACATAGGAGAAATATACTTATTCTTTTATCTAGACTGCAGATCTTAACGCAAAATAAAAATTGTCTGCATCGATTGCAGAAAATAGAAACCATGTTGAACGTTATTTCTTCCCTTAATGTTTTTAATGGGACAGAAATCACATATTGACATCTTCGATTTTTAAAACTTTCCAACAATTTTGAATTTCGTCTACTCGATTTGCTTATAAATGCATAAAAATCAGCAGTCCGCTTATATCTATTTATCGAAATAATTTATTTCTGTATAAATCGTGGAACAATGTAAACGATAGTACACTTTTCATCTGGAATATGATAAATTAATTTTATCTGTTCCATGGTTTCGCCACGTAAGGATTAATTTTATAAACGCGATGGTATAAATTCCAGTCCCGCGATCGTACAGTTATCTAGATTTTTAATCACTTAATATGCTCCTTAACATGCTTAAGATGCACTATAACGGTAAAGAATCTTTCGTCAGTGATGTTTGCCAAAGAGAACACGTATTGCACGGCAGATGCTCCTCTCGAGCGATGGCCGCAGCAGATTCTACACAACAAAGTGATTTGCGTACGTTATTTATATTTGCTTGGGAGAAACAAAGTTTTTCCTGTTCGAGTAAACGCGACACTGTGTCCATGAAAGCTGCGTTGATGTACCTCTGAAACTGTGCTAATAATTCGGTATTAATTTCATACCGACATTTATCGAATACGTATTGAAGAACTCGTTTTTACTACGTCATTTAAATTTCAGGGAATTATCAAATGCACTCAATATTACTGAAAACTATCGTAATGTTAAGGGGTCAAGATTATTATTATTATCCATGAACTATTAATAAAACCGGAAAGCTTCTTATGTGTTCCATGATAAAGCAAATCGATTAAACTTTGTGGTTACATCGATGCAATTATGAAAGATGGCGATTTTTCAAAAAGCCAAGCTTTTGGATGCGCAGAATTCTATTGTGTATAGGTAAAATTTTTCTCGATCGAAATTGAAATATATAATGAAATTTGTAATTTTGGCGCACGGTTCGATCAATCATTTTTATTGATAATCACAAATTTCATTATCTATTATGTATGTATGACCGTGCAATATTCTTTTTAAAAATGAACGTGCTTATTTTCCATTAATAATTAATTCCATAATTCCATAATTCCGGAGTAATAAAGTTGTTCATCTAAGTTTAAAAATTACATTTTATTGCGACATATTGTACAAATTAAATCTTCTGATGTAAGAAGTGTAACAAATGTAGCGAATTAATCACCGTGATAAATCTTTATTTCTTTAAATCCGTTTTTAAAGGATACAACACACGTTGAATGTAATTAACGTTAAAGTGACATTAAATTATACTTGGTACGAACTTGTTTCATTTAAAACGACTGTGTGAACGTCTGGATTAAATTGGAGTTGTAGGGCGCGAGTGCAAAAAGGTGATTACGATAAAAAGTTATACTCAAAGAATACGGGTAATTGTGGACTAATTTGCTCCATTTGAATTTGCTCATCCAGTATATTGATACAAGATGTTAATAAAAAAACGAATCGTTTCTTTGCAACAGTATTGATTAAACAGTTTATTCCTCTTACATATTATTCAACGTTCAGACGTATATTTGTGTTATGTTTTCTTCAATCGAAATTGTGTTCAAAATAAATAACTGTGGTTAATGATTTTTTGGGTTAATTGATTATTTAAAGTATATTTAAAAAACGCCCACAGTAATATTGTTTGAAAATGATAAGAACGTATTTTTCACATGTTACGTGTAGAATTGGAATGATTTCGAAATTAATAACTAAACGTCGGTCGATCATTACTTTTACAGCAGAGAGATGTTAATTAACTTAACTAACTAGCCACGGTTTTAATTGCCGCATATTGTTTCATTTAGATCGAGATAATACAATACTATGCACTTACATAAAGTTATCACCCCTTATTTGCACCCTTAATTAAAATACTACAATTTTTAATGGATGATGAGATATAGTTTTCGAATCAACGTTGTTCACATAGATTAAATTACCAGTTCGAAAACAATGTTAAAATCTAAACAACGTTCAAAATTTAATTTCACAGCAGCGACGTTTTAATGAATTACATTAACCAACTAACCACAATCTTAAATGCTTAAATGTTTAAAAAGTATTAAATATCATCAAATTTCGAGATAACGAAATTCCACTCGTTCGCAACCTCAATTAAAATTCTACAGTTTTAAATGAACGTTGATGAAATATAGTTTTAGAATCAGCACTGTCCACGTAGATTAAATTACTAATTAAAAAACAATGTTCAAATTAAGATCTAAACAACGTTCAAAATTCAATTTTGCATTAATCAGAATTCATCACGTTAATCACAGTTTGAAATTCTTGAATGTTTAAAAAATATCGAGGTCAAATTGCGAAATAACAAAATTCAATGCACTCTTAATTGCATTCTTAAAATGCATTCTTAGACGACGCGTCGCGACGTTTAAAATATATAATTCTATAATATAAAATATATAATTATATAATATAAAATATATAATTATATATATATAATTATATAATATAAAATTTATAATTATATATATAATTATGTAATAAAAAATATATAATCATATATATATATATATATATATATATATATATAATTATATAATATAAAATATATAATTATATATAATTATATAATATAAAATGTATAATTATATATATAATTATATAATATAAAATATATAATTATATATAATTATATAATATAAAATATATAATTAAGTATATAATTATATATAATTATATAATATAATGTAAAATTTATAATTATATAAAATAAATATATATATAATTTTACATAAACAAGGAGCTGGTTACACATTGTTTCAAGTGCTACATTTTACTTTGTACAAAATTCAAAGCACTCACAAGTATCTCCCACCCTTAGTTTGCACCCTCGCTTAAAATTCCACAGTTCTCAATAAAACTTGTTGCAAAACGCAGCTGTCGAATCGTGTGGATTAAATGACCTGTTGAAAAACAATTTCCCCAGGCATGGTAAAAAACAGTCGGTAAAATTCCAACCAGGATGGAAGTACACGGATCGTTCCGACGTCTCCGTAAATGTCACCGGCTATTATGTGGGAACCGTCTGCTTTTTTTCACGGCAGTAAAGTCGCTGGAACGATTCGAAACCGCGTTACGACGAGCGATTGCGAGAGAGAGAGAGAGAGAGAGAGCGAGAGAGACGATGGTTCATGCACGTATTCGCGGCGATCTTTTCATCGTGATCGAGGCGCCGAGTAGGAAGCTTTTATCGGGAAATCGATTTTACGAAACGCTGCCAGTTCGAAAACCTGCTGACCAGAAAGCATGCGCGAAAAGGAGCCCACGCTCGCCGCGAAAGATATCTAGTCTCTTATGTAAATCCGTGCAATCGCGGGAAGGTATCTCCTCTCGCTGTATATATGCCAGCCACGGACAAAATTTTATTCAAATAACGGGACAAAAATCACTGGTCCCGCGTGGCCAAGCGAAACCGTTGCGTTCCGTTGTCTTCCATTTGTTTCTTCAAATTGCAGCCTGCATTAGAATGCATTTCACGTTCTTGCTCGTACGACTTTGATTGAAAATATTTTCTCTTGAAATAGTTATCATGACACGATTGAGCCGTTCACAATCGATTAACTCCACTTCTTGAAATATTTTTCATTTAAGCGTCAGTTTCAATTTACTTCTAATAAATTTCCCAAATACTATAGATGTACACCATTAAACGAAATCAAATATTTTTTGGTTACCGGATAATAAATACTTTATTTCTCTCTAATGTAAATCGTTGCAATATTTACATCTGCGATTAAACATATTTATCGTTTAATGGTGTTGGTCTGTGTTATTTGGGAAATTTATTATGAATAAAAAGAGTTGACTGAACTTAGTGCTTCGACATTTAAATTTTAAATATTTAAGAAAGTTAATCGATTTAATCTGTGAATATAGTGTTCCTGATTTCTCAACATTTTTCATTTCTTGAGAAATGAGAAGTAAGACTATGTTTCTCGAGAATTCTCTAGAATTTTGAATAAAATAAAAAAATTGGAAAACTTATGAAAATACTTTAACTCAATGTTTATTCCTGTCCAATATGTATATAACTTTAAAAACAACGAAAAAGTAGACGCTAAAAATAACCGATAAATTTATTCATCTGAAACCAAACTTTCATAAAACGAAACATTACGCTTTTGCTTTGAAACGACTTCGTCTAATGTAGAATCAGACAATCTACTTCTTTTTTTTCTTGTAACAAAATCTGTAGCCGTAGAAAAATTTCATTCATTTTGTGTGGATGTTGGCGTTATTGTATATAGAACATCTAAAAGTTGCTGCAGATTGGATTCTGCAATAAGTAATATGCAATTTGAGTTAACTAAAAATTCATTTCCGAAAATACGTTATAAAATCAATGAGATGAACGAGTATTTCTTGATGAGAAATAAATGAGAATTTCCTAAAATATGTTATAAAATAAATGAGAATTTTCCTAGATTTAAATTTCTTGAGAAGTACCGTAATTTCTGGAGAAATGAGAAATAACCGATTTTAGAATTTCTATACATTTTCTCGAGAAGGAACACTAAGCTCACATATGTATATCTTGCGGAAATAGAATGATTGAAATTAGAGGTTTGTCAACGGTTAATGAACTTGTTTTGTAATAAAAAGTATAATTGGAAGACTGATTTTGCTTCACTTGCCAAATCGATTGACTCCCTTAGTCATCCAAAACTTGTGATATTGATAACGATTACACCAAAGCTGTTCTATAATATCCATTCTACATATCTTTATATTAATTAATCGATTCGACAATGAAGCGGTTCAATTATTGATCGATTTCTATACACACAGTTAATGTATGTATTTTAGAATTTTACATTAGAATTGTTGGACACATATTTATTATTGTTCTAGTAATATTCTCGCAGGGTGTCGCAAACATGTACTTCCTACCAAAATGCGATTCCTGAGAAAAATGATGTTCATGGATTCACTCAGGAGTTATAAACGAAAAACACGGACCATTCAGAGCGCAGCCAATGACGCCGCTCTGATTGGTCCGTGTTTTTCGCTAATAACTTCTTTAAAAAGCCTCGGAGACATTTTCGCGAAGGAACAAATTACTTCAAATCACCTCAAGGATCACTCTTTTCAAGAAAGTATGTTTTCGGGACATTCGTTTCGATCTTAAAATCTGCGACAGTTAAACTGATCTAGTCTTGTGGTTGTACTAAATATTTGTTTGTAGGATATTATCACAATTTCGTGTAAAATTTCTTGGATTCATCATTTTTTCATGCTGCCGAATATCCCGAATCTTCCAGCCGCGTTGCAAGTCGCCTTCGCGATAAGGAATCTTCGCTTTAATGGCCTGTGACATTTACGAAATCAACAGCGAGGCAAACGTCTGTTACGAAGTGAATCGTATCTCCGGCGATTTTCTCATATGGTTGTCAGCTTGCTCGGCAATGGATACTTTCGTTTTCTCGTCGCGGACGTGTGTATGCGCGTGTCGTGTCGAGATTTTCGGATAAGGGGAATCTTGATAAGTCCTCGCGGCAGTGAATCATTTCGTATTTGCATGTTGAGGATCCTATTATATAACCGCGCCGCTGCGCACGATTGAAGAAATTTTAATATCGAAAGTAATACACTCACCTGATCCTCGAACGATTAGGAGGTTTGTGTGAAATGGAAAAAGCTTCCACGCGTGTGTAATTTTTCATTCAGTCAGCACCTTTCGCAGATTAATGTTTTGTCTCAATTATTCTCATTTCTCTAGCCCACCATTAGTTTTTTCATTCTTTTATTTCAGTCAACTTCAATTCTGCTTCTTTCTATTCCTCAGTAGTTTGCATTTTTCATTTTCCATTTAAATTTAGTGTAAGTTCGAGCACACGTTATTTTGTAATCTAGAATTTACGGAGGTGCATCGTGCAAGAAATAATTCCATCAATTTTGATAAATTATTTTAACGTAACATTAGTAAAAAGCAATTGAATTATTATTGAATACATTTATAAAAGATATTATTGGAAACGAGTACACGTAAATTTTAAATGTTGTGCTATTTTGAAACGAATATTTCATTCAACAAAGATTGATCAAGTTGCAAATTAAAAATGATTAAAGATTTGATTTGATTTGTAGTTTGAAACTGTTTTGGCACTTCGGTGTTTACAATTGTCTCGTCCATTTCATTTATACGTTCACATGTTAAAATATTGCTGGTTAGAAGGCATATGATCTTTTCGAATATCCTTAATTAATAATTGCTATCATCGTACGAATTTTGTTGAAGTAAGTCCAACTATTCGACAGTACTATCAGTGTAGCATTTGGGCATCAAAATTTTTCTGTTCATCAGATTCTCAGGAAATTTAAATTAACCGTTTGTGTACATTTTTCACACTTGTCATACACATGTTATGTTTTTTTTATTCTTATATTATATATATTTATATATTATATTATACATTATATATATTTATATTATATAAATATTATGTATATTATATATTTTTATTTTTATTTCGTAACAGAAATTTCGTTTAAAACTATGTAAATAATACCACTACAATTATTTTTATATTAATCCATACATCAAAAACTTAAATTGATTCCATATGCAAAAAATCTTCAAATAAATCCTTACCCAAATCAAATTTGCACCCAAAGTATTAAATAAATAATTGAATACCCTATGAATCAGTCTATTCGACGATAAATGCTAGGCAGCTTTTGCAAAGTTCTTTTCCTAATTCCCGGTACCGTTATAGTGTACCGTATTTGGAAAGAAGATGATATACCGTAGTTCGTGTGTTATGAAATTAGTACCTCGACAGTGATGGGAGAAGATAAGAAGCACTCAAGACAGAAAATGCCAAAAACCTCTAGGATTATATAATTACACAGTCTGAATTAAAATTGTTTTCTCTAATTCTTATGGGTTCTGTACGCTAAACACATAGCGTGTGTCATAAATAACTGTAGTTGCGAGTCTGATGATTATTTTATGGGTTTATAGCAGATATGTGTACGTGAGATATGACACATAAATTTCTAGCTTGTTATTATAAATTTTTAGCTTGTTATAGAACTTGTCAAAGAGGAGAATTTCAGAACAGCTCCTGCCTCTTTGAATTACTATTGATACCATTAGGAGATTTGTTGTCTTTCATTGATCAGCCTTGCAAACGATTGCGACGACTTATTTGGATGTAGATGTGTCACAAACTGAACTGACTGTTGCACTCATAATTTGTATTCTATCTAGCAACGATGTTGGCTTTCAAACTTATCAGATAAAACCCATTGCTAGTGAAGTGTGAAACGTAGTAGAAGGGTTCGCTATCTGTCTATTTTATGTGTGCAACTTAGTTTTATCGGTTCGCGACCGAATTACACATGCACCTGGGCAAGAATGTGATAAATGTTGTCACCAGAACAATATATAGAATGTGTGGGTTATCGATTCTGTGAAACTGTTAACCCTTCGGGGACGAATGTCCACATATTGACGACGTCGTAGCTATAGATCTGAGTCCTGATGTTGCAAACGTGCAATTTAATTATGTACGTGACAGAGGATCGGTACATGTCCACATTTCCCATTATTTAATTAAGACACTGATACAGGATGTAGTCCTCGGAGGACTATTTATAACTACTGTTCTTTTGAACTGACCAAATCAATTTTCACTTCAAAATAAACCACGTTTGAAATCACGTTTGAAAATGTTAGTATTTAAAAATTAGCGTTTAAATGATAGGAAATAGTTGATATCACTGTTAAGTGTATAACTGACTACCAAACATTTTTTCTTCGGAGCAAGAAATATAGTGAAAAATATAAATTTTGTTTTTAATCTAATATTAGATTAAACTTGTCGTTCTATCTACTTTAATCTTCGAAGTCTGATTGTGAATTGAAATTCTCGAAACTCTTAACATTTCTGACAGCAAGCAAATAAACCATCAGCTTTTCAATTATTAGTTATTGAATTAAGTGGATTGATAACCTCCTTTTTACAACTTAACGGGCTTATCACTAGTGTATGACTCAAGACTCGAGACTCACAATACCTGTACCAACATACAAATACTCAAACTGCTCGAATAAAAACATTGCTGAATTGGTAATACCGTTGCTAAAAATGTTGCAACATTTTTCTTATTGTTGAGTAACTTTAAAATGTTTGGTTAGGATTTAAATGAAAATTATTCATCTTCTTATACGTAGAGTGCAATAATTAGAATCTCCTAATCACTTCCTTTAAACTGTTTCAGTATTTAATTATTGCACAAGATATAATAATATAATAGAAATGATTGTCTGAAAATAAAATACTTTTAAGTGAATAATTCCCATACTAATTTATTAAATTTATTGTTACATTTTTTTGTTGTGAATAATTACTGTTGCATTTACATTATTAATCAAATTTAGATTTTTATAAAAAATTTTACCATTTGCCTCACTCTCTAGAGTCCCAAAAATCATTACATTATTTGTAAATCAGTGTTGCAATAATAATTCTGTATAATGGAAAATGCTCACCAAGGTATATGCATTCTTTTTACATTTAATAAAGTAGATTTATTTTTTGTGTAAATTTTCAACGATGGTTTTATTTATTACTTGCATATAAAACTTAAAATTAACATTCTCGAGAAGGGCAAAAAATATCCTGAGATTTTGACATATTCGGATATATTACTTGTTGTAGTTCAAGAATTTCATAGTTTTGCCTGCAACTAACTGCAACTCTTAATTTTATAAACTTTTTAATAAATGCCCGTACCTTGCCTTTATAATGCATTGTGGAAAATTCGTTAATTTCTTTTTAAATTTATTAGTTATAAAATACACTATTCAATAACACCATAATTGACCATAATCACCTCCTAGGGGTGGGAGAGGGAATTATTTCAAAATCTTCATAGCGAATAGCATTTTGTTAAGTTTGTTAATTTTGTTTATACTATTATAATTTGTCTAAGTTTATTATTATTAATATTAAATATGGTTCATTTATTATTAATTTCGTTTTAAATTTGTTACTTTTTAAATATATATTTTTGCTTAAATAAAAATTGTTAACTCCTTAATAAACTTAACAATTTTTATTTAAACAAAAATATATTTTTAAAAACTAACAAATTTAAAACGAAATTAATAATAAATGATTTAATATTAATAATAATAAACTTAGACAAATTATAATAGTATAAACAAAATTAACAAACTTAACAAAATCCTATAACTCCTTAATGAACTTATTAATTATATTGGTAAATATCATTTTCTGTAAAAAAAATTACCTATACATAATTAATAACCAAATTTAGAGAATCGCCGAATATTAGACCATTTGTCCACACTGTGCAACGGTTCGATCAAGTAAATACGTAAAAGCGATTTTCCAAGTTCATTTTAAACTTTCCACGTTTCGATCCATATGTGGATCATTTCCAGGAAAGAAGAAAACTGCTGAAAATTGCAACAGAAAATTTTTGCTAAAATTGTAATGAAATCGGATTGAAATTCACTGGATCGAACCGATGCGCCGAGATCATTGCTACGTCATTTGTTCTTTCGAATGGGCCCATGAAAAACCCAGCGGAACTTTTCCGATGTCCCGGAATCGATACGCCGGGAGCGTTCTCCGAAACATTAGGTTCCCGGTTGAACGACAGGAACCCCAACGATCCTATTAACGCGGCGAATGACCAGGAGTCTCTTGAGCCCGAAGACTTCCGAATTCCTCGGGGCCTGGCAGTATCCCTATCCTGTGAGCCGACGTTCCAGCGTGTAGCGTGCCAGGAGGGACGAGATAAAACATTCTCGGTCTCGCAAGCAAGCGAGTACGGTGGTTGTTGGTGGTTCCCTTCTTCCTGACCAGGAATCGAGCGGACCGAGCTGAGCTGTGAGCTAAGCGGAGAGGAGCCGTGGGCGTGCGCCAGCTCGTCCGTGAATTTTGTTGCGCGGCCGCACCGCACCGCGTGCATAGCGGCTAGAAAAAGAGGAAGTCGCCGGGGCCGGGTATTAGTTTCCTTTTGCGGGAAGCGGTTGAAAGAATGAGGAGGACGAACTGCCGGGTGGGGTGGTGGCGAGCGGCGACTGATTTCAGGTTCAGGTCGGCCAGCGAGTTCAGGAACGATGCCGGTGGGATTGGGTTTGGTAACCGGCTTTCTAGCCAACCTACCCGGGGTTTGCGCGTGTACCCCTCTCTCCCCCGACCTTCTGCTGCTTTTGCAATGCTGGCATCCGCTCGCCGGAGGCCAGGAACCCTCGCCGCACGTACCCGCTGTACCCCATGCGCCTTCTACTTGCCGCCTCTGTGTGCATACTCGGTGAAACGAAAGTAGTGTGCCGCTCCACCAACCCTTTTTCTTCCTCCTCCGTCGTCTTCTTCTTTTTGTTCCATGCTACTTCTGACACCCTGATGAGATCTCGTTACCCGATGTCTTTCCTTTTTTTTTCATCGCCGAGGACTGGTCGGGGCGAGGCTCCTCTTTTTACGGTTAATGCGTTCAGTATGGTGGTGTGCTGTGGGTCAGACAGTCTTCGTGCACCCATTATCACGTTAAGTGCGAGTTGGCTGACACTAATTTGTGATCAGGTTGGGACAGCTTTTGTTAGTACGTGTTTGGATAAACTGGATTCTGTTGAGAGGTTTGTGAAGCAGACGAACTAACACCATTAAACCGTTGTACCACTATTTATTTGGTGGTTGTAGCGATTAGAGCTAGAAATTGAGCAGTTGTATGTCGATTTTGATATTCTGGGCTAAAATACACCCAGATGTCGAGGGTTAGCTTCCACTATGATTGATTCTGCTTCCGCTCAGCTTACCGCGAAGTAATCTTTTTGTTCAGTTTGAGAGTTCGAGCGTTAAACATTTCGTTTGACGTTGGAACTCTGAATTCGGAGTCGGCGTAGTCCGACGGAACGGTCTCTGAGATCGTCTCTAGGCGGTTCGAGTCCATATTGCTACCTAGAAGACGGCCGAGGATTTTCCTCGGTCCGTGGCGAGGTAGAAAGCCAGGCGCCGGGTAATCGGCCACCCTATGACGCCGATTCTAATTCTGTGTTCAACGATCGCACACACGCTTCCAGGAAGACTCTCCGGTAGAACCAGTAACTGAACGCGCGCGAGTAGACGACCCAGGAAACTGGACCCTCGTCCAGGAGACTCTCCTTCTCTCTTGCTCCCTGGTTACGCCGGCTCCGAGGTTGCTGCACCTTGGTTCTTGCTTCTTGCGCTTGTACACTCGGCTCAAACAATTCGTGGCCATGGGGAACGCGACGGGATACCCCTACTACTCCTCTTCAGGCTCGGGGAAAGGATCTCTCCGTTGGGACGCGATTAGATGCATTCAACAAATTCCTCCTCTTGCCAAATCGCTACTGGATGAGCACATTTTCCTTCTTCGCCGGAGATCGAAATACAGGGTGCCCCAAAAATTGAGTACTTGAAGGGGATGATTCCTCGGATCATCTGGAGAAACTTTTTCCTTGAACGTAACTGGTACACGTGCCTTTGTGAAAAGGACAAGATCGATTTTATTTAGACTTCAGTAATACGTGCTCTACTGAAGATGTCTGTACAATCATTCGTTATAAAATGATTTTTATTATTTTAATAATTGTGGAATTAAAAATCTGGAACCAATTAAGACATGGACAACTTCATTTCTCATGAAACCATTTTTATCATATCAATCTTAACTGTAAAATAAAAAGTCTGGAACCGTTCATTTTTAACGGAGGCAGTGGGATTAATGTTAGGGAATTATTAACAAAAAGCACGGGCCAATCAGAGCGCGGCTACGGGCGTTGCCATTGGTCCAGCCGGAATCGTCAGCTGTAGCCGCGCTCTGATTGGGCTTTTTGCTTGAAACGATCTACGGAATCGTCCCTCTCAAGAAAGTACACCCTGTATGGGGGATGAAATTTCTACCATCCTTGACAAAAATGATTCAGTCAAATAAATCGAATAATAGTTACGTGTTTCTCGATCGTAAATTTTAATATGAATCAATTATATGTTCTCGGCGCACAGTTTCGATCAAAAATATTTTTTATCGAAACTGTGCGCCGAGAACATATAATTGATTTAAAATAAATCGAATGTCTATCATTTGAATTAATCACGTTTCCATTAACGATAATAGTAAATGCAATGATAAATCTTGTCATCTAAAGGAAAATATTGAAAAATAGAAATTATTGTTTTTACATAATCTACACAGAAAATTGGACGCTGGTTTTTATGCCAATGTTCATCATCATCTTCACTGTTCGAAATATTAAACATAGGGGTGAAGGAGGGCGTAGTGGATAAAGCTTTTCAATTTTTAATGTAAGGATGCAATTTACTAAATTTTGTATCGTCAGTCATCGGTGACTGACGTGGCCTGAACCAAAAGTTCATCGTCAATCACCGGGTGACTGGCATGACGTCTAGCGTGTTAATAATTTTTCAAAGATTATGCTTCACAGCTATGGATTTTTCGATCGATTTCTTCGCAGCAATAATCATTTCAAGAGATAGTAAATTCGAAAAAAGGTTTTCAACTTCTCTTTGCTGAAGCACGTAATTCAAAACAGCACATCCCGAGGAACAGTATTTAATAGTGAACTAATATTTTAGATCATGTGCAAGGAAGAGTTGCTAAGACACTGTAGATAAGGTTCGATATTTATTTGAAAGAAATTGTACCTATCACTATTATCGATAAAGTGAGGAATGCCAGAATGAACGTAATTGGTTCAAGAACCCTATTCGTTGTACTGCATCCGGAGGTATAGATAACATTGCTAATAGAACTATTTCATAGAACGCTTTCACGTCAACTTGAAAAATGAGTGCGATAGAGACGTATAGTGTTTGTTTGCTTTTATACACTATACAAAGAAAAAAAGCATAAACGATGTTTCCTTAGCAGGAAATCATCAGAAGCAAGTAAAGATAGAAAAGCTTTATTACTCAGATGCAGGAATAGTTTAAAAACAAATGTAATTTTATTTTAGAATTATTTTATTACTTGCATT
This sequence comes from Lasioglossum villosulum, assembly GCA_963971365.1. Lineage (NCBI taxonomy): Eukaryota > Metazoa > Arthropoda > Insecta > Hymenoptera > Halictidae > Lasioglossum > Lasioglossum villosulum. The sequence goes on along the minus strand of OZ020495.1, from coordinate 42,733,252 downwards.
TGATACAATTGGAGTCCTTATCATTTTTGCAGGAACTGAATAAAGTTTATTATTTTACTATTTTATTTCCAAATTTTTTCAGAAATTCTATAAACTGCTTTCTGTATATCATTTCAATTTATTGTGTTCCCTTCTATATATAATTCGATATATTATTCAAATATATATGTAGAATTATATATAATTATAATTGTATATATATAATTCTATGTATTATTAGAATTATATATAATTATAATTGTATATATAATTCTATATATTATTAGAATTATATATTAATTCCATATATTCTATATGTAATTTTATTTTAGAATTATTTTATTACTTGCATTTGAAACAATTGGAGTCTTTATCATTTTTACAGGAACTGAATAAAGCTACGTAATTTCCAATTTTTTTGGAAATTCGGTAAAGCTGTTATCTTATTCCGGTAGAAATTCAAGGTATTTAGTACACACGCGACTGTGGCGAGCTATATCTTCGGAACGGTCGGAGTTAAATAAATTCTCGTTAGATATAATTGAATGATATCATTATATGATATGCGTGTGTTTCAGACATACAATTTTGTGCACATTAAATATGCACGCGAAAAATGTAATTACGCGTTCTTTCAGATAAAACCGTGTATTTCTAAATAAGCTATCATTATGTACGAAAACGTGGTTATTCTACTAAGGAAAGGATAAAGTTATTTAATCATTAAAACTAAATATTACCTTCGTTGTTATATGTTCCGATTATGGTCCAAACTCTCTTCCATCATTAGGAATAATTAATATTATCAATTATCATTGTAGACACAAATAAGAAACGTGAAAATGTTCTTCATCTCAATTGCAATCAAGAGCAACGTTTGACAAAACTTGTTTACACATTCCAAATAAGCTATCATTATAAACAAAGACGTGGTTATTTTACTAAGAAAAGAATAAAGTTATTTAACCATTTAACTACCTGTTAACTTCGTTGTTAATTGCACCGATTATGGTGCAAAATCTGTTTCATCATCAGGAATAATTAATACCATCAATTCTAATATCCTCAAGCTATGTCCACGTTGAAGCATCATCGCCTTTCTGTCGTTACTCACACCCACTAAAAGCACCATGTAAAGGGTATAGCCGGATAAGATGGTCAAAAATGCCCTTGAACCGAATTGTATCGACGAAGTGTCATTCGATAGGGCACCAAAAAAAAGCATACTGTGCAAAATCTCAACCCTGTATCTCGATCGGGAGGGTAGTTATGGGGTAAAATCGAAAAATCAGTTTTTGGACTATTTTCCCTAGTTAATTATGTTTAAAAATTCTGAGAAAAATGTGACATATGTAAAGTATCCAAATGCATACTTCGCAATTGATTTCAGATTTTTAAATTGAAAATTCTGCTTGTAAAAAATCAAAAACCTCAAAAAAATCGAAAAAATGCAGATTTCACATGGAAGTTCTAGAGTGACAACTTTTATATTTTTACAGTAGCGATATATTGTTATTGGTATGGTTCATGAATTTTTTCAGATTTTTTGGTTTACTGCGCCGTTGTCAAAAAAAATAAAAACCGATTTTTTCGACGTTTTTTCCGCGAAGAACTAAGTTAACCTTAAAATTATAACGTTCTATTTATTTTTTAAGACTATAAGGCTCTGATAAACCTTGAACATTTCTAAAAAATAATTAAACAATGAAATCGGCTTGATTAGTATTTTTATTGTCAGCCTATTAGATCTGAAAGTATTAAACAGATTCCCAACAGATCGGTTGGTTCAGCGCGTTGAGCGTTCGACTGTTAACCTGCTTATACTAGGTTCAAGCCCGGCATACGTATACTTTTTTTTTACTTGATTAATTCTTTTTTTTATGTCTAACTGTATAATAATCAATGGTATTTTTGTAGATTTCTTTTAAAAGCAATATTTAAATATTTAAACAATATTTTAAGGTCAAATTCGCAAAAAAAATTTTGGAGCAATTGTTATTATCATTAATTTTTATTTATGCATCTTCTTAATTCTGGTAGTATTAAATATTTTCTTTAGTAAATCTATACGTGTCTTCGAGTTTTAAATACTCCGTTATAGAGAAAATCCATTGTAATACTATTCTTTTGAATTATTCGTTTATGGTACCTCGTCTTTAGTGCGGAACAGCAATTATTGTGTATGAACCATACCGTTGTGTAAAAGCATGTTTCAATATTTCATCATGTGATGTCCTCAGTCTTCGTCACTATCTTCATTAATGACCGGTATCACTTCTTCTTGGTTGAATTGATTGAATGAGAAAAAAATCTTCCTCAATATTTCAACAGGTCTTATCATTTTTTAGAGGCATCGAGCATGTGAGAGGTAATAAATAATTGCTGCCACGTGCAAGCAACAACCGAATTAAAATATGTTTTAAATATTGCTTTTAAAAGAAATCTACAAAAATACCATTGATTATTATACAGTTAGACATAAAAAAAAGAATTAATCAAGTAAAAAAAAGTATACGCATGCCGGGCTTGAACCTAGTATAAGCAGGTTAACAGTCGAACGCTCAACGCGCTGAGCCAACCGATCTGTTGGGAATCTGTTTAATACTTTCAGATCTAATAGGCTGACAATAAAAATACTAATCAAGCCGATTTCATTGTTTAATTATTTTTTAGAAATGTTCAAGGTTTATCAGAGCCTTATAGTCTTAAAAAATAAATAGAACGTTATAATTTTAAGGTTAACTTAGTTCTTCGCGGAAAAAACGTCGAAAAAATCGGTTTTTATTTTTTTTGACAACGGCGCAGTAAACCAAAAAATCTGAAAAAATTCATGAACCATACCAATAACAATATATCGCTACTGTAAAAATATAAAAGTTGTCACTCTAGAACTTCCATGTGAAATCTGCATTTTTTCGATTTTTTTGAGGTTTTTGATTTTTTACAAGCAGAACTTTCAATTTAAAAATCTGAAATCAATTGCGAAGTATGCATTTGGATACTTTACATATGTCACATTTTTCTCAGAATTTTTAAACATAATTAACTAGGGAAAATAGTCCAAAAACTGATTTTTCGATTTTACCCCATAACTACCCTCCCGATCGAGATACAGGGTTGAGATTTTGCACAGTATGCTTTTTTTTGGTGCCCTATCGAATGACACTTCGTCGATACAATTCGGTTCAAGGGCATTTTTGACCATCTTATCCGGCTATACCCTTTTCCGTACAGGCACAAATTGGAAACCTGAAAATCATTACCTGTTCTTGAAACAAAATATTAATTACTAGAAATATTAATAAATGTAAATATAAATTTATTAATACTTAAAAATATTTCTAAATATAATAAATATAATTTTTAATATTTTAAAATATTTAAATTGGTGTGAAGAGAGAAACATATGGTTAAGATTATCTTACATTTCTTCCAGTGAAAATGCAGAAGCAGATAAAGCGTCACGTAATGCCAATATAAATCCTGAGTGGGAAATTTCTCAAAAAGTTTTTACACAAGGGGAGAAACAATTTGGTTCTTTTACAATAGATTTATTTGCATCTAGTTTAAATAAGAAATGTAAAAGCTTTTACTCTAGATTCCCAGATCCGGAAGCAGAAGCTATAGCATAAATAAATAAATAAATAAATATATATATATATATATATATATATATATATTTATATCATGGAAAAATGAAAATTTTTATGCCTTTGCTCTAAATATTGCTTTAAAAATTTATTTTTTATAAATTTAATTTTAACCATCATCTTCGAACGAGACATTTCATATAATCCCGATCAAACTTCTTTCGCCTACGGCGAGTTCGTTTGATGTTATGATCATACGTACCCATTTTTGTCGTAAATGCATAAAATCCGCACTCTATTAATTACGCATTATTTAGTAAACCAATTCTTCTAGCATTAGAAAAAATGTACACTGCTCATGCAAATAGATGATGACAAAGGATCCTCCTAGCAATTGGTAAATCAAGATGAAGTCGCTACCGGGTTAGAAGGGGTTCGTTTTGCGAAGTAGATTCTGAAGAACTTGTTGGAGTGGATCCGCTTTTCCGAGTCGCAATCCTGTTTTCGAAACCGAGGAGCCGATGGGTAACGTTCGAAAGGGTGGGGGTAGGTGTGCCAAGGTGGGAGAAGAGAGTCGTGGGTCTGCGGTACACCTTTTCTAATCGAGCCTCGGAGGAGGCAAAAGTCCGTGAGTAGCCTCTTTACGGTTCCCCTGCGGCACTCCCTACCCACGATCCACGATCCGCAGCGCTTCGTGGGTTCACGTGTAGCCTCTTGCCGGTCGGACTTGTACCTGTCCTCGCCGATATCCTCGTGAAAGCACCTTTGCCGTACATTCTCTCCCGGGGATCGTGACGACGACGAAGCCAGCGCTGCCTTTTTCTTGCACCTTATGGAAGAGGGATCTACTTAGACTTATTACAGGTTTTGGAAACAGGTCGGCCTTTTTGCAAGCCGGAAAGGATACGCTCCTGGGGGACGACGCTGTAAATACTGCAGGCCACGACCGGGAGCCATGTCCGGGATGCATGCACTCCACTGCACGATACACGCGGAAACCCCGGCAAATTCGTTTTTGCCCGGCCAAAATGCTACGAATATTGAATAAACAATAGCACTCTCCGTTTTTTTTTTTGCGAATAAACACGGGAATTTGCATTTTAAAGGGACGATAACGCTGGGAGAACCACCCCGTAAATTAATGTCTTTAATAAGCTGGAAACGGTGTTTCGATACCGAGTTTGGACGCGTAATCGATAATGTTATGTTTTAAACGAATGTGTAAAGGGCCATTTTGTGTTTCGCACTATTTTCTTATTATTTTGTGTTTCGACACGTAAATTGTAAACAAACATCTGTATTGTACAAAACAATGTATTATACAAATGTAAACAACTCTGTATTATACAAAACAATGTATTATACAAATGTAAACAACTCTGTATTATACAAAACAATGTATTATACAAATGTAAACAACTTTGTATTATACAAATGTAAACAACTCTGTATTATACAAATGTAAACAACTCTGTATTATACAAATGTAAACAACTCTGTATTATACAAAACAATGTATTATACAAATGTGAACAACTCTGTATTATACAAATGTAAACAACTCTGTATTATATTTACTATTTTTAAATTGATGTAGGTGAAGAATATATTAAATCAACGTAATTTTGGTTAAATATGGCGAACACAGAATGGCCGACTACATATCAGCACATCTCTGCTCTTTTTGAAAATATGAAAACACTTTATCAACCAAAGTTTTTCAGTCAAAGATAACAGTGGCAATTCTACAAAATTCAATAAAGTTGGAATATCTCGTAAATTAATAATTTTTTGACAGACATATTTCACATTTCACTAAAAAGCTGTTATATCCATATTATAGTCCTATTAAAAAAGCACGTGCTCGTTTTCTAGTGAAAAATGCAATTTAAGGAGAGAGAAAATGGTTTGGGGGGTAGCTAAATATTAGATGTGCATCAGTTCGTGCCCGATTTGAAAATAGAATTCAATGGTTAAATTTTAAAGATTGGTTAAAGATTAGTCAAATTGAAATTAAAAAATGATTAAATTTTCTACAATTAGAAGAATGGTGATTACATGTATAATCTATTAATAAAGTTTGAAAGTCTTTAAAATGTGAATTTGATTTTTAAACCGAGCACAAACTTATGCAATCTTCTAATAAATGATTTAACAAAATGTCTGCACTCCAAGGCTCAATGACTACACTCAGAAAATACTCGATTGGGAAAAGTACATGTTAAATAGTCGTATAACTTTCCCGGATGCGTACAAGTACGCGCTTCTCTTGAATGGTTGGTTCCATCAAGCCCCTCACTCAGCTTCACGTCGGATAATATGTCGGAAGAAAAATTGTAGGTGGAAAAGGCTTTCTAATGGGCATAACGGTCTGACTCGTTGTCAAAGATGGTGACCACCTCGTTTAGGCACCGTTAAGATGTCCTCAGGCTGTTGCAGGCACAATTTAACTCATCTCCACCTGTACACCCATGATTTAATCATGAAAATTGGACATCAACCTCTCTTAAAACTACGAACTTCTGGAAACAGAGTTCCAATAACTATTCGATGAAAATCTTTTCAAGAAGTATCATTCATCACATGCAAAGCGCTGTGATAAAGACTGAAAGCCTTCAGCATTGACCCTCTCACCTCAGAAACACTAGCATGAAAGGTATCAGGGCAATCTGGGATTGCAATTTTGCATTTTAAAGAAGCACAGTTTACAACTCACAGAAGTTCAGAAAACCGGACATCGAACGTTTCATTGAGGAACACGCGAAGATTAATAAAGAGTTTAACGGTAGGAAATGAAATAACTTTGCAAATGATCCTTGTAAATGAAATAATAACTTTGAGACGGAAGGATTTGTGAAATCTAAAGAGCTGAACCGTTTTTATCGCGTCTGATAGCACGGCTAATTGGTGGAAGCGCAAGAATGATTGGTGCAGCGCGTACAGTGCTAACCGTGTCGGCAACGGTGCTTATTCTGTCACGCCGCCTGTGCCATAAATCGGGATAACTCTAATGGCCACCCTCGGATACCGGCATGATGAACTGCCTCCGAAATGCTACTTCGATCATCCCCAATCAACGTTGTCGCCCGATCAAGAAGTGGCTCGCGTTCATCGTTATTATACCGTCACATAAATACCACCCACGGTCTCGTTACCCCTTGATCTAACCTAACTGCTCAACATTTCCCAATCGTATCGTGGAAAAAAGGAAAGAGTAGGTCTTTTCTGCGGTCAAGGATTGATGTGCACCTTCGGATCAATTATTCGTGAACTTTAACGTTCATCCTTTCTGCTTTCCAACGACCTAGAACAGGGATGAGAACTATTTGTGGTGTAAATACAACTTTTAATGGTACAGTAAATGCTCTTTTACTGTTCAACGTGTTTTGCACGGACAGTGATCGTACCCGGACACTATTTTTGATTCATTGAGAAGGACAGAATGAAATACGGATCGCGTTCATAGGCAGTGGAGTGGGTAGCGACTGAACAGTGATCATGCCCACGAACCTGGACAGTAAACAAGCGTTTACTATATTTAAAAAATTTGATTTGAATATTTTTATAAATACAGTGGCGTGCAATAATATTCAATCGCTCTAAAAAGGACGATAACTTTTTTAATATTGTACTATACTATTTGAATTTTTTTGGGGAAGCTAGAGCAAGCAATTTAAAAAAATTTTGTAAAAAATTGCAATTGTTCGGAATCGTTGAAGATATACTAAAAAGATGCATTTTCTACTTTTTCATGTGGGCCTATATTGAAATTTTAAAAAATACGTTTTGTATTGAAATCGGTTGATGCAGAAAGAACCCTAGTAGCACAAAATATTGTACAGGGTGTCCCAAAATTCCTCCGATACCCGAAAATAGGAGGTTCCTTGGGTCATTTGAAGCGACATTTTCGTTTACAAAAATGACGTCCGCGGCTTTGTTTAGGAGTTATTAACCAAAAACACGGACCAATCAGAGCGCGATCTAGACATGTGATGACAAGTTCGGCCAACTGACAGTTGGCGCGTCGGGTTGACTGTGCTAACTCGCGTCTAGGTTGCGCTCTAATTGGTCCGTGTTTTTTGTTAATAACTCTTAAACAAAGCCGCGGACGCCATTTTTGTAAACGAAATTGTCGCTTCAAATGACCCAAGGAACCTCCCATTTTCGGGTGTCGGAGGAATTTTGAGACACCCTGTATACACATTCATATAATATTAAAACGAGATTCAATCTTTTTTTAATATTTAAATATTCGTACAATATTTATTTTATATTAAGTAACAAATATTATTTTTCAAATATGCTGAGAATATCTGTTTCATGTTACGAAAAAAATATTTTTTTCTAAATATTAAATGAATCTTTATTTCATACTAGAAATAGAATATTTTTTCGTAATATACATATAATATTTATTTCATATTATGAAAAAAATATTTTTTTCTTATTATAAAATGAATCTTTATTTATTATTATTTAAAATAGAATATTTTTTCCTAATATACAGATAATATTTCTATTTCATACGATCATAATTTTTTATTTTTTAATACATCATAATTTGTTACGCAGAATAAACAGAGAAATCGAGTGGTACAACAAAAAATATGCATTTCTACTTAAAGAAATGATGCAACTGTTGATTGCTCATGCACAGTTGCACCTAAAAAAAATTTGTGGGCTTACGAATGTAGCATTCTTCAAACCATTAATCTTTCTAACTGCATAAAAAATTTCTGAATTTTAATAAGCTCCTTCTGAAGACGAAGAAAATATTCTCTCAAGCAGTGCACAGAAGTGTTATTATATATAGTTTTTATTAGATAAATTGAAGATGCTATAGCAGTGTTTTAAAATTTTTCTAATTTTTTACTGTGTCGAATCATACCTACCCGTTTTCATTATAAACGCGTGAAATCCGCTGCATAATAATTTGATCGCCTATTGTAATAGATATAGGAGAAAACAAAGTACCGCGGTCGGTAGAAAACATAAATAAATTAATATCATCGTTGTAGGAATGATTTATTTATTTGCACAATAACCGCGGAAAATATTTGATGAAAACATTAATACAATGCAGTCGCTTGCCCGTCGGACGCGTGAAAATGACTGAAAATCGTGTAAATGGTGCTTGCGCTATTTGTTATTATGCGCAAATTATTTAAATATTTTAACTCTCTGAATAAGCGCAAGCAGAAATGTGGTCGGGGTTTTTCGATTGGCCACAATACGATTGTACACTCTTTAGCCGATTATTGTTTCAACTTTTTGGTCTGAATTTCGCGTGGAAACGGAAATGCTGAAATTTAATATAAACGCAGACAATTTTCAAAATTATTGTTTCTGCTCAATTACTGGAAACATTCTTTGCACTGAATAAAAGAATACAAATTTTACCACGGTCATCTGGCTTTTCGAGCCAAATATGTACTTTCTGTTTAATTTTATTAAATTTTCATCGAAATTGCAACATTATTGTAATACTTATTTGCATTATCTTAAATATTAAATTACATATTAATTTCAGTAAACATATTATATAATAATTAGACAGCGGATTTTATGCACTTTATTTTATGCACTTTATGAGACGAAACTGAAAAAATATTGTTATATTCTTTCTAACTCATTAAATGTATTAAGAAAAAAAAAAATTTCCATTTCACTTCAGTTCGTTGCAATTTATTTATTATTATTATTTTGTAGCACAATTTTATTATTCAGATCCCCTGTCTAATAATAATTTTATTTTAGATGCATGCATGTAGAATAGACAAATTTTTTTAATTCATTTGTTTCTAGTTTTAATAACAGTAGTACACGTTAGCTAAGAAACAGTACTGAACAGTAAGAAACCCACACAATAGTCGACAAGTTACACATTTTCTGTTCAATTAACAAATGTATCAGATAAAATTCCTTAGAATAACTCTTTTGTTTATTGCAAATAACTGTATGCATATAAAAAATCTAATTGGAATTTTTATAAAAGCTATATTTTTAAAGAAACGGAACTGAACCTATTCAAGTAACATGCTGAAAGTATAATAAAAACTTATGGAAAGTTTGATACGTTCTCATTGGAATTAATGTTACGAAAATCTTTTCCGAACAAAGTTCAATGGTGCATGTTTTAAACGGAACCTGTTAAAAAATTCGATTACTGTCGATCTGTGACGTTATCATCTTCGATCCAGTGAAATCCTTGTACCATTTTCCTGTTACGTTAGTGGCGGTAAACACCGACTCATCGATTTATTTAGCGAGGTTTCGAAGTGTGGGTTCAAAGGGAGTCGCGGGTCGACAGACGCGAGTAAGTTTCACGAGCAGCCGAGAAGTTATTTGTATTGTCTTCGCGAGCAAGCGCAACAAGTTGACAGACACCGTCGTGGATGTAGAAAAAAGTTTACGATGTAATGTCGAGTTACGTAACTCGGTCGGGTGCGTTGATGCAAATACGAAATGGGTCGTTTTGTTTCGCTGTTTCGAGTACGTAATTCACCGCCCCTGAACAAATCGACGTTGCCGAGAAAAAACAATCAGACGATCGAATTGCATCTCGTCAGATTTCTCAACAGTTTTGAGCATCAATTTGTTTTAACAAGGTTCGTGGGCTTGTAGATTAGTGGTAAATATGCGTGATGTCACATATTTTGCATTTCAAGGTCAACCATTTTTATTGCATCGTATTTTTATTCGTCAGAAAAGGATAAAAAGTGCCATCGATCAAAAGTGAATAGTTCACTTAAAAAATTGCGGCAGAATTCTTTTTTATCATGGAAAAAATTTACAATAACTTTGAAATTAATTTTGTTGTAGTTTTGTTACATTGTTTCTCTCCACCCTGTACAGTTGATTTAAAAATGATTAAACCTTTAAATGGTATGGGCCTCTCATAACTTCCATAAAATGTACCCTAACTCATTTGCCACTGTATTCTACACTAAATAGAAACAACAAATTTCTTCAACTTCTTTCGAACATTTGGATTAATTAGTGTCAAATTACTTAAAAGCGTCTGAGAAAATTACTAACATTATTTATCCTTACCGCTCGAATTGCGACAAAATGTTTAACATTTTGCACTCCTTTGTCGAGTGTGACTCGACAACAAAGAAAGAAAAATGTAAATGAAATCGGGTTTTAATATGTATTTAGTTTTTCTCAATTTATTTCATTTCTTATTTTTTAGTTAAACAAATACAAATTACAACGAAGTTCGAAAGCTGTATTTAATATAATTACTCTAAAATAAGTAGCAGTCAAAAGATATATTTAATATAATTAGTTTAAAATAAGTACCAGTCAAGAGCTATATTCAATATTAATAATTAGTTAAAAATAAGTAGCAGACAAGAGCTATATTCAATATTAATAATTAGTTAAAAATAAATAGCAGACAAAAGCTATATTCAATATTAATAATTAGTTTAAAATAAGTGGCTTTCAAAAGCTATATTCAATATTAATAATTATTTTAAAATAAGTAACAGTCAAATGCTATAATCAATATTAATAATTATTTTAAAATAAGTAACAGTCAAATGCTATAATCAATATTAATAATTATTTTAAAATAAGTAACAGTCAAAAGCTATATTCAATATTAATAATTATTTTAAAATAAGTAGCAGTCAAAAGCTATATTCAATATTAATAATTATTTTAAAATAAGTAACAGTCAAATGCTATATTCAATATTAATAATTAGTTAAAAATAAGTAGCAGACAAAAGCTATATTCAATATTAATAATTAATTTAAACTACATAGCTGTCAAAAGCTATATTCAATATTAATAATTATTTTAAAATAAGTAACAGTCAAATGCTATATTCAATATTAATAATTATTTTACAATAAGTAGCAATCAAGAGCTATATTCAATATTAATAATTATTATACAATATTAATAGTAGGGAGTCGTTGGCAATAAAATTGAAAAATAATTCGGAGTAAAAGATTAATGATATCTGGATACTATATTGATATTCATCGATAGTCAGTATTCGGATTGACTGTAGACTAGTACACGGTGTTTTCTCTTATGTATTAACGGGGATTCTGTTTAATGGTTACAGACTCGCGGAACGGCTCTTCGGAGATGGTAGACATGCCCGCCGGAACTGTTCCCAATTTGGGCGCCGTAGCCGGCGAGGACATGGCGTCCTTATGGGCGTCCTACGCAATGGGACTAAAGAAGACACCGCCGCCAGGATCGTCCGCGACGCCCTCGCGATCGGATCGCGATCGAGAGTCCAGTCCGCCGGGGGGCGAAGGGACGGGGAGCGCTCACGACGAGACCAGCAGCAGCGGCAATAAAGAGGACGAGGACGACGACGACGAAGACGCCGACGAGAGGCTGGACCCCAGACATCATGACCCGGAGCGTCTGAAGGCTTTCAACGTGAGTCCCCGTTTGTGTATATTGGGGCCGATTTCTTCTTGGGACGAAGGAGAACCGCAAGGGCGGAGGACGCCCAACTTTTTAACACTCTCCGCTCCCTCCTACCTGTATTGCTCAAAACCATTTTTGCCAATTTTTCAACGCCAAATTAACAGCATCCTTTCCTCTGCTCACCTTTCCTTATATTCTTTGATAAATCACTGTAATTTGTTTCGACTTATTTACTTCAAGAAATAGAACTAACAATAGTAACAAAAATACACTCCCGAGGAGGTTGATACAGTTGAAATATTCAATATTTGCATTAATAAATACGTTGAGGCATTTTTGGTTATTGTCGACTTAAATTTTGTGATTGTTAAATGGTGGTGCTATTAGACTGCAGATTTTTATGCAACATAGAAATTGCAAGAATTTATTGAAAGGCACAGGATCGACATAGATATTTATTTATGTTCGCAATCGTTTTAATCACTTGGATACAACAGGGGATTCTTTAAATGCTTTTGCTATTTTGCACCCGTTCTACTCATGTTTCTTGTCCCCACTCTCGAGTTCTCCCCACCAAATTTCAGTTACGTGTAGGACGGGGTGGGGGCTTAGGAGTGAATATCATATTCTTTGATAAGTCACAGTAATTTGTTTCGATTTATTTACTTCAAGAAATAGAACTAACAATAGTAACAGAAATACACTACCGAGGAGGTTGATACAGTTGAAATATTCACTATTTGCATTAATAAATACGTTGAGGCATTTTTGTTATTGTCGACTTAAATTTTGTGATTGTTAAATGGTGGTACTATTAGACTGCAGATTTTTATGCAACATAGAAATTGCATGAATTTATTGAAAGGCACAGGATCGACATAGATATTTATTTATGTTCACAATCGTTTTAATTACTTGGAAGTATTATAACAGGGGATTCTTTAAATGCTTTTGCTATTTTGCACTCGTTCTACTCATGTTTCTTGTCCCCACTCTCGAATTCTCCCCACCAAATTTCAGTTAAGTGTAGGACGGGGTGGGGGCTTAGGAGTGAATATCGTATCCTCGCAGTCACGCGAGACAAAGCATGGTAGGGGTAAGACGAAATAGTTGATACTGGAGGAACTGATACACTGGTAGTGGGAGTCGTGATCTACACAGACCCAAACGAGGGGAGGGAGCACGAATTAGGAAGCGTGGGGAGTAGCGTTGTAGAATAGGAACGTAAAGTGGGGACACAAGTCTTAATCTGGCGACTCTGAGTCTATATTATGACTGTATAGAGATCATTCCAGTGGGTGTAATGTTAATTGTTTCTGTGATACCTAACAATCACCTAACATAGATGGGCGATCATTCTATTTGAATAGACACAATCATTATATGAAGTCTGTCCTACGAAGCTAAGAGAAGTCGGTCGAAAAGAATTTATGTGGTACTGGATCAATATATAGATCATTTATGAATTATTAATTGTGTGAAGTCAGTCGAAAAGAATTTCTTCACGTGTAATTACATTACAGATTTGAATGCAGGTTGACTGCTCAACAAATTTATAAAAATGTTAGGTACGAACGAGATCATTTCGAGTAGCACAAGTGTTTTTCGCTACATTCCTAAAAGTATACATGTCCTACCTTTGATCGGGATCTCTGCTTCGGCATGCCATGTAATACTACACATGCACAAATATTCGCAGTATATTAATTATTTACCTTTCAGCCTTTGAAGGACGTGCAGAATTTTTCCTATAAATAAGTAATCATTCTGTTGGATGTTATGGTGGTTCTACCAGGGCGTTTGAAAAGTACTGATCTTTATGAATATAAGAGTAGGAAAGTAATGATTAAAAATGAGAATTCTCATATTTGCTAAACATTTGAAAGACTTGTTAGCTTATACAGATTGTGGTTTTCAAACGCGTAATTTTATTTGAGATAAAGGGACGTCTACTGTAGATATCCACCTAGTTTGAAGTAGGTGATTGATTTACGAGGTGGTTTCACGTACTGTTGTGAAATAGATTTCAAGGTCTGCTGCACGGCCAACTGTTTAAATTTGTTTATCGTAGAATGGAACTGTTTTTAAAGCTTAAGGCCGTAGGCACAGGCGACATAATTATTGAAGCAGTCAGAGTTGGAAGACATAATGCATCCTACACCGACTTGAATGTATTGTTATTATTAAAGAAATCGTATCTCTCAGCAGAAAAATGTTTCACGAAGAATAGTCAAGTAGTATGACTCAACGTTTAAAACGAACGGAGAAAAAAAATGGTATCTCTGACGTTATCTAAACAGTTAAGAACGAACATTTCTGTAAATATTGCAAAGGTGACGCAAAAAGTAACAAACTGTACACGACCAAAATGAATATTAGCTCTTGTAGATTGCCTCTCGATACTGAAATTTTTGACAATATTCTTGCATTCTCAATCATTTCTTTGATCTTGCAATTTTCTAGTAAGTGGAACTACTTCAAACTTCACTTTCGGTTTTTGTCAATGTCTTTAATCTCACGATTTATACACTGCAAAAAATTTCATGCATAAATTTCGTGAGACCCAGTTTCAATAAAAATGTGTCCGTTATAATTTTAATTAGTGCGAAGAGCCTACTATAGTTTGTCATGAATCATAAACAACATTCTCAGTCTAATCATAATCGTTGTAGCACGCGTTCGAGAACAATTAAACAAGTGTTGTCGGCCTGTCAGATATTTTTCGGCGCGAAGCGAATGCAGCGGAGTCGTGCCATCTTGTGTTCCGTCGGATGTTTGCGAAGACCCTCGGCGCTAAACCGGTTAATCTATTCCGCGGGCTGTTATCCGAACGGTAAATCTATAAAAAGAGAGCACCAGCTAAACCGCGTCAGCACTGCGTGGCATGTTCGTTCGGCATTAAATACCGTTTACTAGCAATTACTTCCATTTAATTATCTGATGTTAAACGTCTCCGGGGAAGCGTGCAACACCTGAAATCGAATCCGGCGTCGGCGGTGGCCGCGGCGCACGGTCTTATCCGTTTCCTTCCATACGAGCCGCATTAAACCGGAAACGGCGAGTTTATTGCGGCCGCCATTACCGGGCGGGAACCGCGTAAAAACGAGTACGAACTTGTTCGCGCGTTCGCAACAGGAAGGAAACTGCCTAAAGAGGAAAAAGCTTCAGCATCGCCCTGATCCAATGAAACTTTAGCCGGCTGGCATCGGACTTTTCCCGAAAAAGCCTCAATTATCATAAAATTTTATGAAACCGGCGCCGCGGAGCGGCACGCCGGCTTTTCTCCTCGCAGTCCTCTCCATCCTCTTCTGCCCCATCTCGATCCCTCCTCATCTCCGTTCATTTTCCAAGCGCGCGAACCTGAAATTCAACCGGGGAGTCCGCAGATGGCCATGAGCCTTCTACCGAGAGAGCCAGGCTCTCCTTTATTAATTACAATTAGTTTAATAGAAGCCCCGTGCGTTCTCCCACCACCGCGAAATTCTTAATTCCTCCCGGCAGCGAAGTGTACGGGCTCGTTTAATTCATTCCGCGGCGGTCGGCCCGCGTCCTCTTTCAGATGTTCGTCAGGCTGTTTGTCGACGAGAACCTGGACCGCATCGTCCCCATCTCGAAGCAACCCAAGGAGAAGATACAGGCGATCATCGACAGCTGCACCAGACAGTTCCCCGAGTTCGCGGAGAGGGCCAGGAAGAGGATCAGAACGTACCTGAAGAGTTGTCGGAGGAACAAACGAGGCAGGGAGGGCGCGCCCTGGGATGCGGTAAGCTCGGCGGATCCTCTTTCCCAGCAATTTGTCAGCTCATATTATATGTGGGCTCTGCACACAGTAGTGCACGCTTAAGTGTCCGCCACTATCCCCTCCAAGTTCAACGAAATGGGACCTCGAACCCCGTTGAATTCGTGAAAGCCACCCCTGCCACTTAAGTGTCTGCATTCGGTCCCGAGTGAGGAGACTTAATTGTGCACTAGTATGTGTAGTGTATGTGCAGAAATGTCTTGATATAAATTTGCACGAGCCATCCCCACTCTTCCCCACCACTTAGTGCCTCGAGCTCAGTGGAGCCTTATATCAGTGGCCCAGGGAAGAGAATAACATTACTTAGACTTGGAGGGTAGTAGACTTCAAACAGGCGCTGCGAGCCTAAACGCTGATTATGCGATGGGAACTTTCTTACCTTGTCAAACGAAGTACCAATAGATTGCTGAGAATTTTCTGATTAAAATGAGACCAAACACGACCTAAATCGGAGTAGTTGTATACATTCAATGTGTATGACATAGTTAAGAGCATACGTACAATAGCTATGTATGGAGTCTATGAAAGTAGACCGAGTTAGGTCATGTTTGGACTCATTTTAATCGGAAGAATCCCAGCAATCCATTGGATACAATACATTTGAAAAGTTAGGATAAGCACTGCTTGTTCTTTATTGCAAGTTTATTTGTTTATGCTTGCAGCATCCTTCTGAAGTGTCAATATTTCTTAGGACACTTTTACCGATACACATGTACCATTCTTTTTATTTAAACGAAACCAAACACGATACAATTTTAATCTTATTCACTTGCGTAATTGCCGATTAGAACGTCGATTATCCGGACGGTCATAATTCAATATTCAGATATCTTTAGCTCTATCTAAAGAAATACAATTGATTCTATAAATCAGATTCTGTGATTAATAAATTCAATAAAGGCTTAATTTAATAGATTCTATAAATCAATAATGACATAATCTAATACTGTAGCTTACTCTCACTGATTAGTTCGGATAACCGAGGTTCTACTGTATGGCGAATTCAAGAAGTAAATATAATCCATACTGTGCCGTATTTAGGCTCGTTTTAATCAGAAAGAGGCCACAAATATCTTGGCAGAAGTTTCATTAAGCAAATATTATAGACAAAAATCATTTTTCCTTAAAAATATTATCCAGCAAATTTTGTAATAATTAAAAAATTAATGCTTATAAAACGAACTATAATTAATGTAAAAATTTGGAAATCATTTGAACATTTAGGAGAGCGTAATAGAATGTAGTGTCATATATTGTATTTAGACTTTGACAGAGTTGTGATGTGAGAATCAAAAATTTGGATTCCATTTATGTAATTAAATTCACTAGAATTCTATCTTTGTCTACGAAGAATTGTTGGAAGCACTGTCGCCTCGTTTTTGGCAAAAGTTCCTCCGGTTTTCTGTGAACTGCGAAAGGTCATCCGCGAAAGCTCAAGAATTCCTGAGGTCTGAGTCAAGTTCGAGATTTTGGTATGTCGACGATCACGTGACGCAAGCATTTCTTTTTAGGCGAGGCCCACTCCGGCACACTTGACCTCCGTGCAGGCTGAGCAAATTTTGGCAACGGCCTGCGAAAACGAGAGCGACAACGCGAAACGTATGAGAATTGGTATGGAACCTGTGTCACAGCCTATGCCAACTCTTCCGGCCGCAACGGTGAGTAAGATTACTATGAAAATCTATTAATCGTGCATCACCCACTTGGATCATGCACCGTGTTTTTCATATCATTTTCTTCTGGGAAAGTGTTTACCTCTGAAATCAATTTTTCGATGTTATCTGCTCCGAAAATTATTCGAAATATGTAAGCGGAAGATTTCAGTCGTATCAGTTAGTCAAAATTAAGGCGTGAGAGCGCAGCAATTTTTTGATAATGTTATATGAATTATTTCTTATTTAGGATATTGTATTGAAAGTTCAATTTTTCGAATTTGCTCATAAAATTCTTCGAAATATGTAAGCAACATATTTCACTTGTGTCAGCTAGTCAAAATTGAGGAGTGAAAGTGTATCAATTTTTTGATAATTTTATATGAATTATTTCTTATTTAGGATATTGTGTTGAAGGTTCAATTTTTCGAATTTGCTCATATAATTCTTTGAAATATGTAAGGAAAATAATTCACTTGTGTCAGCTAGTCAAAATTGAGGAGTGAAAGTGTATCAATTTTTTGATAATTTTATATGAATTATTTCTTATTTAGGATATTTTATTGAAGGTTCAATTTTTCATTTCTGCTCCTATATTTCTTCGAAATGTGCAAGCAAAAGATTTCACTTGTCTCAGCTAGTCAAAATTGAGACATGAGAGTGTATCAATTTTTTGATAACGTTACATGAATTTTTTTTCTTTAAGATTTTATTAAACTTATTTTATTGGGAGTTCAAGTCTTCTTGAAATATTTTATTTCTTATATACATTGAATTTTCTATAATATTACAACTGTTCGGTATAAATGACGCATGTAAAGTGAGAATGTTTATTATAATGAATTACATCGGGTCGAAATGACTGATTAGGAAGCACTGACTTACGAATGTTTTTTTAAAAACAACACATGGTCCCTACGTTCGGATTCAGACACATTACACCATCCAGTTCACTATGATCATAAATCAACTCCTGCAACTCCTGTACTAATGATAAATCCAAATTTTGCAGATGTTGAACTAAGGTAACTTTCATAATTGATAACATAGTTACGTACAGAAAGACTCCATTTTTCTTCATTATTACAATCCATTTTTCCACGAATTTAGAAAACATTGGGAAAAAGAATGTCATTCACTATGTTCGCGTGTAATAAATATTCTAGACTCGTTCGATGTTATATTATTTTAGTGTGACACCTTTTGATGAAGAAAGATCATTTGTTACGAATTTTTCCAAAATATCCCACAATGGATACTGCAGTTGCTATCTTCTTAATAACAAAATTTCGATTTCAATTATCATTAGTCACAGAATTGTTTATGAAAATGTTGCTTCAAATGATCTCAAGAACCTCTCATTTCCCGATGAAGGAGTTTTGAGACACCCTGTATATTTATATAAATTTTCCCGACACGATTTTAACTTCGGATATCGTTCAAATTATGTTTGTAGAATCATGATCAAACCTAGGCGCAGATAACATCAATTTCTATTTGTCTAACAACAATGTGCGATCGCGAAAAATAATCTTTAACATCGGAAACCTGCGCATCACGAATTTTCGAGCCCGAACTTCCGGATACCCGTCAACTCCTAATCAAAAGCCGAATTTAGGCTCGGGTACCCGTCCACCCCCAGTTTCTGGACAGCGAGAAACGGGAAATTTTGACAAAATGGGGCAAGTTAGTTGGGGCCGCTGAAATCGGGGATCCACGGATCGCTAGATCGAGTGGCAATCGACCTCGTGACGCAACGCCGATAAAGTTTTCCATAAAAGCGGCGACGGCCCCGCTCATAAAATTATCGCTTGTAGAAATCCGAGCGGCTCTTCGGGTTCTCCTGCGCAACGCTCCAACGCCGCGATACGTGAAACGAAGCTAGGATTGATATAGGTATGTCCGAGAGACTAGTGATAACCCGGGGGTCGCGCACCTCTCCCACTCTGATGCAATGCGCGTACACATTGACCACGTTCCACGCGTACTGCGGAACGACGGAAAAATTGAAATACTCGCCGTCAGGAGACGTCAACAAGCCTCGAACCGACTCGGTCTGCTGTCATCATACTTTGGACCTGCTTGAAATTTCAATTAACCTTCTCCACGTTCAATTAAGAGGGTAGGGTACCCATGGATATTACTAGAATATTACTAGAAAAACAAGTGACACCAGTGTTTGCGGGAAGCCATTGTTTGTCCTTATACTAGCATGTTATGAGCTGTGTGCGGCCTCATTGTAACAAGGAAGGTTGATCGCGCTTCGCTCAGCTCATAATTTACCGAGATTATGTTTATATATAATAATATGAGCGTCCAAAGTGGGGGAAACGAATCGAGACAACCATTCTCAGGTTCCCATGAATTTCCAATACAAAACGATTTTTTTTACTTACATCATGAGCTGAGCGAAGCGCGATCCACCTTCCACTTTAGAATAAGCCCGCACACAGCTCATAACATGCTAGTATAAGAACAGATAATGTTTCCCCGCAAACAATGTTATGTTGATGAAATCAGTGTTTGCTGGAAAACATTAACTGTCCTTATACTAGCATGTTATGAGCTGTGTGCGGGCTCATTCTAAAGAGTTAGGTTGATCGCGCTTCGCTCAGCTCATGATTCAACGAGATTATGTTTATATACAACAATATGAGCTTCCAAAGTAGGGAAAACAAACTGAGACAACCACTCTCAGGTTCCCATGTACTTTTCTAACACAAAACGATTATTTTGACTTAAATCATGAGTTGAGCGAAGCGCGATCAACCTTCCTCTTTAGAATGAGCCCGGACACAGCTCATAACATGCTAGTATAAGGACAGATAATGTTTCCACGCAAACACTGTTATGTTGATGAAATCAGTGTTTGCTGGAAAACATTGTTGGTCCTTATACGAGCATATTATGAGCTGTGTGAGGGCTCAAACTAAGATTATGTCTACAACTCACTATAATCTCACTCTAAGATTATGTTTATATATAATAATATGAGCGTCCAAAGTAGGGGAAACAAACCGAGACAACCACTGTCAGGTTCCCATGTACTTTTCTAACACAAAACGATTATTTTTACTTAAATCATGAGCTGAGCGAAGCGCTATCAACCTTCCTCTTTAGAATTAGCCCTCACACAGCTCATAACATGCTCGTATAAGGACAAACAATGGTTTCCCGTGATTGCATTCAACTTCCCCATATTCGTTCATATAGACAGAGTCTAAAGCAAGTCTAGAACCAATTTTAGTTCAGCTACTTAAACGAGATGGCGCTTAATCAGGAGAACTGTCAGCGTAGATCCGTAACAACAAAAATGTAAAGGGCTTGTAGTCACTTGGATTCATTAATAGCAATAAAGATACTGATAAAAAGAAAAAAACTGTAATGATTGTGAAACTGAAGCGTTAAATTGATGCAAACGTATGTTTATCGCTGTTGCTAAACTGTTTTTTCGCGCGGAGGTTGGTCACAGTGATAAATACCTAGCCAAAGGGTACCCTACTACCCGAAACACCTCGGAGCAACGTGTCTCGATGCTCTCGATTCTTGCCACGATTTTCCAAGTCTCTCTTCGTGGGTGCTTGAAGAAATGCATTCATTCTGGTTGGGAATAAGAAAATCTAAAACCCAAATTTCAACTGTTCATCACAACATTCACTTGTGGTTGACGTCGATACACCATTTATTTATTGTCTATTGTTTGAGAATTTGATAAACTCGTGGTATTACGATAGTTACGATTTTTTGGAAGGGAGTCGATGAAATACAATTTTTGAGGAAAACAAATTCAGTTTTTGCATACCTGTTTGCAGAACTAAAGTGTGCCAATCTGCACACGTATTCCTACGTGAAAGTGTTGACTAATCGAATGAACAGGTAAATCTCTTGTAATTAACTTTCGTGCTTTTTATTTTTATAAAAATTACAAGACTGATCTTATTTGGATTGTCACAAGTTCTATAATAACACGTGCACTAATTAACTTTTATATTTTTTACTTTTATAAAAATTACAAGACTGAACTTATTAGATTTTCACAAGTTTTATAATAACATGTGCTTGAACGAAGGAATTTATTGAATAATTTCTAATGGAAGTATATGAATAATTTCAATAATTGGAAACTAAAAAAAAGTGAAATCGTGGTACGTGGTTAGAGTTAAATACATTTTCCTTAGAAAACTAGATGGCACATGAAAGTCTAAAATACTAGAGAAAAAGGATGCTCCGATATTTTTTTATATGAATAAATACATTGTTTGGTACATAATTTCGCACGTATTTAGCACCGCGAAAAACTATATACCTAACGGGTATTAGTATTCTTAATTCTTTGAACTTTATGTCTAAATATTCTTTCGTAGAATCATGGAATATGTTCTTGTTATATTCACTGGAATATGCTAGTAACAAACTAAACCAAGATTCTTTAGAAACAGAATCTGCACACGCACGTGCGTATCCTTCCTCGAAAATGATGAATGGCTGTTTTTACAGCGCTG
Source organism: Lasioglossum villosulum (assembly GCA_963971365.1). Classification (NCBI taxonomy): domain Eukaryota; kingdom Metazoa; phylum Arthropoda; class Insecta; order Hymenoptera; family Halictidae; genus Lasioglossum; species Lasioglossum villosulum. Next base: position 42,711,330 of record OZ020495.1, on the reverse strand, counting down.
TCACGTTGGAATTGATTTTCCATGAGCGTTCTCTTGGATATCGAGGTTGTAAATCAAACGTTCAAAGAGTCCACATAATTAGCAGAATTGATAATCTCGTTTGTAAAAAGTGTTACTTCGTGCAAACAACTCAATTAGTATTCGATTATTCTTTATGTTCTTACAGAACTTGAACCCCTTGCGGTCCAGAGAGGCCCTCTCGTTTATGTCAGAACTTGCTATAATGTTATATTAAGTCAACTATTAATCTGTTGCATATGAATCAATTTACAAATACCATAGTTAATTGTATTCCATTTTAAGGTGCAAAGCTGATGTTCGAAAACCATTTATTTAATTTCATTCTTAGATAAAATTGATTTCAATACCAATCAATAGAATTCTATTCTTTTTATACGAGCAGAAAATAAACGTATCGCCGACAGACAAAAATTTGTTTAAAAAACCAAGTAGTTTCACACTACTTAACCGTTACATCAATACGAGCACTGATATAATTTTTATATCAATATATTTCTAATATTTGTAGTACTTTTAATACTCAATAAATGCGAAATTATTAAAGGTCGTAAAAAAGGTTCGGTATTTTCGTAACAATTAAACTCGCTAGAGGGAAGATCCAAGCGTGCAAAGATTCGGTGGAACTCCAAAAATTTGTTTAAAGAATCAAGTAGTTTCACACTACTTAACCGTTACATCAATACGAGCACTGATATAATTTTTATATCAATTTATTTCTAATATTTGTAGTAGTTTTAATACTCAATAAATGCGAAATTATTAAACGTCGTAAAAAAGATTGGGTATTTTCGTAACAATTAAACTCGCTAGAGGGAAGATCCAAGCGTGCAAAGATTCGGTGGAACTCCAAAAATTTGTTTAAAGAATCAAGTAGTTTCACACTACTTAACCGTTACATCAATACGAGCACTGATATAATTTTTATATCAATTTATTTCTAATATTTGTAGTAGTTTTAATACTCAATAAATGCGAAATTATTAAAGGTCGTAAAAAAGGTTCGGTATTTTCATAACAATTAAACTCGCTAGAGGAAAGATCCAAGCGTGCAAAGATTCGGCGGAACTCCAAAGTTTAATAACCCCGACATTATTAAGCTAGATAGAAAATAGTTGGTATAGACGGAAGAGCTGAGAGAAAAATGGTCCCTAATCAGGCCTCCATCTGGCTGAAACGCATTCTCCTCTGCGAGCGTAACGAGAATCCACGGTTCCAGCAGCTCAACAATAAAAATTAGCCGCGCACCTGACAGCGAAGAGCCGCAACATTTTCCAATCAACGAAATACCGCGAATATCAGGGTAATCAGGCGATAGGGGAGTGGAGCTCACGGTACGGTGTCTGTAGCACGGTGTGTTGCAGGCAAACATGCGAGCAGAAGTTGCATAGGAGAGAGCACGGGTTGAAACTCCGCCGGTACATCCTCGGATATCCTCTCCGGTTCGTTCATCCTGATCGTGGAAAAGCATAGAGAGGAGAGACTCGAGTTTTCCGAGTGTTGGGAGCGGATGGCGTAGACATCAGAAACGGCTAGGTCCAGGGTCTGCACGGCGTGTCGTTGGCGCACCTAATCCTCCCTCTGACCTCTTGAATAGTGCACATCCACCCGGTCTCCCTCCCTCCACTCCGTACCCCGCCCCCATTTTCCCGGTTCAGCTGCAAGAAGCTAGAAACTTGGTTTCTCGTTTCGACTTATCTACGTTGAAAATCCCTAGCGAGGAGAAGCGAGAGATATAGATGCGGGGAGCACTGGGAGAGACAGAGAGAGAGCATTCCGAGACCGATAACCTCTCCGACGACCTAAACCTAACCCATTAAGGAGGAGACCGGGGTTCGTGCACGAACGCGGCTATCTGCCGTGGCCACCTATATAATTGACGTCAACGCACACTGCTCGCCTTTCATAAAAACACCTCCCTACATCCGTTCTCCTCTCTCTTGACGATTTCATTCCTCCGTGCCACGCTCCCTCTCCTCTCCCATCATTCCTCTTCTTCCTCGCCTCTGTGCTCGGGTCTTTCTTTCTCGATTTCGTTCCTCCCCTTTCTTTCGCCGGTTCTCCTTTCCACGAATTAATTTCATCGGCTTACTCATGGCCGAACGTCTCTGCCCGACACATCCAGCCGCTTCTCGCGTCGCTTCCTCGCCGGTACCGCCATTTCTTGCCCGCGTTTTTACACGAAAATCGCGCGACACAGGTGAAGGACTAGCCTGCTCGCTGGGGATGATAGCGTCGCGACCTCGCTTGCTAACTAGCTTAGCTACCGTCTCCGCTCTCGGTTAGGGGATCGCTGATACCCGCGATTCGTGACACGTGCTGTTTTGGTGATTCCGGTCTCTCTTCGGCTGCTCAAGATAAACCGGCTCAATGAAGCGACTGGTGCCACGGCGATCAGTGATCAGTTCCGCGTTTCCGTGAACGGTCCTGCTCAGCGTGCTCTCGACGTGTTCCGCGTTCGATCGATGAGAACCAGGTGCTAACCGGCTGGACCAATCGCTCAGGATTATGACACTGTGACGAAACTGGACTCGGGGGCAAACATGAGGAAAAAGAACCTAAGGGTGGTCCACAAGCAAGCGTACGATAGCGTGCAGATCCAGCAGGTACTGCCACCTCGTTCTCTCACACCGCCACGTGTTTTACCTTCTCGTTCTTTTTTTTCCGAGATGAGTTCGTCGGATTTTTTCGGTTAATTGGCGCGAGCTGGAAACTGCGTCGAAGCGATTCGACGTAGCCAGTAGCGGAAATTAGGTCAGAATTTGAAAAAATTGTTGTGAGCGTGAGATAATTGCTTCGCGCGTGCTACCGGTGGAGGGGGCGCCCGAGATACAGCCAATCGGGAGCCAGCGAAATGTTGCGATTATGGTCCATTTAACCGGAGAACCAAAAGTCATGCCCTGACTCAGACCTGAATAGATTTCGCTGTGATCCATTGGCGATTGTTCAATGTGACGCTCGGAAAATGATCGCTTCTGTTTCCACTGGCGATGAGCAGTTGTTGTGTCTTTAAACTTATTCGAAACGATCCTGATGCTTCTTTGGTAACTGGTTGATACTGACTTGAACAAATGGGACTAGTTAACGTTAAGTTGATATCAAGTACTGAATGAGTCAAAATTACAGGTGTCAGAGTTTTTAATTCACTGTCACTATAAATCTCTTCATTAGCGCGTACTATAATTAAAACTGTACGTGGTCTACGTAAATGCATTGTGCATTAGTTTGGAGACTACTGAATTCCCAAAACTGAATTTGTATTCGTGATCTTAGATGATACTTCTGTACCTAGTGCAATGGCACAGACGTAGTGCTATGGCTAGTACAATTTTGGTAGTAGGTTAAACCTTTCGCTACCCTTCTGTTACCATTTCAATACAAAACTGAATTTGTAATCGTGATCTTAGATGATACTGCACCTAGTGCAATGGCAAAGGCGTAGTGCTATGGCTAGTACAATTTTGGTAGTAGGTTAAACCTTTCGCTACCTTTCTGTTACCATTTCAATACAAAACTGAATTTGTATTCGTGATCTTAGATGATACTTCTGTACCTAGTGCAATGGCACAGACGTAGTGCTATGGCTAGTACAATTTTGGTAGTAGGTTAAACCTTTCGCTACCCTTCTGTTACCATTTCAATACAAAACTGAATTTGTAATCGTGATCTTAGATGATACTGCACCTAGTGCAATGGCAAAGGCGTAGTGCTATGGCTAGTACAATTTTGGTAGTAGGTTAAACCTTTCGCTACCTTTCTGTTACCATTTCAATACAAAACTGAATTTGTAATCGTGATCTTAGATGATACTGTACCTAGTGTAACGGCAAAGACGTAGTGCTATGGCTAGTACAATTTTGGTAGTAGGTTAAACCTTTCGCTACCCTTCTGTTACCATTTCAATACAAAACTGAATTTGTATTCGTGATCTTAGATGATACTTCTGTACCTATTGCAATGGCAAAGACAGTGCTATGGCTAGTACAATTTTGGTAGTAGGTTAAACCTTTCGCTACCCTTCTGTTATCATTTCAATACAAAACTGAATTTTTACTCATGATCATACACGATACTTCATCCTCTGGTGCAACGACAGAAAGGTTCTACCTTCTTCTATTTCCAGCATAATTTTGATAGCAGATTGAACCTTTTGTACCGTTGCGTCATTAATTACACAACTATAACACTAATTCGCTTGAAAATAAAGAGGCACCGAGGGCTACAACCGCTTCGAGGTTACTGCGACAAGAAAAAAGCTTGGAAACTCGCAACAGTTTTTCCAGTGGTAGCTCTCGAGCACGAAACGGTCGGGAAACTAGTTTACGGCCGAATATGAAAACGCGAGAGCTACCCCCATGTTTTTCCATCGGTCATTTAACCTGGAGAAGAGGCTAAGATCACGTTCTGGTTACAGCAAACGGATGTCCGGTCAAGTTTGGAGCATTTCTCGAGTACACCGGTGAAATCACTTCCGGGCAAAAGGGAGGATACACCGCCAACATCGTTAACGTCCCTAGCACCGTTAACCAGCTTGGCGAACTTACCGAGTGGCACCCTCTCCTCTACACCCCTGTCTCTCGCACCAGCGTCGAAGCTGCTCACACCGGCGGATAACAAGGGTCTCATGAGGTCAGTACGAACTTTGGTTGGTCAAAAATATATCAAACATTCTGCCGTATAACCGTGTTATACGGGATCGTGAACGTGTCTTCGGAGAGCGATGAGCGTTAGCTACGATCTTTCCATTGATACATGCTGCAGTGTTTCATTGCTCCACCCTCGCTTGTTGCTAGTTTGCGAGTGTTCTGCATTTATAGTTCGCGAACGATAGATACTCATGTGGTAATGTCTCGGTATATGTGAAGGGGCATGCATGATATTTCTGAAAAATTCGTCTGGGCTATATAATAATATAAGCACGTTTTAAATATTCAAATTTATAATTTATTTATTTCTTCAGGAAAGTTCTCTTGACATATCCGTGACATTTTGCTGATTAAAATGAGCCCAAACACGGCGCCATTCGGGTTAGATTTACTTGCTGAATCGACAATTCAGCAAAACCTCGATTATCCAAACTAATCGGCGGGACATGACAGATAACAGAACAGTTACTTAAATCCATACTGATTTGTGCGATAAATCATGTTGTATACAGATTGCTTCAGAGTGAACTAATTAATTGTCAAAATGAAATGTTGAGATATCGTCGGTTCGGATAAGCGAGGTTCTAAAAAATCGTCGACTTGTGTCGTGTTTAGTCTCATTTTAATCGGAAAAATATCACAAATATGTTCGTAAACGTTGCATAAAGGAATGATATTAACCTTCTCTCTGTGTCTGTGGTGCGAATTGCAAAGATTCTATGGGATGCTGTCTTATCTTTGAAAAATCACTAAAATTTTGCTCGAAAAATGCATCGTGTCCAATACACGGTCAACATTAGAATAGCAATGCACAGAGAAGAGGTTAAAAACAAAAATATAACTAGAAGTTAGAAAATTTGTTATAAATATAACTTTCAGCACATTAAAATAAGCAGATTGTCATGTAACAGGTGTCAACAGCTTAGACCAGAATTAAATGCAGCATCATAATAGAGTAACTGTTCTAGCATTCAGTGTTTCGTTCGTATAATCGAGATTCTGCTGTATGTAAGCCTAATAATAATTTGAACAGCCACCGTAGATCGGCGATTGGTAGCTTAGGATCGAGAAAATTACGCTCGGCGTTGTAATCAATTCCGTTCATTCTCGGCGAGTGATCTCTCATTCACCGATCGGCGAAGTAACAACGGCCTCAGAAGGAGTCGTAGATAAAGCGTCGCGTAGCCGGGCAAAGGTCACGGAACGAAAAGTGTGAGAGAGAGAGAGTGAGAGAGAGAGCAAGAGAGCCGGAGGCGGAACCGGGCGGAGCTAATCAATGCTACACCTTATCGTTAACACGAATCTCGCTCGCGTTTTTCAGCCAGGCAACGATAGTGAGCTCCTCGGCCGTTAATGGTGTTGCCAGCGGCGGTGCACCCACGGCGATGTACAGACCGAACTTCAGCCAGGCGTTCCAGCGTGCTGGTCCTACGACGGTGCCGCCGACCCTCTCTGCGGGACTGTACCCGACGCAAAGCTTCACATCAGGTCTCCTGAGCAACGGTACACAAAGTAATATTGGTTATCGGTGTCCTTATAATTTCGCTTCCGCTTGGCTCTTCCCTATTCTTTTCATTTTTCTAGACGCCGTCCTCTAATGATTCCCGCGACCAGCTCATCCATGTGGTTGCTGGAATCATTAGAGGACACCTAGCTCAACCGACTCTCATCAGACAAGACAATTTCTCTATTCGCTCCGATCGCAACTGAGCCACGCTCTGCGTCCGAGATTGCATATCCAAATCCTAGCTTCTGTTTGCTTAGCCTCTTCCACGACGACCTGGACGCTTAGCCGAGTCCCACAGTTGTGTACGGAGTTTTTGAAAATAAGCCCACATGCTGCAATTTGATTGAATATCACGTGGGCTTTATTGATATTTACGCTTTACCGTGATGGGAATTATTGGTATACTAACTGAAGTTACATGTCCTAACGTCAGTCATCAATTTGTTGCACAGCAAACTAGCGGGATGCTTGAACTAGAGTTGTGTCCAGAATTTTTGAAAATACTCCCATGTGCTGCGATTTTAATCGAATATCACGTGGGCTTTGTTGATATTTACGCTTTACCGTGATGGGAATTATTGGTATACTAACTGAAGTTACATGTCCTAACGTCAGTCACCAATTTGTTGTACAGCAAACTAGCGGGATGCTTGCACTTGAGTTGTGTACAGAATATTTTAAAATACTCCCATGTGCTGAGATTTTGATCGAATATCACGTGGTCTTTGTTGATATAAACACTTTACTGTGATGGGAATTATTGGTATACTAACTGAAGTTACATGTCCTAACGTCAGTCATCAATTGGTCGTACAGCAAACTAGCGGGATGCTTGAACTAGAGTTGTGTACAGAATTTTTGAGAATACTCCCATGTGATGAGATTTTAATTGAATATCACGTGGTCTTTGTTGATATAAACACTTTACTGTGATGGGAATTATTGGTATACTAACTGAAACTACATGTCCTAACGTCAGTCATCAATTGGTCGTACAGCAAACTAGCGGGATGCTTGATTTAGAGATCTGTACAGAGTTTGTTCGAGCTATTTTCTACGTAATCCATTCAACCTATCCAGTAGATATAAAATAGAACGTACTAACAATCCTCTACAACCACTTTACACCACTTTACCTACCACAAGCCTGCTAGTAATCTCCATCAAAACTCTGCTATATTCACAAGAACCTAAACAATCCCTCTCAAAAGTAATCTCAGAGGAAGATATTAATAAAAACTGTAATTGAAGAATTCACTGAGAAACTGAGAAAGTGATTATAAACCATTGATTTTTAAAATACTGTTAACTAATCTTTTCTGAGTGAACTGATCTTTAATCCTTAGACTGCAGCGCTATGTGACAAAGTACCCCTAGTAGCACAAAATATTGTATATACATTCATATAATATTAACAAGAGATTCAATCTTTTTTTAATATTCAAATATTCATACAATATATTTTATATTTTATATTAAGTAACAAATATTTTTTTTAAATATGCAGAAAATATGTATTTCATGTTACGAGAAAAATATTTTTTTCTAAATGTTACATTAATTTTTATTTCATATTATGAACAAAATTTTTTTTTCTTATTATAAAATAAATCTTTCTGTAATATTACAAACGGAATATTTATTTAATATGAAGAAAATATTTTATGTTTATCATGGAAAAATATTTATTCCAGCTATTTTTTTGCTATGCTACCCTAATAATTGTTTACGCAGAATAAACAGAGAAATTGATTAGTAGTAAGAAAATTGTTAATTGCATATGCACAGTTGCACCTAAAAAAAATCTGTGGACCTATGAATGTAGCATTTGTTCGAGCCATTAATCTTTCTAACTGCATAACAAATTTCTGGATTTTTAATAAGTCGAAGATAAATATTCCCTCGAGCAGTGCACAGAGAGTAGTGTTATTATGTATAGTTTCCAATTGTTGTTATAACTTTTTCTTAAATTTCAAGATTTAATTGAACATTATTTGAATATGGGTTTCACGTTTTTTAAATATTTACTTTATATTTTTTAAATATGTAATTTATATTCTCTGAATTTTTAACTTATATTTTCTAAACATTCAATTTACATTTCTCGTATATGTATACAATATTCAGATCTAATATTTTTCTCATATAAAAAAGTGTGGCTTAAGAAATATTTTTTCAATATTTAAAACAAACATTTACCCAATATTTTTGTGCTACTAGGGACCTCCAGAAAAATATTAATAAAAACTGTAATTGGTAATTTACTAAGAAACTGAAAAAATCCTTTAACTCCAGCGCTCTCTAACAAAATATCTCCAAAAAAGCAAGATTATCCAAAAGACCTATTCCCTAGCCAACATGCATGGAGTGCTTGAAAACCGCTTGAGACCGCAGCCGGGAGGGGCCAATCTCCGTCATAACCTTGATGATCTTTGCAGGACCCACAGACCTGAGCATGAAGAACACGAAGCCGTTGCTGAGTCACAAGCTGAACGCAACAGAAATGACTGCGGTCAGGCAATTGATCACGGGCTATCGAGAGTCCGCGGCGTTCCTACTGAGGTCCGCCGACGAACTGGAGCAATTGTTGCTTCAGCAACCATAGAGCTACATGTACGTAGCGGGCGGTCAGCAAATTAGTTCGTAAGTGTCAGCCGGGTATAGCGAAGAAGAAAACGAGAAAAAGAAAAAGAAAGACAGCGTCGTTCAACCGTACGAGCAACACCGGCAATATCTGATCTTCGGAGACTTGAACGGCAGCATGAACGAGGCTAGCTTGCCCCTTTCAACGTCTTCGGTTACCGACGGTCGGTAAACGAGTTTCTCTTATCCTGCATTAGAAAAAAGCATTTCCGAGAGTTGGTCGACCTTGAAAAGGAGCGGGCGCTGCGGTCCCCGATCGGCAACCCTTTGAGAGAGACCAAAAAACCAAGTTCTTCGGACGATTGTCCCTGGGTAATCATTCCGGTGGTGAAATCACGGGACACGATCCGGGATTTCGAAGTCAGCAGGCTATCCGGCAGGGCTGGGGGATGTTTCTTAGATAACAGAGGTTCCACTTGCGACACGACAAGCGCTGAAACGCGGAGTTTTAAGACTAGATTTAAGGGAACTATTCAAACAGGGTGTACATAGAGAGGATTTACAGATATTTACTTAACTACCGATAAGCTTAAGCTTAAATGACGAGAGATAGCGTGTGCGGTGTGCGTGTGTGAGTGCGTGCGAAAGGCCTCCGCGAACCTGTAGGTCGCTGAAGAGTATTGCTACCTTCCGAGGCTCCCGCGAGCCGAGTCCTTAGCGCAACGACCACGTGCAGCTCGAATGATCCTTGCCGGTCTCATGGTGATTACCAAAACCGGCAGAACGATGCTTGACTCCGGTTGCTGTCTACGGCAAGGATCATTCGTGCGATCTGTATGCTCGATGTTGGCCATTTTTGTCCTCGAGCTTGCGGCTCGGAGTCATAATCGCGTGTATATACGGCTGGTCGTGAAACAACCATCATGGTACTTTATCTGATGATCATGCGAACGGATGAGAGCAGGAATCATGGACGCCGCAGGCACACGTGTACATAAACACGCGCATACGTATACCCTCGCGCGTAGACTCATGTATGTAAATAAGTCGCAGGAAAAGATGGCTGTTTTTCCACTCGAGACAGTGGGGAACCGACGAGTTTATTATAATTATTCGTACACTGGCGCAGCCACGATGGCCCGGCAGAGAGCATAGTACTTGAATCGTGCAGGTTTCGTCGACGATCGTGGATTACAAATTGGTAGACGATGTTTTCCCGTAGAGGCCGTCAGGTTCGTGACGTTTTATTTTCGAGAACTAGCACTTTGGAGACGCTTCAGAGTCATTGAGAATTCCGGTCTTGATTTGCTGGACAAATAGGGTGCACTTAACGTTTTTCGGGGACTTGATCCTTTATTTTGCTGATGGATGTTTTGTTCGTTTGGAATGATCGGGAAAAAAGAATCAAATCTTTTACGATGAAATGAAGATTTTGCTTTGCTTCAGTTGATTTATTTTTCTTTGTTAAATGGCGAACGTAGACTTGTGTTCTTAAAATGATAGGAAGACGCGTAGGAGTGCATTTAAGAAATGAATTTTATTAATGAATATGTTTTGATCTATAGGAAGATTTATTTAATTGTAGTTACTTTATAATTAAACATATTTTTAATATTAAAAGATTGTTATCGACCGACAGAAAAAACTGTTGTACTTTGATTATTTATGGAATCGTTATTGTCGCTTGAAGAACATATTTTATAAATATGTAGTACTACCAACTGTAAATTTAGAAGTACTAATATAATATTTTCACGTGACTAAAAAATATGCTATAAAGCACACTGTTATGGGACCATTAAACCTTCAGAAACATCGAATTTCCAAAAGCCATGCACAAGTAGTTTCTCCTCTGAAATGATTAAAAACTAATGAAAGTCTATTGAAGTTTTCGAAATTGATTGTGACTTGTCAATTGCAAAAGGCTGAATAGCATTATACATTCATTTCCGACGATGTGTTCTTTTACAACTATAATCGATATTATAGAAAGGCATTAAATATTATTTCATACTTCACCGCTGTAATGCAAATTCAGACACGAATCAATTAAATTAATCCTTTCAAAGTTTTCCGCAATTTTCAACAAACAAATTCGTTGGACGATAATTTAGTGTTAGCTCCAGTGTTCGTTTAGAAAGCTACTTCTCGAAAACAAAGCGGAACGTCGAATTTTTTTATGGTGTATACTACATATACTTATGAATTATAATCCACGGCTTTTGACCCGAGCTGTACATATTTATCGGGACCATCTTGTCACGATCGGACAATACGTTGAAACCGTATTTATGGTCTCCGGACGCATCACTGTGTTACCAAAGAACACTGATTATTATTATTATTATTATTATTATTATTATATTATTAATATTATTATTATACGATAATATACGTAGCGCTATATATACAGGCGTTTATTTCTTCCTTTCTGTTTTGATTCGTTTCAATCATTTGAGTGATATTGTTGTTCCCATCGGACCAAGGAGTCATCTTACCCTGTTTAAAAAGATGAAAACCACTCTATGGGGGTGGGTATCTTCCGCCATGGATCAGTTTCTCCAATCGATGTTTCTCTTTCTTTTCTTTCTTTCTCTCCCTCTCTTCTTTCTTTAATTACGTTGTTATATCTAACCGTAACGATTAACGCGTCTAATTCTCGCTACTACCATTTTATATTATAGTCTAGCACACGATACTGTCACTACGATTATATTGGGCGAAGAGAACGACGATGATTCCTCTTCGTCGAGAACTAGTTTTTTGCGCGAGATTATGGTGTTTCGCGAGTTGATTCTATTCTGTCGTTGTTTTGTACATAGTTTATACACATCGTCGTGTCACGATGCGAGAAAATGGTGAAAGAATACTGCGGATACACGAGTTTCTTTTAACGAGATTTCAAGAGAGAATATATATTATTATTATTATTATTATTGTAATTATTGTACACGGTGCGCCGGGTCCGGTCGCGTGCCCCGATTCTCTCGCGAATTACTTCTAATGGAAGCATGTTGTCCACAGTATCGCGTGACTTGGGCATGTGGAACAATTCGTGAAATCATTGTTTAACTTGACAAAGTAAATAAAGTGTACTTTCAATCGATATTTTATTTGACATTCTCATGCGTGGCTAGTTAACGATCATTTAGAACTTATCATTAATACGATGCTGTGCATCCTGTTTAAGAATCATTGAGCAAACAAATGAAAAATTGATGATACTTACATACTTCGATAAAAATCTATATAGAATATTGTATTAAAGGTCTCGAATGTGCGTTGTCATTCATATATTTTTATGTAACGACAATACTGTTTAAACGATATTGACAAATTTAATCGAGATTTAAAAATAAGAATATTATAGTAAAATTCTCACGTTGAGCACAGACTGCTCCTGTTCATATTAAAAATTCTTGAATATAATCTGGTATGTGCATTGTAAAGTGTTAAAAGAGCAGTCGAAAGAGGGTGTGAAACAAGATCCTTTCATTCGCAATAGTTTTAGAGACGATCGCGCTCCTGCTCGAACCGGACGCACCATGTACGTATTATATATATATACATATACATATATATATAAATATACGAATCGTATTGTGTGTATATACTGTTTGCGACTGTAAAATATGTTCACGCGGATGACCGATGGCCGTGGTCGCCACGATCGAGCTCGAGAACTCAGAGAAACATTCCACCACCAGGGGAGGGAGGTCGATTAGGAAAAGGAAATTGTTGACGAACAGCTATCCGACTGTTTCCGGCGAAGCAAACGCGAATTTCGCAACGAACTCATGCCTCCTTCTTCCTATTCCGTTCCTATTCTGTTTTGTCCATCGATCAGTCACATTGTAAAAACGTGTATCCCAGCCATCGACGATCGTTTCGATCATCCCCAGAGATCATCGGCGTGTATCCCAAATCGTTGAACATTTCGAATGGGTTCCAGTCAGGTTCTACAGCGTTCAAAATTTGTTTCGGTGAATTCGGAGAGTTGGAAGGACTCGAGTCCCTGTCACAGATGAAGTCACTGATTCGTGATATATACATACATTCAGAAAGCGTTTTTGTTGCTGATTACTCTCTCTTGATACTGTAGAATGTAACCGTCTCAAATTCTGTTCAAAAATCAGATATTCAAATAAAATTTATATCAACGCGAGACTTATCGTATGCGATAAAGAAATTGTTATTTGCTATAATTGGTTAGACAGCTCGTTAATATGGGTATTAACAAGATCTTATTTCCTCGGATCTCCTAAAACACACGCAGTAACGTTAAATATCGAAGGTTTTGCTGGTGTACCATGGTCTTGAATATACAGTAAATTATCCATATAAGTCCCTAGCACGGGTCTGCCGAGGGACATTTATGCACCACAGTCACTATTCTTCGAGCGTTGCCGAATTCGAGCGTTGCGACTTCGATTACCATATTTGTGGCATTTTTCTAATGCAAAATGATATCAAACATGATATAATTCCGATGATATTTAGGTGTGTAATAGACAATCAAAGTTTCGGGCGCAAGGAATGCGTCTCTTTCCTTCGCATACGCTATCCTACGCGCCCGAAACTTTAACTGTCTATTACACAAGTAAATATCATCGAAATGATATCATATGTGGTATCATTGTTCTTAGAAAAATGCCACAAATATGGTAATCGCAGTCTCATAAAAAAATAATGAAAAATAAGGAAGTTGAAAATTTGGATTAGGCGGTCTCACCGAGAGCGTATACCAAGAGGGTACACCCCGCAGTAGTGGGGATAGCTCCGGGACTTTTAAAGGCCACACTTTTAAGACATTTATGGATATTTTACTGTACTTGTTCCTTTCGGTAGCGAGAGAAAATGTCCTTTACAGAGATGACGTAGATGCAAGAAAGACAGTAATGCTCTTTACTAATTAGCCCATTTACCTCAGTCAATTAATATTTACATAAACGTGACTCGAATTTACCTCCTTTCAATTCTAAGAATATACACACCTATTTCGAACCGAAAAGTTCTAAACTAACATGGAATCCATCGAACTCAATGGGAAACAATTTCTCTATGATTCAGTCGAAGCTATCATTCATTCGCTTTATCCAAATCTGAACATTTTTACTTTGAGAAGCCACTGTTAAAAAAATACTTCTAACTCCTTCTACGGTAGATATCATTGAAGCTGCCGCAAGTCATCTAAAACCAATCAACAACTATGTTGTGCTGGTATATCCTCTAACTCCTTCTACGGCGGATATCGCTGAAGCTATCACGCGCTCTTGCCTAGTCAACTTTCTTCCCAAAGAAATCATCGATTACGACAGTAATTACTTTGGCATCCAGATAATTGGCTGGTAGCTTTCCGGTAGTAACGAGGTTATATTCTTCTTTAAGATTCATCAAGGCTTCTCTCATCATTCCTGGAGAATTTCCCAACGCATCATCTTAGCATCATTGGTAAATGATATACCCTATAGTTCTTCTTCAACCGAACAAACTCTTGTCCTCCCTAAAGTCCTCATTCTTGAGTGCAAACCACCTGATGAGTCTCGGACTGAACCCACCAACCACACACGACTTCTCCCGTATCATGAAAGCTTACTGATCCACTTAACAAGCTAGCCGCCTCCCCTAAGCCTACATCTCTCTGCAGTTGCGTTGGAGATGGAATCCGTTTCGAAAAGAAAATCCAGGTGACTGGCCACGATCCCAACAAAAGAACTCTTCAGAACTGATATGGTGTCCTCGAGAAGGGGCCAAGTGCTACGAGCAAGTTGTTCAGCTGCCTCGGTTGAGACCAGTCGGATGCAAATTGGAGATCACAATTTGGAATGAACCGAGTCATGTGCACGACGATGGGTATTATTATCATCGAGCATCTGACTCGCGGAATTCCAATTGCCGTGGACTGCTGGCTTTGTCTAGGTGATCGAGAGCGACTATCGTGATTCGGTATAGTGCAATAGCCTTTTACACACTTCTAACTTCTCTCTGTCTCTCTTTCTCCGCGCGCATAAAGTAGACTCCGCTTCGCGGCACCGTGGAACGCCTCCTTTCATTCGAACGTCTCCTCTACGCGAATGTAATAATCATTAGGATCGTCGTAACTTTACAGCCTAGTTGTACCGCGTTAGATGTATATCTCCGGGGCTCATACACTTGTACCGTGTGTAATGGATTCGCGTGCACCTGTCAACGCATACCCACAACAATTCTGTTTCGCGTCACACAGTTTCTGGAACCAGCTGTCGACCAGGTCCCGATCAAA
This sequence comes from Lasioglossum villosulum, assembly GCA_963971365.1. Taxonomy (NCBI): domain Eukaryota; kingdom Metazoa; phylum Arthropoda; class Insecta; order Hymenoptera; family Halictidae; genus Lasioglossum; species Lasioglossum villosulum. The sequence continues at coordinate 42,696,314 of OZ020495.1, read as the reverse complement.
CTTCCATCAAAGACGAAGATTCTCGAATTCATCCTTCGCACTCGGAAGGTGTCTGGCGACTACTCGACATTATTGTTTCATTGAATTAGGTTGTTGCATATGAAATTCCAGATTTTAGAATGCGTTTTATGGATGGAATGAAATTTTTATTGCTTTTGTGACAAAAATTAGCAGATGCAATTGAAAACAGTAAAAGGCTAAAGATACTTAACGCTTAATTGGTATACTCGGGTTTCTGATGACCCCAAGAATATTTCTGTACACTAATTTTCGTTACTGAAATTGACTAAAAAATACTTTAAATTTTCTTAATGAATCTCTATTTAATTGTAGAGAAGCTCAAGGGTTAAAGATACCAATTATTTTCTGCATATTCAAACAATTAATGTGAGAAATAGTTGTTCGTCTAGCTCCCTGCAATGGGAATAGACTTAGTTTAATTTTACTTAGTTTAATTTTTAGATCAGAAGATTATTTCAAGGCCAGACAGTGTAATTGTGTCGCAATAAAAAAATGAATATATTGAAGAGACAACTCAATTTTTATTGTAATGTAATAAAGAAACTTGTATCTATTTGATAGAGTTGTGTTGATCGCAATGGTGCTTTGATGAACGATATTTATTTAGGAAAATGTTAGGGTCAAAAGTCAGACATTTCATATGCAACAACCTAATAAAATAAATTTTTATTCGAACGTAAAAATGGGTATCTTTTTGTTCTTCATAAATGAAAATTTTAATCTCAGTTTTTACTCATTCTGTTTGCACATGGCTCCGAGTGCGAAGGGTTGTTGCCCTAACTAGGATAAACACCATTAATCTAGTAAATTAGAGGACAGGATTGGACACATTTCATTTGAAATGAGTTAACAAATAAGCATAAAGAATAATGAATTATTTTAAATACTTTATTTTCATTTGACGTTGAAATCGAATTAATTGTTTTCAGATAATATTTAAATGCATAAAATCCAGTTATTAGATATACAGATCTGATTGTATAAGAATTTTAATTCAAGTCAGAGTGTTGCAAAGTTAATTGACCTAGGAAATCCCGATAGGTCTGCACAGCTAATTTGAATATTCGATGAACTTCCTTTTTCATCTTGAAGAATGCAATGAGCACGTTGAAATAAACGTTCAATTAAGGTTAAAGTCTGTAATCAAGAATAAGTAGAACATTGTTCCAACCAGAGTCGTCAGATGAGGAGCACTCTCCCTCTCTCTGTAGACGTAAATCTACAGTTTCTTATATCAACTCACACCTCGAACACGAATTTGATGAATTTGTGACAAAAGTGAATAGACAAAATTGTAAACAGTGAAAGATTTTAAATAATTCACGAACGAGGCAATAATTTTTATATCTTCCATAAAAATCTACTTACTTACATCACTATAGGCGAATCTAAGCAAGTGCTGTACACTTATCTTCAGCAAAATCAACGTGACAACATTATCGACACTAAAATTGAACGTGTCGGAGACCAATCCATTTCAGATTTGTGTTTAATTAATTGTGCAGATACTCTTGCAGTAAACTATTAAATAAAGTCCAATGACTGTAATAACTTTTAGAAGGGGTTGGAAATAAGCTTGAACCTTTGCTCAGTTTTTTTCGAACACCCTGTAGACGCTTTTTGCAGTTTATCGATCGGCGATGAAGTTTGATTCGAACTAGTTCGCGGCCGGTCGAACTTTCCGCTGTTCCATCCGACGATGATCACTGAAAGAGAAACCGAACTCGGTAGAAGCCTGTTCAAAGCGAGTCGGAACTGCGATTCCGACAGTCGGCCGAATCGTTCCTAGGGAAAAGAGAGAAAAAGAAATCGGGCATCGACTCCACGATACGCTGACAAACGGATCGAAAGGGAAACGAGAAGACAAGGAAGGTTACGAGAAACTCCGAAGCAAGAGACACTCACAAGAAACATATACAATACACATGCACACACGCACAGACGAATACGCATTAAAGAACAGTGACAGCAGACACTTGCATTTCCGTTTTTCATTTTTTTTTTCGTACATATACACCGTACATGTTAATATACATGAATAGACATATAAATATGATAAACTATATTTATATTTTTCGTTCGATCGTCCACGCGAACGCGCGAACACATCTTCGAGAAAACGTGTCCGTATCTTGTTTGTCTACACGGGGTGCAGTTCTAACACCGTTCAATGTAATCGCGAATTGATGTATATTGACTAAAGATATAAATATTACTTAACGAGATAAAGAAAAAAAAACAATTGAGAAGAATATGTATTTGTTCCTGAGAAAGAAAATAATAAGAGTAGCACTACCGTAATATTAATATCGATAGTAACGATAAAGATAATTTGATGGTACATACTTTTCTTATAAGTAACCTTATACATTACTACGATTATTGTAGAGTTGGTACGGTCTTTGATGATGCCTTGCCTGTAAATGTAACGTTAAATGAAAAAAAATCTTATTACCTTGTAAATGTTTTACCAAATATAATCGATTATTCAACTTATAAACGAGCCTCGCTTCGTTTATCCTTTCCCTTCACCGTTTATCCTTTTCAATTATTTGCTTGTCTGTAATCCACAGGTTTTCACGAAAAAGAATTTCAATATCTAGAAGAAAGTTCTGTCGTTGATTTTGTTCAACGATTCGCCAGATGATTTTACAAAATCTCAATGAAAAATATTGTTTTTAATCAATTTGAAAATGCTACTATTTTCACCTGATTACAATTATTAACATAAGAAATACATGTATATGTGCTTTTGTTGAAGATGCTTCTATTTTCATCTGATTACAATTATCAACATAAGAAATAAATATCCATGTCCTTTTTCGTCCTTGCAATAATAAATATTTATACCTAACTAAGATGATTTTTTGCATACAATATCTATTCTATAATTACGTGTAGTGTAGCTGTTAAAAAATACGTCCGGATGTGTACTATAACCCTGACCTTGAGATGACCTTGGTCACCAGAAACTAAAGTTTTCTGCAGCATTATAAATTTTTTGTGCTAGGAATTAATGCAGACTATTTTTATCTGCATGTTGCGTAAATATATTACAAAAATCCGCGGTTCATTTATTATACAGTGATATAAATCAATTATATGTTATTTAAGTTCATTAAGGTGTTAATGGTGGAACATTCAGAATGTTAATACTCTTTATGTGTACAGAAACTTCATCATAAATACATTACTGATTAAGTAATGTTGCGTAATATTCATGAATCTTAGGCGTTTCATACCTTATTCATAAGGTATGAATGTTCCACCATTAACACCTTGTGTTTAACATCGTTTGGTCAAACGTTAGAATGTCAATTTATTTACCATAACAAAATAATGGTTGTATTAAACTAGGCATTGGTATTGTTTGAATTTACTCTTTCCCTCAACTGTTAGTTGCTTCAGTTCAATGTAGACCAGCATGGAACTCAGTCATTATTTTTAAAACTTCTTGACACTTAGCAAGTATGTTCTTTAAAAATATTATTTACAGTTTTATTAATTTTGTGAATTACCCATTAAATTTTGTTTATATATATTTTCAGACGCAATTGCTCTTGAAAATGATCGACACCTGGATCGAAACGTTGGGTTACATTTAAATATTGCTAATTTGCTTTGTTTTTGCTTTATTTTTGATCGAAACTGTGCGCCGAGAACATATAATTGATTTATATTAAAATTTACCAAAGTGAATCAGGCGAAAACTAAATAACGAATAAACAACGAATAAATAATCGGCTTTTTGTGTCATGGTTTATCCGAAAATATTGACGGAGTGAAATTGGAGTACCATCGGTGTTTCTTCGTTACTCACCCTGTATATTTGTTCGCACGCATAATCAGCGCCTTAAAAGCGACGAACAAGCAGCCGGATAATGTATTATGTACACATGGTATCGAACGAAATGGAAAGTCGAATGAGACCCGCACGAGATCACGATCTTATTTCGATTGTGAAATAAGAGCTGCCCACGAGCATGGTTCCGAGCAACAAACGAAAGTAACATCGGGCCCGATCTTTTATTTGCAATGAAGCAGTCCTGAGCTTAAATTATTCGACATGCTCCGCGAGCTGTAATATTTCAAACTGCGAATGGCACGGGCGTCTATTCTTAGAAATAAGGCACTGAAAAAATTTATGTTCGGACATGTGAATAGTTCGAACGCCTTTTAAACAGAATTGAAAATTCTGAACATTTCACACACGTCTCCATCTTATTTAGGTGTTACCACAAATTCTACAGAACAGATGCTGTTCAACGCTTCCAAAGGAAGTAGGTGCAAGATGTTAAGGATGTTCTGGAGGTACAATGGGAGATAAAAGTACAAGAAATTCGAAATCCATTAATATATTAGCAATGAAAGCCATTCACCAGTATATTTTGCCTTAAAAAAATAGATTAATTTAAAAAGCTTTCGTTTAATTAGTGAATTTCATGTTATATTTATTTTTAAATCAAATTGTCTTCATATTATAAAAAATTGCAAATGAGTTTTGTCTACAGTATTGTCGTGTTTTCATGCTAGTGAGATGACAACACGATAATTTTGAAGTTTTGTAACAGTTCATAATTTTTTGCTCTGTAACTATTTAGTGTATTCTAATAAATTTTGAACATAATTAAATACATAAATTTTACTATATATATAAAAAAAACTGGAGTGTCTAGTTGCGTTTTTTCAAAGTTTAAATAGGGTTTGAAGTGGAATTTGATGAATTCTTCATAAGAAGACGTGTTAAAACGTGCAAATTTGAAGTTGCTATGAATATCAAACGGTGTAGTGAATTTAACTCAATCTTTGGTAATTGCATTAATTTAGTAAGAATTATATCTTGTCAAATTTTCAAAAATTTTATTGCGGTTTTATATAGCTCCAGAACATCTTTAAGAAAAATGTTATTGTTTATATAAAATTACATAGTTTTAATGTATCAATTAATTCTCCAAAAGAATTTATGAACTATTTTAATTCTGCAATTGTATCCTGGGGTCTCTTATGACCCAAGTAAATATAAAATTCCGTTGACTTCTTTTGAACAATTGAGTTTTGTAATCTTGTACGTTTATTAATTCATTTTGACAAAATTTTTCTGATATTCTTGCGTTACACATATGCGATTAATTTTGCAAAGAACTCGATCACTTCAAAACGTGTATAAAACTAAACAAAGTCAATCAATCTGATTCCAACAAGATGGAAACTAAAGAGGTTATGTATGCCTACATACCCAGCTGGGTCACATGACCCGAAGATCATGCACATAACATAACAAATTGTATTTTACATTCACGCATAAGATGGTAATTAAAAATGTTAGATAATCCTGCATACCCAGCTCGTCCACAGACTCGAAAAGCCATAGAACGTTTAAATCATGAAAATTCATCGGATGTGCCTACAGCTAACTTACGTTAAAGGCTCAAATAAACGAATTGAACTGAATTACTTAAATAGACATTTCCAATAAAATTGACAGGATCGATCCCGAGGAAAACGGTAACGAGATGTGCCTCTAGTAGATCGTGGATCTATCGCAAAAAGGCGACACTCCGCGGTATCCTGGAGTGGCGCGGTATCCGAGGATCTAAAGAAGCCTTCAGCCGCGCGTCCATGATGGTCGCCGGCCTTCGACGTGATTTAACGCGGTTCGGACGATATTTATTAACCGCATTAATTAGCTTTATTAATCGCAGCCGTGGCGGAAAGTGTCTTTTCCGTCGTAAATACCGTGGTTGACCGCGTGAGAGCAGAGAAATTTGCGGAATACTGGACGAACCGGTGTCGGGCCTGGGCTGGGTAGTGTACCGGGATATCTCGGTTGCTGTAGCCTCGGTAGCGAGCTCGCGGGAAGATTAAGGGCTTATTACGACCGTGACAGAGGATTAATGACGCGGGCAGCGTCGGTTTATCGCGGCAACGATCCGAATAAATTCGTTTACCGGTGATTGCGGGAAAAATGCTCTGTACAGCCGGTGGTGGTGCGGGGGTGTGCTGTACCGGAGCATTTATCAAGCCTAATTCGTACACTCCCACCTGCTCTAATTGCATCGTTAAGAGGCAACCGGTCGCCGGTATCTAACGACCCGGTGATTGGGGTTATTGATACAGGCCTCCTCGGCCGCCGCCGTCGCGGTTCGATATTCGATCGGTTGTTCCGAGTGATTTCTCGTGCACCGCCGTGATTTACGTTGTATTTGCGTTCACGTTCTCTTTCATTTCGGCCCCCGGCGTTACCTGCTGTTTGCCTTTGCCTAGGTTAAGGCTTCGTTTACACGGCTGATCCTGTTGCGGTCAAGGTACCCTCCACGAATGATGTACGCCGGGACGTGACTCGAAAGTGAATCTTACGCGAGACCTGCACCTCGAAAACGGACACACGTCTACACCCGGCTCTATACCAACACCACCTAGATAATTGAAGCCAAACAACTTCGCTGTGACGTCATCGCCAAGCGGCGCGGCGTTGGCTGAACTTAAACCCCCCCCCCCCTTCCTTTTGAAATTTGACATATGTCATTCTATTCGTTGTGACATGCTGAACACAAAATGTATGTGTCATTTTTGGCTGAAATGAATAGTTTTCGAGATATTCGTGAAAAACTGCAGTTACTACACATTGAAAACGTTTCAGACAAAAGTTGTATGCTTTCATGGGGGATATAAAATGGTATCGTAGATTTGACCTTGGACAGACGTTTGAAAATCACGTGAAGGTCATCTTCAATTTCTTAAATATGGAGAACTCCCTATTGGGAAATGCATACTTTTCACCATGGCTATACAGGGTGTCCCAAAACTACCCTAGGAGCCGAAAATGGGAGGTTCCTTGGGTCATTTGAAGCGACATTTTCGTTTACAAAAATGTTGTCCGTGACTTTGTTTAGGAGTTATTAACGAAAAACACGGACCACCAGAGCACAGCTATAGTGAACCGAGTCCGACTCTGCGACAGGTCCCGCGAGGCATGGTGTCGCCATTGGTCGACTCAGAATCAATCCGCTGTAGACGCGCTCTAATTGGTCCGTGTTTTTCGTTAATATCTCCTAAACAAAGTCGCGGACACCATTTTTGTAAAGGAAAATATTGCTTTAAATGACCCAAGGAAACTCCCATTTTCGACTCCTAGGGTAGTTTTGGGACACCCTGTATATTTAAAAAGCAGTATCTTTATAATAAGTATTTTAAAATGATATTTTAAATGTAAATGATTGTGCTTTTCGATAGTGTACACAAAATAAATGAATAACGTAAAAATATTAATTATTCTTTGTACTATTTTAAAAAGATATTTTAATTGTAAATAATTATACTTGTCGATAGTGATCACAAAATAGACGAATAACGTTAAAATATTGCTTACTGTCCCCAGTACTAGATTGAAAAATAGCTGCAGACTTGACAATCTGATACGTTTCTGTTCATGGATAGATGTTTCACTGAAAACATTCACTCGAGTAAAAACCGTATACAGTACAAAAAAGTAGAAATCTGAAGCTTCAATATGATCGCTTTTTCATCAAATTTGGACAAATTTTAGCGAAGTTACAGCGGTTAAAATATTGAGCGAATTTTGAAATAGCTTAGACCGCACAATTACTGGACAGTAAAGGAGCGTTTATTGTAGTTTCAAACGAAACACATGTTGTCAGAAGTAGTATTTGCAAATGTTCGTATTTCTCAGTGGAAATGTTTCGTACCCAGGTGTGGATCAAGCATACCGAAAGGGGGCAGCCGATGATCAGGGTGGGGTAAAATTGCACCATCGCGCCGAAATCGTTGTCGGGAAGATGAGAGATGTTGATAAGCGGTAATCGGGGACCGGTCGATTTTCGCAAACTCGAAGGCGACGACCCTTCGATCGCGTAGTCGTCGGTTCGGTCACCCATCGACCGATGCCAATTATACCAATTACGGTGACCAATCAGCGCGCATATCGCACCAACCGAAAGGAGAGACTGCTCATTAAATCCGGCTTTAATCCCCTTGCTCCGCGTCCGGTAATGGGACGGACTCATCGCAGGCCTCTGCCTCTGCCGCGCTGCGAAATAGGGAACGTTCCTCGTACCCCGCTGGGCCCGGCGAGGTTGCCAGGGTCATTCGATTCAAAGGAAGGTCACGTCAAGGTCATAGACACACCACCCAACGATTACAAGGCGCGATTTAGCTGGGCTCTCTCCGGTCCCGGTGGCCTTTTGCGAAGTCTTACGGCCTTCCCTTTCGTCGGATGAATACGCTGGAATACCTTGTTTAGCCACCATATACGATTAGTTCCTTTTTTTCTTTCTTCCTTTCTCTCTTCTTATTAGCCTGCATTTTCTGTCCCCCGTGTATAAGCCTCTAGCAATGAGGAATATTTATTGCGAAGCACGAGCAAGCCTAACGAACGTTTTGATCATCCAGCGCCTTTCGAGGGTACAAGTTGTTCGATAGTTTAGTGGAGTTCCGAGATTAGTCTCTGTGCGAAAACGCTATGTGTTTGTAAACTTACAGTGGGTAAAAAAAGTATTGGCACACTCTGAAAAAGGCGGTAATTTTTTAAATATCGTATTATACGATTTGAATTTTTTTTGGGAAGCTAGAGCAATTAGTTTGCCACAGGATGCGAAAAAAAATTTTGTCAAAAATTGCAATTCATCAGAATTGTAGTAAAAATACTAAAAGTTGCATTTTACAACTTTTTTGTGTGGGAAAATTTTAAAAATTCGTTTTGTGGATCTGTGTCAGTTATATTCACTGGTAAAATTTCATCGAAATCGGTTGATGCAAAAAATAAACGACAGGCATTGATAGATGCAAGAATCTGCAGTTAAGGCCGAAAATCGTGAAAATGTGCAATTTTTAACATATTTAATAATTGTAACAGATTTTGACGAAATTTTCAGAATATGTTTAATTGACACAGGTCTACAAAACACATTTTAAAAATTTTCAATATTGGCCCACATAAAAAAGTTGTAAAATGCAACTTTTAGTATTTTTGCTACAATTCCGATGAATTGCAATTTTTTACAAAATTTTTTTCCGCATCCTGTGGCAAACTAATTGCTCCAGCTTCCCAAAAAAAATTCAAATTCAAAAGTTATCGCCTTTTTAAGAGTGTGCCAATACTTTTTTTATCCACTGTATTTATATCAATCGTATTATTGTTAATAAACAATTGTTGAATGATATTGGAGCTACGGTTCGATCGTTAAAAAGAAAAAGAAAAATTTTAACTAAGCAATTTTGCTAATTTTCAAAATAATCGACGTTTCGGTCTCTGATTTTGATCATTTGCAAGATTGAATTGAATTGCGTCTGTAAGAGAAATGAAAAAATTTTAACATAAAGACATACAATTTTTTAAAAAAGTAACTATTAAATGTTTAAATGTAAGAGAAAAAACTATGTGTTTGGTTGAAATGAAAGTTCCTAGCGTTCTTAAATTAAAACCCAAAGATAAAATTAGGATACTTATACCTAGGTTTGTTCAGTAACAAATTTTCCTTTCTTTTGGTATTACGTGTTGCCATGTTTTAGGTAATTCATCATTTCATTCGATAAAACCTATGAATAAATATCTTTATTTTATCTTTGGATTTTAATTGGAGAATTCCAATTATCCTATTAATTCGAACAATTCAAACATTTTAAACGAATAAACCTTTTATTAATTTTAACATCGCAGTATGATATTGCACAAATAACTAGATGCATCCTTTATCAAATTTTTGAGTGATATCTATTATCTTTAAATTTCAAATTTGTCACCGTTTTAAAATTTTCAATTCTGTGAATTTTAAAAATTTTATTGTGACTAGAAGTGGAGCCAGTAAAAGTTATTCTTCATAATAATTAGTCAGCGAATCTTTATGCAAAATGAGAATAATAATAATAGGGTAACTGTACCAATTACTGCGGTATCATGCTTCGATCGTACTTCATTTTATTATTATTCTTAATTTATCCTGAAATAATGATGTGTGTAAATGTTTTATGGACGGTGCTTTTTAAGATTTTGTAGAAACAATAAAATCGGTAACATTTTGTACGTATTACTGTGGACGAAAAAGAGCCATGTAATAATCACTGCGTACCCATTACCGTGGATTAGAATTCGAAATGTACGAACGTAAAGAAACAAACTACGTATTTAGCTATTAATTCGAACAATTCAAACATTTTAAACGAATAAACCTTTTATTAATTTTAACATCGCAGTATAATATTGCACAAATAACTAGATGCATCCTTTATCAAATTTTTGAGTGATATTCATTATCTTTAAATTTTCTTTAAAATCTTTAAATTTCAAATGTCATCGTTTTAAAATTTTCAGTTCTGTGAATTTTAAAAATTTTATTGCGGATCTTTATGCAAAATGAGAATTTTTTACCTGGAATTGCAACAAACTGCAGTGAAATTTACTTTCTTTCTTAATATGCTTAATATAGGTCGGCGATGATATAACAGTATTTTAAAATTCTTCTAATGTTTTTACTGTTTTACATTGCACCTGCTCATTTTTGTTACAAGTGCATAAAATCCGCTGCGTAATAATAATTACATCTTCGTTAATAATTGTCTGGTACGTCGCTGTGCCAAAAATTTGCAATTTTAGTCAGACGGTCAGTTTCAAAAACGAAAGGTCTTTGGATCCTTGAAGCTATCGGAGAAAGGCTCCTTCGAATTGTCGATAAATCTCGAACGAGGCGGGGACTGTGGTGGGGATTGCAAGTAAGTTGAAGGGTTTCTGTCGTTTTATTTCCGTGACCAGGTCGAATGATTTATAGGACATCGTGGACGATCCTCGAACTTTCACCTTCTCTGAAGAATATCCCGTTCACGAGAGTTACACTGTACCATAGAAATAAATCGGTGCTTTTTACGGTGTATTTAAACGAATTGAAATTGCAGAACCTTGAAGCAGCTCGCTTATGGTGCTACAATTTTATATTTCAACAGTGTTCACAAGTTACAGCTGCCGATTCATAATATTGCAAACTATTCTAAATAAATTCTTCATTCTATAACGAAATCACATGGTCGCAACAATTATTTATTTATTATTTATTATTGCTTTATTGTTTTTGTTTTTATATTATTCCGGGACATTGTTATAGACTAAAGTTGAATAATTGTTTTCGAAATAAATATTCGAGCGGAGTTGGCAAATATTTGTTAATAATAAATGAAAAAGCGTAGAAGCAAGAATTAAATAGTACAAATTGAATAATAGGTAGACTCGTACAGATATTTCTGTAATATCATCGCTCAGATATATTTACGTTATGCTCAAATTTATTTGTATGATTATGTATAATTTTGTATATTGTTCAAATAAATCTCTCGTGCGATTTATGATAACGAAAGAGAAATAATAGACTGCTGGTTTTTATGCAAAATAAACATTGTTTGCACCTGAAGATACAGGTGTTGAATGAGATTTATTTCTTCCTTCAATAATTTTAATAAGCTGAAAGTAATACGTGGACGTTTCAAAATTCTCTTAATCAGTTTACTGTCATTAATTGCAACAATTCAGTTTTATCATTAATGCATAGAAACTGCAGTCTAATAATAAGTGTGTCTAATCAGTATCCACAAAATATCGTTACGATCAGAACAATTCTAAAATAATGAATCCGTAATCAAGAATGTATTTTAACTGATATGATAGGTTTCATCTAGATCCAACTTAGACTATGGCAAACTTCTGGCTTAGTAATTGACAATAGGGTATTTTATCCGTAAGTGTCCCAAAAGTCTGGCCGATAAATGTCCCAAATGTCGTCGAGAAATGTAAACATAGCTAATCCAAATTTCCAACTTCCTTATTTTCCATTATTTTTTTATGAGACCGCGATTGCCATACTTGTGGCATTTTTCTAAGAACAATGATACCACATATGATATAATTCTGATGATATTTACTTGTGTAATAGACAGTTAAAGTTTCGGGCGCGTAGGATAGCGCATGGGAAGGAAAGAGACACGTAGAGTCGTAGTCGCCAGCACATTTCAAAGGCTCACCGGCAACTGTTCTTCCTTGCTCTAGTAAGAAGTAAAAGTGTAAACACAGTACGAACTTATCAATGACCTTGACATACCTCAAAATGTTCTAAATAATTACTAAAAATTAGCCAACTTCCTTCCTTGCTCTAGTAAGAAGTAAAAGTGTAAACACAGTACGAACTTATCAATGACCTTGACATACCTCAAAATGTTCTAAATAATTACTAAAAATTAGCCAACGTCCTTCCTGGGGTTCATTTGAAATGGTAAACTGTTCGTTCTCACAATTAGTTAAATAATACAATAATTTCTCAAAATTATACAAATTCAAATAATTCTGCGGGGATCAAAAATTTCTTTTCACGTTCGTTTCAGTGTAAAATACATAACACTCTAATACTCCGAGCGGGAAACCAGAAGAAAACAAATCTCGCGAGGCGAACGAACCTATTACTCAATAACCGCGGCAGCCTTGCAGCTAATCTGCGGATATTTATGCAACTCCTCATTTTTCCAGACAAAGAGGACATACTTAAACGGAATTTGATTTCCTGCGGCAGTGGCATCGTCGCGCAAAGAACAGCCCAAAACTATCAAATTCAATTAACCTCGGTAATTTACAGTTTCTTGCTAGCCTTTACGAGCCATAAACGTCCGAAGATCCGCAATCTAGCCATAATTGAATCCGCTAATTCCATACAACAAAGTTACAAAGTCCCGTAAAGAAGGACACTTAAATCAGTCCGATCATAAATTAGAGGCGGCACTATATTTGGCGCGATCATCCTCGAAAAAGAAAGAAAAAATGAACGACGCGAAGGAAAATGGCGGCATCCTGCTGACGTGGCCTGACTTACGATTACACCGTGGAGATTTTGCGGTGTAGCTCCGTAAACAGGAAGGGCGAGAACGAGTCGCTCTTAATTATCGATCAATCGCGATTACGGGAAGCGCCGGCGGGCACGGGATGCGCTTTTGTATGATCGCATCGTGGCAATATCAGGGACGGTCTATCGAGAGGGGGCCCCTCTTTGAATACGATGTACTAGGAAGTGCGCGTTGTCCTGACAAATGAGATTAATCGGCACCAAATACGGCGGTCGGTTGTTGCACTCGCAATTAAAGCCCGTTAATAAAACACCAAGGCAAATCGTTTCGCGCTCGCCGGAATGTGAAAGTAGATAAGTCTCCGCCGGTCCGCCTTCTCTGCAGTGGAACAGGGCGAGAGCGAGAGCGCATATGCTCGCGCCCAGTGTTAGATCTCATTATCGAATTCAGTCTTAATTGAGATTAGTTTCGTTAACGTGTTCACGGTCGGACTAGTTCCGCAAACAGATACCGGCTCCTATGTAAATGTCATTATCACGATCAGCCACTCGCAATGGAGCTCCAATTAGGGGGGCGAAACCGGAAACCCCTCATTCCTTGCTGTAATAGTATCGGCGACACCACAGACGTGTACGTGGCCAGAAACATCAGGAAAAGTAGATATCAAACAATCTTTTATAAGGTCCGAATAAGGTTACACTATTGGATTTGTTTATTTGTACATTCGTAGAGTACTCCACTTCATCGAAAGTCAAGAGAGTTTGCAGCACCCGTTGCATTCTGAAACAGCGATTCATTAGCGATTTTCAAGTGTTTCAAGGAACTTGTGTGAATTTTTACATTGCGGAAGTTTTTCGTTATCGTCTGAATTAGCAAAGTTATTAATATTTGCAGGTAATCAATAATTAAAATTAGTGGTACGCATTGCTAGTGGGGCACACAGCTATTAATGGTTTTTTTTTAATTTTGTGTGCGACTCTCCACGAGCCACACAAAGAACTTCCCGATTCGTTAGTTGCAGTACATAATTATCATTATAATAACTAATAATAACTCACTCTTGCATTGGGATATTTTTTGATTATTGTAAGCAGTCACATTAGCATTAGTTGCATAATTTAAAAAAAAATTTTTTTTTAATAAAAATGTAATATATATAATTACGTTTGTTTATTTGGTGGAAAATTTCCATCCTCTCGTATAAATTGCATTGTTGAATGAACTTCTTTCGAAAAAAACTAAAAAATCTAAAAAACTACTTTACCAATATGGACCAAAATCTAATCAGCTCTAAGTTACAACGGGGCACATCGATTGCATCATTCATCATTCTGATCGCGTTGTTACTTCTTCAGAAAACGTTAACGAAAAATTTGATAACATACAAATGGCCATACGCGCACACACACATACTAACAAGTTGATAAAAATAGTATAAAATGACTCCAATGACCATGAAACGTGAAGATCTGCTAAAAAATCGATTTTCGGAGTAATTACAGTAATTACCCCGAATCCCTATGAATCGGGAAGTTAATAAAATCTTTCATTAATCTTAATCTTTCATTAATCATTAATCATTAATCGTTAATCATCAAGTCCCTATGAATCGGGAAGTTAATAAAATTTTTATTTACGATTTTGTTGTACAGTTAAGTAACATCCGGTGCTCTTTCTGGTAACGCGACATTCGATAAAGATTTGTGAAGATTTATAACTAATTCTGGCAGAAATTCACTTCATCATCGAAGAAGCAATGTGAGTATTTAATCTTTTCAACTTACTATTCATCAACGAATTTTTTAACTTCTGATGATGAAAATAAAAAATTAAGTATCACTAGAAGTTAGAAAATTCATTGATGAGAAGTAAGTTGAAAAGATAAATCCTTACCTTACTTCCTGTGTGAATGAATTTTCTTCAAATTGTACAAGTTTCACGAATTTTTTCAAGGTTCAAGGTCAAAAGTCAAAATATCATTGGATCTTTCTAAAAGTTGGTAATCGGACGTTTTCGAGGTCACTGATAAGGAATCCGACATAAAAAATGAAAAATTCAAAATGGTGGATTTAACAGCCCGCACATATTTTCTGAAAACTCGTTTTTCGCGGTCACAATTAAAGAGACACACATATATCGACATAATTCAACGTAATAAATTTGTATATAATTATATTTCCGATGTTAATTCTAAATTTTCCAAATACTTTAACATTGGTAATTCGAATTTCTCTTCATCTGAATCTTCTTCGTCATTAATTTCCTCCTTATGGAATATTCTGACTGCAGCTAAAATTTATATACTCTTATTCGAAATTATTTACACTTTCATATAAAACAAGCCTGATGCTGGCCACTCAGCCATACTTTTTAAAGACTTCCCAAAATTTAAATTGTAAATAATATTGTAGCATTTGTACGTGGATTAATGCTGAGAAACTAATTAAATAATAAAGACACGCCTATTAATATATATGTATATAAAACATTTATTCAAACCTGTTATATAATGCTAGATAATGAGTTCTTAGAATATAACTAGTTTCACTTTAAATTTCAAAATTTTGTCTGTGGAACGTTGCCTTCATATAATGTATATACATTATATATGACATTTATATCATGAAGTTTAATTATAGGAAATATGTAATGTATATATAAATATATATATATATATATATATATATATATATATATATATAAGAATAGCAAATAATTTAATTTTTTAATAGTTTTTGTATATGTAATTAAACTTTTTATTTACATGCACATATTATATTTATATTAAAAGTATTATGGTTCCTGAGTAATATGCCGTTTAGTTTATTTCTGGATTTATCTAGCAGGCTGTATTAACCATTACTTAATACTAGTCAAAAATACGGTGTTGCGTATGGTCAAATAATTATGCATTATAGTAGATATCATTAAATTTAATCATACAATTAAAAAATATTTCCAACAAAAGTTGTACAGTATACAGTTGGCAACCAATTGCAATAACAACTAATCATAAAAAACCTCTTCATTAAAAAAAAATTTAAATAAACTTTTTACTCATGGAACCTTATATTTTTGGGTGCATTAATCGATGCATCTTTGTATTTCCTTTAAAAAATTATTTAGGTACTTCGGACAAAAATTGATTAGTTTAAAAGTTATAATTTTTGTCTCGAATGTCCATTTACATGCCGCACTGTGCAGCGTCCCGAAAAAGACGTTTCCAAAATGTCTTACTTTGGACGTAAAACGAACGTCCCTAGAAAGATGTTTTCAAAATGTCTTATTCTGGACGTAAAACGAACGTTCCGAAAAAGACGTTTTGAAGATGTCTTATTCTGGAGTAAAACGAACGTCCCGAAAAAGATGTTTTCCAGACGTTTTTAACGCGTCCATCCAGGACGTAGGAGGTTCAGACCTGAAATGGTCGTAAATTGGACATCTCGAGGACGTCTTGCGCAATCTGGGGTAGAGCTATGATTGCCAGCGTTCCGTGACATCTTGGCCGCTCATCGGGCGATGTCCGGCGAGCGGCATCGGCGTCGTAAATCAAGATGACCGAGTCGAGGAGGTCCTCAGCGCGATGTCTGCGACCTTCTCGCACGCTCCCTCGACACGGCGAAATAATCGGGCACGTTTCTGCGTTCCACGCGCGCACGGGAGCGCCCGTGGATGCTGTGCGATGCCTTCGCCTGGACCCTTGGGCGGGGTGAGTGCATTGTACAGTTAGGATTTCGAGGAGGCGACCGGCATAATGAGAGAAACGTGCTGCCTCCTGGCCTGCGAGTACCCGGCTCCCATATATTCTCATCGAGGAGTTCGCGAAATTCTCGAGTTGCGCCGCCTCTCGCCACGCCGCGCTGCCTCGCAGCCGAGGGAACCAGTTCCCCCGGCTTCGACCGAAAAATCCAGCGAATTAATTGTTTGAAAAACACCGCAAGGCCGCTGACCGGATCGACCAGTCCCGATCCCGCGAACGAGCTAGAAAACACGCCGCGTTCAGGAATTTCTAACGAGCCGCCGCCGCCATGTCGAACGCCATGAGAACGAGGTCGAAGGATTTTCCGACCGGTCGATCGTTCGGCCGAGTGTTATCGCTCCGCTAATCGGCCGATGGAATTTTAAACGCGGCCCCGCGAGACGAGTTTGTGCTGGATCGCTGTCCGGCGATGTCTGACTGCAGCTTGCATTTTTTACTGACAGCTCTCCGCCTCGGAAACGCGCCTCGAAACTCCGGGGAAAAGTAAAAGTGGTCGGGGTCTGCGCGTTGCGCTTCTGACGGAGCGGGCATGTGTCTGTGTGCAACAGGTATTCTTTTAATTTGTTGCTTATCAGTGCACTGCGGTTTTATGCAGTTATCACAGGACTCCTGATTTAATGCATTTATGACTGGACTGTGGATTTGATGCATTCAAGACGAACATCAGTGGTCGTAATTTGAAACAGTATAAATTCTCGATTTCTTGAAGTTGTTGAAAATAGGAAGATAGTTTTATATGATTTTATATGATTTTGATGAAACTTATGTCAGATATACAGTTCTTCGAAAAATATTTGACAGCTGTTTTTTTATCGACAACCATCCACTTTGAAAGGGTGAAAACAGCCCTCAAAATTCGTGGTCAGCGTCATATTTTTTGAGATATCTCGGAAATCACAGGTCGAAAAATTTGATTTTCTTTTTAAATTGTGTGCTTTTAATGGGAAACGTAGTTGTGCAAAAAAATTTAACAAAAGACATTTGTTTAAATAATATGTTAAAAATAAACGCTTATATTTCTGTAAAACAAGCCAGAATTCCTTTCTCCGCACACCAGGTGCAAAACTATCTTTCATTATGCATAAATATTATTAAATGGAAAAAAGAAGAAAATCCTAAAACATATATCCCCTATTTTGGATCAGAGATCACACATTAGTGTATATTAAAATTAACTAACGATATTGTATAAGAGAAACCGAAAGATAACATAAAATTTTTAATGTATTGTAATGTATTTTAATTAATGTATTTAATTATATATATGTAATTTAATTAATGTATTGTTTAATGTATTTTAATGTATTGTTTCGTCATCCACTGTTCGAATCGTGAGCTATGGTCTTGAGTTCATACAAAAATCCCATAGAAAAAAGCACTTTCATTTTTCCCCTTTTCCATTTTTTTTTCGTGCAACTTTTTCAATTTTTCTTTCCCTAACAACTTCCTTCGAACTATTACAAACATTTTTTTTTAAAGTAGTTAAATCGGTCCAGCCGTTCTCAAGTGATGCACTTACCAACGAGCAGCATTTAATTTATATTTCTATAGATAGATTTAAAAATTGTAGTGAATGAAATATAATTATATCGATACTCTCTACTTTTTAAAATCTTACAAACGCATCAAATTCGCAGTCAATCATAAACAAGAGCGGCGACAAGAGCTTGTAACACCGTTGTACAATGAAACAGTTCAAAGATAGCTGATGTATGGCGGTCGGTAGCCTTATCAGGCCTAGAATAGCTATTGCGAAAGATCATTTACGACGTCGGGTAATGTCCATTGCGAACAACGACTATGGCGAAACAAAGGCAGGGTCATTTGCAAACAGACTTCCGTTGCCGATTGATTTATTTGAAAGTGACAAACGTTTGCAGAAGGTTAGTGTCATGCGCCTCACGGAACAATACTCCGCGAGAGGATGAATCGGTGCGGATAGTCGAGTAGTGACTCGGCTGAGAAATCGATTGCGTTCGTTCGACACCTGTTGACGCGGTGAAACACTCACTGGATTGGACAACTTAATTAACCCATCATTGCGAGGATAATCAAGTGTCGGTTAATCAACTAGGATGTAATAAGGGGCTCTTGATTACTTCCGAGGCGATCGTCTTCTTCGGGGCGACGAGGGTCGTGCAAAGAGAACGAAGAGAAACGATAGGTATCGAGAGTCACGTTTCCGATATCGTGACCGTTGCCGGACGTGCGCGCAATATATTCATAAATCCGCAGTATCTATTGTGATCCAATCGACCGTAAAAGATTACGAATTTGTATTTCAAATTCGATTTTAAAAGGGAAACAGCGTATTGCGAAACCGCGGACGAACAGTATGCACATTCGCAAGTGGCCATTACGAATTTATGAGTTTCACTCCTTGCCTCGTAATATCGTGTCGGAGTCGAGGTGTTTCAAAATTCAATATTTATAAATGAGATTGTTAGTATGTGGATCTTTCTGCAAAATGCAAAGATTGTTAACATAAATTGTAAGAAGGAGTTAAGTAACAATTCATTTTATCTCTTAACAATTGTAGTAAATTGAAAATAATATTAACACAATTTAATTCTTAACTGATTTGTATTTTAGCCATCGATTCTTGTGATGAAGGCATGAAATGGAGTCGACGTATTTTGAAATTTAATATTTAGTGAATGGGGTTTTTAGAATACGGATTTTTCTGAAAAATAAAAATTGTTAGCATAAATTGTAAGAAGGAGTTAAGTAACATTTCATTTTATCTCTTAATAATTGTAGTAAATTGAAAATATTATTAACACAATTTAATTCGTAACTGATTTTTATTTTAGCCATTGATTTTTATGATGAAGGCACGAAATGGAGTCGAAGTATTTAAAAATTCAATATTTCACAAAAGGGAATTGGAATTGCAAATTTTTCTGCAAAATAAAGATTGTCTGCATCGATTATAAGAAGGAATTAAATAGAATTTAATTTTTTTTAATAATTGTAGTAAGTTGAAAATAATATGGTAGCATTTTCACATTTTTATCTATTCATTCAACAAGATGAAAGCTTGAAATCAAGTGGTGGTATTTCAAAATTTAATAAATTTGAATTGCCTGCGTCTATTATTGTATAAGGAGTTAAAGAAAATTTAATTCCATTTAATAATTATAGTAAGTTAAAAATAATATAACAGTATTTTCACATTCTGCAAATTGTTTAACTGATTTGTACTTCATTTTTTTATGTTGAAAATAACCTCAGTTATTATTTTTCCACTCTTCTTACAATGAGTCTTCAACTTTTGATCGCCGCAAGTGTTTCTGCTGGTTGTTACTGTGTCAGAGACTGTTTAGAAAGTGTATAGCATTTATTATTGTACAAGAGGTTAAAAAAAACTTTCGTGTGCAATCATTAGGGCGTTTCAAAAAATATTGCGTAGTTTTTAGGCTCTTGATTTCCTGTTCGTTCTCTTTGGTCTTTTAATCAGAACAATTAGTAATTATTTTGTCTACAACTACATTTTAGTAGAAAAATGTTCTGTGATAGAAATATTTAGAACATGCTAATTTGTCATAATCGTAGAGAAAAATAATAATAGTTACTTTTTACAATCAATAAAAACCTCATCATCAATATCATGATACCAGAAAGAGCACCGGATATTACTAAATAGTACGTGAAAATTGTCAATGAACGTTTTATAATCGAAAAAAGACTTATAAAGTTATTGATTACGTTCAAATATTCATAACTACACTAATTTAGATGATAACGAAATGAAATCTGTGCTAAAGAGCTCTGTAGACATACTTGAAAAGCTTCTGCAATGTAATAATTTACACAATTTCCTTAAAACATTAAACAATCGCTAATAAGTGACAACTTTCTTCCGAGTATTCGGGTCAAATACCCCACTGCGCAGTGGTGGTAGGTTGAGTGTCAAAATCGGCTTAAGTCGTAGATATTTTTTAGCAGGAAGAGAAATTTCTCCGTTGATGGATTGACACTAAACCTACCGAGCACTAAAAGTGACTAAAATGTCTTGGCTTTACAAGAATGTCTTGGCTTTACAAGAATGTCTTGGCTTTACAAAAGAATGTCTTAGCTTTACAAGAATGTCTTGGCTTTACAAAAATGTCTCGGCTTTACAAAAATGTCGTGGCTTTACAAAAATGTCTCGGCTTTACAAAAATGTCGTGGCTTTACAAAAATGTCTTGGATTTACATGAATGTCTTGGCTTTACAAGAATGTCTTGACTTTACAAATATATCTTGGCTTTACAAGAATGTCTTAGCTTTACAAAAATGTCTTGGCTTTTAAAAAATGTCTAGGATTTACATGAATGTCTTGGCTTTACAAAAGAATGTCTTGGCTTTACAAAAATGTCTCGGCTTTACAAAAATGTCGTGGCTTTACAAAAATGTCTCGGCTTTACAAAAATGTCGTGGCTTTACAAGAATGTCTTGGCTTTTCAAGAATGTCTTGGCTTTACCAAAGTGTCTTGGCTTTACAAAAATTACAAGGCTCTATTTACGTAGATCCCATGCAATTTTTCTTACAATATGTGTCCGAGTAAAAAAGTCTGTCGAATCAATTATCGTGTAACCAACTTCATAGTTTCAATAATTGCGATATGAAAATTATGCAACCGGTCATTTGACCGGCATAATTGTAGATTTAGTTTTAAAGAGCACCTTGGGAGCATCGTCGATGGCGGCGAATCGGGCCACTGAGGAGCGAAATTCCACAAACCGCGGGGCGTACTAGTTTCGCCAGCGTCTCGCCGCGGAGAGAGAGACTAGTTTCGCCGTTGACAATGCCAATTTCTAAATGAACGAGCGTGGGCTGGGCAATTGCGTACAGCGAAATCTTCCGTCAGAATGTCACAAGTGGTCGCGTCACGCCCTCGCAGGGATTCTCAGCGAGGACGGGGCACAGAACGGCGACGACGATTATCGGGAACCGCGGGGACAATCTCTAACGAGCGTTGCATAACGTCGTCGAATCATTAGCACGTCGGGATCCATTCCAACGCCTCGGTGAACCTGGCTAACTGACTAACTCACTGGGTGACTGACTGACTGACTGACTTACCAACTACCGGCCGGGACACGTGGAGGGGGAACTCGAATCCGTTGCGAAACCGTTGCGCTACCAATTATGTGAACGATTCATTGTTGACCGAGCTTCCGCGTGGAAAGAAGTTTCGAAAATTTCCCAGCGGATAGAGGAGATTGCGCGGAACACGAGGAGAAACGCAGATGAGCGCGCAGCGCTTCTTGAATGATCGCCAGGATTCTCAGACCCTTGCGAAATTCGGCTGATGAACGGGCTCAGGATGCGAGCTCTGGTTTTCTTTTTTTCGGCTGTTCGAGATCAGAAACGATGGCCTCACGAATTACGTAAAGTCGAATTAATATACAGTAGAACCTCGATTATCCGGGCCTGTGATGTTCGAATTCTTTATCGCCTGAATAGGATAAACTGTGTTAGATATTGACAGCACCGCAGTAAGTATTGTCACTTTTGATTTAAGCGACAAATATTAAGAATTCCTGGTATAGAAAATCATTTTATAACAAATTATTTCATATCAAAATAAGATAAAAAGATTTTTACTACAATTTTTGCTTAGGGCGCCAACCATTGTACAGTTTACCCTACTTTCCACAAAGAATTAAGTTTGCGTTAAAATAACCCATATGCTACATGATTTAGTGCACACTTCAACAAGGATTAACCCTTAGAACCCTTTAAAGATTGCTGTACTATTATTTAAAATATTGTTTACACTATTAGATTGTATCAATTTAATTTGATCTGATTTGTAGCAAAGCCTTGATCTAAGAAAATGGAAACTATAGGTTCTAAAAAAAACGAATACCCCCTCCACTGCGTGAGAGGACAAGATGCTTGAGCTGTCTCACTACTAATTTAATTACAAACTCTCATTATTTTTTATGGGACATTATTGATATTTTTTCCCATTTGTGACATTTTTCTGATTAAAATGACACTAAACACGATAGAATTTGAACTGTATTTAGTGGTTTAATTGCGCTATGCACAGTAAGTTTAATACGAATTCTGTGCATTTGATAGATCGACCATTCTATAATAGAATTTCTTTTGTTTTTAAATGAAATAAACATTTTCTTGATCAATTCTGTTTTGCATTTCATTAACCCATTTTTGCTATAAACGCAGAAAATCCGCATTTTAATTGTTATTATAAGGTCCAATTACTACTATGTATTTACTATATTCATACAATTTGTCTTACAAAATTGTTTATGAGTTTTGTTAATGTTAGTGGACTATTTTCATTCATTTTGAGTATAGACAATAGAGTTATTTATTTACTGCAATAAAGTGATAAAACTCTTAATATGAATTATTTTATCTTTCATTAAATGATTAAAAACAAGAATTAATACTGTAATAAGTTTTTTTTTTGGTAAATGAATCAGATTTCTATTTTGTTTGCAAAGTAAAATGAATTTCTCCTTCTCGTTCTAATTTTTATAAACTGGTGTTTGAAAATGTATATTTGCATTGTGACCTGCAATCTAGTCGCAGTTACTCAATAATTCTTACAATGAACTCAGCTAAATGCAACGCAAAAGTAATGATACTTATCAGCTAGAAGAATTAGCAACACATACCGAACATCATGAGAGAATTTCTGCAGAATGTAATAAGGAAGTCGGAGTGGAATTTGTTGGAAAGTATTTAAAAGCTTTACTATCAAACCATCTTAATTAATTCAAATTCGATGGCCTACAAACGCAGGCAATATTTAATGGAAGGATGTTTGAAATTCTCCCAGTTTGTAAACCTACAATGAATTTCAAATACCACAATTTACCATCATTTTTCAAATAGTCATATTGTTCTATAATTTGATATAATTTTAAACCAAGATGTAATAGTACAATCTCAAATAAATCTAAAATAATTCACAACTCTAAAACTGTATTAATAATCTGAAACCCTAAAATAACATAACATTTTTGATGTAATATAATTGATGAGTATATTATGGTATTTGTGTAACATACATGATGAGTCAATTATTTTATATTATTGATGAAATATAATTGCGATGAGTACATTATCTTATATTATTCATATAGTACAATTGTGATGAATATATTATTTTCTATGATTGGTATAATGTAATTAATGAGCATATTACTTTTTAGTATTCGGTAACACAACTGACGACAAAATTATTTTATGTAGCATTACGTAATATGAATGTATTATTTATTAATGTTACTTGATGCTAATTATATCCATAAATCTTTTAATAATCAGGGTCGACGTATTAGCATCTTCTGATCCATATGACACGTTTTTTCGTTTAGTAGCTGCGTAAGATCTCCTCCATTTTTAGAGTGGCGTCTATCACTACAGTGTTTTGTGTTGCCCTAACAGATGTAGCAACAACTGTTTCGTGGCAAAGCTTTTTCATGCTGAGCCACTAAATCGTCGAATAATCGAGAACACGTTAGCGTATCTCGTGACAAGCTAAATATACACTACGACTACGATACGTGTCGTGTAACACTTGTTCTGTAATAATGTAGTCCTGTTACACAGTATAAACCTCGCGAAACTAGATTTTTGGCCCGGTAGGTGTATGTAGCCTCTCGAGAGCATGGTTTGAAAGGGAAAGTTGACCTTGGTCCAGAGTTTCTTGCGTTGAAAGTAGGTGGGATAACTATACTTGACGACCACGTTGAATTTGTCACATGAACAACGTAACACGTGGCTCCATTTGTGAAGGACTGCTTCTGTCCTGTGGATGTTGAAAGACAAAAAGGACGCGAAGGTCAATTTGGAAATTTTTAGAACAGTGATAGTAATGGTTACAGATGGACAGATAAATGGCAATTTGTAATTAAAATTATTTACACATCAGCTAGTAAACTAGTTCCTATATCATTTCAAGAAGTCTTGAAAAGTTATTAATAGACAACGAAGTGTATGCATTTATGATAAAAATTAGACGAATTTAAAAATACTTTTATACCATTTTCAACCTATTGAACATATTAAGAGAGAAAATTAATTTGTATGTCACTCCGGTTTGTTGTAATTCAGTTGAAAAATTTTTATTTTGCATAAACAGTGATTTTGAAGTTGGACCAGTGATAGATGCATTTAGTTGGCCTCTACGTGCTAGAAAAACGTGATATTTCTAACTCCTAATTGAACCTCCAAAAAACAGTTACTTCAGGTTTTTTTGAGCTAGTTCATAGGAAAAGTGTCACTTTAGAATTGATGGAGACATCTGTAATATCATTTTACAGAGGCCAGTCAAATTTACATCCAAAAATATTTTTCTGAAAGATTGAAGATGTCTGCACTACAGTAAACAGCCCTTTACTGACAATGATCGTACTCGAAGACTATTTTTGATTTCTGACTGCGTCTACCGCGCCGAACGAGACTTCAATAGAGAGCCGAACGTAGAGAAGACGTGACAGTGCAGTGGGTTGACACTGGACAGTGATTGCACCCCCGAACAGTACAGTACCTTTAACTGTATGTCGATGGAAATTTAAGAACTTTCTTAAAATCGGTATTGTGAGAATAATGCATTTCTTAGTTATGTCATTATTCTTGCCGGGGTGCGATATGATAAAGCAATTGTATACGAATCATGCCTGAAAGGATACAAGCTGTCATCAAGGCGAAAATAAAAGGCTGTTAATAGTGTTCTGTACAGTAGTAGTGTATAGTGTTATTAGTAGACTGCATATTTTATGCATTCATGGGAAAAATAAGTGGGTGCAATTTAAAACAGTAGAAAGGTTACAATGATTTAAGAGCGCAAATCAATTTTTCTCAACTTGTTAAAATGATTAAAAAAAGAATAAACTGTTTACGTGGCTCTAGTCACTTGAATTTGGTGCCATCAATTTTTATTTTGCATAAAGATCCGTATCCTAGTTATTAGTAATTCATACATCATTACAATTTCAACAGGCCTTTTACGGAAAATATGAACAGATGCTGAAAATTTGGGGTGGTCCTAATTCCTAATTCCATGACCAGAGACTGTAGCTGCTATATTATCCGAACTCTCATGTACATCTGTGTTTAGCTCGGCATTACATTCGAATGCATTCAGAATTTTGTTTGTAGAACGTAACCCTCGGTTACACAATTCTCTAAAATGGATAATATTTTGGATTTCATGATTGTGACTTGTTAGAATCAAATTAGTATCACTTTGAATTACAAAATTTTGTTTGTAGAACGTAACCCTCGGTTACACAATTCTCTGAAATTGATAATATTTTGGATTTCATTATTGACTTGTTAGAATGAAATTAGTATCATTTTGAATCACAGAATTTTGTTTATAGATCGTAACCCTTAATCACACGATTACCTGAAATGGATAATATTTTGGATTTCATTATTGTGACTTGTTAGAATCAAATTAGTACCACTTCGATTTACAGAATTTTGTTTGTAGAACGCAACACTTGGTTATACAATTCTCTGAAATGGATAATATTTTGGATTTCATTATTGTGACTTGTTAGAATCAAATTAGCCTCACTTTGAATTACAAAATTTGGTTTGTAGAACGTAACCCTCGGTTACACAATTCTCTGAAATGGATAATATTTTGGATTTCATTATTGTGACTTGTTAGAATCAAATTACAATAGTATCACTTTGAATTACAAAATTTTGTTTGTAGAACGTAACCCTCGGTTATACAATTCTCTGAAATGGATAATATTTTGGATTTCATGATTGTGACTTGTTAGAATCAAATTAGTAAGAGTGCAAATCTATTTTCCTCAACTCGTTAAAATTAATAAAATAAGGATAAACTGTTTACGTGACTCTAGTCACTTGAATTTGGTGCCATCAATTTTTATTTTGCATAAAGATCCGTATCCTAGTTATTAGTAGTTCATACATTATTACAATTTCAACAGGCCTTTTACGGAAAATATGAACAGATGCTGAAAATTTGGAGTGGTCCTAATTCCTAATTCGACGACCAGAGACTGTAGCTGCTTTATTATCCGAACTCTCATGTACAGCTGTGTTTAGCTCGGCATTACATTCGAATGCATTCAGAGGCAGCTGGACGGCTAGGCTCTTCGCCGTGGGCAGTGGGATCTTTGCTGTGGGCTTGTTGCATGGCGGATGGCGGCTTCGGATAGTCGCGAAACCGTCGATTCACCGCGTCGTCCTGGTGCAGCGATCCGAGCGACGAACGGAATTTCAATCTCCTGGCAAATGGAACACCGTGGTCCCATGGCGTAAAGGTCGCCAACCGAAGCGTGCACGCTTGCCGGACGGCTTGATGATGCCCTGGGTCGGTCGTTACCCAGACTAAGTGGTCCCGTCGTTACGGTGATCAGGGTAAGTGCTCCATATTCCGCGTGCAGTTTCTCCGAACGGTCAGATAACACGCGAATGAGAGCCGGAGACACGATTTACGATCCCCCGGACGCCACTTGCCTCGCTCTCTGCCCACATGTCGTATTTTAGGCGAGCTTTATATTCGTACGACACGGGGCACCGTTTATTAGGGCACGTCCGCCGCGCTGTCTTAAAACGACCAGTCTACTCAGTCTACTATGATCGCCAAAGATTTTTCCATAATTTTCTAGTGCCCGATTCAACGGTCTCGTAACCCTTGCGCTGGTACCCAGGTATCCGAGGAATTTTAACTCTGGACGAGAATTTTCTGAAACGATTTCGTCGGAGGATTACGTCGTATACTAGAGTCTTTTGAACAGTAGGAACGAAGGAAGATGTGCACTCGTCTCTTGTTATTTTAATAAATAACCACTGTACGGATTGTGTGCTGTATCGCTATGCGCTGGTTGAATATATCAACACTAGTTGCTATGGTGCAATAACGAAAATGGTGTAAATCCGACCGTGCAACCTTCACTTCCAAGCCTTACAACTTGAAAAATATTTTATATAGTGTTCTGGGAAGCTGTTACAATAAGCTTCAAAAAATAAGAAATTGACCTTCACGTGATTCTCAAACGACTGTCCATTTTATGTCCCCCTTGATATCATACAAATTTTGTCGAAAACATTTTTCTTAAAAATGCTTCATTTCCGAGATATACGTCTGTTACACTTTAACTGACTCACCCGGTATATAAAACATTTGTCCAAATCTGTTATGCATTCAATGCTCTATAATGACTTGTTAGAATCAAATTAGTATCACTTTGAATTACAGAATTTTGTTTGTAGAACGTAACTCTCGGTTACACAATTCTCTGAAATCGATAATATTTTGGATTCCATTATTGTGACTTGTTAGAATAAAATTAGTATCACTTTGAATTACAAAATTTTGTTTGTAGAACGTAACCTTCGGTTACACAATTATCTGAAATGGATAATATTTTGGATTCCATTATTGTGACTTGTTAGAATCAAATTATTATCACTTTGAATTACAGAATTTTGTTTGTAGATCGTAACTCTTGATTACACGATTACCTGAAATGGATAATATTTTGGATTTCATTATTGTGACTTGTTAGAATCAAATTAGTATCACTTCGAATTACAAAATTTTGTTTGTAGAACGTAACCCTCGGTTACACAATTCTCTGAAGTGGAGAATATTTTGGATTTCATTATTGTGACTTGTTAGAATCAAATTAGTATCACTTTGAATTACACAATTTTGTTTGTAGATCGTAACTCTTGATTATACGATTACCTGAAAGGGATAATATTTTGGATTTCATTATTGACTTGTTAGAATCAAATTAGTATCACTTCGAATTACAGAATTTTGTTTGTAGAACGTAACCCTCGGTTACACAATTCTCTGAAGTGGAGAATATTTTGGATTTCATTGTTACTTCATAGCCAAGAAAGTTTTTCAAAATGTTGGACATCGAAAATAGACTTTTGGCCAGTAAAATCGCGTTCTCGGACCACTGTGGGCCGAAGCGGTGAATCGGCAGTTTCGCGACTATCCGGTGAAGCTGCCATCAGCCATGCAACAGCCCACAGCAGAGATCCCACAGCCCACGGCGAGGAGCCTGGCCATCCAGCTGCCTTTGAAAGCATTCGAATGTAATGGCGAGCTAACGACTGTATCTGCAATTCATCCGGCCGGCTTAATTGCGTATCGTGCGCGGCGTCGACGTTCACGGAATAATTCGCTGACGCGCGAGCTTCCGTCGGGTCGCGGGATCATCTCGTTTCTTTCGCGATTTCGTCGCGGTCCTGCACTCGAGCATTAATATCCACCACCCCTCTCTCTCTCTCTTGGACAGCGGGCATCGACTAATTGAAAGATGCCACGCTGCTGGAATCCTGCAAACGTATAAATAAACTATTCTCGATTAACACGTTCCGCGCCCAGCACCGTCCACCATCGTCAAGGCTGAAGCCTTGGTACTCGGGTCACACGATTTTCATGAGAGCTAGTAGTCTCGGATTCTTGAGGTCAGTGGGCGGGGCTAAATGGCCCGGGACTGCGTTAGTGGGCGGCACTACATGATCAAATTATCAGCAATTGAAAAAATTACGTAACTCGTGTCATTGTAAATATTAATTTATTGCAGTAGTGCAAAATATTATGTTAGGTTCAATGTTGGGCAAATTTTATTTTAAATAATAAATAAACGTGTGATTTTATTTGCAAAGAATAACTAAACTTGTTATTTAAATAATTCTATAAATAATCTATTTATTATTTCTTATTTGCAAATAAAAGTTTTGAAATATAAATTTATTGCAGTAATGCAAAATATTATATTAGGTTCAGTGTTGGGCAAATTTTATTTTAAATAATAAATAAACGTGTGATTTTATTTGCAAAGAATAACTAAACTTGTTATGTAAATTAAAGTTATTTAAATAATTTCATAAATGATCTATTTATTATTTCTCATTTGCAAATAAAAGTTTATTTATTATTTGGATTGAGGTGGAAATCAATGTGCCAGTGTTCGGGCTCGTCCGGAGGGCGGATTAATGAATGAAAATACAATTTAATTTATTATTTGTTAATACAAATAATAATTGAAAATTGTATTTGTAAATAACAATTAACTTTATTATTTTAAATAAATTCATTTAGACTTGCTCAAATAAAAAATAATTATTTCTGAGTTTTATTTGAATATCCTATGTTCAATTTTAATTTAGATGTATAATTTTAATTTTAAATAAAATTTATTTCAACGTCGATCAACGGGGCTGTCATGTATTCCTTTTGTATGTCTGGAAAAAATATTTTTTACTTGTCTTTGATAAGAAAGAATTACAATGAAAAATGAAAATGAAGAAACTTGAAAATTGTAGATAGAATATATTGGGTACATAATTGCGTTTGTTTAATATGCAACAATCTAATAGTATGATACAATAAAGTAGCTCTTGTATTTACATTGCATCAATTCGAGTAGTGAAGAATGTAAATAATATGCAAGTTTTATGTGCAGTGTAAGAATTGTTCAACAGGAACATTAATTATTGATAAATGCAAAGCACCTTTGATACAGCACTTTATTTTTAATTATGTGTCATATAATTACTCGAATCACTCAAAAGTGAAGGTGCCTCTTTACTTGTCACTCGCAAATAATGAAGACATGGTAGTTGGTTCTGTAATGAAACGGGTATTAATTATATAGATTACAATACAGAGGTATTATAAGTACAATATTAATTGAATTTATTACCGAACTTTACATAAGTAGTAATAATTTTTTAAGTTATGAAGGGTTTCTTAAAATATAATTTATTCAACTAGAACTGCAATGAATCTGCAGAACACATCAATATAAGCATAACAATTAATCAATACTGAAATTAACCAGACCATTGAATAAAGTAATCATTGCATTATCAAGTAACTAACCATTCTTATGTGCAATTTAAAGCAGTTCAAGGATTAAAAGACTTTTAAAACGGTAATGTACAATTTTCAACATATTAAAATTCATAACAACGATCATTAATCAAAATAATTTCCATTTTGCATAAAAACTGCAGTCAACGACGATATATCATTCGCTTTATACCAAAGGGTTAATCATTCTTTAAATATAGTTTTGAAGCTTCAAAATGACCTGAGAATCATTATCATAAGATTTTTCATTACAGAATAAAAATTTATGCAGAATAAAAATTTACCTTCATTGCGACAATCTTGGGTGAAATAGAAGTAGTTTATATCTTCTTTCTTAATATGCTTAATAAATAAATTCTTCGAAAATATTTTCTCTATATTAAATTACACCTAGTAAGTATTGTTATAACTGCATGAAATCCGCAGTTTAATTATAACGTTTTTAATTTTTCACCAGTTTATTTGAAATTTGACGTACGCATTACGCGTTCCATGCCCGACCTTACAATGTCATTACAACAGATTACAACTAAACCATAGAAGTCTCGACTTTGAGTTCCGCCATATTTTTTTGTTCCCCTGTGTCATTAGTGTTAATAATAATCGCCCGAGGCATCTCGTATTAATGCGGCTGTCAGTCGGATCGAGATTAATTGGCCGGCTGGTAACCGCAATTACAACGATCGAGGTGGCGTTTTATCTGCGTGCCCTGGCCACAGGACGCACGTGAAAACAGCCTTTAAAGGAACGCGTACGATATGGTTGGGTGCGCGTACGAATTGCCGGCGAATAATGACGCGGGCAATGCGTGGAACAACGAGTCCCAGACGTAACGCGGTGTATCGTGTACAAATTAGCAAATGCAATTTGATTACGCGATGTGTGACTATAGCAGATCGAACAAGAAATCGGAAGACCAATCGATATCTAGCATACCACGAGGTCTGATCACAGAATTTCAGGACCGTTGTGCAACTGTTTTACATGTTTAGCTCTAATCTTCCTGAGAACGACGCAGTTTGCAAAATTTCGACAACTTTTTTGGTTGCAAATCTGCAGCTGTTTCAGTGGAACAAGATATTTTATATCTTGATACTTGCATGCAACAGAATTACTTCCAAGGTCATTCAAGGTTACAAATTCATTTTCTCAAGAAACTGTAGACTTAAGACTGTTTCATTTTTCAATTTTTGTTTAGATTTCCGATAGTTCATACCCAGACTGTTATTAATTTACATATTAATTTATCAAAATCTTATTAATTTATAGTTGCAACGTACTGGTAATTATAATATTACAAAATGTTTAATCCACACACTTTCCATATTTCTAACCCTGTATGACCTTGGGTGACCTTGGAAATTATTATGATTCATACATGTGAATTCGTCTTGACCCACCCCACTAAAAACATATAGTATTCCATTTAAAAAAAACTGTTGTTACAAAATGTTTAATCCACATACTTTCAATATTTCTAACCCTGTATGACCTTGGGTGACCTTGGAAACTATTATGATTCATACATGTGAATTCGTCTTGACCCACGCTACTAAAAACATACAGTATTCCATTAAAAAAAAAACTGTTCTAATAAGTTGGTAAAGTCTTGCACTGTACGAGAAAAAGTTTTAAATAAGTACAACATTTAATTTAACATTCAAGTCCTATAATATAATGATTTGAAAATTTTTCCATCTTATCGCATCGAAAATTATAAATTGATCAATTTGATAAATGTCGTATTGTATTATGGTATTGTTCTTATTAGTAGATGACGAATGTTTATGCGAAATAAAGATTGTCCACCTGAATTGCACCAAACAGGAGCGAAATGGAATTTTTTTTCTTTAATACAAATGTGTGTTGAATAGGTTGAAAATAATATATCGATCTTCTAATATGTTCACTGTGTCACAGCACACCTATACATTTTTATCATTAATCCATAAAATGCGTTGTGTACATAAGAAATAGTATCTTAAAGTCGCTTTTAATTAGCTTTCAAAAGAGAAATTTCAAAAGGCTAGTAAAGCAAAATTATTGTATCCAGAACCAGTTGTTTCTTAAATCATCGGATTGCATAATTTTAGGCAGAGCTCGTTCAGGAAGCATGTCTGCACTTGGAGTCCCTTGTGCCGGAGTACTACCCACAACTACTAGAATAGCCCGAACTATCTATACAGTTTCTTCGAGGTACTACATCATTTCCCAGGACCGATCCTTGTTCCCTTCAAATGCTCGATGACGCGTTACAATACCAAGCTGCGTTTAACAATCACGACAATAACTTTCACCATGTTTCACTATTTCCCTTTGAAGTTCCCGAAGACGAAACGAGCCACCATTTCCTGTTGCGAAATTTTTTTCCTCGAACGAAACAGTCGCCTATTCAAGGAGCTCTTACTACGACGATACGTCTGAATGCTTATAATTAGCCTGCGCATTGTCGTTCGTTTTCTAAACTTCGGTATGGTAAATAAAATATTTCAAAAATTTATTAAATTAGTTCACAGATTTGTGCGCAACATAAAAATTTGTTGCAGCGATTGCAAGCTACTGGAATCGAATAAAAGTTTATTTCTTCTTTTAACTATTTTAACGAGACGATAATGTATCGACAAATGTTTTTAAATTTTTCTACAAATGTTATATTTTACATATACATTTTTTATATAAATGCATAAAATCTACAGTCTATATTACATAATAATAGAACTTCAATAAAGGAAAAGAATTTTTTTGCGATAATTAAGTTTATTTATAAAAATTAAAATTTACATACCGATCTCCACATGATCGTTTTCACATCGAACGCTTGTCCTACGATTTATTTTATGGTTTCGGTGATCAGAACATTCTTGTAGTTCGTATACTTACCTTAAAAAGTAGAAAATTTATGTCTATTGTATGCTTAGATATTCTCCAATAGCTATACATTAACAAGACCAAAGTAAAATTTGATTTGGTTTAAAGGAAATTAGTGTAGCATACATATATATTAATTAGATATTATATATTAATATAATTAAGTGTAATTATTTAAACATGTTTCTAACGATAAGTTGTATCTAATTAATTAATATATATGTATATATTAATTAGATATTATATTATAAATATTATAAATATTATATTAATTATATTAATTATATTAATTAGATATTATATATTAATTATTATATATTAATATAATTAATATAATATTTATAATATTTATAATATAATATCTATTTAATATATACATATATATTAATTAATTAGATACAACTTATCGTTAGAAACATGTATATATTACTTATATTAATTAAATATTATATATTAATAAAATATTTAATTAATATAATTAATATAATTATTATAATATTTATAATATTTATAATATAATATCTAATTAATATATACATATATATTAATTAATTAGATACAACTTATCGTTAGAAACATGTTTAAATAATTGCACATTTGTTGTTTTCTAAAAATGATCGAACCTAGCGCCGATATCATTCAATTTATTATATTACTAATTTTCGATCGAGAAGAATTTTCCGTTAATCCGACTCTGTTAAAAATTTTCATCACGAGTCAGAAACGATATTCTAGGGGAAGGGGTTAAATAACTAAAAATTATTTTGAAGATTAAATTGTATTTCTTCTCAATTTTAATTTCCGTATTGTATTTCTTATCAATTTAAATTATCGTATGTGTGCATGAACTACTAGACTATTCGAAGTTCATTAAACTTTTGCCTGCATATAAAAATTCTAAAGTATGATGCAAAGAATAAATTCATAAAAATAATAGTAGAATAAATGAAATAGAAATAAAAATGAAGAATGTATCAACGGAATGAAACGAAGACACAAACAGTTCGTAAACTATTAAATAATAAGCCAATGTTTAGCATGATTTGTTTTCTAAATATGAGATAATGTATTCAGATAACGTAAATTGCTTGGATGTTTACACGACAAGGAATTAATTAAATTATTTGCCCGATGACACAATCCGCAAGTAAGTTTGATTTAGTGTGTCTAGAAACATAAATTGTTTCTGGTTTTTCGCAGCGCATCTTGAATTATGCAACGACATTTTTGACTCGTACCAGTCTGGATTCAAGCTTGTGCAAAACGTGCAAGAAGAAATCGCATAGTTCGCAAGATTTTAATTGACCCGTCACCGCTGTGGAAATACATGAGATTTGTAATTTATTTAATTCTAGATCAGATCAGATTAGAAACTTCTTCCAATGAAGTTTGACATAAATCAGCTGCGAACTTCTGTAGACTTGTAGTTGCTTTGAAAATTGAACCAGGAAATTAATCTTCCGAGGATATAACGAAACGCACGATAAATGAATAAGGTGAAGCATTACGTTCTCAGCCATTCGATTATCAATTCGCCTAGTTATTCCTGATGCAAAAAGGGAAACTTTCGTCGATTAACAATATCTACTACTTCAATTGGTATTCACTCGTACACAAATTAGGAGAAAGCATTTTTGCACCACTGAATCGAGACTGCGATTGTTATCGTTTATTCCACCGCATTAACTTTAAATTAAAAAATATTCGAGACATTACTGTGTAATTAACACTTCGTAATAGATGATACGAATCAAAGCACGGTCAAGTTGCACGAAACACTAAATTGAAAATATAATCTCAAAGATTGTTCACTAATTTATTTTTGCAAACCAAAAGTTATATTGAGTGGAGGATACAGATATAGACATTTATTTATTGTCTCAATAATTTCAATAGGCTGACAATAACATAATAGAATTTTAAAATTTTATTCAAAAATTTGCAATCTAGGCATATCATTTTAGCTTATGTCACACGTTATGACATATTCTCTGAAAGTATATATAATTTTTAATTGAGTTGTTATTTGTAATTTATTTTTATAAATAACTTGAGAATGTAACCTCCATGATTTTTATTTGATACGAAAATATTTTATACCAAAAATGATATTAACTGAAGAGAGCTACATAGACATGTATCTCTATTCTTAATAATTTTAATAAATTGGAAATAAAACAACAGAATTTTTAATATTTAAATAATATTAATTTTTTAATATTTAAATGCTCAAAATTTGCAAACTGTTCATAACATTTTAGCCTATGAAACAGGTATATAATTATATTATAACGATGATATATAATTCTCAATTGCATTGTTATCTAAGTAATTTTTCATGAATAACATGATTCGAACATGTAACTCAACAAGTGGAACAAAACCGAGATTCGAAAGTGAGATTATCGCCTTTTTATTGTTACCATTCTAGCACTGTTTAATGTTCATCAGGTGTTATCGAATTTAATTTATAATTTTCCAGAACTGATATCTGTGCTGAATATTCAGCTTCACGCTCGTCAGAGAAGAGCAAACAGATATGAAACTGTACTTACCAGTTTGTAACAAAATGGACCACAACGCATTGCTACAAACTAAACATGATAAATATAGAAAATATATTCTCATTAGCGTACGAACGACAAGATACAACTTGTGATTAATCCTAATCTAATCTTCACAGCAAAAAAATGCATTACACCTAACTGGAACGTATACACATTCGTTTTAAGCAACATGAAAACTTGTACGGAAATTATAGAAATATTTCTGAGAAAATGGTATTACTTATCTTTCACGTATCTCTTACACAACGCGTCGGTAAGCAATTAGAAATCATTCGTTTCAGATATTAAATAACATCCATTTATTTCACTTTGAGTTACATAATTGACACGTATCTATGTGCATGCAGATGTTTCGTCAGGATCTGGTACAGTCATTTAAATAGAAATTGATATTTTACGTTTCGATAATAAATTTTCCAGATTTCCTGATTCTGTAACGTTTCAAGTGAAAACATCTGCGAACTTGCCTAACTAATTAGGGAACAGACAAATGATAATCGACCAGTTTGAAATAAATTACTTTCAGTGCTAGTGGAATTCCGAGGATAGTGAAAGGAAACGTTAGAACGTGCCAAAACGTTTGCTTCGTTCCGTTGGATGATCTTCTTAACGATAAGTCATCGACGTAAAGCAGATTTCGTTGTAGCATAAAATATATAGAAGAATCTCATGTATTTATGGAGGAACTGAAAACCGTATCGCGTCAAGTATTTCAACATTCTTGCGGCAATTACGTTGCACACGTAGTACCCTAAAGGAAATTGCGGAAAGTTGGAAAGGTGCGGTGTGCTTTAGAAAGTTTCGAGATTGCGAGCGTTCATATTTCAGATGTGGATCTGCGATGGTTTATTGAACTGTGATTTGCGTTTTCAAAATGTAAGATTGTCTAAATTGATACTGTTGGTGCACACTTCAAAGTTAAACAATTGTTTTGGTCCACTGCTGTTTCTTTCTACTTTCTATGGTAGCGGTATTACAATGAAACATCAAATAATTGGAATTAGCCGATTACGAAATCTTTGACTATAATATTTTAGGTGTACTTCGCTATAGCTTATAGTTTAGTGACTGTAGGACACACATAAACCCCTATGTACGATACAAATGAATTGGTAAGAAAAATCTAGATTAGCACTGATTGGCTTCTGCATATTATACTATGTTTTAGCACGTTATAGTATAATCTAGTATGTTCTACTATATTCTAATCCATTCCCCTATAGTCTAGTACTTTTTACTATAATTCGAATATATTTTAGTATATTCGAGTCTATTCAAGTATATTCTGGTACGTCCTACTACATTGCAAAATATTACAGTCCATTCTACTACATTCTAAGATAGCTAAATATACTATACGTTCTACTATATTCAAGTCCATTCAACTAGAGTTCTAGTATATTTTAATGCATTCTACTAGAATTCTAGTATATTCTAGTTCATTCTACTACAATTCTACTATATTCTAGTAAATTCGAGTCAATTCTGGTGTATTGTGTATATTTTGGTGCATTTTACTATATTCTAGTACATTGCAAAATATTACATTCCATTCTACTACATTCTAAGATAGCTAAATATACTTTAATCCCTTCTACTAGAATTCTAGTATATTCTAATCCATTCTACTATAGTCAAGTCCATTCAATTAGAGTTCTAGTATATTTTAATGCATTCTACTAGAATTGTAGTATATTCTAGGTCATTCTACTACAATTCTACTATATTCTAGTAAATTCGAGTCATTTCTGGTGTATTGTGTATATTTTGGTGCATTTTACTATATTCTAGTACATTGCAAAATATTACATTCCATTCTACTACATTCTAAGTTAGCTTAGTATATTTTACTCCCTTCTACTAGAATTCTAGTATATTCTAATCCATTCTACTAGAATTCTAATATACTCTGGTCAATTCTACTATATTGTAGTATAGTCTAGTATGTACCAGTATATACTAGCATATTCGAGTGTATTGCTCCATATTCCAATATATTCTAGTATTTATGTATATATTCTACTATATTCGAGGATATTCTAACTAGTTTGGTACATTTCAGTATTATTGGGTATATTCGAGTATATTATACTACATTCTAGTATTTTAAAATATACAAGAATAGTACAATTCAGCACATATAAATATTATATATTTGAGTACATTTTAGCACATATAAATACATTTGAGTACATTTGAGTACATATGAATAGATTTGAGTATATTTGAGCATATTTGGTGTATAGTCTATTGCATTCTAGTTGGTTTGAAATATTCCGGTGTTATTGAGTATATCCTACTGCATTCAAGTATATTTAAGTACATTCAAGTACATTTAAGTATATTCAAGTACATTCAAGTACATTCACGTAGATTCAAGTACATTCAAGTACATTCAAGTACATTCAAGTACATTCAAGTACATTCAAGTACATTCAAGTACATTCAAACATTCAAGTACAGTCAAGTACATTCAAGTACAGTCAAGTACATTCAAGTACATTCAAACATTCAAGTACATTCAAGTACATTCGAGTACATTCAAGTACATTCAAGTACATTCAAGTACATTCGAGTACATTCGAGTACATTCGAGTACATTCAAGTATAATCAAGTATATTCAAGTATATTCAAAAATTACATACACAATTTGAAGTTTCTGGCTTCTACAAAGTATTAGGACGTTCTATATGGTCTGTATGTCGTGTGCTGATCTCACATTACTCCGAACTGTATTTGAGCGACCAATAGAGATATCACCAACCAATATGCATCTCAAACATCGCAGCACTCAGGGAGTATATTCTTTAGTTTACCATTCACTTAAATCTACCTGTCCAGAGCAAATATCTCCGAGGACAATGTCGCGACACGTTCGTAATTCTCATTGGCGCATGATATCGGCGTGCATCGCACAAATTTATTCCGTTCTCGGTCAACGATCGTTCGCGGAAAATACGGGGGGTCACCGTCCGTTCGGACCGAAAGGGGTCTTCAGCAGCTTCACCAGCGGGTCCAGGATCTCGGGTGAGACAGGTACGGTGAGTCCGAGAGGGAATGGAAGCGGTGTCGATAATTATCGACGGGCCGATCGTGCGTGAGGCCGGAAAAATCCCAGCTGGCTGAGCAACGGGACAGGTCGGCGTCGGTTGCAGTACCGGGCAACTGCAACTGCAATCTACTGTCGATGTCGAATGAAGACGTCCTGGCTATTCCCCTGCGTATGTGCCGGGAGAATAAGTGTGGGTAATTTGCTCGACTGGCTAGACCACTTGTTTTGCGGAGAACACTGGTGCCGTTTAAGACCGTGCGAGCGAGCAAATGCACGCTCGCCTCTGTGTTCGTGAGCGACACGTGTGCCCGAGCCTATGAACGTGATCTCCTGGGTTTTGCGCGAGTAGCATGACGCCACAGTAGTTAATTCGCCCGAAAACGTCGACCAACGTCGCAGACAACAAATTTATGCAATGTAATCATTGTTATACAGGTTTTGTACCACAAATTCATCTTTTCGAAAATCACTATTCTAACGTACAGTGACTCGCACGCTCTAAAAATGACGATGACTTTTTTAATAGTGTATTATACGATTTATACTTTTTTGGGGTGGTGGAGCAATTAGTTTACTACAGGATGTGGAACGAAATATTTTCAAAAATCCTAATTGATAGGAATTGAAAAAAGTACTAATAGTTGCATTTTACAACCTTTTTATGTGGACTTATATTATAAATTTTGAATATACAAAAAATGAGATGAAAGATGAAATAATCCTTACATTTATTGCAGTTAGAAGCCGAAAATTGTGAAAATCTGCAATTAGTACAAGGTCGATCGATATTGACGAAGTTTCCAGAATATGTCTAATCGACATAGATCTACAAAACGTATTTTTAAAATTTTCAATATAGGCCCACATAAAATAGTTGAAAAATCAATTTTTAGTATTTTTTCAACAATTCCGATCAATTGCAATTTTTGAAAAAATTTCTTTTCAAGTTTACCTTATATATGTATTACTTTAAACTAAAGAGGATTCGTTTATAGATGAAATGTGTGAATTTTTATGGCGCTGTGAGGTGA
Organism: Lasioglossum villosulum; assembly: GCA_963971365.1. NCBI lineage: Eukaryota > Metazoa > Arthropoda > Insecta > Hymenoptera > Halictidae > Lasioglossum > Lasioglossum villosulum. The sequence continues at coordinate 42,656,327 of OZ020495.1, read as the reverse complement.
AGCTGGTGATGATCCCTTTTACAACTAATTGAAGATATTCTATATAAAATAGAAAGTCGGTAAGTCGGTAAGGTAGAGCGCGACATTGAAATGATAAAAAAAATTTGTTTCGATGCGCCAAACATCCTTCTGGCAATCGTCATTTTAATCAAAAAAGAACTTATTTTCAAAATTTCATCGAATTCTGATTTTAGCTATAAACGGAAGTTTCGCCCGAAAACCGTGACGCAAACAATATGTCTCGAATGCTGTCACGGTGGCGTGTGTGCACAGTGGCAACGTCTTCATGTTGGAAAATTGTTTAACAGGTTCTGGGACGCACGATGTTATCTCTAAGTAGAGTCGATCTCTAATTCATCACATCGGACCGATTATGGTCGATCCTATAATTAAAATAATCCTATGCAAACTTACATTTCACGTCGGACTGGTCCGCGATAATACTTCCCTGTGTGCCGCAAAACACAGCTATGTGTTTAAGTTTCCATACTAAACGCAAGTACATACTCTGTGATCGTGCACGAAAACTAACGGTGCGGCGGCGGTGGTTGCGGCGCGGCGTACGCAAAAACACAAAAGGAGTAAATACTATAAAGGCAAGATTAACGAGAAATAAATGTTAAAGGTAGAAATGACAAGAAGCCCGACTAATCAGGAAGCGTTCGTAATGTGCTCGAACCGTTAATTACTCATCGAAGCGATACGCGCGCGAATGTCCACAAGAAACTGACCCTTTTGGAAGGCCTCTTCGATGGCCAGCTACAGTTAACTTTCTCCGAAGGTGATGAGAATGTTAATTGAAAACTACTGCCGAGATATTCCGCGTTATTTATAGTCTATTCAACGAGCCGGGTCAGTGCCGATAAACAAAACATCAGGTTGCTAAGCACGTGATAGATGCAGCGGTTACAGCGAGCTGCTGGGCTTTACTCAGCTAATTTTTCTCACCTAAATGGACGTCAGGTGCATTTGTTTAACGCTATCGACTTTGAACCTTGCTGAACCCGCTGTGCCTCTATGTTTTTATGGTCGTCGGGTGAGTTTGGCATCGCCGTGTTTGTAATAGAGGCTCATTAAAAATTAATCTTTCTTCGTCGCGTATATTGCTCTATCCAATTACCCGATACCCTCTAGCTTATGTCTCTATCATTGATACGCGCTTAGAGCTAATTCTTTGGTAAAAATTATTTATAATCACCGTTGCGCGTTAACCCCTTGCGGTATCATTTTCTTTACAGTTATAGGGATTTTATTAAAAAATCACTGTAAAAATATTTTGTCGTTATCCCGAAAAAATAACGTTGAAGAGAAAAGAAAATTTATGTTTTTTGTATGGCTACGTTTATTTGAATGCTTAAATATTAGATGTGTGCGGGAACCCGGCAATTCCGGAGAATATTCGGGATTCCCGGAGGTGTTCGTGATTATTGGGGGTGTTCGGGTTTTTCCGGGAACATTCGGGATACTCGGAGGTGTTCGTGATTCCTGGGGGTGTTCGGGTTTCCCAGAGGTGTTCAGGTTTCCTGAGAATATTCGTGATTTCCGGGAGTGTTCGGATTTTCCGAGGATGTTCGGGTCTCCCGGGGATGTTTGGGTTTCTCGGGAATATTCGTGACTCCTGGGGTGTTCGTGATTCCTGTGGGTGTTCGGGTTTCCCGAGGATGTTCGGGTTTTTCCGGGAATATTCGGGATACTCGGAGGTGTTCGTGATTCCTGGAGGTGTTCGGGTTTCCCAGGGGTGTTCAGGTTTCCTGAGAATATTCGTGATTTCCGGGGGTGTTCGGGTTTTCCGAGGATGTTCGGGTTTCCCGGGGGTGTTCGGGTTTCTCGGGAATATTCGTGATTCCTGGGGTGTTCGGGTTTCCCAGGGGTGTTCAGGTTTCCCAGAGGTGTTCAGGATTCCCGAGAATATCCGTGATTTTCGAGGATGTTCGGGTTTCCCAGAGGTGTTCAGGATTCCCGAGAATATCCGTGATTTCCAGGGGTGTTCGGGTTTCTCGAGGATGTTCGGGTTTCCCAGGGGTGTTCAGGTTTCCTGAGAATATTCGTGATTTCCGGGGGTGTTCGGGTTTTCCGAGGATGTTCGGGTTTCCCGGGGGTGTTCGGGTTTCTCGGGAATATTCGTGATTCCTGGGGTGTTCGTGATTCCTAGGGGTGTTCGGGTTTCCCAGGGGTGTTCAGGTTTCCCAGAGGTGTTCAGGATTCCCGAGGATGTTCGGGTTTTCCGAGGATGTTCGGGTTTCCCAGAGGTGTTCGGGTTTCTCATGAATATTCGTGATTCCTGGGGTGTTCGTGATTCCTAGGGGTGTTCGGATTTCCCAGGGGTGTTCAGGTTTCCCAGAGGTGTTCAGGATTCCCGAGAATATCCGTGATTTCCGAGTATGTTCGGGTTTTCCGAGGATGTTCGGGTTTCCCAGAGGTGTTCAGCATTCCCGAGATTCTGTCATAAATTATACCTACCTATTTTTATCAGAAATGCATAAAATCCGCAGTCTAATTATTATTTAATTATTTAATTATAATTCTTAATTACTTATTTTAATTATAAGTCAATATCATAGATTGCGTTCGGTATGAGGATAAGAATAAAGATAAAGATTAATACATTCGTCAGTGTGACAGTGACCTATAGAGAGCATGTAAATAAATATATCATATAGGGCGCTCCAATTAAAACGTAATACTAACGATATTAACAATATTAACAGTAACATTTTTTCATGATAATTTCAGTGATTTCTAGAAAGGAAGGATACATTGAGGAATTTTTTATAACTATTATTTTGTAATGATTTTCTACAAGGATACCTATGCTATCTATTTACAGGTGAATTACTTCGAACACACCTGCGTATTACAGAGTAAATAAATAAAACGGTACATATAATAGCATACATTTTCTCAAGCATCCCCATGTTATGAGTAAACTCTTCCAAATCATGTTTGGACGTACTTAATTATGCTCACAGGCGGAAAATCGGCAAGTTAGGGTCGTTGGAATAATTATGAGCGCTGCTGCACGCCAGATAAGATCTCTTCCTGGGGTCGGTAGACTCGAGCAGAGTCCTAATCTCTTGCTAATTATGACTCACTCTCGTTTATCAGAACAAGTGTAGCACGAAGGCACCGTATCGATAGTTTCACTTTTAAGAAATCGCGGCGAGCGGACTCTTGCGTGACACACGCCACCGAGAAAGAGGACGAAGAAGAAAGACAAAAAAAAGAGACTCATTGACAAAGTTGTGTTGAATTACTATTGAATTACTTCACGAATTATAATTACAAAGTAACCAATTACGTCGTATTCGATTATTTCGTAATTCGAAATTTAGTCGTTTCATGCAATTAAGTTACAATGTAATTAATAGACTGCGGATCGTTATGCATTTATAGGAAAATTGAGTAGATGAAATTCAAAATTGTAGGAAAATTTTGAAAACTGAAGATGTATATACAATGATCTCCCATCTATCGAAATGATTAAGGGCAGAAAAAACTTTCTGCTTGGTTTCCATTCCTTCCAATCGGCACTGACAATTTTTATTTTGCATAAAGATCCGCAATCTTGTAATTAGTAATTTTGGATCTACTTATAAATTGTATATAAGGAGAATAAGAGGTTGAAAATGAAAAAGATTAGTATCCATGATGAACATGGTATTATTCGTACATGCATATTGTGTGATCAAAAAGATTAAATGTAATTTAGATTGAATAATATATTTATTTAGGTACACGTTAATGGTGTCATACTCAATGCTCAATACATTTCAATATATGTATACATTTGTACTTCCAGTTTTTGAATTTATTAATCAGAAAATGGCTACAATGAATATACATATCTATACACACAGTTTTCATACGTTACAAAGTCTATGAATTGGGAATTAATAATCTTTGTTAATAAGTTCAAAATAATACACATTTCGTTGCGTGATTTTCATCCTATAATATTTAAAATCTAAAAAACGAAACATGCCCCAACCTTTACGATGCTCCCTTATCTTGTGTCCTTTGAGAAATGTTCTGTTTCACTTGTGTGCTGCTAGAACGAAATAAGAATTTGCATAAAAATTCTGCACTTGGTTAATATTTAATTGCCTCATGCCTTTACAAACAATATCAATTTTTAAATAATTTTAAATCTATGAATTTTTAAAGCTATGAAATAAAACGTGCCCCAACCTTTACGACACTCCCTCATCTTGTGACTTATGCAAAATGTTATGCTTCACTTGCGAGCTGCTGGAGCGAAATAAAAATTTGCATAAACATTCTGCACTTGGTTAATATTTTGTTGCCTTATGCCTTTCCAAACAATATCAATTTTTAAATAATTTTAAATCTATGAATTTTTAAACCTAAGAAATAAAACGTGCCCTAACTTTTACGACACTCCCTCATCTTGTGACCCACGAAAAATGTTATGCTTCACTTGCGAGCTGCTAGAGCGCAATAAAAATTTGCATAAAAATTCTGCACTTGGTTAATATTTTATTGCCTTATGCCTCTCCAAACAATATCAATTTTTAAATAATTTGAAACCTAAGAAATAAGACGTGCCCCAACCTTTAGGACACTCCCTTATCTTGTGACCCACGAAAAATGTTATGCTTCACTTGCGAGATGCTAGAACGAAATAAGAATTTGCATAAAACTTCTACACTTGGTTAATATTTTATTGCCTTATGCCTTTCCAAACAATATCAATTTTTAAATAATTTTAGAGCTAAGAAATAAAACGTGCCCCAACTTTTACGACACTCCCTCATCTTGTGACTTATGCAAAACGTTATGCTTCACTTGCGAGCTGCTAGAGCGAAATAAAAATTTGCATAAAAATTCTGCACTCGGCGAATATTAATCCGTTTCTAATTTCGCTGGACGTGGCCGATCGGACGGATCGGAGCGATCGTTCCCCCCGTGGAGGAAGGGACGACGAAGAAGGTGGATCGAACGTTTATCACCGGCCGCAAGATCTAAATACCCTCGCGACACGCAGAAACTTCCAAGTCATTAAACACACACGGACAAGAGCGGTGGTTTTGCGGCGATCGAACCGGTACCGGACGCTTCACCGGTACAAATCTGCATTTTGATCCGCTGATAGTATCGCGGCTAACATTACTGGAAACTGGTGCCTCATTAATTCTAGCCAACGGCTCTTGTTGCTGAAACGCTCGCCGGGGCAACCGAGAACCTCGCTGGCTAGATCCTCCGGTATCTATTAACCGGTCTTTCTGACGTATGGGTTTTCTGTGTTCCCGTGCGCAGCTCGTCCAGCCAGAGGTCGAACAGGAACAAGGTACCTCCGCGTTCTTCCCGATGAAACCGAGTCAAACCTCTATCAGTGAATGGGCCGAGGGCCCTCTATCGGACGGGCACGTCCCTGGAATTGTTACGTGCCAATTACTTTTCGTATCTCGCCCATCCTATGTGAGCTTTCCGGCTTCCCATCTCTCAGTTCTCTATCACCAGAGTTGCGCTAATTCGAATACATTGTAATCGATTTACGTGATTGAATTACATTGTATTTTATATACAGGGTTTGCACTCCAAATTCACCCTTTTGCGAATCAATGAAAATTTGTGATTGCGTATTTTGAATTGCTACGAAAATATACTTGGAAGATTTGAAACGAAAAACGTGGGGCGCGTGAAGTAGATAATTGGTTTAGAGTAAGAAATAAATTTATATAAATTTATAAGACCGAAATTAATTATTTAATTTTATTTATAACTTATAACATGGAAAATAAATTATTTAAAAGTAACAATTTTAAATCTTAACTCTATGACCCTTCTTCAATGAAGTCAGTTTATCGATTAAATATTTTAAACATTTTCTAAACATTTGTTTTTAAAACAAATTAATTCAAAAAGCAACTTTACGATAGTGAGAAAGTTCATATTGATGAGAGTTGACTGAAGGTAGCTACAGTTCAACTTCACAATAGTGGGAAAGTTCATATCGATGAGAGTTGACTAAAGGTAGCTACAGTCCAACTTCACAATAGTGAGAAAGTTCATATCGATGAGAGTTGACTGAAGGTAGCTACAGTTCAACTTCACAATAGTGAGAAAGTTCATATCGATGAGAGTTGACTGAAGGTAGCTACAGTTCAACTTCACAATAGTGAGAAAGTTCATATCGATGAGAGTTGACTGAAGGTAGCTACAGTTCAACTTCACAATAGTGAGAAAGTTCATATCGATGAGAGTTGACTGAAGGTAGCTACAGTTCAACTTCACAATAGTGAGAAAGTTCATGTTGATGAGAGTTGACTAAAGGTAGCTACAGTTCAACTTCACAATAGTGAGAAAGTTCATATTGATGAGAGTTGACTGAAGGTAGCTACAGTTCAACTTCACAATAGTGAGAAAGTTCATATCGATGAGAGTTGACTGAAGGTAGCTACAGTTCAACTTCACAATAGTGAGAAAGTTCATGTTGATGAGAGTTGACTAAAGGTAGCTACAGTTCAACTTCACAATAGTGAGAAAGTTCATATTGATGAGAGTTGACTGAAGGTAGCTACAGTTCAACTTCACAATAGTGAGAAAGTTCATGTTAATGAGAGTTGATTGAAGGTAGCTACAGTTCAACTTCACAATAGTGAGAAAATTCATATTGATGAGAGTTGACTGAAGGTAGTCGTTTGAATTAATTTATTTTAAAAACAAATTTTTTAATGTTTAACCGATATACTGAATTCATTGAAGAAGGGTCATAGAATTTAGATATGAAATTGTTACTTTTAAATAATTTATTTTCAATCTTATAAGTTATAAATAAAATTAAATAATTAACTTCAGCCTTGTAAATTTAGTGGAGGATCCAATTCAATAATCCCTAGTAATCCTTTAAAGTTCATCTAAGTCACTAACAATTTTATTGCACTGTAAATTATATGTACACATTTCTTACTATTATCTTGCGCTCCACGTTTTTCGTTTCAAATCTTACAAGTATATTTTCGTAGTTATTAAAAATTCACAATTACAAATTTTCAGGACTATCTGTATGAGGCTAGGAGAAATTACTTTATACTTTTTAATCCGTCTTAATTCTTACTGATAATGCTGTTACGCGTATAAAACAACACGTACCAAAGTTCTTCGTTTTTTCAGCACAAGGGTGGAGTACACTGATGAATGACTTAGAATAGGGGTCCCTACCCTCTTAAGTGTCCGCAATTGGGACCGAAAACCGAACGAAGACCGAACCTGGTTCCCTGCGACACTTTTACAACAATTCCAAGGAATCCGGAGAATCTTTCCGATTATTCTAGCCACTTGTTAGGTAAATGCTTCGAGTTTAGGTATCTCTCTGCGTGGGGCGAGTCGTGTAAATGGGACAGGTTGTGCGACGAGTTTTAATATCGGTGGGAAGGGTTTGATGGAACCACTTTTCTGTAATCTAATTTTTTGCATTCTGGTTTAATCCCTCTGACCATCAAATCTCTGTAATCTTGGGATTTAATTACAAGACGTGTAATTAGATTGCGGATTTTATGTACCGGTCACAACAGCGTGTGGATGGAATACAAAGGAGTAGGGGAAATTTTTAATATTTGAAATTATACTTCAAACTTTGACTTACGATTTTGAACAAGCTTTCAAACTATATTAGTGGACTGCGGATTTTATGCATTTATGACAAAACTGGATGGACGTAATTTTAAACAGTAAAAACATTAAGACATTTTAAGAACATCCATATGTGATATTGAATTTATTAAGACTGTTAAGGATGGAAAGAAATATTTATATGCTTCCTGTGTCTTGTAATTAACGATGAAAATTTTTATTATGGTATTAAGATTATGAGTATTTAATTTGATGTGAAATGTAATTCGAATTTTTAGATATCTAGTCTTTTTATAAATTAATTTAATTCATATATTTATGTACATATAATTTAAGGAATATACTTTATATTAATTATTATGATTTTATAGAATATATTTATATAATTAATTATAAAATATAATAAATTGTGGAAAACATTGTATTTATTATATTTTATTTATTTATTGTCTATTTATTCTTTTACTTTATTAATCAATTATTAAATGTTTTCCACAATTTATTATATTTTATAATTAATTACATAAATATATTCTATAAAATCATAATAATTAATATAAAGTATATTCCTTAAATTATATATACATAAATATATGAATTAAATTAATTTATAAAAAAAACTATATATGAATCTTTATTAACCTATGGCATAAAACATTGAATATTGATTTCTTTACTGTTTTACATTTTTAAAAAATTGAAAAACCTATACATCATCTATATTTAGACGACAAAATTATTTCTTCCAAGTCCACCTTTCAGTGATAAATTGAGTGTACCAAAGCTTATAATCTGCCAGATGCATCCGGATTGAATGATTTTATTCAATTATAATAAAAATGAATAAGTAAAATTTAAAACGGCAGGACGATTAGGGGGATTTAACAACGTCAATTTACTATTTTCAATTTATTCAAGACACTATTTAGCATTTTTATTTTGCATTTAGATCCGCGGTCTAGTAATTGATATCATAAATCTTAATAGCTCCGTTTTACTTCTCTGCATAAATTACTTTAATTATATCCACTTTTTACGTTTCCGACTCGACACATTCAACATATTAATATTAAATAAATATCCTTCTCAAGTAGTCTCTGGCCATCTTGTAAAAGAATGCAAGGAGCAGGTGTAATTCCTAATACTGTACAGGGTGTAAAAAAATGTTTGGTCCTGGCTGCCATAGGCGTATTCTACATCTTCGGATCGATGCAGATCTGTGAAGCAAAATTGTCCTTGAACATGCATTTTAAGATCAAATTTTTGTATTATTGCATTTTATTCTACGCATATGGGGACAAAAAGTGTCAAGGGAACGATGGGTCAAAACTCAACTCACTCATGGTTCCCTTGACAGTTTTTGTCCCCATGATGCGTAGAATAAAATGCAATACAAAAAATTTCTCTTAAAATCTTCACCGATCCGAAGATGTAGACTACGCCTATGGCAGCCAGGACCAAACATTTTTGTACATCCTGTACCTGGTATTACAACTAAAAAGAGTTTGACATGCCTGGTATAAATTAAATGCGTAAAGATCCGCAGTGTAATTCTGATTAGTGGATGTGACGCTAGCATAATTGATCCGCGAATCAACGAAATTCGGTTTCGGCCCGTCAGGTTCCCATGTGGTGGGGTCCGGAAGTCAACGCGGCAATTAAGCAGGAAGTTATTTCTTCGGGTAAGAACTGCCGACGGGCGAGAAGCTTATTAATCTTGTTTTAAGGCAGCCGTTTTATCGTGTATCGTTTGATAGCTCGCGGTGCGAATGCATAATATCCGCGGCGCAGTCATAAGTGTCTTGCGGGACAAGGATAATTATCACTTGATGCTTTCAGGAGTTTCATTAAACGGCCTCGTGGTCGCGTCGCGACGCACCGTTTCCCGTTAGAAGAATCCAGCTTACAATGAGGAAGCCGCGTCCTTTATTTAGTCTGTCGCGTTCCTCGCGTTTACGCTCAGATTTCGCGTCCCGCGGAATTCATAGGTTTGTTAGGCGCACGATCCCCGACGCCGATACGATCTTCCGAAGAACGAGCGTCGTGAAACGTGTCGCTGTTCCCCGTAAAAATCCACGGCGTCGTGACCGAGGAATCAGCCATTTTTTTTTTCTCGCAACACGGATTCATTTTTCCCGCGACTTTCCCGCGCAATTTCAATAATTCTGCGGTCGGAGCCTGCGGCTTCTGGCTGCTACGCGGACTAAACGGACCGAGGCACGGTGCGAAAACAGTGGCGGGGCTGTTACTTTTCCGAAGATTCGAAGGAACAAAGGGAACTGCAAAGTTTTACAGCAATAATTTCGCAAACAATAATATAGTTAAAGTGTAAATGATATCGGCGCCAGGTTCGATCATTTTAGAAAGAAAAAACAACAATTGTGCAATTAGTAAATGTTTCTGACGTTTCGATCCCGATGTGGATCTTTTTCAAAGAACAAGTATTGCGTCTGAAAATATTTGAAAACAAAATATGTCAGAATGGAAATTTTCACAATTTGTAATATAGAAAAACCATAAAATAAAATTTAATGTTTAATGGAAACTTGTTGTATAGAAAAAGGACATAACATTGTAACACAAATTTTAAGCTAATATGTATACTATTTGACTACATGGTGGTAAATACAAAACTGGACACGTGCTGTTCAAAGGCAAAGGTAGTAATACCAGTATATGTGAAAGACTCTATGCTATTGGTAGATCGATATCGATCAATAGCGATGCATAGACAACGTGGCGGCATATTCAAATTACCAAACTACACACACATCTCGAACAACACATTACCAAGATATATATGAGCAAATTAAAATATAGTTATAAACGAAATTCAACTTTTCTTTGAAAAGAAAGAAAAATAACCTAAAAAATTGTTTATTTATTTTAACAAACTATATGTTTTTTTTGTTTGTTGGAGAGAAATAACATTCAAAAACGAAAAGAAAAGAGACATATTAATAATAAAAGTAAATTCATGATATGTGCTAAGATAATGAAAATGAAATTAGTAGAATCTAATAATTATAAAAATTATAAATTATTGGAAAGCTATAATATAGTATTGGTAAGTGATTATTTTTCGCGATCGTAAATTGTTTTTAGACAAGTAGGAAATGATGTTATTGGCGCACAGGTTCGATCATGATTCTACAAACATCATTTTGAATGGTACTGCAAACGTTGATTCGGGTTTGAATCTATTTCTTGGTGGGGGTAGGGGCCCCACGTGACTATGGTGTTTTTCATTGTGACCAACCTCCGCGCGAAAAACCAATTTGGCAACAGTGATGAACATACATTTGTATCAATCTAACGCTTTAGTTTCGCTATTATTACAGGTTTTTTTCTTTTCATCAATATCTTTATTGCTATTAACGCATCCGAGTGGCTTCATGCTCTTTACACTTTTGTTGTTAGGAATCTACGCTGATAGTTCTCCTGACAAAGCGCCATCTGGTCGAAGTAGCTGAACTAAAATTGCTTCTATTCACCATTCATGAACGGAATCTGGGGAACATTGCTAGAATATTACTAGATTTTGGGCCGAAACATGGGTTTGCGGGCTTCGGTTATTTGACATTGTGCGAGCATATTTTGAGGTGCACAAAGGTTCATACGATAGAGGAAGGTTAGACGCAGTGCGCTGTGCCCCATCACACAAAAAAGTCTTTTGGAGGCTGAAAAATAAGTCCAAAGTAGAGCAAAAATCGAGAAAAAAAACCGCAGATTCCAAAGTACTTTTCTGTCTGATATGATGGGGCACAGCGCACTGCGCTGAACCTTCCTCTATCGAATGAACCTTTGTGCAGCTCAAAATATGCTCGTATAAGGTCAAATAACCGAAGCCCGTGATTGCATTCATAGTCCGTTCATGAATCCAGAGTCTAGAGCAAGCTCAGAGCCAATTTTAGTTCAGCTAGTTAGACGAGATGGCGGCTAGTCAGAAGAACTGTCAACGGAGATTCGTAACAACAAAAATATAAAGGGCTTGAAGCCACTCGGATGTATTAATAGCAATAAAGATATTAATAAAAAGAAAAAAACGTATAATCATAGCAAAACTGAAGCGTTAGACTGATAAATATGTATGTTCATCATTGTTGCCAAATTGGTTTCACACGCGGAGGTTGGTTACAATTACAAATATCTGTCACGTGATTACCCTACCCCCTTAAGACCACACGTTTGAGCTATTCCGAATGTTTGGAATAGATGAAAAGGAAAAAGGAAGGTGGTGTTTCGTCCTAGGCCCGCTAGAGGACTCATCAGTAAGGCTATCTAGCGGGCCCTGCCTTAGACACGGAATGTTGGAAGGAATTTGAGGAACGTTATTATACTGATAGGTGACTTATCAGAGAACTAGCGTGGGCACTTGGTCTCCTCGAACTTTGTAAATTATTTCGCCATTTTTTGATAAGTGATTATTTTTTGCGATCGTAAATTGTTTTTTTTTTAGACGAGTAGGAAATGACGTTACCGGCGCACAGGTTCGAATAGGTTCGAACCTGTGCGCCGATAACGTCATTTCCTATTAATATAGGGTTTGCGTGTGTATTGTATGCGTGTACAGCAAGGGTGTGCGGGATTCCTGTAAAATATTCCGGATTCTCGGAGGTGTTCGGGTTTCCCGAGTATGTGCGGGATCCTGAGATGATTTGGATTCCCGAAAACATACGGGATCCCGCGAAGATTTGGGATTCCTGAGAATATATGGGATCCCAATAATTTGGGATTTCCAAAAGTGTCGTTATTTTTGAAAATTTAAGCAATCCGAATGCCTTTGCGTTCTTCCAGCTTTATGATCACTAGACAGCGGATCTTTATGCAAAATAAACATTTTCTTTCTGAATTGCGACAAACTGGAGTGAAATAGAAATTGATGTTCTTTCTTAATATGTATAACAGGTTACAAATAATCCACCAGTATTTTATGATTCTTCTAATATTTGTATTGTTTCAAATTGCACCTACTCATTTTTGTCATAAATGCATATAATAGTAGAAATTGCTTTTTGCTCTTTTTTAAAAGTGCTTTTTGAATCATATTTCAATGAAACAAAAAAAACGAACGTCGCAATTTTTAATCAATATTTCAATAGGAATTTACATTATCCATTTTTACTGTGTTCACATATATCCTATAGCTTTTCACAAATTGACAAAATGATCTTTGAAATGTGGACAGTACAACGTCTGTCAGGTCAGCTAGTATAAAATAAAATCAAAAATGTATATTCAATGACGATTGAACATTTCGACCGTAGTTATAAGAATATTGTGATGTAATATAAATGAAGAATTAATTACAAATGTGACGTTTAACGAATAAGTTGTTAAGACCAGTGTAAATATGTTGAAAGCAATCATACGTAATTATCTCTCCAATAATTCAACAAAATCTTGAATAAATCAGAGACTGCCTATTAAATTGACCTTTTCGGTTGTGTCATTTATTATAAAAATGTCATCGTATAAAAGAATGATCATCCCATGTGCAGACGGGATTCAGCGAAACTCTGCTACCGTATTTCAAAAGCTTTCTCGAGTGTCACTTTACAACAAAACAAAATTCATTCAATCGCATAACACCGCGTAATCGAGGATATCATCTCTCATATTCTCGGAAACGAAAAACAAAATAAACGTCATCGATTATTCCGTTCTCGGAACGATTATAGATGCTTCTCTCAAGGTTGCAATCTTTCTTGCAAAAAGTCGAGAAGGATACCTTTTTATTTCGTCGGCGGCTGTTCGCACCATTGAAGGCGAAAAAAGCATAATAAAAAGGATCAGGGCGACTCGAGAGAAACAGGAATCGCAAGCGTGAAGGAAGAAATTCATATCGACGCGATCTTACATAAGCATCGAACGAATGTGTAAGTACCTTCTTGCAGTGATGGGGCCGAGTACTATATCTACGTTCTCATGAATACAAATCGACTCAATATTTAACTCTCTTTCTTTTCCAATATTTAACTAAAAGCGAATGCTGTATTTCAAGTACGTGCGAACTATTTGACTGTTCACGCAATCTGTAATGTCTGTACAAGATGAGTGTTTTTACGCGAACAAATGAAAAATCATGGAAAACACGTGAAAAATTTTTAATGAAATGTTTTAGCCACGCTCTTCGTGTTTGAAATGTTTATTACTAGATTACGGATGTGTATGCAATTTGCAATTTTTGTAAACGAATTTTCAGAAAGCGGGAGCAAAGGAAGTCCTATTTTCAATGGTACTAGCATTTGTAGATCCAAAATAATTAAAAATCGTTACAAATTCTATCGTATCTTGTAACCTAGCATTTTGTTAAAAATCTGCAAGATCTATAATGATCTGCAGTCTATTTATTACATTGAATACTACGGCGTTTATCTGAAATCGTTTATTACAGTGATCAGAATATTAATCTCTAATTATAAAACAAGTAAGTTTTAATCAGGTCTTCAGGTCTTTTTAATCAGATTCAGATTTTGGCTGATTTCGTTATTGCGAATTTTCACATTTTTTTACATAGGAATATATGACACCGACCTACCAGAAGTGGGGCGAAACCAACTAGGGAACTAGATCGAGGAACTAGTTCTGAATGTTCTACCGAATCAAAAGTAGTGATTACTTTAAGACGATTTCCATGCCGTCTGTTCCAGTTCCTTTAATCTGCCTCACAAATTAATTCTGCGACATTCATTCGCTTCTCTTCCTGGATAGAAGCTGCAAGTTTAGATGCATTTAGATGCAAGTTTACATGCAAGTCAGTTGCCAATTCCTATGCACGTTAATTGCAAGATTCCATGCACGTTAATTGCAAGTTTACATGCAAGTTAGTTGCAAGTTTACATGCAAGTCAGTTGCAAGTTTACATGCAAGTCAGTTGCCAATTTCCATGCACGTTAATTGCAAATTTACATGCACGTTAGTTGCAAGTTTACATGCAAGTTAGTTGCCAATTTCCATGCACGTTAATTGCAAATTTACATGCACGTTAGTTGCAAGTTAACATGCAAGTCAGTTGCAAGTTTACATGCAAGTCAGTTGCCAATTTCCATGCACGTTAATTGCAAGTTTACATGCAAGTTAGTTGCAAGTTAACATGCAAGTCAGTTGCAAGTTTACATGCAAGTCAGTTGCCTATTTCCATGCACGTTACTTGCAAGTTTACATGCAAGTCAGTTGCCAATTCCCATGCACGTTGGTTGCAAATTTACATGCACGTTAATTGCAAGTTTACATGCAAGTCAGTTGCAAGTTTACATGCAAGTCAGTTGCCAATTTCCATGTACGTTAGTTGCAAGTTTACATGCAAGTTAGTTGCAAGTTTACATGCAACTAGTTGCAAGTTTACTGCAAGTCAGTTGAAAGTTTACATGCAAGTCAGTTGCCAATTTTCATGCAAGTTAGTTGCCAATTTCCATGCACGTTAATTGCAAGTTTACATGCAAGTCAGTTGCCAATTCCCATGCACGTTGGTTGCAAATTTACATGCACGTTAATTGCAAGTTTACATGCAAGTCAGTTGCAAGTTTACATGCAAGTCAGTTGCAAGTTTACATGCAAGTCAGTTGCCAATTTCCATGCACGTTAATTGCAAATTTACATGCACGTTAGTTGCAAGTTTACATGCAAGTTAGTTGCCAATTTCCATGCACGTTAATTGCAAATTTACATGCACGTTAGTTGCAAGTTAACATGCAAGTCAGTTGCAAGTTTACATGCAAGTCAGTTGCCTATTTCCATGCACGTTACTTGCAAGTTTACATGCAAGTCAGTTGCCAATTCCCATGCACGTTGGTTGCAAATTTACATGCACGTTAATTGCAAGTTTACATGCAAGTCAGTTGCAAGTTTACATGCAAGTCAGTTGCCAATTTCCATGTACGTTAGTTGCAAGTTTACATGCAAGTTAGTTGCAAGTTTACATGCAACTAGTTGCAAGTTTACTGCAAGTCAGTTGAAAGTTTACATGCAAGTCAGTTGCCAATTTTCATGCAAGTTAGTTGCCAATTTCCATGCACGTTAATTGCAAGTTTACATGCAAGTCAGTTGCCAATTCCCATGCACGTTGGTTGCAAATTTACATGCACGTTAATTGCAAGTTTACATGCAAGTCAGTTGCAAGTTTACATGCAAGTCAGTTGCCAATTTCCATGCACGTTAATTGCAAATTTACATGCACGTTAGTTGCAAGTTTACATGCAAGTTAGTTGCCAATTTCCATGCACGTTAATTGCAAATTTACATGCACGTTAGTTGCAAGTTAACATGCAAGTCAGTTGCAAGTTTACATGCAAGTCAGTTGCCTATTTCCATGCACGTTACTTGCAAGTTTACATGCAAGTCAGTTGCCAATTCCCATGCACGTTGGTTGCAAATTTACATGCACGTTAATTGCAAGTTTACATGCAAGTCAGTTGCAAGTTTACATGCAAGTCAGTTGCCAATTTCCATGTACGTTAGTTGCAAGTTTACATGCAAGTTAGTTGCAAGTTTACATGCAACTAGTTGCAAGTTTACATGCAACTAGTTGCAAGTTTACTGCAAGTCAGTTGAAAGTTTACATGCAAGTCAGTTGCCAATTTTCATGCAAGTTAGTTGCCAATTTCCATGCACGTTAATTGCAAGTTTACATGCAAGTCAGTTGCCAATTCCCATGCACGTTGGTTGCAAATTTACATGCACGTTAATTGCAAGTTTACATGCAAGTCAGTTGCAAGTTTACATGCAAGTCAGTTGCCAATTTCCATGCACGTTAATTGCAAATTTACATGCACGTTAGTTGCAAGTTTACATGCAAGTTAGTTGCCAATTTCCATGCACGTTAATTGCAAATTTACATGCACGTTAGTTGCAAGTTAACATGCAAGTCAGTTGCAAGTTTACATGCAAGTCAGTTGCCTATTTCCATGCACGTTACTTGCAAGTTTACATGCAAGTCAGTTGCCAATTCCCATGCACGTTGGTTGCAAATTTACATGCACGTTAATTGCAAGTTTACATGCAAGTCAGTTGCAAGTTTACATGCAAGTCAGTTGCCAATTTCCATGTACGTTAGTTGCAAGTTTACATGCAAGTTAGTTGCAAGTTTACATGCAACTAGTTGCAAGTTTACTGCAAGTCAGTTGAAAGTTTACATGCAAGTCAGTTGCCAATTTTCATGCAAGTTAGTTGCCAATTTCCATGCACGTTAATTGCAAGTTTACATGCAAGTCAGTTGCCAATTCCCATGCACGTTGGTTGCAAATTTACATGCACGTTAATTGCAAGTTTACATGCAAGTCAGTTGCAAATTTACATGCAAGTCAGTTGCCAATTTCCATGCACGTTAATTGCAAATTTACATGCACGTTAGTTGCAAGTTTACATGCAACTAGTTGCAAGTTTACTGCAAGTTAGTTGGAAATTTACATGCACGTTAGTTTTAAGTTAGATTCAGATTCAATTGTCATCGAAAAGCAAAACTCGATTTAAAAGAATATTTAATCATACAGTAGTTAACAAAATAGCAATAATGAAATTGTAGTGATTATTTTCAGACGATTTCTTCACCGCTTCTTCCATTTCCATTAATCTGACTCGCAAATTGAAACCGCAATGTTTTCGATTCTCTTCCTAGACAGAAGGTGCAAGTTTACTATTCGGCAAAAGAAATGATCGAATATTATTGATCGCCGGCGCATGCTCAGTAGATGTTTGATACCGCGTTAGATCTCACCCGATTTCATCACTACCGCGTTGCACCCAGGCTATACCTAAGCTTCGCAGCACCGAAGAGATGTGAAAGTATCGAACGCGAATAGTCGCCCGGATGAGACAAATTTATGAAACAACGGTATGCTCATTGAACACGGGGCCACCTTCCAATGAAATTCTCCCCGATTATGTAAGAATTTCCATGAACCCTCTGCGGAGGATCGGTGAAAGCAGAGACAACGACTGTTATGACCTTTTAGCGTTATGTTCCGGCATTTTTACAGTAATCACGCTGGCTGATACTGTACACGGGACATAGACATTGAATGAATGAAAGAGAGAAATGTGTGTTCGGTTATGCGCATGATACTCATTCGAGTAAGTTGGAAACTGGCTTGCTGCTTCCTACTGCTGTTTCAACATTGTATGTATCATTCAGGTTAATATTTGCATTGTCGATTGTTGCCCAGATAGAATTCCACACCCTGTTTTGAACATTTTTTGAATTTTCTGGGTGGTTGGAATGCATCAATGTACAATATATTAATGTCTCGTAGTGGAGGTGTAATAAAGATAGATAAATAATAGATAAATACAGGAACATGTTCGTAATATAGTATTCTTAAATATAATGTATACAATATTGTGGGAATAATAGGGATGGAAAAATAAATAAATTCGACAGTAAATGTCTAAAATATATTTATTCTTAAAAGTAACGTTTCACATTGGAAGAATAATAAAAATAGGAAAATAATAAGTAAATGGAAAATTTTTCTAAAAAACATTGGGGCAACAATACGAATGGGGAAACAATAAAGAAATTCCACAACAAACTAATATATATTTATTCTGGAAAGTAATGTTTCAGATTGGAGGAATATTAAAAATAAAAAATAATAGAAATACGAAAATAATAAATAAATGGAAAATCTTTCTAAAAAACATTTGGGTGAATAATAGGAATGGAAAAACTATAAAGAAATTCGACAGTAAATGTCTAAAATATATTTATTCTTAAAAGTAATGTCTCACATTGTAAAAATAATAAAAATAGAAAATTAATAAATAAATGGAAATTCTTTCTAAAAAACATTTGGGTGAATAATAGGAATGGGAAAACTATAAAGAAATTCGACAGCAAATTTCTAATAAATATTTATTTTCGAAAGTAATGTCTCACATTGGAAACATAATAAAAATAGAAAATTAATAAATAAATGGAAAGTCTTTCTAAAAAATATTGGGTGAATAATAGAGATGGGAAAACAATAAATAAAATCGACAGTAAATGTCTAAACTATATTTATTCTTAAAAGTAATGTCTCACATTGTAAAAATAATAAAAATAGAAAATTAATAAATAAATGGAAAATCTTTCTAAAAATATTGAGAGAATAATAGGGATGGGAAAACAATAAATAAAATCGACATCAAATTTCTAATAAATATTTATTTTCGAAAGTAATGTTTCACATTGGAAACATAATAAAAATAGAAAATTAATAAATAAATTGAAAAGCTTTCTAATAAAGAGTAGAGTGACGTACATTGTAGATTTTTGTTCGCAATACGAGACACGTACTAGAAATTTCATGATTGCACAAGGATTAAAAGGATCAAGCTCGACCCGTAAGACCAGAAGAATGCATGACAGTGACGAGGACATGGTACAAACACGAGAAACCAAGTTGCAATAGATCCCAGGAGCATTCTAATGCTAGCGGTACAAAGCGCGCGCGCGTTAATTACGCTGATTGACTTAAACCTCGTCGCGGAGAATTTAAGAGCCTCGCCGCGGAAAGCTCATAAGACCTGTACGTTCGTGTCTCGTCGAGTGTATTTGCACGCGAGTGTGCAACGCGCATAATTGCACCTTCTGAAGGAACGCGTGCGTGCACGGCGTGCCTTTTGAATCATGTTCGGCTCGAGCGTGCAATTATTACATTGTAATGTATAAGAGTTCAGTGTAATAAATTCAAGTCGTTTGATTCGCGCGGTGCTTTGGTTAAGTGTCGTTTAAGTTGCCGCGCGCAATGATCCTAATAAAAGCGTTTTAGACATAGTACATTCACATGTGTAATTTACTATCCTCTTATAGTTGTACGAAAAGTGTAAAATACAGAAATTCTCGAGCCTAGGATTTTAACACTGAACCTACCCAGCCTTAAAAGTAGCTGATACATGTTCCTTTATAAAAAGAATTATTAGAAAGAGAAATATATTATAAAGGTATCTGTGCAATCGTTTTCTATGAAGTCAGTTTTATTATTTTTCTAATTGTAAAATAAAACATCTGGTGTTAATATAATCATTTAATATAATCGTAATACTACTATAAATATTATTGAAATATAATTGCGAATAATATCAGGTTGGAACGGAAATTCGTAGTGTTTTTAAATCAAAATTCAAAGATGAAATCAAGATGTTCATAGGTTTATTAAATAACATGATACGTCGCCTGAAAAGTGGCAAAAAGTAATAAAAAAAATATGTTATCGAACAAATCTATGTGTGTGTATAAATATCCTAATTTAATCTTTGAATTTTAATTTAGAAACGATACACATCTCCGTTCCAACTCAATGAAATAAGAAAACTATTTTTGTAAAATTATTTTTCAAGAGATTAGAACGTATAGTATTTTCAATTAGTGTGATAAAATTCTGTTTTATACCATCCATAGGTGATTATCATTTTCCATCTATTTTAAGACTCGATGTTAACAAATTATGATAATAAGAGTTTTGAACTTGTTAAATGAGTAACAGTTCTTGCCAGCAGCATTAATCTTCAACGTTAATCTCCCACAATAGTCAGGAACTAGAGATCACTGCATTCCCATTCAGTAATCGAGATTTTGTAAAAACCCTGCGCAGACCCATGTTGAGGACATATATCGATAAAACACTGTACTTAATCAAGTTGAGTAAGCTACTAGCTTCCACCTAACAGCTATTATACATATGGAAAATTATGTCGATAATATCTCGTTAACTATTAGATTCATGATGTATCAATACTTTCTTATGCAGAATTTTGTGCTTCATCTGTGTTGGATCCAAAATATTCAGCATTCTATTAAAAAAAATAAAGTTGACCTTCATATGTCCTTTACGCGTCCACTTACACTAAAGCTACTAACATCAGATCAACACCAATACCAACCGAGTTTCTCAGGTGTATACATCTTCAATTTTAAAAATTTTCCTACAACTTTGAATTTTTTCTCAATCTTTTTATAAATGCAAAAAGAGATGTCGCTCCAACCATTGTAATTTAAACGCGTCGCTGGCCAGAGTAAAATTTATTACAGACAGCACTTGTGAGTGTGGAGCGGATGCTGAAGATCTCGATCACGTTATATGGCAATGCCCAAAATATGAAGACGAACGTGGTACACTACTTTCTACTCTATTTCGACACAAGTACTGTCTCCCGACTTGTATAGTGTTGCGTATGCGGCAGCGACCGTTGGTAACCTTTGGCCCTTCTGGAGATATGCGTCGAAACAACGAATCTATTCACATAAGGACAATCATTCAGATTTCCGTTCATTAAGATTAGGGCACATAGAGACGATGCATCAAACTGCATCGTTTCCGGGAACCCAATTTTATCAATAGTCCCCACTCTCGTTTAGGCCGATTTTGGGACTATATAGGGTGCGATGGCACGTCCGGCCAATTGACAGTGGGCGCGTCGGGCCGACTGTGCTAACTCGCGTCTAGGTCGCACTCTGATTGGTCCGTGTTTTTCGTTAATAACTCCTAAAAAAAAACCGCGGACGCCATTTTTGTAAAGGAAAATGTCGCTTCAAATGACCCAAGGAACCTCCCATTTTCGGCTCCTAGGGTAGTTTTGGGACACCCTGTATAAGGGCACTGAATCCCTTCATATTCGGGCATTAGAAATCGGGAGTTCCACGCTGTAACGCTGAACCACGTTATTACTGTCTTAGCAAGACCGGGCAAAAGTTCCCTTTCGCGTCTCTACAAAGTTAACAGACGATACGTTTCGTACGAACAAGCCGATAGTTTGCCCCCGCAGTCTCCTCGTTGCGTAAAAATCGAGTTTAGTCCGCGAGACCGCGACTTTCACACTTCGCACATTTGTATCCCCTTTATTTCGGAAATTATATTATCATACGTTAAACTTGAACCTAGAGTTCAGTTTAATCATAACCTTCCTATTTCGATTCCAGTTGTTAGCATCCTACGACGATGCACCTTTACCGCTCAAGGTGTATCTAATTATTTCAAATAGTTTACGAGCCAGCGGAACCACGACCTTATCCTTTCCGACAGTGGCACAAACGGATATCCCGGTGTTGAAAGATACACTGGCTAGTCCGGAGTGTACCCCTAAAAAAGTAATTCCACTGTACCCAAAATTCCACACAAACGGATATCCCGGTGTTGAAAGATACAGTAATTTCTCAATCGTAGTCCTCGGTCGCCTCTGCAATCGTAGTCCAGTGCCTACCCATTCCACCGCCTGTCAGCGCTGCGCCGGGCAGCAGGACGGCGATGTTTGATGTCGGCTCGGGTATATCGGTGTGATCACCACTACATTGACTCGAGTGAATCGAATTTTCAAACTACTTAATTTTCATTATTTTTTTATGAGATTTTACTGGCTTATTCTTGGCATTTTTCTAATTAAAATCATACCAAACACGATATAATTTGGCCAATATTTAGTGGTTTAATCGACGATGAAAGTTTTACTTACAAGAAGGACAGCGTGTTTGATCTATGCCGGCGACGGCGACTCTTCGCGTCTCTTTCTTTCCAATACGTTCTTCTTCGTTGCGTTCGAAACTTTCATCGTCGATTAAACCACTAAATATTGGCCAAATTATATCGTGTTTGGTATGATTTTAATCAGAGAAATGCCACGAATACGTTGGTGAAAGTTCCATAATGATATCATCGAAAATAAAGAAGCTAAGGTCTTGGTGTTTTATTGTGATGACGCACGGGCCTTTAAACTATGCCGGCGACGGGGACACGCTTCGGCCACGCGATCCTATTTCATTCTGTCCTTCTCTACGTTCGGCTTGTCGTTTGAAGTCTCAGCGCGGTAGGGTAGACGCAGTCATAAATCAAAAAATAGCCACCCTACTTGATCGTAGTCCGTTCATAACACGGGTGTTGGGACTACGATTGAGAAATTACTGTACACTGGCTAGTCCGGAGTGTACCAGAAAACGGAGACCCAGGTGGTGAAAGATACACCTGCTAGTCCTTCCTGTGTTCCACACAAACGGATATCCCAGTGTTGAAAGATACACTAGCTTGTCCGGCGTGTACAATTCCTACCTATATCAAAGCCTCTAAAATATTACCACAAACTATCCTCGGTTTCCGCACGCTGCCAAACCTCGGCTCGTAACAATAGGATGCTTCCTATGCGGTCCAGACATCAAAGGTCTGCTAATTATTTTCGATTCTTTTAAGCGTTGCGCACTAAAAATTTAATTTCATTGAATTAACCTTCTGAATTATAAATTAATACTAAGTTAAGTTAAGTTAAGAGGCGCATTAAGACAACATGTTATACGCTAATGGACTCATGTACTGAATATGCTAAATAAACCACAACTGGTTTAAAGCATTAAATAAATAAATAAATAAATAAATAAATAAATAAATGCATAAAGATCCGCAGTGTAGTTATAAGAATATCGCGTTATAGGAGGTCCGTGGCATTTTTCACACCGTGTGTTCTCATCGTATTGCAATAGGGTATTAATTGAAGTTGCAGGATGGTGAACGTCAGAGACATAGAGGGCGTTCTAGTACCTCCGCCGACTGGAGCCGATTTTCCCATTGAGCGTCAAGTTTCAGCCTGAGCTCCCACCAGGGGAAGACAATCGTCTGCCGGAGCGGCGACGGCACCTGATCGATGACATCAAAGAGAACCGCGAGCGTCGAACCCGTTGAATGGGTCCAATCACAACTCGATCAATTTGCATTGGCGCATCTCGTCCAGGTTTTATCCCCCCGGCTGTTCCGTTCGAGCGTAGGTCCGGCCGGTGTCCCGAGGCGATTCTTGGATGACGCTGTTCGGCCGGCATGCAGGGAGAGATCGACGACGTCTCTGTTCAGATATCGGTTCCGATAGGCAACTCCGCCCAGCGAGAGATCCAGTTCGGATGGATGTCCTGCTAAGTTCGAAAAGGCGGCATGGGACGGGATAGGATGAGGATGAGGATCTCTTTTTGCTGGCGTCGCCGGTGGTTGCCGTGGCTGTTCCTTAGGCGGGCGGGTTTCTTTCTTGGATCGTGTCGCGTTAATAGTAATCGAAACGTACACGTCCTTGCGTCCTTGCATATAATTTAACCCTTATGCAGCCAACAAAAATGTATAGATTATTTAAAACATTTAGTATTTTACATATTTGCGTCACTTTGTATTTTAAAATCGTAATTAATACATTAACAATTTACCTGCCGGAAGCCTATTAACCCCATGGCGTAATTTGACGAGTTACATTCGTGATGAAGATTCTGTCACGTCTGGTGATTCTGCCATAGATTATAATTAATAAAATCAATCATAAACAAATACGAAAAGAAATTTAGATTATTTTTTATTATTATATAATTCAGTTCGTTCATTTAATTCATTTTATTTTTTATTATTATATAATTCATTTAATTCATTTAATTCATTTTATTTTTTATTATTATATAATTCATTTAATTCATTTAATTCATTTTAGGTTTTATTATTATATAATTCATTTCATTCATTTAATTCATTTTATTTTTTATTATTATATAATTCATTTCATTCATTTAATTCATTTTATTTTTTATTATTATATATTTTCTACCTATTGAAATTTCTATATACAGGGTGTCCCAAAACTACTGTAGGAGCGAAAATGGGAGGTTCCTTGGGTCATTTGAAGCGATATTTTCCTTTACAAAAAATGGCGTCCGCGGCTTTGTTTAGGAGTTATTAACGAAAAACACGGACCAATCAGAGCGCGATCTAGACATGCGATGGCACGTCCGGTCAATTGACAGTTGGCGCGTCGGGCCCACTGTGCTACCTCGCGTCTAGATCGTGCTCTGATTGGTCCGTGTTTTTCGATAATAACTCCTAAACAAAGCCGCGGTCGCCATTTTTGTAAATGTTGCTTCAAATGACCCAAGGAACCTCCCATTTTCCGCTCCTACACTAGTTTTGGAACACCCTGTATACAGGGTGGGGCATTTTAAACAGGTCACCTGAATAACGCGGCTGCTACTGGTGTTAGGAAGAAATGCATCAGATGGAACTTGTATGGTATCGAGGGGGCATTATTCTGATGTTAGTAGCTTTTTTGTAGGTGGATGCGCAAAGGACATATGAAGGTCAACTTCATTTTTTTAAATGGAATGAGGAATATTTTAATACGTCAATCAATGCAGCTGGACATTCGTAATAAAAAAGTATTAACCTATGTATGTCGAAAAGTTAATCGTTCAGAAGATATTTCAATATAAAAAACATAAAATACCATTACTGTCGTACTACACTAGTAAGTAAACGCTAACGTCTTAGTACGGCAGTAATGATATTTTTATATTTTTTACATTGAAATATCTACTGAACGACTAACTTTTCGACATACATAGGTTAGTACTTTTTTATTACGAATGTGCAACTGCATCGATTGACGTATTAAAAAATACCTCATTCCATTAAAAAAAATGAAGTTGACCTTCATATGTCCTTTGCGCGTCCGCCTTCAAAAAAGCTACTAACATCAGAATAATGCCCCGTCGATACCATACAAGTTCCATGTGATGCATTTCTTCCTAACACCAATAGCAGCCGCGTTATTCAGGTGACCTGTTTAAAATGCCCCACCCTGTATAAATAGAAATAGGGACGTAACAACGGCAAGATCAATTTCACGATGATTACAGAATGTCAAAAATTGACGATTGGTATGCAGGTAGAGATCAACGACGTCTCTGTTCAGATATCGGTTTCGATAAGATAGGATGAGGATCTCTTTTTGCTGGCGTCGCCGGAGGTTGCCGGGGCTGTTCCATAGGCGGGCGGGTTTCTTTCTCGGATCGCGTCGCGTTAATAGTAATTGAAACGTACGCATCCTTGGGACGTTCGGACGTGACGTCGCTGTGGGCATTATTCTCCCCGTGGCCGAACGAGAACACACGGCCTTCTTAATTAAGACTTAATGGAAGCTTCGACTGCTGTTATCTCGCGCTGCTGATCTCCGGAATTGATTTCCCTGTACCGCGGGAGCCACTCGCGATCCCTACTATCACTGCCACCGGCCATATTTTTTAGGCCACAGACTTGCCACCTGCAATTGATTCCGCTGCCTCTTTCTTCTTACCATCAGCTGTCCTCGGAGCGAAATTCGTCATACTAGTTCGCACCTTTGCAGTGCTCTCATCAGCTCCTTTGTTCAACTCTTAACACTGAACCTACCACCACAGGTCAAAATGACAGGTTCCAGATTTATTATTTTACAATTATTGACGTAATAAAAATTATTTTTTAAGAATTGATTGTATAGATGTTTTTAGTAGAGTAGTAGATTACAATAAAGCTACACAAAGTTTGAAATTTGGACACTGATTTTAATCAATCTTGTCATTTATATAAGGGAACATGTACCAGTTACTTTTAAGGCTCGGTCGGTTTAGTGTTAAGCTATGTGTCCACTTGAAAATTAAACAGAAAGTTGGAAGTAGTAAACATATTACGAAAGAAAATAAATTTCTATGTCGTTCCAGTTTGTTGCAATATCAGGCAGAAAATTTTGATTTTATTTATTTATTTTCATATCATATCTGATATACAGGGTGTCTCAAAATTCCTTCAACATCCGGAAATGGCAGATTCTTTATTAAGAAGTTATTAACGGAAAGTATGGACCAATCATAGCGCAACCTACGCGCATGTTGGCACAGTCGACCAATTGACAGTTGAATGACCATTTTTTTTGCAAAAATATGTTAACGATAGTCAGGAGTATTATTACACAATTTTACAAGC